>JALGPY010000030.1:1200000-2400000 GCA_023055425.1 Linanthus parryae
AAGATCGAGAAGTTGAGTGGGAGAAACAGTTTCAGTCTGTGGCAGATCAAGATGAAGGCGTTGTTGAAACGCGACGATCTTTGGCTGCCTCTGGCGTCCAACAAGGGCAACTTGGACACAACCACATCGGCGTATCTAAAGATGGATGAGAAGGCGCACGCAACGATCATGTTGTGTCTGACAGACGACGTGATCACCGGTGTCGCAGATCAGGAGAAGGCGGCTGCTTTGTGGGTCAAGTTGGAGGAGCTCTACATGAAGAAATTCGTGGCAAACAAGTTGATGCTCAAGCAACGGCTATTCGGGTTGCGAATGTCTGAAGGTACGCAAATTAGTGATCACTTAGATGTTCTGAACACTATTCTGCTTGAATTGCGTAATAGTGAGGAGAAAATAAGTGATGAGGATGCGGCCTTAATTCTGTTGGTGTCGCTGCCTCCATCGTATGAGGGTTTCGTGCAATCTTTCATTGGTGGGAAAGATACGATAACCCTAGAACAGGTCAGATCTGCTCTTCACATTAGGAGTCTGAGTCACAAGGCTGCAGGTAATTCAGGTGACCATTATGCGGCTGGTTTAATGGTCAAAGCAGGAAAAGGTAAGGGATACAATAGGTTTGCAGGATCCAGCTTACCACAGGACGTCTGTGCCTACTGCAAGGAGAAAGGTCACTGGAAGAGGGAGTGTCCCAAGAAGAACCAAACGAATCTGGTTCTAGGTGGAGGGACCTCCTCCGAGGACGACATTCTTCTCTGAGCCCCTTGGGGGGCAATTCTGAGCTCCTGGCATGGAGCATCTGGCGCGTGAGATTTCTGGCACGCAAATTGGGTTGTGGTTCTAGGCGCGAAAAGATTTCTGGCGCACACTAGGATTTCGGGCGCATCTGAGGAATACGTGGCGCATCTGGCATGACAATTTGTGGCACTCGTCGTCGGTGCATCTGGTCTGGACGACATCTGGGCACTTGTCATGGTGCACTGGTTCTGGCGCTATTTGGAGCGCATCGGGAATACATTCGGTCCTGTTTTTCTCAGTGAATGTATTCGAGTCAGGTTCTAGGTGGAGGCGTGCTCGTTTCAGATTCAGGGAGACGCATTTGCTTCAGTTTTGAGAGAAGCATCAGTCCAGATTCAGGGTTGCTGAGATGATTCAAGTCAAGGTGGAGATTTGTTGAAAAATTGACTTGAAATCATTTTTTTGGTAACAACTTTATGTCCAAGAAATCAAAACAATTAGGAATGAATTGTGTTTTGTCAAAAGTCAAAGATACTAATTTGATTTGTTGACAAAACAATGTGGCGGCTATGTGCTTTGGCACTATAAATAAAGACATGTTGTTTTGGTTTAATTAGGAGCAAGTCAGTAGCTAGTTAGGAGAAACACTAACAACACACCGAAGAGGCTCTTTTTCATAGCAGTGGGTTTTTGTGAGTTCTCTTCGCGTGTGTCTGTTTGGGATTGTAATTCGGGTTCGGGTTTGTTTCTCTCAATAAAATCAGGTTCGGATTGTGGAGTTAGCTAGTATTAATACTAGCAAACCACGTTAAAATTCTTGTCTCTCGTTCTTTATATTTTGTTATCGTTCTTGCTTGATACCCGGGTTCATCCGCTGCGTCATAACATTGCTAATATAGAGGGTACGTAGAATCGATATGAAATTTTCATGTATTGATATGCTCAAAGTATTTGGTGCAAAAAACTGTCACGGCCAATTTTCTTTGCAAACTGTTATCAACAAAATATCATGCACTACTTTATCCAAGGGGTGCTTGTGGAGTTCTCTACTGTAAGGGTGAAGCTCACAAGCTATTTGGGCCTCAACAACCTGAAATTCTTAAAGTTTATGCCACTGGTGGACGTATAAAGGTCCCAATTCATGTGACTGGAGTTCTTTAAGTTACCAATGCTGAAATTGCAGTTATGCACTGTGATCTTAGAAGTGTGTAAATTAAGAAGAAGCTTGATTTAGCTGGGGAGAATGCTCTTTCTTTGTCAGCCAACCATCTACAGAAAAACGTCTATCTTTTTGAGTCGTCCACTCCTCTCGGCCATCCATTTAAACCTCACAAGTTTTCCTTCAAGTTGCGACACGATATCAAAGGCCAGCACATCCTTTTTCTGGAGAAATCAGAAAAGAATTTAGAGGTAATACTAGATTTTCTAGGACTGTTTGAGAATTTTTGCTATCTCTCTAGCGACCTCAATATCCAACTCAGAGTTGGCAATGCTGTCATAGAGAACTCTTTCTTAAAGAGCAGGTGCATATTGACCTAGATCACCTAGAAGCACCTGAAAAGGCTACCTGACCTCCTCTCCAATATGGTGATCCTTATTCAAGATATGGACCCAAACCTGACATAACACATATCTTCGGGAGCCCAGAAAAGTGTCCACCTCAGGAGCTCTCTTATGCATTCTTGGGTCTTGCTCTTGCCCTTCTTTGGATTCTTGATTGGACGGTTAAAACTTGGTGTGAACTTGAAGAACTTGGAGTTCTTGCCACGTTTGCTATCTTATTTTCTTATTCCACCGCAGCATTGGTTCTCCTTTGCTTAGCAAGTTGAAGGTGGTCGGGAACCCCCTTCAACTTGAGGGGGCATATTCAACTTGAGGGGGCATATTAAAATTAACGAGTGTCAATTGAAATATGTAGATACTTTATGGCTTTCTTGTCTTTTCATTTTCTTTTCCCTAAGGCTGATATATAGCCATTGTAACTGTTAATTTTGTCAATCTTATTCGTTAATCAATTTTTCTGTTTCCTCTCTACATTTTCTGAATCAACGGTTCTTCATCTTCTTCGATTTCTTCTGCTTCATCTTCGATTTCTTAATAGTTTTATTGGGAACTTCCTAATGTCACCAGCAAATTAGACATGACCAATAAATTTGCCTTCACCATTACGTGTGTCAGTTTGTATACTGTTTTGACTGGGAGCACCTAACAATCTATATATATAGAACTTTTGACAGAAAACCTCCCTGCAGTATCGTCTCCTTGACACTTAACTTCCAGCAGTATTAATTTGGTCAGAAAACCCCCCAGCAGTTTCACTTTTACCGACATCGCGCACCATTTTACTAACAGAAACCCCCCTGCAGTTTCACTTTTACTGACACTTAGCTACCAACAGTTTTAGTAAAATTAGGCGTGATGTCGGTAAAAGTGAAACTGCAGGGAGGTTTTCTGTCAAAATCAATACTGCTTGTAGCTAAGTGTCAGCGAGACCATACTCCAGGGGAGTTTTCTGTCAAAAGTTCATATATATATATATGTATATATATATATATATATATATATATATATATATATATATATAAGCAAAGCAAATGAGAGGCTCATTCTCCTTATGCCACGTAAGATTTGAAAAGAAGTCTTGACACGACACATGTAATGTTATAAGATTAAGTGGCAGACACATGGGTAATATCAACCAATTAAATTTTGCCAATTCATATATCAGTGAAACATAGGTTTGCCAACTCATTCTTCAATAAAATCTCATACATTGAACCTTACTTTTTATATTGAATCATATACTTTGAATCAAACTTTTAGTTTCTCTAGGCATTGGTAAAAGTTATAACTATAACTTTTGATTTTTTCAGTGAAAAACCTTCCATATAACATTACGTAATAATAATGTATTAATCACAGAGAAAAGACTACTGAGGGACAAGGAAAAAACATATAAAAGAAAACTAACTTAAAAAAGGAGATACAAATTTAACATTATGAAAACAATTATTTTTTTACATTGAACCATACACATTCAATTAGACTTTTTGTATACATTAATTAAAAAGCAACTACAAATTTTGACTTTTAAACTGGGTCTTTTACATTTAACCATACACCTTCAATCAATTTTTTGATTTATTAATGAACTGATTAAAACAATAACTTTAACTTTTGATTTTCTATAGATAATGCTTACTGAAATCTTTTTCTTATCATAAAAATATTTGATGCAAGTGTTTCGTTCAATTAACAATGTATCTATCCTAAACAAAAAGTAAACGAATGAGAAAAATATGAACTAAATTAACTAAAAAATGTTAATAAAAAATCAAAATCTGAAGGAAATATAAACCTTTTCATTTTATGTTAATTGAATCATTTTGTTGTGTTTCTCTATGCATTGGTAAAAATATATAAGTAATTTTTTGATATTTAGTGCAACATTTTTACTATAATTTCTATATTTTCTAATGTAAATATATTTATCTCATTTTTAAATTAATTAACATTTACATAATAGAAATGTATCTATCACAAAGAAAAAAAAAAGTTAACAAAATTAACTACAAAAAGTAGGTCATAACAATAAAATTTAAAATAAAAATAAAAACATAACCTTAGAAACAAATTTAGGAATGTGAACTACAAAATCATAGTTGCATAGAACAAAAACAAACTATCAACTCACACTAATACATTAATATGCCTAAAACTGTAGAACAAATCCCTTTTGACTTAATAATTCCAACCATAACCTTCCACGTCCGAATTTTCTTTTCTATGCAGTGGTATATAACATAACTTCAACTTTTAATTTATTAGTGAGTACTTTCTATTGAGATTTCTATTTTCTGAGCATAAATTTTATAAGTAATTGTTCAGTTCAACCTTACATGATAGTAATGTATCTGTCATAGAAAAATCATATAAGAAAATAAATAAAAAAAACAAAATCAACTAAATAAAATAGGCTATAAACAATTAGCCTTCAAAGACTGCATTTCAATTATAACATAGAAAAGACAAATAAACGTTTTACATTAACATATACACTTTGAATCGAACTTTAATTTCTTTATGCATTGATGAAAATAGTAACTACAACTTTTGATATTTTCAGTAAAACATTTTTATTTAAATTTTTTATGCATACATTCAATCAATTACATTTATATGATAACAATGTATGTATGTACAAAGAAAAATAAATAAACATATAAGAAACAATCAATAAAAAATCAAATAAACAAAATAGCATTAAACAAATACTATTAAAAAACCAAGCAAAAACAATATAGAAAGAAAGCTAAGCGAAGTATGAACCACTGATCGAGAATTAGAAGCCCCTGCATGAGGTCACGGGTTCAATCCCAGTTGATGACAAAAAGAATTTCTAAAAAAAACCAAAGTATGAACCAAACAAAAACATAATTACACAAAAAAATTGAGCGACGCGAATAATTTAATGAACCTTAACTTACATAACATACTCCACTTACTTAAGAATTTAAAACACAACTTTTCACATAACTTCATATTCTTCTTTATGTATCGTCTTGACGAAAAAGTTTCATAAATTGATTCTTCCTACTCACACAGACGTTGTTGTTAGTTTTTTTATTTTTTGCCATGTTCATGTCAATTTAATTTGTTTGGTTCACGATTAAGTGAAATAGCTGTAAATAAATTTATTTTAAGTTTTAAACTAAAATAATATGCATATTTTATCATAAATGGATTACGTACAAATATTTTGTAATTGTGGTTCAAAAAGAGTAACTTTTTCAACCAAAAAAGTTTGCACACAACTCCCACATAGCAGAAGTTGTAAATCATTACTTTCTATGTGATGAGAATCACTAAAACTTTTATCGAGGCCGGACAAAGAATAAAAAAAAAAAAACATACAAGAAAACAAATAAACAAAATAGACAATAAACAATTAACATTACAAAACCTCTTGAGAGTTAATCATACACTTTGAATCGAAAAAAATCTTTATGCATTTTAAAAAATATAACTACAACTTTTGATTTTTTTACTGAATACTTCTGTTACATATATGTTTTTAATATAAATATTTTTTCCAAGTGTTAGTCAATTAACCATACATTTCACAGGGAGAAGAAAAAATAATCAGACTTAAAAAAATTATAAGCTAAATTAACTCAAAAAATAAATAGTAAAAAAAAATGAAAACGAAGAAACAAACAAACCTCTTACATTGAAACATTCACTTTGAAACAAGTTTTTGTTTCTCCACGCTTTAGTAAAAAATAAAATAATTATTTTTGATATTTATGTACTACATCTTGCTACAATGTCTATTTTTCTGATATAAATACTTTTGTACAAGAGTTCGATTCCATTAACCTTACATGGCAGTGATGTATTTATCACAAAGAAAAAATAGATAGACATTCAAGAAAAAAAAAATACAAATAACTAATATAAATAGGTAATAAACAATTAATATTAAAAATAAACAAACACTCTTAGAAACAAAATTAAGCAATATGTGAACCCTACAAAATCATAATAAAATGGAACATAAATAAAATTTTGCAATAATAGTTCGATGAAACTCCAGTTACATAACAAGCGCCTCTTACTTAAGAATTCAAACAATAACATTTCACAATCACTTCAGATTCTTAATTATCTGCCGTCTTAAGACATAATTTTATAAATTGATTCCACAATCACTCATGGACGTAACTATTGATCTATTTGTCGTGCTTATGTTTCTTTAATTTGTTTGGTTCTCAGTTTATTTACACAATTGTACATAAATTCAATATTCATATTAAATTAAGATGATGATACATATTTCATTGAAAATGGACTACGAAATATCTTATCGTGTGCGATTTAGCTATGTAAATATTTACCGTATATGTGTTTTCAAGCAAAATTATATTTTAACCCAATATATATGTTAGCGTACGACACCCACATACTAGAAGTTATAAGATTTTGTGTTCAATTTCACATTTCTAATACTTATGTTGAGTGGTAGCTAACAACTATTTATTGCATGTATTAACTTATGTGAAATTACAGTTAGTGTTCATACAATAATAGTAAATCAACAATATATATGGCTTATAATTTCCGAATTATGTATACCTGTCGAGACGGAAAAAAAAGTTATACCTGAACACATTTCCTTAATATAAGTACATGAAATATATCGACTCCCCATTAAACTATGAGAGTTTATCATAGTCAGCCAACATGGATGATGTTAGACCAATAAAAGAAAAGTCAATTTTATAATGTATATTTTTTTCTTCGAAACGTAGGCTGAAGCTTTGTATATTGTCAGAATTGTCAAGGTTTGTGAGTAATTCCAGTAAAGAATTGACAAAAGATGAAAATTTGTAGCTCAAACTGATAGGAACGACTATATTTGGCTTATTATTTGTAATATGGTTCTTTTTATGACATATGTATAAGTAATAATTATCCTATATTATATAGATTTATGAGTTTAAAAAATAGTAATATGCATATAGTTTCTTTTATTGTATTTTGTTACTTATTTTTCTTGGTTCATTGTTAGAGACATTTTTATTAAAGAATCACATCTTTATTAAGACGACAATTTACAGCTTTAAACCAACATTTTGTCAAAATATGAATTCCTCAGTTGCATTTTTTTATTTGAGAAATTGACTTCATGGTCTTTATACTTAACATGTGTGCAATTAATATCTTATCATTCAAAAGACTTTCTTTTTATAAATTAAAGAAACAAAATTTTCAAAATCCAAATAATGTAAGTAATTTTTCAATAAAACAATATAATAGTTATATGCAGAGCCCGCGCCATGGCGCGGGGTTAAGACTAGTCTACATAAAAGCAGGAAAATGTTCAGGTTTAACCTCGGATTGTCATGTGTCAATCAGTTTTGCCTATAAATGTGCCATTTGTCTTCCTATATGATATTTTTTATGTAAAATAAATTAAAAACATTCCATGTCATGCCATGTCATATCTAATTAGAAATGGGTGTAAGTTACAAGTAGATGAATTAGTATGTGAAAAGCATCTCCAACAATGTTATGTAAAAAAAATGCAAATTATACATAAAATCAAATTTTTGCATTTTTCATGCCCACATATTTTATCACCAACTCCAGCAGTCCAAGCTAAAAGATAGGCATATTAGTTTTGTAAAATTATTTATTATTTTTATGATATTAGGACAAGTCTACTAAAAAGTAGGAACAAAACAAAAAAATAGGAATACACCTACAAAGTAGGAAAAAAATAAGATGGCGAGGGATGATTATCGCCAAACTTGGCGATCAAGATGCATGACATCTATTTTGCATGAGGGGATCATGTTCTGCTGGATCGCATTTTTCACCAAAGTTCTTTATATTTTGCATAATAAATCGATTTGCATTGCCTGCTGGAACAGTTGGTCAATTCCCATATTAATGCACACACAAAATTAACATTTTTTTTAAGGTGAACAATTTTATAAACTCAGAGGCTAACAGTACCCGAAGCATTTACATCAATATGTTGTGCCCATGAAGTTAGACATCCTACCCAGATCATAACTTTCTCATATTCGTAACCTTTAGATGCTAAAATATGGGCAAGTTTGTTGTTACTTCTCTGGCTCCAACTCATCTTGACTTCGGTGAACAATGATTAGAGATGGCGGCAATCGATAGCAATCAGACCAAAACTAGAGCGATCAGCGACTTCTTCATCATCTGGTTTAGACAAAATTCTGATGATAGCTTGAAGATCCGATTCAATGACTAACTTACGTAATCCCCCATCGTAGAGCCAACAGTAGACCTTCTCGAACAGCAATAATCTCAGACATGGATGCCGAGTTTATTGTAGGTAGAGGTCCCGACGTAGCCACCACTACCACACCAACGCAGAGTCGTGCCAAAAGCACAACCAGCTTCATCTCCTCTCCAAGATCCATCAGTATTAAGCTTGATAAAGTCCGGTTGAGGGGGTCTCCAAGCCGAATTTTCTACTCCTTGAACCTGCTGATCGTTGCTCGATTGATTACTACGGTCCAGGTTCAGTCTTTTGCCGTTCCCCTCTTCTTCGATAACCCTTAACACAGAATCAACCATCATCACATCCGAAACCTCCTTTGCTCTGAAATTGTTGGTGTGGGGTCCACCTCAATGGTGGACTCGCCACATTGGATAAAAGCTCATGTGAGCTGTGAATAAACAAAAAGAAAAAAAAAAAGGTCACAAATGCTTGCTGGTGCTGGGTTGTTCCCAGGTTGCATTCCGTGGGTGAGAACACACATGCGTGTGGTGTTTTTAATGGCCCACATGTCATCATTTGAATGGTGGATCTGCTTTGTCTCACAAGTGGTGAGATAAGGCTGGTGTGAGGCGTTAGTGAACGGTAAGAGAGTGAGCAACAGAGGGTGACAAAGGCTTTTTGGAGAAGAAACAGTAGCTGCTGCTGGGTTTGTTTTGAGCGACCAGCAATCTTTCCGGCGAGATCCGACGGTGAAAAGTTGTCCGATTCGGCTCAAACTTCAGGGTTTTGTTCCTGGTGGTATCCTCCTCACATCCAACGGTTGGATTTCCGGTTAGCCTCTTCTAAGTCCACTTTCTCGGTTTACCCTAGATACTTTGTCTAGATGCATAGGTGATCCCAAGATTGTGTTTTTTTCTTGGATGTGTTGATTCTCTAGTAGTACTAGAGTGTGTATCCCATTATTGTTGATTATAGTGGAAGATTTGAGTCGAGAGTGGCTCCGTGGTTTTTCCCGATTTCGGGTTTTCCACGTTAAAAATTGTCTTGTCTCGTTTTTAGCTTATTGTCTACTTGCAATTGTGGTGCTCTCCGTTTAGTTGCATATTCGTGGGGAAAGTTTGATTCTTTGGGTTACTTGCTTCCGCTACGGCTTTGTTGATTTAGTCGTGTTTTGAGCCCGGATTCCCCAACAAGTGGTATCAGAGCCAGGTTGATTGTTGTTGGCTCGGTTGTAGTGTTGACTAAAATGGATGAGCATAGTGTTGGTGGCACGATGATAAAATTGACTTCGTCAAATTATTCAATTTGGAAGCCAAGGATGGAGGATCTCTTGTTTTGTAAGGACTTGTATGATCCTGTCGAAGGTGATTCTTCGAAGCCGGCCACCATGACAGACAAGGCATGGGACACATTGCATAGGAAGACTGTGACCACTATCAGACAGTGGATTGACTAAAGCGTTTTTCACAACGTCGCCAAGGAGACAAGAGCGGATGTTTTGTGGAAAAAGCTTGAGTCTTTGTATGAGAGACAGACTGCTCAGAACAAGATGCACCTCATGAAGCGGCTTGTGAATTTGAGGTACAGGGATGGCCAAAGTGTGTCTGAGCATATGAGCAGGTTTCAGGAGCTCATGAATCAGCTGACGGCGATGCGGATTGTATTTGATGATGAGATTCAGGCATTGTTTCTTCTCAGTAGCTTGCCGGACAGTTGGGAAACTTTGACAGTGGCTCTCAGCAATTCAGCTCCGGATGGAAAGTTGACTAATGACATGGTCAAGGATAGCTTGTTGAATGAAGAAGCTAGACGGTCCGAGTCAGGCATGAACTCAAAGGCTGAGGCACTGGTTTCAGAAAAGAAACAGGATAGAGGGAGAAGTCACAGCATGGGTCCTAAGAAAAACAGGAACAACTCGAGAGGCCAGTCGAGTGATTGGAAGAAAAGTGTGAAATGCTACCATTGTGGGGGTATGGGACATTTCAAGAAAGAGTGCAGGAAGCTGAAGAACAAGGGACAGAAAGGGTCAGACAACCAGAATGAGAAGACAGTTGCTTCAACGACGAAGGATGATACACTCATAGTCTGCGAGGAGAATGTTGTGAGTATAGCTTGTCAGAGCAGCAGCTGGGTTATTGACAGCGGGGCTTCCATTCATGTTACCTCCAGGAGAGAGTTCTTCTCATCTTACCGACCAGGTGACTATGGTGTGGTCAAGATGGGGAATGACGGTGTGTCAAAGATCATTGGCATGGGTGATGTATTCTTGGAGGCTAACACTGGAAGCAAGCTTGTTCTCAGGGATGTCAGACATGTTCCAGATATTTGGCTGAATTTGATTTCTGCAGGGAAGCTTGATGAAGACGGGTATAGCAATCATTTCGGTGATGGGAAATGGAGACTTACCCGGGGCTCATTGGTTGTTGCTAGAGGGATGAAGGAGTGCTCACTGTATGTGATGCATGCAAAGCTTACCAGTCCAGTGGTAAATGCAGTTGATGATTCCTCTACAGAGTTGTGGCACAAGAGGCTGGGTCACATGAGTCAGAAAGGACTGGATGTCCTAACCAAGCGAGAGCAGCTCCCTGGTATTAAAGGTAATCCTTTGAAGCATTGTACTCATTGTTTGGCTGGAAAGCAACACAGGTTGAGTTTTCAGCATTCTTATGGTTCTAGAAAGTCTGCTATTCTAGAACTGGTACATTCTGATGTTTGTGGATCCATGAAGACAAGAACACTTGGGGGTGTGAGATACTTTGTCATTTTCATTGATGATCATTCAAGGAAAGTGTGGGCATACACTCTTCGGAGTAA
Source organism: Linanthus parryae (assembly GCA_023055425.1). Lineage (NCBI taxonomy): Eukaryota > Viridiplantae > Streptophyta > Magnoliopsida > Ericales > Polemoniaceae > Linanthus > Linanthus parryae. Next base: position 1,211,315 of record JALGPY010000030.1, read on the forward strand.
GGACCAAGTGGCTGATGTGTTTCAGGAGTTTCATGCTAGTGTTGAGAGGGAAACTGGAAAGCCATTGAAGTGCATCAGGACTGACAATGGTGGTGAATACAAGGGTTCCTTCCACTGGTATTGCAGGAACCATGGGATAAAGCATCAGAGGACACCTCCCAAGACTCCACAGCATAATGGAGTAGCAGAGAGGATGAACAGGACCATGATTGAGAAGATCAAATGTATGTTGTCACAGGCAAAGCTGCGAAGAACCTTTTGGGGTGAGGCAATGAGAACAGCTGTGGATTTGATCAATCTTTCTCCTTCAGTTCCTTTGGAGACTGACACGAATTCTTACGTGTATACGCAAGTGCACGGTCAAGTAGTATATGGAGTATTTCACGACTCCGAGTATCGAACCCAAGGGAATTTACGATTATTAATTGACTAGAAAGTGGTTATAGGAGATCTAAGTGGCCGGTAAAAAGTTGTTTAAATTTGTAACGTTGTCGCCCACAAACAAGCGACGTAAATTAAATAACAAGTACTAATTATTTTTGTAGGGTTTTCAATTTTTAAAAGAAAATAACTTGAGATTGACTACGATTAATGAGAAAGAACTAGGTAATTGATGTCCCTAGGGTTGTTAACGATTTCCGGAATTATGCATGAAACACTCTACTCACGTTCTAGTTATATCGGGTAATACCCATCACGATCTTCTCTCGATCTCACGTGAATTTGTGTAAATAATAGATTTCGGGTCCTCTCGGTCCACCTCCGTCTACTACTACAATCTAATTGATTTGTTAGGCTTGTTCACCGGGTCCTATCGGTCCACCGAATTCACTAAGTTCTAACACAATCAATCGAAACTACCCTCACACGATTAATCAAGTTTCTATCTCCTCTCGGTCTCAAGAAACTACAAGATTACCTACAATATTCTTTAACATGTATCAAAGAGTTCACTTTCGTGCAACAATCTCAACGACTAGTATCCTAAGGGTGATCAAGCCACGAATACTTAGAATGAAGTACAAGAATATGTAAGATAACTAGAACATTCATAAACTTTAAGCAAACGCATGTATCATGTCCAAAATCCGGAAAATCATTCAATAAACCCTAGTTTCTCATCAATCACCTAGCTTTAAGAAGTTTAGCTAGACATAATATGGTTCAACATAATCAAAATAGTGAAGTTCATGAAGAATAGAAGAAGAAAAAATGATCAAACGCTTGAATCTTCAATGTAGTTGATGATCCTTGCTCCAAGCTTGTTCTCCCTTCTTCCCTAGCTCCAAAATCTTCAAAGATGCGTGAATAACCCTCTCTTAGGTCGTTCTCCCCGTTCTCTACCAGCTGGGCACGTTTTTTTAATGAAAATATGCCGAAATTGCACTTCAGCCCCTCTACTTTGTAATTCCCGGGCAGAATTCTTTGCTGATTTTGCGCGGGCTGTTTCTCCCTCATACGGACTCGTCTTCGGGCCTACCATATACCGTTGGAAAGCTACGGATGTCTACTTTCCAATGCCGCAAGCCTTGCTTCAAAATTCCTTATAGATTTTCCTGGGCATCGAAAAGAGTGCAGGCTGGTCCTGTGTGACTTTTCCAACTTTTCTTCGTTATAGCGTCTTCTTTTCTCCTCTTCATTCCCGAGCATATCCTTGAGCTAGCTTGTGTTCCGAAGTTCGTTTCCGCCCCAAAATCATCGCTCCAAGCTCCCGGTTCCTGAAATACACAACACGAAAACATACCGGAAGATCACATGCGATAAACAATGTATAAATCATACGAAAAACGCCCGGATTATGAAATAAAGCTCAATAACTCAAGTATGCTCAATACAACCCGGATTTGGTCAATTTCTCACATAAATACATCAAAACGCTCGCAAAAAGGTCATGGATCATAAACAATATAACTCCTAATGTGGAGTTATCAAACACCCCCACACTAACCTATTGCGCGTCCCGAGCAATCCAATCAAAGTACAACCAAAATCCGACCACAATCCATCCAAAAACATCCTCCAATGAAACTCAACCCCACAAGTGATACGAGTCGAGAATTGCATACTTACTAGAAACACCGTTGCATACAAATCCTAACTAGCCGACTCAATAACGAAACAAGACTCGACAATGCAACAATATGATGCAAATGCAAACTACGACTCAATCCTACACAACACATATTTACACACACACACAAAAGTATTTCTTTTTGGTTGAGATCGGGCAATCTCCATCGGCTTAAATCGATTACCATGAAGTGATGAGAATCCTAGGAACAAAGCATGAGTTGAAACTAAACTCGACACCACGACTCTCCCCTAGCTAGTATAGAAAGCCTAACTTTACTAAGTACAAGAGTATGCTACCTCTTCGCGTGTGCCACGAAATAAGAGACTACGCTAGGCAAAGCCACATCCAAGGTCCGAGCTCCTAATCCGCTAACGGTTTTCACATGATGAGGCTTAGGGACATAGAGATAATCTCGTCGAAATCAAGTCCTAAGCGTCACATTCTCACATCAAAACCCACATCTCACACACCCTCACCACGATGATAGGAACCAAAACCCAAAGCTCACCACCTCCGGCCCTCAATTCCCTCAAACCCCAGTACACTAGTGATCTCCGTGGCCATCGTCGTTTGTCGTGCATGAAACATGAACCGTCGTCGTCAAAGTAGCTCCACCACTCGTTCCAATTCAATTCCAACTCAAACTTTATTTAATCTCTCCTTTTTCTTTTTCTCTCATTTTTTTTTTTTTGTTTTTTTGTTTTTTTTTTTTTCTTTCTCTTTCTTTCTCCTTTTTTTTTCTCAAAATTCCATCACAATGCACAAATAATATCCGAGTGGTCTTCAAATAACAATCACATATGCTAGGAGAAGGAAACACATAAGTCGATGAATGAATATCACATAAAATATCATCTCCTCCTAACTCAATCAAAGGCCATGTCAAATCCAAGCCGCAAAATCAATGAAGTAAATGTGTGGGAGTGGAGTCGTCGCAAGCTCACACTCAATGTCCGAAGTCAAAAGTCGACACCCCCACACTCGAATGTAACAATATCCCCTCTCAAGTAGTCCAGAAGATGAATGTATCTCGTGCCTAATCCAACCGATCCTCCTACACCAAAGTAATCACAACCGGTACCTAGCACGATCCACCAATTAAGTTCACCCAACCCAATTCCGTGCGTATTAGATTCACGCACTCACGGCTCTCCACAACTGTGTCCATGATGTAGTGGCATGGAACACCGCCACACCGAAGTGCGCAAGCCTACTCACTCACCCTCGCATCCCCTCGTAGATAGTCAATGTATTGCAAGCAAGATGTAGAACTCAACGAAATGTATAATCACTCCCTCATCGAACCCCCTCAACTACACAACCCCCTCGTGACGCACTAAAGTGGTGATTCTAATCAATTTGTGATGAAGGCCAAGAATCGTCACCCTAATTCCGAAGGCTAACAAGAATCCAAGGCTCAAATTGGGGCGTCTAATGGTCCTACAAGGTGAGTTCTAAAAGCAGTGAGTGCTCTAATACACGTCCTCGCACAGCTGTTTCGTGTGCCACTACGAGGCGGGTTGGCGACTACCTAAGACGTACACATGGATGTTCGGCTTGTTTAGCTCACACCTAGCTCAACTCTTGTAAGAAAATAGGCACACACTTTGCGTTTAAAAATCACATAAGTGTTAGAAATAGGTAGGCACTCCCGTAAAGAAAGTCTCTCTATACCTACTAGGGGGGACTCACGTTGTCACTCTCGGTCGCAAATCATGCTCTACACCTAAAATCCTCACACTTCGCAATTTATCAAACTTTAGCCTCTTTTGATTGCCCTTTTCTCAAAATTTTCTCTTTTTACTTTTTTTTTCTTTTTTTTTTTATATAATTCCTACTCTACATGCAAGCCGACACGAAAGAAGACTCGAAACTGACTTGATTCAGGTAGGTGGACTCAATTAAGTAAACGTGCAACTAAAATTAAACAACTAACACATATATAGAGAGAGCTAATAACATCACAATACGCCACTATAACTAAACACGACATGAACCACAAATATGACACAATACGAACTAACAATCTATATGTGACAGGTTAATGCAGACACGGACGGACTGGCTAGTTAAGACTAAAAATCCCCCCCACACTAGACTGCTTCGTTGTCCTCAACGAATTCGGAGATCAATCAAGAGGACTCGGCAATTCTAATGCGAGGGGCGGTGAATCTACTCGGACTCCTCACCACCCTGGTCTCCTGAGTAGTCACTCGAGGCATATGTGAAATCAAGTTCCGGTCCGGGTGCCGGCTCATCCAGAACCCCACACGCAATCGCTATCTCCTCAATCCTCCGGTCTTGCCTATCCTGACGCAAACCCATCCGTCGTAACCCCTCACCCAACTGACGCATGCCGTGACGCACATGCGTATACTGTCGGTCCCTCATCGTAGAGGAAGCCGCTATCATATCCCTGGTGAGTCTCATCTCCCGAGCTAGCTCAGACTCAGAAGAACTGGCACGACCGGCTCTAGAATTGGGACCCTCCTCAACGTCACTCTTTTTCTTCTTCTTCAAAGGATCCGGTATCATCTTATATTTTCTCTCGCTTTTTGCTACTAGATCCCACTCATCGCGATCCCCTTTCACAGTCACACTCCCAACAAGGTGTTTCAAAAGATACCCGTATCCCGCGGCCTTTCTGTTGTCGTCCTTCCCCCTAGATAGGAAAGAAAGGTATAGTCGCTTAGGGATATCAATACGATCACCCTTCGATAAGCACAAAGCCATCAAACAAGTATCAAAGGACACAAAGTTCTGAGGAGACAAGCCCTCGACCCACGACTCTATGATCTCAACCAGCCACCGTGCCTCACGAAGAATAAACCCTATCTTAATTTTCCACCGCCTAAGGCTCTTTTTCCTAATCCACTCAGCACCTTTCACACCCTTGCAACAAAACTGGTGAACTTCATCAAACAACTCTCTGGGGTCTTTCTTAAGGTAAACTTCGAATTGGCACTTCTGAGTCAGTGGCGGCCATTGAAGAGCCGCCTCTATGGTCTCGGGAGAAAAGAGAATCCACTTCCGCCTCACATAAATCAGTCGCTGATCACGGAGATGGCGACCCTCCGCAGAGTCATAGTATAAGGAGTTAACACAAATCTCCTTGGTAAGGGCCGTACTTGCCTTACCATCAATCAAGCGCATCCAACCCGCAAAATTCTCTCTCTTTGCCACATCCTCTAAATCCGAGGGTACACCATCCATTGGGAAGAGTCTCTCTGCATTTGCATTTCTCGAAATACGAGTATCAAATTCATACGCAAAATGAGCTTCCGCTGATATGAAACGGAAGTTACAGAACAACTTAGGGGTTGGCTCTATGCCAGATTTCAATTCTATCATCTTCCTAAGCCTCCCTTTGTCAATGGTCGGGAACCCACTCGGTAAAGATCTCTTTAACTCTTCCCTTTCCGGAGATAGCGGGACCTCGTATGTGAAATCGCCACTATCTCCACCTATGACCATCTCGTGCTCACTATCCCCCTCATCGTCAGGTGCATAATCAAGGTCACCACTAGTTAAACGCAATCTCTTACTCATTGTTCACAATTTCCAGAAACGTTTCACAAATACACAAATAAGTACACGTGACAATTCACACCTACACACTAAACAGCAGCTCCAAATTGACAAGTGGTACACGGGATATGAATCAATTTTTCTAATAAAGCGCAACCTACTTGTGCCTAGATGCCAAATTGAAACTGAGAGAGAATAAGAATTGACCTCTGACGGTTGCGTGTTCCACAAAAATTTCGACAAGAAGGGCCGAAAATCGACCGTCGAAAATTTTCTGAAAAATTGGAATTGCTTGCGTTACTGAACTCCCCAAAGTGTCTGCGTCCTTCTTCCTTCTTCCGTGAAAGCTGAATTGCAATCTTTCTTCACAATTTTGAACTTTTCTTCGAAGAACCCTAGGTGTGTTCGTCTTCAATTCAATGCGATTTCAGCCCCAATCACCAAAAATACCAGCAATTAACTATTACAGTGTTGATGTCACCTGGTTTGCGAGCAGAACCCACCAATTAGCTCACAATTTCACCGCTTGAGAGGTTCTGGACGACGGCAGAAGGATCGGCGGCTGGGGAGATACGCTGCCTCGTGATAGCTCTGTGAACCACCGCGACCTGACGCCGAAATCGTGGTGGCGCGGTGATTGCGACGAAAACCCTCCCCGATTGGCCGGATTTTGGCTCCAATCGGAGGTTATGGCCGACGTCCGACGGTCGGCGACTCCTTGGGGTGCTCTGCGTCGTGATACTCCAACCCAACACGCCGCAATCGCCCTTTCGGAGCGTTGCTGCTCTGAAACGCGAGAGAAAGAGATCTGTCGCGGTATGATTCCTCTGGGTTCGATGATTTCTGGTTAGAATCGAGTGATGCTCTGTGTTCGTCGTCTGAAGAGAAGAAGAACCCTCTCACGATTTTTTTTTTGTCTTCAAACTTTACCCAAAATACCAAATATACCCCCGTATAATTAACAAAATCTCGCCCGCGCCCATCATGGTCGTACGACCACTGGTAGTGGTCCTGCGACCAGCAGAAGCCTAATTTTGCTAGTTTTTCAAATTTTGACTAAGTAACAAGTGGTCTTACGACCAGTTGGCTGATCATAAGACCAGTCTGGGGCTGAACTGCTGCTCTTTTTTTTTTTTTTTTTGATCCGTTTCCTTTGCTTGATCTTCGAGGATCCTTAGCTTGAATTCCATGTTCCTCTTTTTATTCTTGAGCCAACTTTTCGTGACAAGCTTCCCACATCCTAGGAAATCTCGTCATGATCATGTCTTTCTCGTTCAAATTCCGCCTTTCTCTTACGTCCGAACTCCGATGCGCGCATTTCCATGCGAGTCTACGCGCATCAAGAAGGGGAATCCGAATCGCGTAATAACCTGTAATCCTGCGGAGACTCAATTCAAATGTCAAATTCTCGCTCTCTCACCCCTCAGATAACAAAACGGAATTAAAAACGCACACAACAGTATTTAAAACGCACTCTCTACACTAATGCATAAAATACGTTGGGTTGCCTCCCAACAAGCGCTTTGTAATTTACGGTCGACGGCCCGACCCAGTTACCTCAATAAGATCACGGCTCGTCAAAGTAGATAACATCCACTTTGGCCGGAATTGGCGCGGATTCCAAGTACGGTTTCACTCTGCTTCCGTTGACGCGGAAACACTCATTCGTATGTGGATCTTCTAACTCAACCGCACCCCAAGGATAGATTTGGTGGATCCGGAACGGCCCGGACCATCTCGAACGAAGCTTTCCCGAAAAGAGCTTCATGCGTGAGTTGAATAACAAAACCTTTTGTCCCAAACGAAGTTCCTTCGGTTTGAGACGACTGTCGTGCCATCTCTTCGTCTTCTCCTTATAAATTCGGGAACTATCATAGGCCTGTAATCTCCATTCCTCAAGTTCAAGAAGCTTCATCTTCCTTGCTTGTCCTGCTAACTCAGGATCCATGTTCAACCGCTTGATCGCCCAATAAACCTTGTGCTCTAACTCAACGGGAAGATGACACGCCTTACCGAAGACAAGCTGGAACGGAGACATGTTCAATGGCGTCTTCCATGCTGTGCGGTATGCCCACAATGCGTCATCCAGCTTCACAGCCCAATCCTTGCGTCCGGTGTTGACGGTTTTCTGAAGAATCCCCTTAATCTCCCTGTTTGAAACTTCTGCTTGCCCATTGGTTTGGGGGTGATAAGGTAGGGAAACCTTATGGATAGACACCCCGTACGTCTTCAAGACTCTGGCAAACACTCGGTTTATGAAGTGTGAACCTTCATCGCTCACCATTGCCCTTGGTGTGCCAAACCGAGTAAAGATATGCTTCTTCAGAAACTTCTCTACCGTCGCTGCATCATTCTTGGGGCACGCAATTGCCTCAACCCATTTCGTCACGTAATCCACAGCAAGGAGGATGTAGAGATTACCATACGAAGGAGGAAACTGACCCATGAAGTCTATGCCCCAAACATCGAAGGGCTCCACCTCAAGCCATTCAGACATTGGCATCTCATCTCGCTTGGAGATGTTACCCGTTCTTTGGCAACTATCACATCCTGCAACCCAATCATGACAATCTTTAAATATAGTGGGCCAAAAGAAACCGGATTGTAGTACCTTCATGGCGGTGCGAGGACCGCTGAAATGGCCTCCACTAGGCGCTGCATGACATTGCTTTATCACATCATAGATCTCATGAGTAGGCACACACTTCCGAATGATGTTGTCAGCTCCCATCTTGAATAGATATGGATCCTCCCAAAAATACTGTTTTACCACATACAAGAACCGCTTCTTCTGCTGCACTGTCCACTCTTCCGGAATCTTCCCATTGGTGAGATAGTTAGCAATTGCCCAATACCAAGGCTCAGTATCCCCCAAAGACATCAAGCTCTCGTCCGGAAAGTTCTCTTGAATCGGCACCTTCTCTACCGTTCCATTCTCGAGTCTTGAGAGGTGGTCCGCTACCACATTCTCAACACCCTTCTTGTCGCGGATTTCCACATCAAATTCCTGCATCAAAAGAACCCACCGCAACAATCTTGGCTTGGCATCCTTCTTATCAAGAAGATATTTCAGCGCTGAATGATCTGTAAAGACAATCACTTTCGATCCCACAAGATAAGGCCGGAATTTGTCAAGAGCAAAAATCACAGCTAAAAGCTCCTTCTCAGTAGTGCCATAGTTTAGTTGAGCCTCATTAAGAACTCTACTAGCATAGTAAATAACATGACATACCTTTTCCTTCCTTTGCCCCAATACTGCTCCAATGGCGAAATCACTGGCATCGCACATGAGCTCAAATGGCAAACTCCAATCCGGAGTTGTGATGATAGGAGCTGAGGTGAGCTGTTCCTTCAAAAAGTCAAAGGCCTTCTTGCACGCTTCATCAAACACAAACGGGACATCTTTCCCTAGCAACTCACACAAAGGCTTGCAGATCTTCGAGAAGTCCTTGATAAACCTGCGATAGAAACCTGCATGTCCCAAGAAGCTTCTGACCCCCTTTACTGAAGTCGGATAAGGGAGTTTCTTGATTGTCTCTACCTTCGCTTGATCAACCTCCAAACCTCTGCGTGAAATCTTGTGACCAAGAACTATCCCCTCTGTGACCATGAAGTGGCACTTCTCCCAATTAAGCACGAGATTAGTGCCTTCACAACGAACCAAGACACGGCCGAGATGATGTAGACAGTCCTCAAAACTGTCACCAAATAAGGAGAAGTCGTCCATGAAAACCTCTAAATGCTTCTCAATCATGTCCGAGAAGATGGCCATCATACACCGCTGGAAAGTAGCCGGTGCATTACATAACCCAAATGGCATGCGGCGGAACGCAAATGTACCATAGGGGCATGTAAAAGTGGTCTTCTCCTGGTCTTCTGGAGCAATGGCTATCTGGTTGTAGCCTGAATATCCATCCAAGAAGCAGTAGTACTCGTGGTGAGCCAAACGATCAAGCATCTGATCAATAAACGGCAACGGAAAGTGATCCTTGAGCGTGGCTTCATTCAGCTTCCTGTAATCCATGCACACACGCCATCCAGTAACTGTCCATTGAGCAATCTGCTCATGCTTGTCGTTCTCTACCACAGTCATTCCTCCTTTCTTAGGCACACACTGGACCGGGCTAGTCCAAGTGCTGTCTGAGATCGGAAAAATAATACCAGCCTCTAGCCACTTCATGACCTCTTTTCTCACCACCTCTTTCATATGCGGATTCAATCTCCGCTGTGCTTGGATCACTGGCTTCTTTCCTTCTTCAACCCAAATCTTGTGCTGGCAATAGACGGGGCTGATCCCCTTTATATCTGCGATAGTCCATCCAATTGCTCCCTTATGCTTCCTTAGCACATCCAAAAGCTGCTCCTCCTGTGCCTGAGATAAAACAGAAGAAACAATTACAGGCAATGTGTTATCAACACCAAGAAAAGCATACCTGAGATGGCTAGGCAATGGCTTCAACTCAAGCACGGGTGGTGACTTGAGTGAAGGAACAAGAGCTAACTTCTGCTCCCCTTGCTCATATAAATCCAGCTTGGTCCAGCTGCTCATGTGACACAAATCCATGGGAGGGCTCTGATCTTCATCCTTGTACATTCCATCAATTTCCTCCCACATCAATTTAGCTTCCTCATCTCCCATATCATCATCAAAGATCTCTACGCTAAAGCAATCTTCATAATTATAACATGAAGGCATTTTCATTGCCTTGAACACATCGAAGACCACTTTTTCATCATTGATCTGCATAGATAGCTTTCCACTCTTCACATGAATAATAGCCTCTCCTGTAGCTAGGAAGGGCCTGCCAAGAATGAGAGGTACTTCACCAACCTCTATGTCTAAGATGACAAAATCTGCAGGAAAGATAAGAGTGCCAACTTTGACCAAAATGTCGTCAATCACCCCATATGCTCTACGGATCGACCTGTCAGCCATCTGCAAGGTAACTCGGGTGGGACGAGGCTCCCCCACACCTAGCTTCCTGAATACGGACAAGGGCATCAAATTGATGCTTGCCCCCAAATCGCACAATGCAGTCATAGTGAGAGAATCACCAAGAGTAACCGGTATCACAAAGCTCCCACGGTCTTTCTTCTTCTTAGGCAATCCATTCCTGACGCATTCAGAAGTCTCAGCAGTCAAATTCACCTGTGCAAAATCACTCATGCATCTCTTTCCTGAAAGAATATCCTTGAGAAACTTGGCATATGTAGGCATTTTAGAGATAGCCTCTGCAAAAGGAATGTTAATCTCCACCTTCTTGAATATATCAATAAACCTCTGAAAATCTCTAGAATCATCCCTCTTTCTCGTTCTCAAAGGATATGGAACTGCCTTAGAAACAGTAGTATCAGTACGTACCTCATCCTTGTCTTTCACCGCCTCCTCATCCGTCGCGCCCTTTGATTGGGGGATCACGACATTAGTATCATCATCAAATATCTCATGCTCTTTGGCCTTAGAAGCATCGGCTCTAGCATGAGTGGGATATGGCGGATCTTTCAATGCAACCCCGCTTCGAGTAGTGATTGCATTAATTTGACGAGGATTTTCTTCCGTGTTGGAAGGCAAAGAACCTGGAGCTCTAGATGAGAGCTGAGTAGCAATCTGACCCACCTGTACCTCAAGAGAACGAAGAGAAGTCTTCGTAGCCTGTAAATCCGCAGACACAGCAGTAACCTGCGTGGACATGTTGTTCACATTGGTGGTCATAGTATTCATGTTTTCACTCAATTGCGCCAATGCCTTTGTCAACACAGAGATTTCTGAACTTGGTGTTGCATCAGCTGCTGGTGGAGCCTGCGAAACCTGTGGTCTATGCTGGAACCCCGGTGCATATGTTGCTCCAGACTGATCCCCATACCTGAATCCTGGATGATCTCTCGTGCCTGGCCTGTAGTTCCCTTGATTCCAGTTCTGCCTTTGTCCGTGTGCCCCCACATAGTTCAAATCCTCATTTGCCATGTGTGCCATTGTTGCATCATATTCTGGCTCCTCAACACTTGCTACTGTCTTCTTGTCCTTATAAACATGCTTGGCCAAATCTGACATCATCTTGCTGATCCCATCCTTCCACTCATTATCCTTAGCCTCAGGCAATGCCGAAAGTCTTCTAGAATCATAAAACTGTGTATCCTGCTTGGCTAGCTGTTTCATAAGTGCAAATGCTCCCTCTTTGTCAACTGAATACATGAAATTTCCTCCAGCTTCCCTGTTAACTAACTCCTGGTTATGGCGTTCTAAGCCATGGTAGAAGACCTGCAAAATTTTGTAGTCCCCAAAATCGTGATTTGGGCACTTCCTGATCAAATGCATAAATCTATCCCACGCCTCTACCACGATCTCATGGGCCTGCTGCTGAAAACCAAGGATATCACCTTGTAACTGAATCACCCGCTGAACTGGGTAAAACTTTGCCATGAATTCATCCACACATTGAGCCCATGTAGTGATTGAATCCGGAGCTCTCGACTCAAGCCACTTCTCAGCTGCACCTTTCAAACAATAAGGAAATAGGATAAGTTTCAACGCCTCTGGAGTCACGTTCTTATACTTCACAGTCTTGATATAAGCATTGAACTTCCCAATGAAATCGTTGGGATCCTCATCCTTGTTCCCATAAAACTGGAACTGATTGGTGACTGTCTGGATCGTAGCTGGCTTGAGATCGAAATGCTCAGCCTGTATGTCTGGCACTACAATTGCCGGATTGTGTCCATACGTGGACGTCTGAAATTTCTCCACAATCGCCTGCCCAGACTTGTTGTATGGTGTCTGAGTGTTGCGATCATTCAACTGTTTCGCCAACTCTTCCATTTTCTCATTGAGTTGCGCGTAGGTCAATTGATCACCCATCTTGCTCTGTTTCTGTCTTCTCCTCTGATCTCTGAATAACTGTTCCGGGTCTTCAAGTGGGGGCACAAGTTCTATAGGGATCCTGGGCATACACTGACGACCTGAAAAGCAAAAATCAAATACAAATGAGAAAACAAATAGCTAATTAAACAAAAATAAATAAATGAGATATCCTAAATCAATTTCTACTAACTAATAAACCGTTAAACTCCCCGGCAACGGCGCCAAAAACTTAACACGAATTCTTACGTGTATACGCAAGTGCACGGTCAAGTAGTATATGGAGTATTTCACGACTCCGAGTATCGAACCCAAGGGAATTTACGATTATTAATTGACTAGAAAGTGGTTATAGGAGATCTAAGTGGCCGGTAAAAAGTTGTTTAAATTTGTAACGTTGTCGCCCACAAACAAGCGACGTAAATTAAATAACAAGTACTAATTATTTTTGTAGGGTTTTCAATTTTTAAAAGAAAATAACTTGAGATTGACTACGATTAATGAGAAAGAACTAGGTAATTGATGTCCCTAGGGTTGTTAACGATTTCCGGAATTATGCATGAAACACTCTACTCACGTTCTAGTTATATCGGGTAATACCCATCACGATCTTCTCTCGATCTCACGTGAATTTGTGTAAATAATAGATTTCGGGTCCTCTCGGTCCACCTCCGTCTACTACTACAATCTAATTGATTTGTTAGGCTTGTTCACCGGGTCCTATCGGTCCACCGAATTCACTAAGTTCTAACACAATCAATCGAAACTACCCTCACACGATTAATCAAGTTTCTATCTCCTCTCGGTCTCAAGAAACTACAAGATTACCTACAATATTCTTTAACATGTATCAAAGAGTTCACTTTCGTGCAACAATCTCAACGACTAGTATCCTAAGGGTGATCAAGCCACGAATACTTAGAATGAAGTACAAGAATATGTAAGATAACTAGAACATTCATAAACTTTAAGCAAACGCATGTATCATGTCCAAAATCCGGAAAATCATTCAATAAACCCTAGTTTCTCATCAATCACCTAGCTTTAAGAAGTTTAGCTAGACATAATATGGTTCAACATAATCAAAATAGTGAAGTTCATGAAGAATAGAAGAAGAAAAGATGATCAAACGCTTGAATCTTCAATGTAGTTGATGATCCTTGCTCCAAGCTTGTTCTCCCTTCTTCCCTAGCTCCAAAATCTTCAAAGATGCGTGAATAACCCTCTCTTAGGTCGTTCTCCCCGTTTTCTACCAGCTGGGCACGTTTTTTTAATGAAAATATGCCGAAATTGCACTTCAGCCCCTCTACTTTGTAATTCCCGGGCAGAATTCTTTGCTGATTTTGCGCAGGCTGTTTCTCCCTCATACGGACTCGTCTTCGGGCCTACCATATACCGTTGGAAAGCTACGGATGTCTACTTTCCAATGCCGCAAGCCTTGCTTCAAAATTCCTTGTAGATTTTCCTGGGCATCGAAAAGAGTGCAGGCTGGTCCTGTGTGACTTTTCCAACTTTTCTTCGTTATAGCGTCTTCTTTTCTCCTCTTCATTCCCAAGCATATCCTTGAGCTAGCTTGTGTTCCGAAGTTCGTTTCCGCCCCAAAATCATCGCTCCAAGCTCCCGGTTCCTGAAATACACAACACGAAAACATACCGGAAGATCACATGCGATAAACAATGTATAAATCATACGAAAAACGCCCGGATTATGAAATAAAGCTCAATAACTCAAGTATGCTCAATACAACCCGGATTTGGTCAATTTCTCACATAAATACATCAAAACGCTCGCAAAAAGGTCATGGATCATAAACAATATAACTCCTAATGTGGAGTTATCAGAGACAGATATACCTGACAGGGTTTGGACAGGTAGAGAAGTGTCTTACGATCACTTGAGAGTGTTCGGGTGTCGGGCATTTGTACATGTCCCGAAAGATGAAAGATCAAAGCTTGACGACAAATCCAAGCAGTGTATCTTTCTGGGTTATGGTCATGAAGAGTTTGGATACCGGCTATGGGATCCAGTTACCAAAAAGATTGTCAGGAGGCGAGATGTTGTATTTCTCGAAGATCAGACTATTGAGGACATTGATAGATGTGATAAGCCTCGAGCTGATGGTGATGATTTGGTGGACATGAGTCCAGTTCCTACTCCAGCTGAGCATGGTGATGAGATAGTGCATGATGATCAGGGTGATGCAGGTGATGTTGATCCACCTCTAGTTGATGATCAGGCAGATGCACAGGATGAGGAGGTACCTCCAGAGCCACCAGCTCCAGCTGTTACAGAGTTGAGGAGATCTAGCAGAGATCGGCAACCCTATCGGAAGTATTCTCCGTCTGAGTATGTGACACTCACGGATGAGGGGGAGCCAGAGAGCTATGATGAGGCCATGACAGTTGACAAGAAAGAGAAATGGCTGAAAGCCATGGAATCTGAGATGCGGTCCTTACATGAGAACAACACCTATGAGTTGGTGGAGTTGCCTAAGGGTAAGAGAGCACTCAAGAACAAATGGGTCTACAGGTTGAAGTCTGAGAACTCAGAACCGAGGTATAAAGCAACATTGGTTGTCAAAGGGTTCAGGCAGAAGAAAGGAGTAGACTACAAGGAGATTTTCTCACCAGTGGTGAAGATGTCGTCTATCCGGGTTGTTCTAGGTATAGCTGCCAGCAGAGACTGGGAGATTGAGCAGCTTGATGTCAAGACTGCGTTCCTTCATGGTGATTTGGAGGAGGAGATCTACATGGAACAGCCGGAGGGTTTCAGAGTTCAGGGAAAGGAGAATCTAGTGTGCAAGCTGAAGAAGAGTCTGTATGGCTTGAAGCAGGCACCAAGGCAGTGGTACAGGAAGTTTGACTCGTTCATGGGGGAGCATGGATACAAGAAGACAACTTCAGATCATTGTGTGTTTGTGAAGAATTTCTCTGACGGTGATTCGATTATTCTTATTCTGTATGTCGATGACATGTTGATCGTTGGTCGTGATGCCAGCAAGATTGCCAGATTGAAGAAGGAGTTGGGCAAATCCTTTGCTATGAAGGATTTGGGGTCCGCGGAGCAAATTCTGGGTATGAGAATTTCGCCAGACCGGAAAGCCAAGAGGCTTTGGTTATCTCAGGAGACCTACATTGAGAAGGTCCTGAAGAGGTTCAATATGAACCAGGCGAAGCCAGTTAGTACACCTCTTGCTGGTCATTTCAAGTTGAGTTCAAAGCAGAGTCCCAAGACAGAGGCAGAGTAGGAAGACATGATGTCGGTTCCGTATGCTTCAGCAGTGGGTAGTTTGATGTACGCCATGGTGTGTACAAGGCCGGACATAGCTCATGCGGTTGGCGTTGTCAGCCGGTTTCTCTCCAATCCAGGTAGAGAGCATTGGTCTGCGGTTAAGTGGATATTCAGGTATCTCCGGGGTACTTCTCAGTTGTGTATTTGCTTTGGAAATGGTGATCCTACTCTTGTTAGTTTCACGGATGCTGACATGGCTGGGGATATTGATTCGAGGAAGTCTACGTCTGGGTATCTGAACACTTTTGCAGGGGGAGCAGTGTCGTGGCAGTCTAGGTTGCAGAAATGCGTTGCATTGTCTACTACTGAGGCTGAGTTTATTGCAGCTACTGAGGGTTGCAAGGAGTTGCTTTGGATGAAGAAGCTGTTACAACAGCTTGGGTTGAAGCAAGAGAAGTATACTCTGTATTGTGACAGTCAGAGTGCGATCCATCTCAGCAAGAACTCGAGTTTTCACTCGAGATCCAACCACATCGATGTGAGGTATCATTGGATACGGGATGTGTTGGATGGGAAGTCGGTTGAACTTGTCAAGATTCATACCGACGACAATGGTGCTGATATGATGACGAAGTCCGTACCGGTCGCGAAGCTTGAAGTGTGTAGAAGCATCGCGGGTATGGAATCCTCCATATGAGGTGGAGGGGGAGAATGTTGGTGTGGGGTCCACCTCAATGGTGGACTCGCCACATTGGATAAAAGCTCATGTGAGCTGTGAATAAACAAAAAGAAAAAGAAAAGGTCACAAATGCTTGCTGGTGCTGGGTTGTTCCCAGGTTGCATTCCGTGGGTGAGAACACACGTGCGTGTGGTGTTTTTAATGGCCCACATGTCATCATTTGAATGGTGGATCTGCTTTGTCTCACAAGTGGTGAGATAAGGCTGGTGTGAGGCTTTAGTGAACGGTAAGAGAGTGAGCAACAGAGGGTGACAAAGGCTTTTTGGAGAAGAAACAGTAGCTGCTGCTGCTAGGTTTGTTTTGAGCGACCAGCAATCTTTCCGGCGAGATCCGACGGTGAAAAGTTGTCCGATTCGGCTCAAACTTCAGGGTTTTGTTCCTGGTGGTATCCTCCTCACATCCAACGGTTGGATTTCCGGTTAGCCTCTTCTAAGTCCACTTTCTCGGTTTACCCTAGATACTTTGTCTAGATGCATAGGTGATCCCAAGATTGTGTTTTTTTCTTGGATGTGTTGATTCTCTAGTAGTACTAGAGTGTGTATCCCATTATTGTTGATTATAGTGGAAGATTTGAGTCGAGAGTGGCTCCGTGGTTTTTCCCGATTTCGGGTTTTCCACGTTAAAAATTGTCTTGTCTCGTTTTTAGCTTATTGTCTACTTGAAATTGTGGTGCTCTCCGTTTAGTTGCATATTCGTGGGGAAAGTTTGATTCTTTGGGTTACTTGCTTCCGCTACGGCTTTGTTGATTTAGTCGTGTTTTGAGCCCGGATTCCCCAACAGAAATCTCTTTGGTTTCTGGAGTTCCAGATTACCAACAGAGCTGTTGCAAACAGTGTTTGTTGTCGCTTCATAAGATTCAGTAATGAGTCCTGAATCCACCATTCCACGTTCGTATGCACAGGATGGCGTGAATCAGATCTTAGTAAGCTCTTCCAAACCTTCTTGCTGCTCTTGCAACGTAGAAACATATGCTAATCCGATTCCTCGTCTCTCCCACACCGCGAAGAAATAGGTGAAACAGCCACCCCTCTCCTTACCAAGTTCATTGCTGTTGGCAAAGAGTGGTGATATGCACGCCAAACAGCGAACATAGCCCTCCTCGGAATATATAGATTCCACACCTTGGATATAACACTAGGCTTCCATATACTACGGTTAGCCGCATTCCCTATTCCAGCCCCCAGTTCATTACGTATTTCCTCAGCGATCATGTATCCTGTTTAAATCGTATAAATACCCTCTTTATCATAGAACCAGGACCACACATCCCTTTGGGAAGTGATTGGAATTGGAATCTTTCGTATTTCCTCCACGTCAGTGTCTTGTAGAAGTTGTGAAAGTTGTTCCATATCCCATCTTCTTGAAATAGGATCAATGAGACTGTTGACAAGCAAAGAAGGGTTACCTGAGTCTTGGTGTAGCAACACGGAAACCGCCCGGTCTCGGAATCAACCTTCCTCCAAAAACTTTCACTGAATTTCCATCCCCAATGCGCTTCCACACCCCTCGTTGTAAGATTTTTCTCCCTTCCAATATGCCCCGCCAAGTTTGTGAAGGTCCGTGGCCCAATTCAGCATCTAGAAAGTCATTTCGCGGAAAATATTTCGCCTTAAGCACTCGTGCCAATAGCGAATCCGGCTGCGAAATAATTCGCCACCTTTGCTTGGCGAGCAAAGCAAGGTTGAAAGAGTCGATATCCTGAAAACCAATGCCTCCATTCCCTTTCGACTTCTTAATGCGCTCCCAAGCCACCCAACTCGTCTTCTATTCTTTCCCATTTCGTTTCACCAAAAATTTCGAAATAAACCTTCAATTTTATCACACAAAGATGTAGGTAATAAAAAGTAAGACATAATATAATTTGGGATTGCTTGGAGTACCGCTTTAATGAGAATTTCTTTTCCGGCTGTGGAAAGGAATTTTTCGTTCCAACCATTAACTTTTGCACTGATCCACTCCAACATTCCTGAAAAAGCCCCTAGCATTAACTGCGCCCTTCCAACCTTTGTTGGCATTCCGAGATATTTCTGAAAGATCTCCACACAAGGAACCCCAAGGCTGTGACAAAGCGACATTCGGATCTCATCATCCACATTAGCAGAGAACATGGCTTCAGACTTATTCAAATTATTCATCTGTCCCGAAGTCCTTTCGTAGTCCTGCAAAATCTGAAAGAGTGCCTGAACCTCTGCTTGTGTCGATTTTGTGAAAAAGATACTATCATCGGCAAACAATAAGTGCCTGAACCTCTAAGATTGAAGGGGTTGATAGATCGGCATATTTTGATTCAGAATCGAGCATCGACTCTTCGAATCGCAGCAATGAAGTTCTTCAAATGGTAGAGGATCCGATCTGATGCGTAGAGAAGATCAGAAGGAGTTGAACTCCACTGGTAGCTCATTCAAGGCATAAAGTAACATATATTCGTGGATGAACACCGACGATACAACCAAGCGGTCTCGGAGGGCTTTGATTTTGTGCATGTAAGTATCAGCAGTGTCATATCACTTTTTCTAGGTTTGCAAATCGGATTTTAGCTATAGTATATGCGATCTGGTGAGTGAGGCATATCGCCGTTTAAGACATAACCAAGCATATCGAGAGGTGGTAGATCCGATGGTGAGAGATAGAGATTCAGGTGTTAGAGTGGCGTTGAGGATTGTTAAGACCGCTTGGTCTTGAAGATGCCAAGCAGCAAACACTAGATTGGTGATAGTGGACATAATTCCATCATCAGAAGGAAGGAACTCAGGAGAGGAGGCGATGAGCCATCCAAATAACCAAATATGGTATGAGTTTTGATGATGGAAGTGATTTGATACTTCCACAGAACGAAGTTGCTGCTATCTAACTTAAAAGTGAGGAGGTTATGAATGTTTGAGAGGAGATAAAGCGGCGGTGATGCCGCCGGTGAAGAAAGAGCCATAAGGCTCTGATACCATGAAAGCAGATCTAGGGTTTTGACCCTTCTGCTGTGAAACAGCGATAAGAGAGAAGAAGAAGATTGTTTGTATTCACATGATAATCAACCCTAATACAGACTAAAGTATATATACACGTGATCTCAACGGTAGGATCGTACGGAGAGTGATCCAACGGTCACAAAGAGGTAGGGTTTTCATCAGATACAATGGGCCGTAACAATAAGCTAATGGGCTTGATAAATGATGGACTTCTAGTGTTTGGGCTTGAGAAGCTTAGAGCCCATATTCTTTAAGATAGAGTCTTGAGCCCATATCTTGTAGGTTTGAGTCCATATCTCCTAATATTTACTTCTTACAACATGTAAGAATACAACACACATTAGTTAATAATTCAAAAATCGAATGCATCAACTCAGTGAAGATCGGGTATTATAAACAACACATTGGACTACATCAAATCAGGTTAGATGATGTTAAGAAATATATGAAATGTCGAGTCAACGCTAAAATCAATTCGGGCATAACGAAGTTTGTAGAGAGGAAGACATTACAAACTCTCATTTAGCCACAATGAACACTGAACTCAAGGTAGAGATTATCGTGATTTCTAGAAATTTTAGAAGCACTAGGAAAAACATGTGAATAATAACAAAATCATTCTCTAGGACTTTCACGGTTGGAATACGAACTCAAGAGCCGTACCTTTACTTCGGCGTTTTTGTACTTAAGTTGGCGATTTTCGTAATTTTCGTAAGTAATTATTAATTGGAGTGCATTAGTAACTTTTTTTAGGATAAGAAATTTATGAACTTAAATACAGATTACAATCATGAAATACCCTTTTAGCAATGACATGGGCATTAGCCACATGCCCACATTAAAACGACCGGAAAAATGGAAAGTGCAGGAGAGAAACGAGCTAGCCTTTCGTCGAATATCCTTTGCTTCCCCTGAAATTTGAGAGAGCTCCTTATCGCCTCTTAGCACCATTAAAAGATATCTAGAGTCAGTTAAGATTTTAATATTATTGTGACCTCAGGCACTTAGCCATCTTACAACATGCATGATTCCCTTGTTTCGTCCTGAAGCGCGCTCGAAGCTAGAAAGGAGGCATCACCAAAGGTCGATCGAGAGAGAGAGAGAGAGAGAGGAGTCTGTAATCCAAGCTGCTGCACACAACGGGAAGACTAGTTTCCAAGCTGCAACCAATTGAACAGTGACGCCGTCGAGAAGTTCCTGAGACGGAGTGAGATTGAGGTTAGGGCGCCATATGAGCTGAGCAGGACTCTGAGGTATAGGGGTGTTAGTTGGAGGGGACAGGAGGCTTTGTGGTTTTCGTACTGCGGTTAGGAGATCTTTTATGGCTAAAAGAGATATACCTGCTAGGATAACTTTGTTTTCCATAGCTATTGCCTTTCGGTGGAGTCAAATGTGTCAAAGAATGAGGGAGTGCTTAACCCGGTAAATGACTAAGACAAACTTGAGAGCAAAGATGCATTTGTAATTAAAGATATTGTTGAGTTGGTGCCTTGAATTGGTCAAAGGCTGCCAAACTCTTTGTTTCCAACTTTGATTAGGAAACATTGGAAGTCAAAGGCGGTGGAGGATTAGTTAGGAAACAAGTTGTTTCCAAATTGGATTTGGAAACTTTAGGGATTTCCTAGCACTATATAAAGAACCTAGTAGTCACACTATTAGGTATGCAAAACATTGTAATTGTTCCTCTTAAGTGAATAAAGAGTGCTTTTCCGCCGTGGAGGTAGTTAGCAAATATTTTGCTAGCAAACCACGTAAAATAATCGTGTTCTTATTTTATTCGTTCTTCGTTCGTGAGGTGGTTTGACATAACAAACTGGTATCAGAGCTCGGGTTTGGCGGTGTTTCAAGATCAAGATCAAGGCGGAGCAAAGCTAGGGTTTCACAACTTGGTGAAATCAAAGCTAGGGTTTTGTGATCTAGGTGGAGCACGCGACTAGGGTTCAAGATCCACCAAGAACGATGTCCGGATCGATGTTGAAGATCGACAGGTTCACAAGAGGGAACAACTTCAGTCTGTGGAAGATAAAGATGGAGGCTTTGCTCAAATCGCAAGGCTTGTGGGCACCTTTGACCGCGGACAAGGGAGGCATGAATGTTGCATCAGCGGAGTTCAAGGCGATGGAGGAGAAGGCACACGCAACGATTATGCTATGCTTATAGGATGACGTGATCATCGAGATCGCAGATCAAAAGGAAGCAGCTAAGCTCTGGCTCAAGTTGGAGAGTCTCTACATGACGAAGAGTCTCACTAGCAAGTTGATGCTAAAGCAAAGGCTCTTCACCCTGCGAATGCTCGAAGGTACGGCTCTCAAGGACCATCTTGATCAATTGAACACAATTCTGTTAGATTTGCGTAATATTGGCGAGAAGGTGGAGGATGACGATGCTGCAATTTTGTTATTGATCTCGTTACCTCCATCATATGAGAACTTCTTGCAGTCGTTCATTGTGAACAAGGACGACTTATCCCTAGAGGAGGTGAGATCGGCGCTCCATGCTAGGGAACTGCGCCATAAGGGTGTAGGCATAGGTACAGAGGACCATGCTTCCGGACAGATGGCAACGGGAGGAAGCAAGAAGGGTAAGAAGAACAAGAAGAAGCAGTTCTCAGGTTCTAAGTTACCCAAGGATGTCTGTGCCTTTTGCAAGGAAAAGGGGCACTGGAAGAGAGATTGCCCGAAACGAGGTCAACAGGGGCAGAATGGATCTGCAGTCGTAGCAGAACAAGGTAACTCGTCTGAGGATGAATACGTTCTAATGGCGGATGTTGTCACGCACTCTCAGGATGCGTGGGTCCTTGATTCCGAAGCTTCCTATCATATTTGCTCTAACATGGAGCTATTCTCAACGTACGACCAAACGGATGGAGGGTCTGTCTACATGGCAAACGGAGCTATCTGTAAGGTGATTGGGAGCGGCTCAGTTAGATTGAAGACGAATGAAGGGAAGTTATGTACTTTAAAGCAAGTTAGGCATGTACCACATATTAAGAAGAATCTGATCTCCTTGAGTCTACTCGACAACAA
The DNA here is from genome assembly GCA_023055425.1 of Linanthus parryae. NCBI lineage: Eukaryota > Viridiplantae > Streptophyta > Magnoliopsida > Ericales > Polemoniaceae > Linanthus > Linanthus parryae. The sequence goes on from JALGPY010000030.1 coordinate 1,233,732, forward strand.
GGGATACAGTTTCAAAGGTGGAGGTGGAGATCTACAAGTCTGCAAGGGTTTTAAGGTGATTCTCAGGGGATTCAAGACTGGGACTTTGTACGTGTTGCAAGGTTCGACGATCACAGGTTCTGCTGGAGTTGTCTCAGCCGAGATTAAGGAAGCTGATCTAACTAAGCTGTGGCATATGAGGCTCGGTCATATGAGTGAACGTGGAATGCAGGAACTTCACAAGAAAGGCAATCTCACCGGGCATGCGCCCAAGAGCCTAGGGTTTTGTGAGCACTGCGTGTATGGGAAGCTACAGCGTAGCAAGTTCCCTAAGGCGGTTCATAGAACGAAAGGTACTCTTGATTATATCAATTCGGATTGCTGGGGTCCATCTCGAGTCGAGGCGATTGGCGGGTACAGGTATTTCCTAAGCATCATAGACGACTACTCCAGGATGACTTGGATATTCGTGATGAAGCACAAGAGTGAAGCCTTCGCAAGATTCAAGGAGTGGAAGACACTAGTAGAGAATCAGGTGGGAAAGAAGGTGAAGAGGCTGCGCACGGACAACGGCTTAAGAGTTCTGTTCATCAGAGTTTGATGAATTCTGCAAGGATCAGGGAATAGCATGCCATCGCACCGTTCGGCACACACCGCAGCAGAACGGTGTAGCCGAGAGAATGAATCAGACACTTTTAGCGAAAGCAAGGTGCATGCTTTCGAATGCAGGTCTTTCTAGAGGTTTCTGGGGAGAGGCAGTTTCCATGGCATGCTATCTCATAAATCGGAGCCCGCACAGGTATAGGATGCAAGATTCCTATGGAAGTCTGGACCGGTAATGCAGTGGATTACTCGGATTTGAGAGTATTTGGTTGTGTTGCCTATTATCACGTTGATGATGGCAAACTAGAACCAAGAGCTAAGAAGGGAGTATTCATGGGTTTCGGAACATGTGTGAAGGGATACAAGATATGGGCATACAACAAGATTATACGTAGCAGAAGTGTAGTCTTTGATGAGTCTCATATGTTGAAAAACTCCATGGAGGTGGAGCTTGGGGATGCAAAGAAGAAGGTGGAGGGAGAGTCGGATCCTATTGATCCTAAGGATTCCGAAATCCTTACACCGTCGCCGGAAGCCGAAGAGGAAGAAGCAGAAGAGTCTGATAGTGAGGATGCGTCTACACCAGAGAAACCGGTTCATCAAGGTATTGCTGAAGGAAGACCAAGGAGAGTCATAAAGCCTCCAGCGAGATACAGAGATGACGGTATTGTGGGATATGCATTACAGGTAGCGGAAGAGGTCGAGGACGAGCCATCCTCCTACAAGGCCGCTATATCTAGTTCTGAGTCAGCACAGTGGATTGTCGCGATGGGAGAAGAGATGGAGTCTCTTAGCAAGAACTCGACTTGGGAGCTTGTTAAATTGCCAGCGGGAAGGAAGATAGTCAGCTGCAAGTGGGTTTTCAGAAGAAAGGAACTACATCTGGAGAGGGCGTCAAGTATAAGGCAAGGCTAGTTGCAAGAGGGTTCAGTCAGAAAGAGGGAGTTGACTACAACGATATCTTCTCACCGGTGGTCAGACATACTTCTATCCGCGTGTTACTAGCTTTAGTGGCACACCACGACCTAGAGCTTGAGCAATTGGATGTCAAGACAGCTTTCCTGCACGGAGAGTTGGAGGAGGAAATATACATGAGCCAACCAGAGGGGTTCCAAGTTCCCGGAAGAGACAACCACGTGTGCAAGCTGAAGAGATCTTTCTACGGACTTAAGCAGTCGCCGAGGCAATGGTACAAGAGGTTTGACAGCTTCATGTCGAAGGTTGGTTACCAAAAGTGCGAGTATGATTGCTGCGTGTATCACAAAGAGTTTCATAGTGGATCACGTATTTACCTAGTTCTATATGTGGATGATATTTTGATTGCAACTCGAAATATGAAGGACATTAGAGAACTAAAGAGGTCCCTTAGTGCGTAATTCGAGATGAAGGATCTGGGAGCTGCTCGGAAGATATTGGGAGTTGAGATCTATAGAGATAGGAAGAAGAAGAAGCTTTTCTTATCACATCAGGGATAGATCAAGAAGATCTTGGCAAGATTCGGGATGTTATCAGCTAAAGCTATAGATACTCCTATGGCAACTAACAGCAAGCTAGGAATGTACAACGTTCAGACTGAGGAGGAGAAGGAGTATATGTCCAAGGTTCCATATGCTAGCGCAGTTGGAAGTCTCATGTATGCTATGGTCTGCACTAGACCGGACATAGCATTCGCTGTAGTGTGGTTAGTCGTTTTTTGGCTCATCTGGGTAGGGACCATTGGCAGGCGGTGAAGCGGATATTCAGGTACCTTAAGGGTACGTCAGACATTGGCCTATGCTATGGGTCACATGAAAACATCTTGGTAGCTGGTTTCTCGGATGCGGACTATGCAGAGGATATTGATAGTAGAAGATCAATGACAGGCTATGTAATTGCTCTGGGAGCATCTGTTGTGAGTTGGAAGGCGACGCTACAGCCGACGGTGACTTTTTTCACCACGGAGGCGGAGTACATGGCTCTAACGGAAGAAGCAAAGGAGGCAATTTGGCTAAATGGAATGGTCAATGATCTAGGACTACATCAAGATCAGGCGATAGTCTACTGTGATAGCTTGAGTGCGATTTGCTTGACTAAGGACCAGGTTCATCATGAAAGGACCAAGCATATCGACGTCAGGTATCATTTTCTGAGAAACGAGAGCAGGATCAAGGTGATGAAGGTGGGGACTGCTGACAACCCCGCGGATATGTTCACCAAGCCGGTTCCGGAGAGCAAGTTCCAGCATTGTCTGGAATTGCTCAACATCTTGAGCCAGTGAGGCCCTTAGGGGCCATGTCGGACCCGGTGGGGGTCCAGTGAGTCTCTGTGACGAGAGACAATCGGGTGCGGAGAATACGTAGCTTTGTTTGCGAGAAGAGGAGCAGCTGCTGTTGACGAGACAATTGAAGTCAAGGTTGAGATTTGTTGAGTTGGTGCCTTGAATTGGTCTAAGGCTGCCAAACTCTTTGTTTCCAACTTTGATTAGGAAACATTGGAAGTCAAAGGCGGTGGAGGATTAGTTAGGAAACAAGTTGTTTCCAAATTGGATTTGGAAACTTTAGGGATTTCCTAGCACTATATAAAGAACCTAGTAGTCACACTATTAGGTATGCAAAACATTGTAATTGTTCCTCTTAAGTGAATAAAGAGTGTTTTTCCGCCGTGGAGGTAGTTAGCAAATATTTTGCTAGCGAACCACGTAAAATACTCGTGTTCTTCTTTTATTCGTTCTTCGTTCGTGAGGCGGTTTGACATAACAGATACCAGGAACCCGATTTGAATCTATACTCTTTTAAAGAGTGAAGGTGCGGTTTTGGAGTGGGTGGTCAAAAACTTTAACTCTTTCACCAAACATAATGTTATGGTAGGTGGGAGATACTCCCACAAACCTAAAGAAAACTATAACTAACTTTTTTAACTAATTACACATAAGTCCCTAGCATTCTACAAGCCTAACATCTTATTAGTGTGATAAGATTACTTCAGTTGTGACGACTGGTTCAAATTGATTGTAGCTTAATTGTATGGGGTATATTCTTCAAAGTTTATCAAGGTAAATCGATCAATTTGACTTTTGAATTTGAGTTGGAGCTAGAAACTGTATATATATATATATTTTTTTTTGTTGTAGATACGAGAGGGCATGAGTTAGAAATATGATACAGGTGTGTGTACAATTTGGTGAAAGTCATGGTTTCTGTTGGTACAGTTAGGAATGAGGGTGTTCTTTGATGATTCATAAACAAATAGAGGTGGTGATTGCCTATCTAATACTTCCTCCGTCTCTTCTCTTTCGCTACGTTCTGACTTTTGTCACTATTCACGGGGTCACTTTGACCCAGTGATTTGGATATCAAAACGATTTAATATTTTGACAATTTTTTTATGGTGTTGTAGAGTAAAAGTTGTCCTATAACAAGTGAAAAAATTATCAAAAAATTGTATCGTTTTGCGATTCAAGTCACCACGAGTCAAAAAGTCAAAGCGTAGCAAAAGAGAAGAAACGGAGGAAATATTATTCGAGGGTAATTTGTGTTAGGGTAATTGACACTAAACCTACCTGCAAGATGTATTTTGGGACACAAAACATCCTGCATTTTCAATTGTCCACTATAATAACCCCCTTGCAATATACACATGTGGGATAGATAACCCTAAATTGATAACGGTGTTAGAAAAACTAACGGAAATTGATCATGTGAATCACGTGATCGGCTTGACCATAATTACATTAAACTTGATTAAAACACACACATTAGTGTTTTATTAAAACACTCCTTAACTAATCTTCGTGCAAAAATCTGTCGGGTTTCTGTTCACTGTCAAAAGAAAAAGAGACTTGGGGTTCGTACTATTGTGACTGACTGTTAGCGAGAAGAACACAGATCGCGATTGAGATGTGGGGGCGAAGTGGTATTGGTCCAGACGGCGATCCTTTTTGGGTGGCAATCGGTCCGAATCTCCGATGGAAGATGCGTCTCATCCCCGAAATCAAGTGAGCAATTTGTGCCTCCCAACAAAGATTCGAGCTTTTTATAGGAACTACATTGACATGGAATCACAGACCCACTTTAAAACCTTCAAAATGAGAACCCACAAAAAAACAACCAGAGAGAGGGAGAGGGGGAATTGAAGGGAAGGCTGCTGGTGAAAGTTTGTTTAATTTGATAATGGGGTCCATTTCTTAAATAACTTGATACCAAAATGGAGAAGGACAACTGGCAACTTTTTTTCTTTTGAAATTTTATCAATTGTTAAAGAGTAAACAGAAAAGCTTTGTCATGGTCTTTGTCGGTTTGTTCCAATTTTCATTGAGGTTCATCTAAGTCCAGTAGAAACTCTCGAGAGGAAGAAAAACAAACCCTCAAAAATCTGTGTAACCGTTGCTCATCTCTATCTGACTCTGGATCTCTACCACTGTATGTCTCGATCTCAGTCTCTGAATGTTTAGGTCGCCTCCTTAAGTAGCAGAGACCGCAGCGGTGATCTGCAACACTCTACAGTCTCGATGCCTCGCCGAATCAGAAGAATGATTTTTCTTTTCTTTTAAATCTGAAAAGAAGGAGAAGCACGCTTCACAAATGCGCGTTCAGTTTGTTCCTAACCCTACCTGAGACACGATGCTGTTTGAGACCAGAACCCAACGGTCCTTTATTATTCTTTTTCTTATTATTAAGTTTAAGAAGTGATTAAGTGATTAAGAAAAAAAAGAAGTGATTAAGTGGGGATTGACCGTTATGCCCATCACGTGATTGTCACGTGATCAATTTCCGTTAGTTTTTTTTTTACTCCGTTATCAGTTTAAGGGGTCCGTTTGGCAAAGTGGTTTTTTTTGGTTTTTGGTTTTTAAACCAAATGGTTTGTTTAAAGTGTTTGTTTTGACTGGTTTAAAAACCAGATTTTAAACCAGTTTTTTTCAACATTTGTGTTGGTGAGAAAAACCAACTTTTTGTGGTTTTTTCTTTGGTTTATTTCTATGAAACTCAAAGACGGTATTATCCTCACACCGTAGTCGTATTAAACTGGAAATTGTCTCTCATTTTAGTAGTTCTTTGATATTTTACCGCTGGTAATTTTTTCTACACTTCCTTCATATATAAGTTTTTTCCACAAAACTCATTTCACGCTTTTATGTGATGTTCTTATTATTTAGGGTCAACTATGTTTGTTGTGTTCTTATTATTTAGGGTCAACTACTTTTGTTGTGTTATTTTCCTAGTTGATTAAATTTCAGTTATCTGTTAAACAATGTTGCATTGAAAGAGTTATGCATGGGTTTATGTTATCTGGTAACTCTTTGACTTTTTAGTCATCGAGATACTGAAAAATATTGCATGAATTTTTTTCTATACTTTTGCCATAATTTGTTTTCCAAAAAACTAAGTTCTCGCATATTTCGGACGATACCTTTTATATGCGATGTTCTTATTATTTAGGATCAATCATTTTGTGGTGTTATTTCCTTAGTTTATTATGTTTTTGTTGTCCGTTACTCAGCGTGGCTTCAAGTGTAACTGAAATTTCTTGAAATTGTCAAATTTTTGTTGAATTTAAGTAAAAATATTGATTTTTTTGATGTCATAATAGTGTTAATTTGTTCTTCAATTTGTTACTTTCATGAAATCGTTGAAGCTCATGAAATCGTGAACTTTTATACATTGCATTTTTTCGTTTTGAATCTGTAAAAGAAAAATAAGTGCAGGGTATATTTGTCATTTAATCTACATAATCTAGTTTAAAAACCACTACCAAACACATTTCTCCAGTTTTTAATCTAGTTTAAAAACTACCACCAAACACACTGGTTTAAACAGAATCTCTAAAAAAAACCAAAAGAACTCCACCACAATCTAAAAACCAGTTTTTCTACCAGAAACCATTCTACCAAACCCACCCAAGGTTACGTGTCCCAATATGTATATTGCCGAAAGTTGTAGCGAGCAATTGAAAGTGTAGGGAATTTTGTGTCCCAAACTTGCAGGTAGGTTTAGTATCAATGACCCTTTGTGTTAATTGCCGTCAAGTCAAAGTCACAACATTAATGTATAGTGGGCCACTCTGCCCTCTATTGGGTGCCAAAAAATCAAATCATTCGGGCGATAATTAAACTATAAATGGCTACTCCATAGACTTTAAAGAACATCACAAAGGAGGAAAGCTAACAAATCATGTCTCCTTCAATATTTGCTATCCTCTTAGTACTCGTCGGAGCAACCTGGTCATTCATCCACCGCCGGCGGTCCTCAAATGGCCGACAACTTCCACCCGGCCCTCCACCGCTACCGATCATCGGGAACCTCCACATGCTGGGGACCCTCCCACACCGCTCACTCCAAAAATTATCCCAAAAATACGGACCCATCATGTCCTTGAGACTAGGCTCCATACCCACAATCGTAATCTCATCGCCGGAAGCCGCCGAGCTCTTCCTCAAGACCCACGACACGGTTTTCGCTAGCCGGCCCGTAGTCCAAGCCTCCCAGTACATGTCGTACGGGACCAAAGGCATGGCGTTCACACCTTACGGGCAGTACTGGCGGAGCGTGAGGAAGCTCTGCACAACGGAGCTTCTGGGTGCGGCGAAGCTCGTATCGTTTGGGGACATGAGGAAGGAGGTGGTGGAGGCGGCTGTGGAGTCGATTAAGGCGGCCCCGGCGGGGGAGGCGGTGGATGTTAGCGAGAGAGTGCAGAGGATGGTTGAGGACATGACTTATATGATGGTTTTCGGGCGGAGGAGCGATCAGAGTGTTGATTTGAGGGAGACTGTTCACGAGATACTGGAATTGGCTGGGGCGTTTAATTTGTCCGACTATGTTCCTTTTCTAGCGCCGTTGGATCTTCAGGTAATCAATCATTTTTCATCTGGATCTTTAATTTGAGTTGTGCTATTGATGGGCGACATGATTGATCAGATGGCAAAGCTGTCATCTGATGATAATCGCTGTCCCATGTCAAAAGATATTGTACCACTCTATTATTTTAACATTTATCACTATTCTTTGATCCAATAGTTTTGATAGCAAAATTAACAATTTTTAGATAATATTAACTCCTATTTTATAAGATCATTGAAAAATTATTGAAGAAGCAAATCACCGGATCAAAGAGACCGACCACACGAAGTTAAAAAGTCCAAATTCTGCAAAAACATGGGAGGAAGTGGTAGATGCTGATAATCTCTCAGAGTCAAAAGACTCGTCTTTGAATCATTAGAAAAGCTCATAGCCCTCTGAAATGCCACTGATTGTGGCCGGGTTGAGCAATGAAAAGTTCATTGCCATCTTTGACTGAAAACTCAAATGATCCACCATTGATGACTTGAATCATTGTTAATTAGAAGACGACCTCCCTCCTTCACTTCTTGAATCAGTCTCAAGGACAGTGAAGGTGGGTTACACTTCAAAGACGTGTCCAAATCAGTCTCTTGAATTAAATGAATCGACCTATTTAGAGTTTCGAGTTATGCTGTCACTCTGTCTCGTCATTACTGGGTCTGTTTTGTCGGTTGATTTTAGGGTCACTTTGACAGGCTAATATTTAGCTAACCATATGATATGAAAATTTGTTAATTGTTTCATAATATTATAGTGTTAAGAAAGATCTACAATATTGAACAAGTTTGGATGTGAGGAAGTAGGAAGGAAAAGAAAAGTCAAAAATTCGAAAAAAAAACGGTCAAACCTCTCCAAACCCATAAAAATCCAGATTTCCGCCCAAAAGTCCGGAATTCCGGCTTGAAAATCCGGATTAATCTGGATTTTTTTAAGAAATTCCGGACATTTTAAGTTGATTTATGATTTTTTGTTATACAAATGTGGGTTAATTTAGTGGTAGAGTGTTTGAAACTCATCTCAAAAAAAACATTTTTTTCAAAAAAAAATATTTTTAAAATCTACAATAATCTATCGCATCACAGATTAAATGAACTTTTAATCTCAACCTCTCACTTATTTCACCTCATAACAGTCCCATTATGTATGCGTAAAGATTAACGCATTTTCGTATCATATCCTTCGCTAAATTAGTCGGAGAAAATGAACTCTAAAGTCAATTGGGAAAATTATGGTGAAATAGAGGTAGTACTTATGAATTAGTAGTGAACTACATTTTTGTTTGACCTCTGGGGTTAAACCAAATCCAGTCATGTATTCGGAATCCTCACACTTTGAAGGTGATCCCTTGCATTGGTTTAACTTCTGGGAATTCTCAATTAGAATTGGAGATTATGACTGCATTATCGGCTTGGTGTTGCTGATTGGTGAGAATCCCATTGCAATTTAAAAAAAAAAAAAAAAAACACTTGTATGAAACATGAACATTTTCTCCCCAGTAACAAGTATAGTGGAACTTTGGTGTTAAAGGAACATTGAGATGGCCTCAGAGTTTTAAAAGGTTGCACACTATTGGCAACTAGAGTTTCTCTGTTTTGCACGGCTCAAGGGAGGTGAAATTTATTACTTTATGTGCAGTTTTTGCCACTGTCGCCTGATGTCTCTGTTTGGTTGAGGATTTTATCTTTTCTGCCGTATATGGGCTTTTACATTGAACCAAAAGTATATTAATGTCTAAGGTTAATGCTATCATTACATTTTAGGTAAAGGGTACTTTTTGTTGGAAAAATAAAATCAAAGCGAATTTACCTGGGTCAAGGCAAAAAGGGTTACCCGTTCAAATACTAATTAGAAAGAGATGATTAGGATTTTATCAAATTGTTGAGGACCTGAAGTGTTATGATCAAAACTGTGTTATGAGATTTGCATGTTATTTGCTTGATCTGTTTCATTTTCAGGGGTTAGCTCGACGAATGAAGAGAGCAAACAAGACAGTTGACAAAATCTTTGAAAGAATCATCGACGAACACGAAGAAGAAGCCAGAGACAATCACACTCCTCAAAGAGATTTCATTCATGTACTTTTATCGCTAATGAACAAGTTGTCGTCGTCAGACAACAGCTCACAGAGTACTAATGACCAGCTCTCTTACTTCATTGATCGAGACAGTATAAAAGCTATTTCATTGGACATGATCGTTGGCGCCTTGGACACTTCATCCACAGCGATTGAGTGGATCATGACTGAGCTTCTGAGACATCCGCGAGTGATGAACAAGGTCCAAGAAGAGATCAACCATGTCGTTGGCCAACATAGAACGGTGAACGAGAATGATTTGTGTCAATTCGAATACCTAGAGATGGTGATCAAAGAAACATTCAGAGTCCACCCAGTTGCTCCTTTATTGGTACCCCATGAGTCGATGGACGACATTGATATAAATGGGTATTTCATACCCAAGAAATCGAGGATTTTTGTGAATTACTGGGCGATAGGACAAGATCCAAAAGTGTGGTCAGAAAATGTTGGGAAGTTTCTGCCGGAGAGGTTTCTTGACAGTGAGATAGACTTTAGGGGACGCCATTTTCAGCTCATACCCTTTGGCACAGGACGGAGAGGATGTCCTGGGATGAACTTGGGTATGATAAATATCCGGTTGGTGGTGTCTCAATTGGTACACTGTTTTGACTGGGAACTTCCTGGTGGGATGTCGCCTAATGAATTAGACACGACCGAGAAATTTGGCCTAGCATTACCGAGAGCAACACATCTGTTTGCTATTCCAACATATCGAATATGATAAAAATTCAGACATTGTTGTAATATTATAAGGGTTTATCACCTGCAATTGTACTACGTATAGGCTGGCATTTTATGCATGGGTAAAGTGATCTATGTTGGAATAAGTCAAGTAACGCACTGGTCTTGTTATCCCAACATGTCAAACACTATTGACTAAGCATATGTATTCCAGTTCATGTATAGATTGAAGAATCTTAGAGATCAAAGACAAGTCTGGAAGATAAAGAGAATGTCAAGTACATCTATCTTTATAATAAGAACTGGTGTGATAATTCAATCCCTTTGAATTAAGAATGTGTATAAACTCATGGAGAGTTATACTTTGAAGATGATGAAAGACATAATTGGTTGAGAGACATGTTCAAAACTCCAAAGCTTTGAAGCTCAACATTGCCTATAGTCTTGTTATATATTTGCTAAAAGATTTATGTGTTGCAGGCTGGGCATTTGTTTGAATGTTGTTTCTAAGTTCTTTATTGTATCTTACAAGTATTCCTGAACCTATACATTGATGGTATATACAAGTGTTTAAATTGGTATGTCTTAAGAGTCACAGCTTGCAGGCCAAAGCTTTGAAGGAAAGCCAAAGTTCCAAAGTTTTGGAGGTCATACTGGATTATAGCTAAGTTATTCTGGCTAACAAGTTCTTGTTCCAGGCTAACTTATCTGGCTATGTGATTGGTTATTGACTTGATCGAAGTCTTAATCTTCATGTTAACTATCATTAGACTATATATATATATATATAGATAGATAGATAGATAGATAGATAGATAGATAGATAGAGAGTGTCTTATTCTCTCATAAAATAGCTAAGCTTACTGGTTAAACTGATCAACCAAATGGGTCATTAATCTTATACTATTCTTTCTGGATTGTGTCTTAACTTGTGTTCAATTATACCAGGGTTAGACTTTGGTCAAATGTGCATAACAAAATCAAAACAACTTTTTGAATATATCTGTTGAAAGAAGCTGTTAGATGGTTGAGGAATTTTAAGAATTCAGTTCCTAAAATCTCTCAGGTTGTTGCTGCTTTTCTGTTGCAAACTGGATTTGAATTTCAAGCATAAAGAGAGTTGATCTGCAGTGAAAGGATAGAGATCAGACGTGGGAAATCATCTATCAACTCTTCAACTATTCAAACAGATTGAGAGCTCAACATTGGAGAAGATTAAATCATCTCAGTCAATCCAGATTCCTGAAGAACACTTCCAAGCTTCACTGCTTATTGTGTTCTTCATTCTTGTGCCTTAACTGTGTAATTATTCTGAATTCTTAAACCTCATTAACTTTAGTAAGTTAATTGTTCAAGTTAACAACAGTTAACTTTTGCGATTACTAAGAAGTTTCTCAAATCCTAGAGGGATAGTATCCATCAGGCGGAGAGTAGGCCCATTGGTGGCTGAACATCATAAAAAATCACTATGTTCTTTGCTTTACATGACTGCAATTCTTATTGCTCACACAACTGCACAACACCGAGAAGCTCTGAAGCTTTAGAGGATTTCTTGCTTCAAAGTCTTGAACCTCTAGATTTTTTCAAACTACTTCAAGATATTCCTTTATTTGTCCAAAGGTTTGAGATTCTATTAGACCTATGTGTTAAAGTTTCAAAAATTCATTGTCAGCAAAAGTTTGCATACTCTATTCAACCCCCCTCTAGAGTATATTGACCTTGTTTTATACCTGTATTACACACTTTCAATTTGTATCAGAGCTAGGGTCACTGTAATGATCTAACCATCTTGTGACAATGAGTAACGTAAGTGATGGAGAATCTCACAAGGAAGGGCAACCAAAGACTCCACTGTTCCGTGGTGACAAATTTGTTCATTGGAAACCATTGATGAAGATGTTCATCATATATCAGGACATGGAATTATGGTCAATCACTCAGAATGGCTCATTTATGTTCTATTCCACTACAGATGGACTTAGAGCTGTCAAGACTGAAGAGGATCTTTCAATTACTGAATTGGAAAAGATATCAAAGAACTATAAAACTATGAACTTATTATATTGTGCTCTTAATTCAGATGAGTTCAACAGAATATCCAACTACAAAAGTGCCAAGGTGATTTGGGACAAACTAGTTGTGATATATGAAGGAACTTGCCAAGTCAAGCAGACAAAAGTCATCATTCTTCTGATGCAGTATGAGCTATTCAAGATAAATTCTGACGAATCCATCAAGGACATGTTCAAAAAGTTTACAGACATTGTGAATAATCTAGTGTCCTTGGGGAAAGCATTCTTGATGCAGGATCAGATGAACCAGACGAGGCTGAACTGTTAGACGCGACTAATCTTGCGCTTCACTATCATGACATGGAAGACAAGCGCAAGAGAGGTGAAAAATGGTCACTTTTGGTCACACCACACTGTTTTGGGCGTAACTTGAGTATGTGTCCAAATTTTACACTTGGTCTAATAGCCTGTTGAAGCATTCATTAAATTTTGCAGGCTGTCACCAAGGGTAAAGATCAGAAGTGGATATTAGACAGTGGTTGCTCCAGGCATATGAGTGGAAAGAAGTCTCTATTCACAGAACTTAAAGAGCATACTGGAGGAACAATCACACTTGGTGACAAGGCCAAATGCAACATTATTGGCAACAATCACACTTGGTGACAAGGCCAAATGCAACATTATTGGCATAGGTAGTATTGGTAATGAATCTGCAAGTTCAATTTATGATGTTTATTTGGTAGATGAATCGAAATATAATCTGCTTAGTATCTCTCAATTATGTGATAAGGATAATAAAGTCACTTTGACAAGGAGATATGTGTGGTGCATGATGAGAAATCTGGCAATTGCATACTCACTGCTCCAAGGTCATATAATGTTTATGCTATGGGTACTAACAAAGTTGCGGGAAAATCTGAAGTGTCTCAAAGTTTTGAAGGAGGACTCAAAGCTTTGGCACGAAAAACTTGGGCATATAAGCATGCATACAATGAACAAGCTTATCTCAAAGAACTTGGTGAGAGGATTACCAACTATGAATTTTAAAGATGACGAGATATGCAAAGCATGTAGCCAAGGTAAACAGACAAGGAGCTCATTCAAGCCAAATAAGTTTGTAAGTACTACTAGACCCTTAGAGATGCTGCATATGGACTTATGTGGTCCTATGAGAGTTCAAACTCCTAAAGGTAAAATGTATATGCTTGTTGTGGTAGATGATTACTCCATAATTACTTGGGCTATGTTCCTTATAGAAAAATATGAAGAATTATTTGGATTCTAAAAGCTTTGTAAAGAGCTTCAATGTTTGAAAAAATTTCCTGTTGCATATGTTAGAAGTGATCATGGTATAGAATTTGATCAGCTTGATTTTAATTCATTTTTTGCACAACATGGCATCTCACAAAACTTTTTTGCACCTAGAACTCCTCAGCAGAATGGAGTTTTTGAGAGTAAGAATAGGACACTTGAAGATATGTCTAGAACCATGCTTCTTGAAAATCATTTGCCAAAATAATTTTGGACAGAAGCTGTTAACACTGCCAACTATGTGCTAAATAGATGCTTGATTAGGCCTATTTTGAAGAAAACTTCATATGGTTTGTTCAAGTGTAGAAAGTCAAGTGTTTCTTATTTTAAGCCTCTTGGTTGTACTTGTTTTGTGCATAATAATGGTAAGGATAATCTTGGTAAATTTTATGCTAGAAGTTATGAAAATGTGTTTCTTGGTTACTCTCAGTCTAGCAAAGCATATAGAGTTTTCAATAAAAGAACTAAGGTTCTAGAAGAGATTATTCATGTGATTTTCGATGAAAGTTATGATGGTTCCTTGAGTGATAGTTTTGCAGATCTCAATCTAAATAAGTATGAAGCAGATGATGATATTGAGAAAGAGAAAAGCAGCAAAACTAATCTACAGGGACAACCAAGAGAATATCAAAGCTTTGAACAACCTTCTGAACAAAATTCTCAAAGCTTTGAGAATGGACTTCACATATCACAAAATGATCCAGCCACTGCATCAAGCTCTCAAAGGATTGAAAAGATAATGTTGAAAGCATATAGTGTTGTGTACTTGACCCCTAATTCATTGCAATATTTCAGCATTGAGATGAGGGCTAAGAGACCAAATTTGTGGCCAGCCCCTTCTTCGAGGCTCCACTTCTTGGCGTACCTTCGGTTCCCGTCCATGATGAAGGCAATGTGGGCAGGGATTGGACCGACGGATAGAATGCTGAATAAGAATCTCCGCATATAAAAAACCCAGCTCTGGAACAGCTTCGTTAACCGGATAACTATTTCTCCCATCATTTTGTTATTCAATGGCGAACTTCAACAAGAAAGAAAGAAAAAAAAAAAAAAACTTCAGTCAATCGATGAAATGAAGTTTTAGGAACATAGCTCATAGGAATGAAACTAAAAAAAATACCTGAGACTCATCTTACCAAGAAAATACAATAAAATTGAATCAAGAAATTTCAAGAACAGGAAATGAAAGTAATGTGGATATTTTGGACGACAGTTGGGAATGCTGTAGCATTTGGGAAGGCTGGTGTGGAAATTCACATATAAGTGCTTTTTTAGAAGAACATAAAAGTTGTTTAGTATGTGAACTTCATGCATGTGTAACCTGTTTTGGAAAAGAATTTTTGACATTTTTTGTATGGTAACTGTTGTTTTCAAAATTTGTTGCAAGTGTCAAAATAACGTACTTCCTCAGTTTCTTCTCTTTCTATTCACGGGGTCACTTTGACCCCGTGATTTGGATAGCAAAACGATATAATATTTTGACAATTTTTCATGGTGCTCCAGAGTAAAATATAATTTGGTGAAAAAATTGTATCGTTTTACGATCCAAATCACCCGGTCAGAGTGACCCAGATACGAGTCAAAAAGTCAAAGCGTGAGAAAGAGAAGAAACGGAGGAAATACATTATAAAATGAATAATGCTTTTTGGTAGGTAATTTTGGACTTTTTTTGTTTTAGTATCAATAAAAAAAGGTCATTAACAAAACTATTAACAAGTAATTGTAACCGCAAATCGATTCGAATGATAAAGTGTTTAAAGTCCATACATGAGTTATCGGGTTCAAACCTAACTATACGATGTAATTCTCAAAAAGATCTAAAAAAAAAGTACATGTAACCCTTTTCCTTTTTCCTACCTTAACCTTTACCTTGTTGGGTTTGTCTCGAATTCCGCAAGACGAATCGGTGTACCCGATGCGTCTGATTTGTCCTCTGAGGAGGTGATCTCTGAGGAGGTGATCTCTGAGGAGGTGATGGCTAGGGCTTGGTGGGCTTTTCCACCTCCTCTATATTAGTATAAATAGAGGTGCTAGCTATTGTTTCTAATTGAGTAGAGTTGAGAGAGATTGGTGAGAAATATCTTTGAGTGGATGTGAGATGTCAGGGTTTCATGGTTGTAGGCCATGAGGATGAGAGTACCGCGTCGACGTAGTCCGCGGATTGAGCCGTCTCTCCCCTACGATGTATTCCCTCATTGATATAGTGAAATTCTCCTCCTCCCGTGGATGTAGGCGGTTTTGCCGAACCACGTTAAATTCTTGTGTTGTCGTTTTCTTCTCCTATATGGCGTGTGTTGAGTGTGTGATCGTGTGGCGTTATTTTTGCTTCCGTTGCGGCGGGAATTCGGGTTGACGAATAATTCCCCAACAAGTGGTATCAGAGCCTGGTTCACGATCCGGGTGGAGCACGCATGTGAAAGGACGAAGAAGAAAACAAGAAAAGAATTGGGAAAAAAAAAAAGTGTTGAAGATGCGGATCGGATGGTTCAAATTGATTTGGATGTTCAGAGCTGCCTGTAAGTCCGATTGGGCTCGAACAGGAGGTGAACCCTAGGTTTTTGGACGTTCCCGACACGATGGCGGGGTCAGATTCTGCAAATTGTTGCTGGATTTTTCAGAATGCTGACGTGGCAATTTGCGGTGAGATCCAACGATCCAAAAATTGTTCGGGTGGTTACGACGTGCCTGTAGATCGGATTGGGATGAATCAGGAGTCTAACCCTATGTTTTTGGATGCTGCGGATTCATTGGCACGGTCAGAATTTCTAGATTCTGGGTGGATTGAGAAGATCGGCATCAATTGATATCGGTAGGCAGATCGAAGACGACGGGATGCGATCAGGGTCAATCAAGTTCAAGTCCAATCAGGTGGGGTCAATTAGAGGCGTTTTCCTAATTGAACGTTCGATTGGCAACCTATGCAGGCTTGGGAGTGTGTTGATAGGTGGAGCTGCTGTTCAACATAGGCAAGAAGCATAGGCTTTGTGTGGTTGTGAGCACGAGACGCAACAGTTGCAGAGGAGTCTGGTCAGAGACGTGGGCAACTATTGCAAGGAAATTCACAAGAAGCTCCAGGGCAGAGATTGAGACGGTGGACGCAGTTGATGAGGCCATGGCTCGAGGTGGCGTCCTGATATTTCTGTGTATGGTTCGTGACGATAACTCTTGAGCAACTCGAGGCAAGAAGAGAGGTAAGTCGCGGCGGGTTCGCAAAGTGATGGCTTTGCAAGACGTCTTGGTGAAGGCGTAAGATCGAACAGGAGAAGCAACAGCGAAAGGAGAAGCACTCAGGGCTGGCGTGAAGAAACACATGGTTGACATGTGAGGACGCTGAAGCATGGAAATAGTGCAGGCTATGCAGCAGTTGCAGGTTGTTCGAGACGGAGCTCAAGTGACGAGAATGGTGATGAAGAAAACTACTGCAGTAGTGAAGAGGAAGGGAGTCTCGTTTGCACTTGACGTGGTTGGTGGAGAACTCTCCAGTGATGAGCTAGCTGGTGGAGAGATGGAGCCACACTACTCCCCAAAGTGTCATGCTTTGGGACGCACCCGTGTCGGGGGTGTGAGGCGTGCCCTAGGAGGGGGTGCAGAGCATCTCGGTAGAGGTGCGATGGCGGTCCATGCAGTTGGAGCATGGCGGTTGCGGCGGAGTTGACATCAACAACGGAGTTGGTTGAGGAATTTGCTGGCGCTTGCAGAATTCAAGCCAAGGTGGAGTTTGTTGGGTTTGTCTCGAATTCCGCAAGACGAATCGGTGTACCCGATGCGTCTGATTTGTCCTCTGAGGAGGTGATCTCTGAGGAGGTGATCTCTGAGGAGGTGATGGCTAGGGCTTGGTGGGCTTTTCCACCTCCTCTATATTAGTATAAATAGAGGTGCTAGCTATTGTTTCTAATTGAGTAGAGTTGAGAGAGATTGGTGAGAAATATCTTTGAGTGGATGTGAGATGTCAGGGTTTCATGGTTGTAGGCCATGAGGATGAGAGTACCGCGTCGACGTAGTCCGCGGATTGAGCCGTCTCTCCCCTACGATGTATTCCCTCATTGATATAGTGAAATTCTCCTCCTCCCGTGGATGTAGGCGGTTTTGCCGAACCACGTTAAATTCTTGTGTTGTCGTTTTCTTCTCCTATATGGCGTGTGTTGAGTGTGTGATCGTGTGGCGTTATTTTTGCTTCCGTTGCGGCGGGAATTCGGGTTGACGAATAATTCCCCAACATACCTTGCCCATCACAGTAAGTACTGCATCAAACAATTCATGTTGCATACGTTTACAGATTACGTTACATTTCATATGCATGCCACGCGGCCTCTCGTTTAAAGCCACTTCACTTAGTGTTCGATTAAGGAGAAAAGATGAAATAGCCCGTTTTGTGTGTAAGAGTAATTTAATAATTTTATATGTACTAAGGATGATTATTTAATTTCGGAACTATCGGGCCACAGTAGTATTTATCGGAGTTTAATCCCCTGCTTCTCAAAAGAGAAGCTACCGGAAGCAGTTATTGTCCACAAAGCGTATAAATACTTTACAAAACACTTCAAATGTTATACTTTACTAAAGATAATACTGTGTGAGTTTGGTGTGAACTTTTTAAATTTCAAGTCGTCTTTTAAGATGTTGTGAAAAAAGTCTGTGACACACAAATTCAGGAAAAAATATGTATAAATAGCGAAAAAAGTTAGTGCCGTTAAAAAGTCAATAAGGTGACCGCTTTATTGTTAAGTGAAAGTACCACTATACTCTAGTAACTAAAAAATGTGTGATTATAATTGATAAACGAGGAATTTTTTTTGAGGAAAAAAAGACATAAAACATTTCACCAACCTCACTTTATTCTTCGACCAACCCAACACCACAAATCTCAACTTCAAAATTCATAATCAATTCTAAAAAGCTCACACTAAACTTCTAGAAAAAATCCGAAGTCAAAAAAACAATTTTGCATTTAAATTCACAAAAACACTCACACCAAACCCATCCACTGCTTTAGGGATTTAAAAAAGAAAAATCTAGAGAGAAAAACATTACCGGACGTGCTCTCAGGCGAACGGTGTTGATCACCTGCATTTCATAAAAAATCGTATAAGAAGAGGAAGTCTCGGACTTAGAGCATCTCCAACCTCGGGGAAGAGGAGGGAGATGTGAAAAACGTACAAAAATACGGTTCAAGCCCAACTCCATTAAGGGAGGGGAATAGAGAGGGAGTGTTGTGGAGAGAAATATTGCATTGGGTGTGAGATAGTTAAGAGGTTTCTTCATGGACATGCCCCTCCCCCTCCCTTACATGGGTTAAAATGGATAAGGGGGAAATGAATTGGAGATGAGTTGGAAGGGGAAAATGGTGGGCCCGTAAGGGGAGGGGGATAGGTATGGGGAGGGGAGGTGAGTGGAGGGGAAAAATGACATGGATTCGAGATGCACTTTAGTAAGACTACAAGTTCAGGTTTTTTTATCACCTCATCGATCAGTAAAAATTAGCCACCAGAAGTCGTAAAGAAGTCGCAAATACTGATTGAAGTCAAAGATGTTGAAACGAATTAATCAAGAACTAACAACAGCAATAGCAGAAGAAGAAACCTACACAATACCCATGCATATAATCTTACCAAGAACGATTTGAAAACAAGAAAGTGATGTCCTGGAAATGTTTCATAGAGCAGAGAGAGAGATACCCAGCTACAAATGAGACTCCGGACGAGAAATCAACTCTACTTAAAAACTAACACAAACCCTCCCCCAAAAGAAACACCCAACTTCCTAATTTTTCTCCACATGTTGCATGACCTAGTGTTTCTAAATTACGAAGGAAGTAATTGACCTTAACCCTTTTGGTCTTCTCTTTTGTTCCATTCCTACTCTTTCTCGCAAGGCTTGTTTGATTGTTACCACTCCGTCTCTTCTGTTTCTCCCCATTTTGACTTTTATCAGTATATACTGGGTCACTTTGACCCGGTGATTTAGAGAGCAAAATTATGCATTTTTTTATATTATTTTTTTATGACGTTGTAAAATAAATGTTGCTCTATAACACGGTGAAAAAGAAATCAAAAAACTGCATCGTGTTGCGATCAAAATCATCTGGTCAAATTTATCCAAATACGAATCAAAAAGTCAAAATGGGAAGAAAGAGAAGAGAGACTAGTAGTCTTTTCAGTAAGCCTTGTTTGAATTGAGACGAGAAAATGCAGTATATGACATAGTAGTATACAACAGTCAACAGTGTGAGAAGATTTGAATAACAGAAAATGGTGTAGAACATGAACTTTTGAGCTAGAATATTATATGAATTTTTGACATGTAACCTCCATGCAACATATGTTTTCTGACATTGTGATACATGTACTATCATAATTGACAAAATTCCTCACGTAATCTTGATTTTTTCGGCATCTTACACCGACAATTTTGATTTTTCATACATGCATTAACAGCTGTCTACTGTGTGAGTTTATTTGTCAGTTCTAATAGTGTATCTATCGCACTATCTGTAAACATATATTACATGGGAGTCAAATATCAGAAGTTTTATTTTCACACACCCATTACTCTAAACACCACAAGTATCTCCAAAAAGAAAAAATTAAAGCGGGATATGTTATATACATGTCTCGTGTTACCTACGCAAATAAGTATCACGAATCCTTATCTTCCATTATTATATTTAACCAAACGAGGCCCTAATATAACTCATTAAAGTTGTGGTGTTTAAGTGTTTCAAGTACTATAATAATATTTGTTTCCTCACGTTTCAACTCAAGACTTCATGCAAGGACTTTAAACGCTCTGCTACTGAACTAGTATTAATGTAGACATGTTGCCCAGTTGAATGATATTATTCCTTCAATTTCACACAAAATCTTATTGCACTAATATTGAATGGAGTTTTAGAACTCCTAGGAGGCAGTTAACTTTCTTCTCAAGTCTGTTAACTGTTTTTTTATGGCTTCAAGAAACCATGACCACTCTTAACCGATACGTCATATACGCTATTAATGAAGCGGAGAAAATAAGCACAATAAAAAGATTCGGAAGTTTACTTGAGGAGATTGTATCTTTGTTAACTACGGATGGAAGCAAAAGAAGATGAGTAGACATCATATGTCTATATTATATATAAAAGCAGGAAAGTGCTCAGAGTTAACCACATCTTGTCATTTGTCGTTGAAAATTGTTGTATAAATATGCTATTTGGCATCTTTAAAGTCTACATGTCATTACCGAACCAATGTAAATTTGACACTAATTCATGTCATACTTTGTCAATGTCATGGTAACACTGCTCTTTATTTTCGCAACTCCCGAATAATTAATATTTAATTTAATATTATAATACTAATAAGTGTTAATAGAAATTTCCAAAACTTAAATTTACTCTTAAAAGGACATACAGATTTGTGCCGTTACAAATCTTTTTTGGCCGAGTTCCTACTCTTCTTGCAGAAGCATACAACTATTTTGCGAGAGCATCCCATCAATTTAAGGTAAGAAGACCACTCTTTCTTTTATTTTCACATCAACAGATGTATTTGTGCATTATCAAACCCATTTGTAAGAATATGCATTTTTCTATTTAATACCACTCATGTCTTCTATATCTAACTATATACCATACAAATAAACTATTGATTTTACATTATGAATTGTTTATTTCTATTAATCGGTTTCATGTAATTCATCACATCATCATCCGTATAATATAATTCATCTTCTGTCGCTTTAATTCATACAACCCCCGAAACCAGAAAACATGAATCAATGGAGAAGTTTGCGAGAAAGAAAATAACATGTTATTTTCTATTTTTTCTTCTCATCCAACTAATGTTTCCTATGATTACACAATATTTCTGCAGAAAAGTGAAACCAATGGCACTCATCCAATTTTCACTAAAAGCAAATTAAAAGACAATTTGGCTGAATATAACTGTTGTAACAGAATTCCTGTTTCAGAGCTCCGTTACCAGTTTGTTATAACGTGTGGGTATTCGAACAAGAACGACGAAAGCGAAACAAGAACGAGGCAAATATTTAACGTGGCTCACTAACGAGTTCGGAACGAACCCGATATTTTATTGAGAAGAGAACCCGATTACAATGCACGCCGTGGCCACTACGGCCACGGCGGCCACCCGATTAACCCACCAGACACACTCACTACCAAAGCTTTCAACTAATTTACTGCCGTGTGTATGTGTGTGTTTGTAAACCAAAAACAAAGTGCCTTATATAGGCCACATGCATGTGTGGCGGTGGATTCACACCTGCTATTAAGGAATAGCTTGGCATCCAAGCCATAGCTAGCAAACTGCCTACTCAAATTGGTAATCCACCGCCCTATTTATTTTGGCGGCTTTGATTCAAAGTCAAACTCCAACAAATCTCCACCTTTGACTTGAATCATCTTAGCAACCCGAAACCTGAACCTGATGCTTCTCTTCTCAAACCCGACCCGGATGCGTCTCTCAGAAACTCGAAACGAGCACGCTTCCCCAGACAGATGTTCCTCAGCTGTATGCGAAACCCGAATCGCCAAATCGTTGCTCCAACTACCATGCGTTCCTGCAACAAATGCGCCCGATGTGGTTGCACTTCCGGAAACAGAAACAAGTGCTCCACCCAGAACCAGACTCGAATGTATTCACTGAGACAGGACCGAATACATTCCAGATGCGACCAATTGCGCCAGACAGATGCACCATGACAGGATGCCCAGATGTCATCCAGACCAGATGCACCGATGACGAGTGCCCAAATTGTCATGCCCGATGCGCCCCGTATGCCTCAGATGCGCCAGATGCTCGCCAGAAACAGATAGCGCCAGATGCGAGCTCAGTGCGTGTCATGGTACACGCTGCAAAACCAGATGCACGCCAGAACAAGCTCGTGCATAATGCGCGCCAGAACCAGAATCAGATGCGCGTGCCAGAAATCTCACGCGCCAGATGCTCCATGTCGTTGCTCCAACTCCAACGAGTTCCTTCAACGCATGAGCTTAAACCAGATTCAATTCACACGCCAGATGCTCCACGCCGGGAGCCAGATTGCGCCTGAACGTCAATCGCCAGAACGCCAGGTGCGCGTGAACCGCCTGATTCGCGCCAGTATAGAATGCCTGCAGGATTTGCCAGATCCCGTGCACGCCTAATCAGATGCGCGCCAGATTGCTTCGACAAATGCCCGGATAGCCCCATGCACAGGGCTTCAGATGGTGGGTGTACATGCTTCTCTCTCACGAACATATCGATCTTGATCGCCAAACCAGCCATCGTTCTTGGCGGAATATCGAAACCCAACCTCCCGATAGCCTGCTCCACCTGAATCGCGAAACCCTAGCTTTGAGTTCCACCAAAATGTGAAACCCTAGCTCTTGGCTCCACCCTGATCTTGGAACCCCGGCTCTGATACCAGTTTGTTAAAACTGGTGATCCCCTGGCCTGGCTCTGATACCAGTTTGTTAAAACTGGTGATTCCCTGACCTGGCTCTGATACCATTTTATTGTAACATAACTCCTGTTTCAGAGCTCCGTTACCAGTTTGTTTTAACGTCTGGGTATTCGAGCAAGAACGACGAAAGCGAAACAAGAACGAGGAAAATATTTAACGTGGTTCACTAACGAATTCGGAACGAACCCGCTAGCTATCTCCACGGCCAGAACCCGATATTTTATTGAGAAGAGAACCCGATTACAATGCACGTCGTGGCCACTACGGCCACGGCGGCCACCCGATTAACCCACCAGACACACTCACTACCAAAGCTTTCAACCAATTTACTGCCGTGTGTATGTGTGTTTGTAAACCAAAACAAAGTGCCTTATATATGCCACATGCATGTGTGGCGATGGATTCACACCAGCTATTAAGGAATAGCTTGGCCTCCAAGCCATAGCTAGCAAACTGCCTACTCAAATTGGTAATCCACCGCCCTATTTATTTTGGCGGCTTTGATTCAAAGTCAAACTCCAACAATAACTTTACGTAAGTTAGCAATGGCTCCTCCTAATTTCAAAACTCCTGAAATATGTAAAAGTAAAAATTCATAGTTGTGTTTATGGCTTGAAGCATTCTTTCGTGGACACTATGATAGTTACCACACATACTATTGCGTTGATAACAGGTGTTAGAGACGGTAGCTTCTGAAACATTAAGACATCCGAAAATGAGAGATAACAGCTTCTTATCAACATAGAAAAAAAAAGTGTTTAAAAAGTAGTTGTTTCCAAGGCTCCAAGCCTTTAGAAAGAGGATCAATATTTAAAGGCTTAATTACTTAATGCCTACCCCCAGTATAGCTAAACTAACACATTGCAACCCCCACTTCTACAATAGGCTTAATGCATCCCCCATTTGCGAAATATACGTCTTGTTCAAACTGGTAAAAAAGATCCATCCAATACTTAACGGAATATTCCGTTAGTTGACAAAAAAGTCCTCTTTATTGAGGGTGAAACGGTCAACTCCCTAATAATATGAACACCATCGTAAACTCTGCCATTGCCGCCATAAGCTGTCCAGATTCCGGTGACCAACACCCATATTCCGGCACCGTCTTCATGTTCTTCTTCTTCTTCTTCTCCTCCTGCCCACAAGTCCTAACTAAAAATCTCGCAATTTTCTTTCAATATGTAAATATTTCCTCTCAAATTTCCTCACCAACGTACATATTGAGATAAATCCGAAAAACAGACAGGAAACTGAAAACACATTAGACACCGATCTTCACATCATTCTAACTCATCCACCAGCAGAAATTGAGAAAAAAAAAAAATTAACAAATTTTGTTCAATCTCAACTTAGAAACTTGGACAATTATCTGGAATCGATTTATGAAAGTGAATAATGAACATTTAGGAGAGGCATTGTTGAACAATGTAAAGCCAAAAAAAATGGAAGAGACAATAAAAGAGGTAAAAGACACAAATTGACACAGAGACTTAAGAGATGGAGAGAAGGATTAAACAACGCACATTGAAGACGATTCACCTCTTCTCTCTCTTTCTCTGTGTGCGGAAAAGAACCAAAAAAAATGGGAATTCCAGCCTCGATGAACGCTCGTCGTAACCCTTTCAAAGCCGGTAAAGCACCACCGCCAGAATTACCCGAACCCAACACGCTGCCCTCCTACCCCAATAGTAGCCGACGAAGAGATCTTAACCAAGACCCAGCTGAGGAACTTTCTCCCACGGATCTGAATTAAAGAGAGAGAGAGAGACGGAAATAGAGAAGATCGATGAAGAGATCAAATCGATTTCAGGGCTTCAACACGTCAACGCCGCCGCAAGACTGACTGAACGAACGGTCACTGCCACATACCCACCTCCGGCGATATCACTGGACGAGAAATCATCATCCTGCTAGTCTCTGAAATGTCTCCGTCGTCTTCTCATCTTCCTGTTCTTCGCAACCTCATCTTTCTTTCTATTCAACCGATCTTTTTTTTTTCTATTCAATCAACATTATCTTCTTTCTTAGTATTTTTTCATTTTCTTTATTTTTCATTTATTTGTTTAAATATAATCTCTTTTGACATTGACAATTTTACCCTCCTTCAATGGATGGTGTTTGGAAGAATTATTTTACCAATTTCAATAAGTATGATTTCTTGCAAATGGAGGGTGCAATAAGCCTATTTTAGAAGTGGAGGTTCCAATGTGTTAGTTTCGCTATAGTGGAGGTAGGCATTAAGTAATTTTATACAATTTTTGTTATTACATATACTGTTACGAAAATTTACCATCTTTGTATGTTTATATCACACAATTCTAATATCTCTATTTTCCTTTAAAGTATAATTAAAATTCATTTTCATTTTTTCTGCAGTTTAATTTTGCATGCATTTTATACTGGATTTGTCTACATATTGAAGCAAAACTACATTCTCTTGAAGAAACAATTGAAGTGAAATCTAGGAGTAATCAAATAAATCGATCAAATCTGTATATTCTCTTGCACTTTCTGAAAACAAATTTATTCTTCTCACTTCATTGCATATATACTATTATAAAAGTTGTCTATCATAATAGCCATCTGTCATTCAAAATTCAAGTATGATTAAAGTTCCTTCTAATTTTTTCTACAATTTAATTCTGAGTGCATTTTATGTTGAATTATTTGTATTTTTTTACATATTTGAGTAAAAAAACATTGTATCACAGAAGAAAATTGAAGTAAAATCTATGAGCCATTAAATAGACTGTCTATTTTCTTATACTTTCCGAAAATAAGTTTATTTTTCTCATTAATTTTATATAATATTATAAACATTAGCTAAGAAAATATCTATGAGGTATTCAATATTTGCTGGAGGAAAGGTATTCTATATTTCTATTGTTGAAGACATGTGTTTGCTTATTTTAACTCTCTAAACAACGAGGTTCATCCAATTGTCACTGTTTACAGCTTAAATATACCATAGTTTGAAAAAGAGAAAAAAATGTAAACACAAAGTTGTCTCTAAGGCTTTGCACATTATTTTATGGACACTCTAATAGTTAGTACATATTCTATTACGTTGATAACATGAATTACTATAACGGTATCTCCTTGAAACCAATTTTAATACTTCTCGAAATGAAAAACAAATATTTTATTTTTTAGAAAAAAATAAAGTCTTTAATAAGAAGTTGTGTCTAAGGTTCCAATCTTTTCGAAGTAGCTCAGCATTATTTTTATTTTTTGTCTACGAGATAAAGCATTGTCTTGAAAGAAACTGAAGCAGCATATACGAGTCATCAAGTAGATCAAGTAAGTTTATTGTCTTAGACTTTAGGAAAACAAATTTATTCATCATACTTTTTTTGAGAGATTTATTCTTCATACTTTATTGTACAGACTATTGCTGAAGTTGGCTATGATAATATCATGCACTATGATTTTTTCTTTAATAGTTTTCATAGAAGTTGTGGCTAACGCGACAATCCTTTAAAAAAAGGAATCAGCGTTTTGTGTGTGTAAAATTTAGATATTACATATATTATTACAAAAAGTGAATATAACTATGTGGTTATATCCTAAACTTTAATATCCCTTCTTTCATTTTGAGTATAATCAAAAACCAGTTTTTATTTTTTTCTGATATTTCATTTTGAATGCACTTTATATTTAATTATTTGTAAGTTTTTTTTATTCATTGAAGTTAAAATGAATTCTCTCGAAGAATAATTTTTTTGAAGAACAATTTTTTTTCTCGAAGAACAATTTGAAGTGAAATCTAAGAGTCTTCAAACAAATCCTGTACTCTTAAACTTTCAAGAAACACATTTATTCTTCGCGATTTATCGATTATACTATTACAAAATTAGCTATAATAATGTGGCCACCCACGCAGTGCAATCTCCACTACTGCTACTTCAATGGCCGTCCAAGTCAGTCCCATCGGCCCAACCCACCTCCGGCGACCAACATCGGACCTCACAACCCTCCATCATCGCCGAAATCACCAGATCCCAACTCGCTACCATAGCCTCCACCTGCGGCACTCCAGACGGCAAACCAACCATCTCCATCAGCCTCGCCGCTGAAGCTCGAAGATCCACCATCACCAACATTGCCACTTTCATCCACGTCCTCTGTCTAGGTCTCCTTCTCCGGCGAATCTTCCCAACCGACCATCACGCAGTTCCTGGCGCCCAACTAGCCGAGGCCACAACCATGGCCGCCACCACCGGCGTGCCCCAAGCCTTTGTTCTACACACCAGAACTCCCACCAATTTCACCGAAACCACCACCAATAGCCGTCTACAGCAGCTACGGCCTCCACCTCCATGGCCAACAATGTCCGATGGGGTTCCAGGTGAGTTTTCTCTCTTTGAAAGAGGGACCTAGGGTTACAACCAATTTTGGGCCAACTTCTCTTTGTGGGCCTCACTCAGCTTATGTTGTTGGGCTGAAAGATATACTTGGGCTCAACTTTTTATTTCTGCTTAGTTTTTCCTTTGGACCTATTTCTTTGTAGCTCATTGTTGGGCAGAAACTACTTGAACTTACTACTACAGTCCAGTCAAGAAGCACACAACATCCAATCTGTTAGAGGCTGGTTTTGGGAGCTGAGGAAAAGAGTCAAAAATAAGGAGTTACCAGGTGATTTATTGGAAAAAATTATTTTTACTTGCTGGGGTATTTGGAGGTCAAGAAATGATCATTTATTTCAAGGTAACCCTATAAAGCCAGTAGATACTGTGACCCAGATCATATCTTGGAGATCCACCTTTATCCAATCTCTGCCAATTATAGAGGAGAAGAGCAAAGAAGCAAGAAAGCCAATCCCTAATTCACAGGCTCATTGGACAAAACCAGAGCCAGGTTTTGTGAAAGTGAATGTTGATGCAGCCTGGAATCAGCACTCAAAAACTGCTATTTTAGCAGCAGTAATGAGAAATGACCAAGGTCACTTGGTGGATTTTAAGTACAGGAGAGCTGTTGCATTGTCTGCAAAAAATGCAGAACTACAAGGTTTGAAATGGTGTCTCCAGTGGATTATTAATATGGAGCATGTTCAAAGCTTAGAAAATGATTGCCAGGAAGCAGTTTGGATGGCAACAAAGAAAAAGCCTCCTGATAAAGAATCTAGAAACATTTGTGAGGACATATGGTATTTATTATCCCAGACCAAGATCAAACTGTTCTGGAACAAGAGAGAAACAAATAGATGTGCTCACTGGATAGCCAATGCAGTTCAGCACAGATTGCCTATGGAAGATTGGAGGAGGAATTTACCAAAAGAGCTGATAGAAATAGTAGATTATGATGCTAGAGATGTGCAACCAGAGCTGATTGATGAGCCTGGTTAATTTTTGTTCTTTCTTTTTAAAGTTGTATGGTTTGGTTGGTGTTTATATAATATCCTTTTGAACAAAAAAACTTACTACTACAGTGAGGCTACAAAGTGAGCTCCTCACGCTTGTTATCCGTCCATTTGATCCGGGAAACGTGTGCAACAAGAAGTCGCGCATATTTTCAACACATCCACCTTGAGGACAAGGTGTTTTTCAAGCGCGGTGAAGTTTATACGGGTCAACCTTATGATTCCGATCAACGTTATAATTATTATTATCGTATTTAGTTTAGTTGCTAATAATTTTATTTTGCTAATTAGTTATTTATTTAATTAGTTTAATTAGTTAGTAGACCGGGCCGAACCCATTAGATCAAGCTGTCTTGTTAGGGTTAGTGTTTTTCTATTTAAACATTGTAGTAGTTCGTTTTATTCATCATGGAATCAGAATTGTTTTCTTCAGTTATTATAGTTTATTTCAGTTTAATTGTTTTATTTCCTTAATCCGTAGCAATACGGGGGAACGATACTGGTACATATCATATGGGTAACGATGTAGGCGTACTGTAGCTTTTATATAGAAACATGTATTAGAGACCATTTTAGATTGGTAGTAGTAACTAAGAGCATCATCCACAGTGCCCCAAATCCTATATTTGATTGTAAATTTGGTGTTCCCGCCTCCCACAACAAATCACCAAATCATCAAATCATCAAAAAAAAAAATGGTGATCTTTTTATATACCTCCCACAGTCGTTGACCAAAAAATACCGAATCACCAAATCTTATATTTGGTGTAGATTTTGTGAAATGGTGAAGTGCATCTCCCACAATACCCCCAAATCATATCCTATATCACCAAATTCTATTTTTAATATCAATTTTGATGACGAAAATAGGATCTGGTGTAATCTACACCAATTTTTTAATTAGTGATTATGGCATGTTTTTACATTACTTTTATATAATTTGAGACATAATTCCATATTTTACAAAAATTTAGAGTAAAAAATTATCTTTGACAACTAATATAATTAATCTTAGTGATAGAAAATAAAATATAAACAAAAATAAGGGCAAGAACAATGCATTAAAAATAAACTCAGAAGAAAATAGATTACATTATTAGCATGAAAATAAAATACATAGTCAAACCAAGAAAATGAAGAAAGTATAATGAATAACAAAGTAACATAATCATAGAGTGTTTCATGTCCACGTGAAAATTTAGATGAAATCCTCATTTTTGTTGTTTTTTTTGGGACCTCGTTTGGGTAGTTGAAATTGGGATAACTTGCATTTGGTCGACCATACGTCTGATCATTATTGCTAGGAGGTTCTGGGACATACGATTCATCGTTACTTCCAAATTAAAATTACTTGTAGTCGAGCCACTAGGTGATATGACATGTTGGGAAGAATAGGCATGGACCGGCAAAACTGGAAAAACTGGACGGTTAACTGGTTTCCACAAAACCAACCGGTTATTGAGCGGCTTTGACCAGTTCGTACGTATCCAGTCCAATCAACCAACCGAACCGGTCACCATCGACCAGTCTATCTAGACGGTCCAGTCCGATTTTTAAAATTATAGTTTTGGGGACCCGAAAATTCTGCAGGTATTTTACCATGCCCTAGACAGGGAGAATGCTGATCGGATTGACAGAGAAGTCGGGGGTAACTATCTGTACCATGTGGAAAAGGACGGAGCCTTTGATCTAATTAAGCAGTTAGCTAAACATGACACTCGCCTGTTTGATGACCGAAGGCTCACTACAATGGCCGAGCCAGTAGTTGATGATCGGATTGACAATCTGACCAAGGTGGTGACTGACCTGGTTAAAAAGGTCTACACAGAGAAGAAGTACAAGTTGGGCAGGTGGCATAGCAGCAAACTGAAAGAGCGCCAGACAACTTACCCTTGACCACAATTAACAATCAACGTGCTCAGATCAATGTCATCACTACTCGGAGTGGAATAGCACTGCATAATCCACCGTATCCTAGCCATGCTCGTGGAGAAAATTCAAAAAATATCGAACACGAAATTTTTGACAAGGAAGACAGTCCAACAGGCAGCCCAAGACGAAGGGCTCGGTCGAACAGGATGCAGTACAGAATAAGAAGGATGAACGTGAAATGGTACATGTCTCCAAATAGGGGCCTTATTCTTTGAGGACTTGCAAGAAGAAAGATGAATTTGCTGAATACAATCGGTATTTGAGTGTATTCTCGAAGCTCCATATCAATATCCCTTTGATTGAAGCGCTGCAAAAGATGCCTTCTTATGCCAAACTTATCAAAAATATTTTATTGGGTAAGGAGACAAAAAAACAATTTCCAGACTGTGAACCTGAATTCTGATGTGATCTCGTGTGTGATGCATTGGTTGCTTAAAAAGAAGAAGGATCCAGATAGTTTTTTTATTGACGCAACAATGGGAGAATCCTACACCGGAAGGGACCTTTGTGATTTAGTAGGCAAGTATTAACTTGATGCCACTCTCGGTATTCAAAAAAATAGGTGTTGGGGATCCTAGCCCAACATGTACAGTTTGCGGATAAATCATCTAAGAAGACATGCAGAGTTGTGGAGGATGTGGTTGTGAAGGTCGGAAATCTAATTACTTCGGCAGACTTCGTGATCTTTGACATGTCACCCGGAGATGTGTCGATCATTCTTGGTAGGCCTTTCTTGGCAACCGGTTGCACTCTGATTGATGTGGAGAATGGGAAGCTAATTATGAGAGTCAATGATACTATGAAGACGTTCCGGGTATTCAAAACGACGCCCCAGTACTCATATGAGATACAACCAAGTCTATTTGCCGTACTAGTGAGTCGCGGACTCCCGGAACTAATAATGAGGATCCGCCAGGAGATATGAGTAAAAACAAGACATCGGGTGTACATGCGCATGCAGTAGTTCTCAAGATCCAGCACAAGAAGGCAGAGTTGGAAGCAGCACCTCTTGTCACACCACCTTTGCAACTCTGACATAACTAGATCGGACCGTCGACCGTAAATTACAAGCTCTTGTTGGGAGGCAACCCAACCCAAGAAGAATTTAATCTATTATTACTTTTTTACTATTTTCAGAAAAAAAAAAAAAAGATGTGAGGACAAAAAATTGAAAACTTCACCCACGCCCAAACGTGGGGTACAAAAAAATTTGGTATTATTTTTTTAAAATTTTTATTCTCTTCTTCTTTCTTTTCTTCTCTGAAAAATAAAAACACACCCACGCCCAAGTAGTCAGGCCAAAGCGTAGGGTGAAAAAAATATTTTTTTTTTAATTTTTTCTTCCAACGTTCCCTTTGAATTTTCTTTTGAAAAAAATGAAAAAAATCACTCGCCCACATTTACCAAGCCCCGCTTGGGCTTGGGTGGGTGCAAATATATATATATATATATATATATATAATTATTTCTTATTTTTTTGTTGTTCTTTCTATTTTTTCCGTAAAAATAAAATAAAATAAAAAGAAAATAATGAAAAAATTGTGTTCGGACACACCTAGCCAGCCGAGCGATGCCGTCCAGCGAAACTCGTGCAGTATAAAAGGGACATCAACCCAATAGTGAGGGTATCATAACACACCTCAGGAGGCTGCTTTGGAGCAGGATCGTCACCAGATTTCGAGATTATTGTTTGAATCTTTTCTCTCTTCTCACTAGTTTACGAAAATATAATCATCATTTTTATGCCAGCTTTTAGCAGCTAAACTTTTACTTAGGTTCCTCGGTGAACCTAGGGTTCAGATTCAGTTTTTCTTATATTTTCTTTATGGATTCATGATCTTAAGATCTTAATGTAGTTTTACGTCATACTTAGATTTCTGTCTTTGATGCTTATTTACATGTATGAACGGCGTGATCAAACAACATTACTACAAATATGACCTGATGCACGAGAGTGACCATATTAGGTTAGGAAGAAAAAGATTGATTTTATTCCTGTATCACATCATGGACCAAGAGGCGAAGTGTGTTATGAGTAGATCTCAGGACCTTAAAACTTAGAATGAACCTGCAGATCTAGGTGAACCAAGATGACTCAAAAATCTACAGGTACGGGTAAACGTGTATGAGACCGGGAGGAGATTACACAACTGATTACGTGGCATAAATAGAACCAACTACGTGTTTCATCCGAAATCTGGAAAACTAATGAACCTTAGGAGATCCTGAAAACCTAGTATTTAAAAATACAGAGTTCTTACAACCGAAAGATATTATCAGAAAATTATACATAAAATATTTTTTATTTCTGTTATTTACTTTCAGTACGTAGCTTACTAGAATCAACTCAACCAAACTCCTCATTTTACTTTCTTCGTTTTTACTCTAAAAATCTAATTTCTGATTAAGAGGTAATCCAATATCTGTCTATGTGGGAACAATAAATCGAGTCTCAAATACTCACTTTATTACATTGACCGTTGTGCACAAGAGATTCCGGCGAGGAGACCTCCGTGTACACCGTAAGTAGGGGATCAGAGATAGCATAGGAAGAGTTGGGTTGTGTGTAGGGAGAGAGTAAGGCAGTAGTAATGTCTGAGAGAGAGACAGAGGTTTGGCAGAGTTTCCGCGTATGGCTAGTGTGTTCTCCTTTGTATGGAAAGGTTAACGTCCTATATATAATGGAGAATGTGACCCTTGCAGTGTGGTTAATGCGCCCATTAATGGCGGCTTAATTAGCTTAACCGCAACGACACGTTCGTCCGCCTATATAGGGACCGTTATAGCACGTTATGCGCGAATACCGGAACTGTTATGAGGTTGACCGGGTTTGACCGGATTGACCGGGTTTATGGAGCTCGTGCCATAAATCTCTCAAAAGTAGTTACTAAAGGTCGCGTGCGGGCTTGGCTCGCACGCGACATGACTTACTCTAGCCTCCAAACCACTAAGTCCCTACAAGTCCCGTGCGGTGGTATGCGAGGGCCCTGTCTCGCAGCCCCCACGTGGATCAGCGCGGCTGGTGATCCAGTGTGTGTGGAGCACAATATGGTGTGCTGGATGGTTGCCACGTGGCCAAGCTCTGTCAGCTCAGAAAGCACTATCTACATTAGCCCCCTTTCTGCGCGTGAAGACTCATAGCTGGATAGACTTCCATGCGCGGAAACCAACATACGCGTCGCCGCCACGCACCAATTCAAACACGAGTAAATTCAGCCCCCGTGCGTGCCATTATGACCTAAAACCCCTAGAGTCGTGCCGTCTGGCCTTTAGGGTTTTAGGCGTGACGTCAGCTTGTCCTGTGATTGCGCGATTCGACGGTGACGGTTGCGATTCGACTACTGAAAGGACGCAACCCTTCATTGTTTTTGGATAAATACTCTGTACTCTCCATTGTTGCAAAGCATCACTTCTTTCTCTTAAAGTGAATGGTACCCGAAAGTCTTCGAGAGCAGATTCAGATAATCAATCACCAGTTCTATCTCATCAATCGTCTTCTTCAACTGTGTGTATCCAAGCAAGCTTTGCGAGAACAAGGTTGGCCTTGTTCAATTTTGTTTATCATACCAATGTATGCTTTGAACTGTGTTGGATCTGCAAACCCATGACATGTTATCTGTTGAAAACTTGCGAAGAAGCTCCAAACTTTGAACCCAATTTTGATTTAATCCTTCTTGATAAGGACCTTGGATGTAGGGTTTTGAAATCCCCGATAATGCAAACAATTTCCAACCTTTAATTTCTGAAATTGGTACCAGAAACTGTTCATCTTTCTTCCCATTGATCTTGAATCTCGCAATTCGAACTGAAGTGTGCATATTTCTCCCCCTTTTTTCTTGCTCTTCCGCAGGAATGACAAAGACAAGAGGAACTAGACCCACCAAGGAGGACAAAGAAATACCTGATCTTCCGCAAGCTTTATGGCGGAAAGCCCCCTATCTGGGTGGCATGGACTTCTACCATGCGAGAGTTAAGGCAAAGAAACTGCCTGCTTCTGTCCCCAATGAGGGATTGCTAACATTAACCCCTCCAGTTAACTCAGCTTTGCTCGAATTGATTGGTTCCGAATACGTGGTTCGATTGGGAATCGAAAATGGGTACTTCCCGTATGCCGCGATTTCCACCCAAGCTTTTGTTCAGAAATTGGACTATATGGATGAATGGATTGACCATGTGTTGACCAATCATGCTGTGACTCTCAATGAGGCTGGCGTATACTTCGCCGTTCGTGCTATGAAGGGTGCTGTCGTGAAGCTGGACCAGTCCATGCTTCTAAACCTTCTTTCCCGCTACTCGCCTGCGACTCACACTTTTCACTTTGCTGAGTTCGAGGCTGCCCCCACGCTCGAGGACGTGCACATGCTGTATGATCTGTCTCCCATGGGCGAGGTGGACCCTTTGAGTCCCTTGAGGACGGATGCGGAGATTGCTTTGTACACGCAGATGGAGGAATGCTTGTCAGAGGTAAAGAAAATCTCCACCCGGTGGACCACTACAAAAGCCCTTCCTGACTGGCAGTTGGTTGATACGTCTGCGAAGAATACTTGGAACAAATGGGTGCAGTACTTCTTCCGTGACTACGCGAACAGCAGCATCACCAAGAAGCTTCTGAGTCAAGACCCAGAGGCCAAGAATTATGTGGAGGGTAAGGGTTATCACTTGACCCTTTGTGCTTTCCTCTGTGCCTGGCTGTCGAGGTACTTAATTGATGGTCATCCCCACGATGGGGTCTTCTATCACGTTCTGCCGCTTGCTGTGAAACTGGCCCTTGGCCAGAAAGTCGCACTTGGACCCTTGGTCTTGGGCACGCTGTACTATAGACTGGATCAGCTAGTTGTGGCCATGAAAGAGTCGCGTGGCCGCCTCGACATACTGACTTTCGTCAACATTGCCTTCTTGATGATGTGGGTCTTTGAGCGATGGCCTTATTATGCCCCAACTGCTTCTAAGCCCAACAAGTGGTGTCCCCCAGGCGCGACGGAGGAGCGTAATAGCGGCAGAGCTGCGAGGTGGTTCGGAACGAACAATACCAAGTGCGTTTGGAGCCTGACATGCGACAACCGACGAGAGTTCATTGCCAGGCCCTATGCCGTGCGTATTGAGAACGTGCGATGGTTTCCAAAGCTGTACCCTTCTAAGGGTGTTGTCTTCTCAGAAGAGCTCCTCTTTGAAGAGGGATCGCATTTCCATGAGCG
This sequence comes from Linanthus parryae, assembly GCA_023055425.1. Classification (NCBI taxonomy): domain Eukaryota; kingdom Viridiplantae; phylum Streptophyta; class Magnoliopsida; order Ericales; family Polemoniaceae; genus Linanthus; species Linanthus parryae. The sequence goes on from JALGPY010000030.1 coordinate 1,269,137, forward strand.
CTATCGCGAATTCTTTTGCTGGTGCCTGCGAGGTTCCCTTCCTGCTCTCGCAGAGCATATTCGTGAGCTCGCGCCGAGGTATGAGAGGATTACCGTGGATGTTGACCCTACTCGAGTTTCTCCCCAGTTCGGCTTTGATGCAGTGGCACCCTCAATCTGGCCACAGTCCATTATCAGAGGCTGCTATAAGCGCTTGTTGACAAAGGAGTGCAAAACAGTCTTCATGAGCAACCTTCCCTTTGAGCAACCTGCGGGTAACCGCGAAGGTGGTTGTTCTAAGAACTGGCTCGCATACTGGATTGCCCAGCAGACAAGATTTGAGACGCAGTCAGCCCCTCAGCCAAGCAGAGCTCATGTGATCAAAAGAAACTCTTTTCCGTTTCGTCCCAACTGCGGTCTGGACGAGTCTGAATATGGTTGCTACTCATTGTTGGATCATGAGAACCATTTGTGCCCTGACGTCATTCTGGATGAAAAGATCACCGCAGTTAAGAAAGGCGACTCGCATGTCATCAGATATAGCGAGACTTTTGCTAAGGTAAGCAACTTCTTTTGCATGCGTTAAGCTTCTTGATTTCCACATATTGACATCTTTATTCTACACTGCTTGCTATAGTGCCATGTGCGGAGATTCGCATCCGGCGATCGTTCCAAATCGCTGGTTAACACTATTGTCACCACAAGAAGACAAGGACAGTCGTTCCTGCTAGCATCGAGGATGGACCCTGAGGTCGAAACCAGGATTCGCGAGGTCATGAATGCTTTTGCTGACTCGCTGATAGACCATGCTCCGGCCTTGTCTCCTCCTAGAGATAATCCGTCTCCTCCAGCGACTGCCGCGCCAAGAGCGAAGAGACCCAGGCAAAGGGGAATTACAATTTCTTCCCCTAGAAGCACTCCAACTTCTCCTCCTGCGAGGTCCCTTTCTGCCAAGGACAAGGGCAAAGTTCGTATGCCTAGTAAAGCGCGGAAGGAGCTCGCAGTAGAGACCTTCGTTCCATTCGGCCAGGAGGAAGAAGAGGAGAGGCGGGAGCCAAGAGAAGGAGATGAAGAAGAAGGAGAAAGAGCAAATGTGATACATGAGGAAGAATCAGGAGGTACCTCCATCGCGTTTCCCTTCTCATTATCGTAATTCTTTTGCAACTCGATCTTGAACCAATCGTTTCTTCGCAGATGATGATGATGATGAGACCATCGGTGGCCTTTTGGCCAAGAGACATAAGAGGGATGCTCATTCTGGCATTTTTGACGAGCCCATAAGCGAGGACGTTCTCGCCGAGTCCAGGAAGACAGCCGCGGAAGCTGCTGAAAGGAGAAGGCAGCGAGAAGAGGAGGAGCTCGAGCGTGTGAGGCAGCGGAGCCTCGAAGAGCAACATGTTGACGACTTAGTGCGTCTACCTGATGAGGAAGATGCGCTTCCCGAAGAGGTGGCTCCTCAAGCTGAGGAGGATTATGCGGCTCCAGAAGAGGATGCAGCAGCTTTGGAGCAAGCCCAGGCAGATTTTAAAGAAATCGCAGGCGGCAATAAAGGTGAGATTTTTAATCTCGCAGTAACTTATCGAGATGTTATTGTGGGTGCATTAAAGCATGGTGTGTCAAAAGCTGACATTCGCCGTTGGCTAGTAGGCAAGTGCGGTGAACCCTCAGGTAATCACTTGATTGATATGCGTGAACTAAGATTAGCAACTCAAATCATAATCATGACTAGTTTCTTCGCGCCCCAGGTCACGCTCATTTTAAAGACATGCTTAATGAGGACACACTAATAGGGCATGGTTCCACGTCTTTAGTGTATGACGAAGATACTGCAATCCCACCCTCGCGTGGAGGTGCTTGCTCTTAGCTTTAGCAAAGATAGTGAGATAACGTATAATACGAGTTACCTCATACCATCGCATTTTGTATCGCAGGCGATACTGATGAACCTGTGCCGGAGTAAAGAAGTCAACCTTCTGCGTCCTATGTCCCAGTGCCGAGTTCTCATACCGAGAAGCCCGTCGCAGCTGCTGAATACGCAGGAGATACTTTTGAGGACGTCATCGAACTTTCTGATGATGCCGAAGCTGACACTGTGCTAATGGAGGACGATGTCCATGCTAGTGCTGAGGAAATGAGAACAAGTGCTGTTGATGCTACCGCATCCGAGAGTGTCCCTCGCCAAGCAACTTCGGCTGTTACTACACTTCCAGCGATGACTGAGCCGGTGGCACCTCTTCCTGCGTGGAGCTTTTGGGGCTCGCAGGTCGGGGCTGTGATCGCAACTGGTGCGGCTTATAATCTTCCTCCCAACTATGAGGAATTAGAGCTCGCAGCTGATAGAAGGGCAATGGAGCGAGGACAGTCTTCGACCATCCCAGCAACACGCATTCCTTCTCTTCATGAGATTCTTGAAGGAACTGGTAAGTCGTGATTTGCTGTTTTCACTTCGCCTTCTTCATTTGCAATTTTGATAGTATGACTTGGCTTTGACATTGCTTCAGGTTTGAAGCAAGCCGATGTGGACTGGCTAGTTCGGATGCGCCTCGCCTACCCCCAATCATTTGCGAGATCTCTGGAGATAGGGCCCTTTGATAGAAGGTTGTTTCCTACCGAGGCCATTTGGATTTTGGAGCAGCTGTCTGCGGCCACGCCTGCGACCATTTCTCCTCAGAGTGCTGAATTGCTTTTTGGCATGTGCCAAAATCTTCTCGCCAAAGTTCAAGGCAGGATGGGTTTCAAGTTTCTTATGAAAAGAGTCACCCTGATTCGCGCAGCCGTAACTTTGAAACTCGGCCACCAAAACCTCGCAGCTGAGAAGCAGAAGGTGGAGCAGCAAAAGCAAAAGGTTGAAGAAGCTATGAGGCTCTATCATGAGATGAATGCCAAGTGCGAGCAATTGAAGCAAGAAGTGGAGCAGGTAGAGAATCTGAGCCGTCAGTTCACCCCTCATGACTCCTTGATCAAGGGTTTACTTTTATTTTTGAAAAGTAGCAAATGAATAGCAAAAAGCATCATTGTAATGTTGCTAGGGTTTCTCCCCTTTTTTTTTCGAAAACAAAATAATCGAAGTGCCCGTTTTGCCCTTTCCGGGATTTGCTAGAATATCTCTGTGCATATCAATTTATGACGTCAGCAATTGATATTCTGCCTTGATTTTCGCGCTAATTTCTCATTAGATAAGTACGCTTTCCTTGGGAAGTCCATCCGAATCATGACCATCCGTCATTAATTAGTATACGCAACTGAATCGTCGTAGCCTTTAGTAGGTAATTGATCGTTACCGCTTTTCAAGGCGTAAGTGATTGACCTTACCCTCTTTTCAAATTCTGCTGACTCATCTTGGCAACCGAAAAGTCTCCGCAAGGTCTATATAAACCTCGCCTTTTGCCATTTGGGTTCTTCATCCCAAAAAATGTGCTTTGCCGTGAGTCCTTACGACTGCTGGCTTCAACGCTTATTTTCCGTTGATTCATGGCAACTTCAAGTCATGAGACCTGAGTTTGCACTTTGTGTTATAGAAATAGTTTCCAAGATCCGCTTTATGAGGCTTACTGATCTTTGTAACCTTCATAAAGAAGATGGAGATAATACCTCATGTTTGTTCGAAGAATTTTCTTCGTCTATTATGTTTGCAGGTCATGTTTCCGGCCGCCTCCCGGTGAGGTGCAGCGCCGTAGTGACCTTGCTACCGACTCGTAATGAACGGTGGGATTCTCCTCCAGCATCCCTGGAGGAGGATTTCATGCCTCCTCGTTCTTGAACTCAGGAGGCGAGCCAATGCGCTTGTCTATCTGGACAAGGAGCCCATTGCCAGAGGAATGACTGCTTCCCCTGTTTTGCACGGCTGCATATGCCGGAACAGGTGGTTCCTCTGGTACATATCTTGATCAGACAGGGGCCTTGTCAGATCTTGAGATCTTGGACGTAGTATCACCCAGGTCTTGCTGCTAGGGATGTAGCGAATGGCGAGTTGATCTCTTCGCAGAAGCATCCTACTTGCTACAGATCTTTGGCCGCAGATCTGTGCATCGCATAGCTGGTGTTAGGACCGTTAGGTCGATCCTTTTTCAGTCAGGATTCCCGCGATGTGTTACTTCTCGCTTGTAAGTTACTTTTCAAATGCATTGTAAGCCATGTTGGCTGCGTAGTTAGATTTGAGCTTTTTCGCTTGTAAGCTGTTATCTAGACAGATAAATTGTAAGTCCTTCCGACTCATAATGATAAATTGCTTTGTATGATTTGCTGTTTTGTTACAACAAATTACAACTTCGCATGTGTATCGGCAGATTTCGCCTTGTGTAATGCTATATGCATACTTTGCATTTGCTATCTGCCGTATAAATTCGCAGATACTTTGTTAGATCGTTCGAGATCGTGTTTGCGCAGCTGTGCCATCTTGGCAGATGGGCTTGTGATTTGCCTTTAGACTCAAGTGCAAGTTCCATCTCATCAGATAGGCCTTTGGAGATCACTTAAGATCATTTTGCATGATGTTGCTATCACAATAGATAGACTTAACAACGATTTTCAAATCGCATTCGCAGAGTGCTACTATCGCGGCAGATAGCCTTGAAAGATCACTTAAGATCATGTTACATAATGTTGCTATCACAACAGATAGGCTTAAAAGATCACTTAATATTGTTTTCACATGAGCTGCTATCGTAGCAGATAGGCTTAGAAGATCAATTAAGATCATTTTCGCATGTGCTGCTATCGTGGTAGATAGGCTCAGAAGATCAATTAAGATCGCATTTGCTTAGGCCGCTATCGTGACAGATAGGCTTGGAAGATCAATTAAGATCGCATTTGCATAGGCGGCTATCGTGACAGATAGGCTTAGAAGATCAATTAAGATCGCATTTGCATAGGCTGCTATCGTGACAGATAGGCTTAGAAGATCAATTAAGATCGCATTTGCATAGGCTGCTATCGTGACAGATAGGCTTAGAAGATCAATTAAGATCGCATTTGCATAGGCTGCTATCGTGAGAGATAGGCTTAGAAGATCTATTAAGATCGCATTTGCATAGGCTGCTATCGTGACAGATAGGCTTAGAAGATCAATTAAGATCGCATTCGAGTAGGTTGCTATCGCGACAGATAGGCTTTTGCTAACAGTAATAATAAACCAAATGAAGCAATATAAAAAGCCAGAAGTATGAAGTTCTTCTCATTTGGGAGAAGTCTTTTATTATAGAGCTCTCATGTGGGGGAGACGAGATTGCAGTTCTCTCATATGGGAGAGATGATGTGCAAATCACAGCTATACAAAGCATAAAGCAACGTTGTAATAGAACGCATAAAATGATAGTACTTCTTAAGAAGTCAAGGATAGTACTTCTTAATCCAGCGCATGTTGACTGAGCTCGGGGTTGAGGTCGTTCCGTGCAACCTCCGTATGCTGCAATAGCCACTGTCAAAGACTTCTGTGACTTCGAAGGGTCCCTCCCAATTGGTTGCGAACTTCGGGTGAGCCGCTTCTCGCATGCAATGGTCAGATGCGCGCAAGACCAAATCTCCAACTGCGAAATCTCTACGTTGGACTGTTTTGTTGTACGCACGAGCGATCCTTTCTTGATACCGCTTGTTGGTCCTTTTAGCTTGTTCTCGCTTTTCTTCCAGCAAGACTAAGTCATGATCGCGTTGATTATCATACAATGCGTGGAAGGCCAATCTTTCCGAATTAACTTTCACCTCCGCAGGTACCACAGCCTCAGCCCCATAGCATAGAAGGAACGGTGAGACCCCTGTGGGTGTCCTTGGAGAAGTCCGGTAAGCCCACAGGGCTATGCTTAGAGATTCAGCCCACCTTTTGTGGCCATCTGCGACCATCTTGCTCAAGATCCTCAACAGCGTTTTGTTGGTCGCTTCGGCTTGCCCGTTCCCTTTCGGGTAATAGGGGGTGGAGCGTATCTGCCTGATGTTGTATTCTGCTAGCTTCGCAGCCACCTGGCGATTAACAAAAGGAGTACCATTATCTGAAAGGATGGTGTTGGGTATTCCGAACCTGCATACGATGTTCTCTTGGATGAAATGGACCACAGCTAGTGCATTTGCCGTCTTCAGTGGTATCGCCTCCACCCATTTGGTGAACAGCTCAGTTGCGGTGAGAATAAAATGATTCCCATGTGAAGTTGGTCGGATGGGACCAATGAAATCCAACGCCCATGTGTGAAATGGCCATGGTGTTCCCAATGCATGTAGATCCACAGCAGGAGCGTGCACTAGGTTTCCCTTGAATTGACACTCCTGGCAGCATTGTACTTTGGTGCGGCAATCAGCCTCCATCGTGGGCCAGAAATATCCAATTGAGAGGAGTTGCCTGCATAATTTCGCACCTCCCTGGTGTTCAACCTGATGAGAAAGGTCCATGACTTCTTGTGCTTCCCTGCCGTCTAGACATCGCAGCAAGTTGCCCTCATGGCCTCTTCGCCAAAGCAGGTTCTCTTGTACCACGTATCGGGATTCTTTCCTCTTCAACTTCTCAGCTTCTTTTCTCGATTCGGGTACGGTGCCCTGGGTGAGAAAATTGAAGAGTGGTTTCCTCCAATCCGCATCATCATCGGTTAGAGCGATGAGTAAAGAATCCTTAATCAGTGCGCAACTCTCGCACTTTCCCTGTATTAGGGCTGCGGCTGTTGACAGGTCTGGCCAGTGAATGCCATATCTCTGAGCCTTTCGATAGATTGAAACTTCGCTTTCTCCGCAAGCATGTTGATGAATCTTCTCTAGCAGCAATTGTCCCTCTTTCTCGGAAACACATCGCATGAGTATTCCGCCAGGGCCCTTGTAGTAAAGGGTGTTGTCATGTATGCAATACCCCTTTGTGAGTGCCCAGCTCTCGCTGCTTGTGCCTTCTGCGATGGCTCGTAAGATTGCCTTTCTCCAGTCCGCATCGTCCATGCGTTCATCGTCGCACGCGTCTTCTGTCAACGCCGATGATGTTCGCACTTCGATCGAGATTCTTGCGGGACATTTGTCCGTACTAACCTTGGATCCCAAGGTTGCCAAAGCGTCTGCATGTCTGTTGTCTGCTCGAGGCTTGTGCTCGTACCTAACGTCGCAGAATTGCTGCACCAGCTTTTGTACCAAAGTCCGGTAGGACAGAAGATTAATCTCCTTCAAACCGTACTCGCCCGAGGCTTGCTTGACGATCAGCTTGGAGTCTCCCATGACCGTCAGATTGCTTACTTCTAAAGCTTTCGCTGCACGGAGTCCCGCGATGAGAGCCTCATACTCTGCTTCGTTGTTGGTGACTGCAAAGTCAAGCTTGGCGGACATCTGTATGACCTCTCCATCTGGTTTGGTCAAGACTATCCCAATGCCTCCGCATTTCCTCGTTGACGAACCGTCGAAATGGAGCGTCCAATAGGGTACATCGATTGCATAGATTTCAGGTCCCTCGAGTTCTTCTTCGATCACAGGCTCATGACTGTTGTCAGGGAACTGCGCCAACAAGTCCGCTACCGCCTGCGACTTGATCGCCCGCGGCCGAACGCATGTGATATCAAACTGGGAAATGGTCATATACCATTTTGCCAATCTTCCTCCAGGAGTAGTGTGAGTTAGCAGATATCGTATGGGATCGCTTTTTGTAACCACCACCACTTTGTGCGACGCAAAGTAGTGTCTCAACTTCTCTATTATGAAGAATAAGGCAAGGCAATGACGCTCAATGTCCGTGTACCTTGATTCTGCGGGTTGCACAATGCGAGAGATGTAGTAGATGGGCCTTTCTTGACCTTCGTACTCCTGAGCCAAAAGTGCTCCTACGGATTTCCTTGTTGATGTCAGATATAGCAAAAGCGGTGATCCTAGCTGAGGTGCGATCATTATTTTTGAAGACGTCAGCAGCTCTTTTAGCTTTCCGAACGCAGCTTCGTGCTCCGGAGTCCAGTTTTATGCAGCATCTTTTTTGAGAAGATTACTGAAACAGAAAGTAATCTCGGCAATCGCCGGGATGAATCTTCGCAAATACGATAGCTTCCCCAAGAATGTCTTCAAGGCACTCTTGTCATGTGGCGGAGTCATGCTGATGATGGCTGAAACTTTCGCAGGGTCAGGCTCGATTCCTTGACGATGTACCACGCATCCCAAGAATTTCCCTGACGTTACCCCAAATGCGCATTTCATAGGGTTCATCTTCAGCTGAAAGCGTCTGCATCTGTTGAACACCTTCCGCAAATCTGCCAGGTGATCTGCCTCCTGCTTGGACTTAACCACGAGGTCATCTACATAAAATTCCACTTCTTTGTGCATCATGTCGTGGAATAGGGCCATCATGGCCCGCTGGTAGGTTGCACCTGCGTTTTTGAGGCCAAAGGGCATCACCGTGTAGTTGAACACTCCTACTGGGGTGATGAATGCAGTTTTCCGTGCATATTCGGGGTCCATATTGATCTGGTTATACCCTCTGAAGCCGTCCATGAAACTGAACATGCGATGACCCGCTGTCGAATCGATGAGCAAATCGATGTTGGGGAGCGGAAAATCGTCCTTGGGGAAGAAGCGATTGAGATCTCGAAAGTCCACGCAAATGCGAAGCTGTCCATTCTTCTTTACCACTGGCACAATATTGGCCAACTACGTGGGATGGTGATTTGGTTCTATGAACCTGGCCTCCAGGAGTTTGACAATCTCCTGTTTGATCTTCACGTTAAGCTCTGGCCTGAAGCTTCTTGTGCTCTGCTTTACCGGTTTAGACCCTGGGATGATGTCTAAACGGTGCATGGTGATGCTTGTGTCCAGTCCGGGCATCTCATCATACTCCCATGCAAACACGCCTTTGTACTCAGTCAGGAGCCGCAATAGTCCTTGCTCCTCTTCGCTTGTGAGGTCCGCGCTTAGAAAGACTGGCCTCTTCTTTTCCTCGTTCGGGCTGAGGAACGCTTCTTTTAGCTCCTGCTTTTGTGGCCTGGGTTTGTCTTCCATGCATTCGGGTGCTTCTTTGAGCTTCTCATCTGGAGTGCTCTGCATTGGCTTTTCTGTTACCGCAATCTGCTCGATTTGGTTGATTTGCCCAGGGATATCCCCATGCCCGCGTGAGGACATCCCCGCGCACCTTCATATGCGATAGCATTTCTTCCCGTTGGCGTAGAAACTCTCTATCTCTTTGCCCTCAGGGTCATGCTTTGCTATTCTCTTCAGGGTATACACGTTCTTTCGATGATAAGCTATTCGCGGCGCCTCTTCCCGCGTGGGTGGCTTTTCCTTGGCATCCTCCCTTGTCACCATCACTCCCGCAGGTGACTGATCCTTGATATCTTCCCATAGGGGTAAAGGAGTAGGGTTGAATGGTCCCGGTGTTTGTTCGTCCGACATCTCAGTGAACCACACCGCCTCGCTGAGATGTGCTTCATCCATGTTGAATGGATTTGTTGACGCCGGTATCTCGATTATTCTGTCGTTCCAGATAGCTTTCATGACTTGGTGAGCTGTTGAAGGGACCGCGTCGAAGCGATGAATCCAGGCTCGACCTATGATCATGTGATACGTAGTGTTCGCTTCTATGACGTAGAACTTCGCTGAGCACTTGATTTTGCCGATCTGGACGCCTAGGCGGATCCATCCTATCGTCATTCTGGAGTCGCTTCCAAATCCCATCAGCGGAGATGGACGCCTGACAATCTTGTGCTCGGGGATCCCTGCGAGCTTCAGTGTGTGGAGCGAAACGGCGTTGACTGCTGCTCCTCCATCGACGAATGCTCTTTTGAACTCGACGCCAGTGATGATGGTCGTCACATACAGAGGCCTCTGGTGGCTCGCATCTGTCTTTTTGTCGCTGGCAGAAAAGGTCATAATCTTTTCTGTAGAGCGAGGCGCCCTGATGAATTTCCCATTGGAGACTACAAGATCCTCCTCGTAGTCCTCTGCTATTTTCAAGATTGCTTTCGTCATTTTTGTCCGGCACTTCTCTGAGAAGTTCATCTCGTCGAAGAATCTGCTGAAGCCGTGCGACCCCTTCATCCGGTCGGCACGTTCGTCCTCAGTGTCTACGCTGTAGTCCTTATCATCATGGAATCCGGCAATGATGGGTAGACCATCCTCTGCGACCTCTTCCAGATCCACAATCGAGATCATGGCGACCTCTTTACCTTTCGAGTCTTGCTCCGCATGGGCAGGAAGTGGATTGTTGCGCACATCCTTCCTGTGATCGCTGACGATCAGCTCGCCATTCTTCATCTTTTGGCTGAATACGATCCTGAGCTTCTTACAGTCCGCTGTGGGATGCATGACCTTGCCGTGGTACTCACACCACTTCGGGTCCCTCACCATCTCCTTGGAGGGTGCCTTCTCGAGCGGCGGTAGGACATCGTCCTTGCGCCACTGCCTGCAGAGGTCGCTTGCTTCTTCCACCGAGCATGGCAGAGGTGGTGCATCGAAGTTCACATTCTTCCCCTGCTTCTGGGGTGAAACTGTATTGACCTCAGCTTCGCGTCCCCTCTTGTAACTGAACCTCCCGATCTTGTAGGTAGTACCGCTCGAGGATCGCTCCGGAGCGTTTTTCTTTTTCTGCCTTTCCACTATAGGCTCGATGTTCTTCGTGCATTCGATCAGTTTTGAAAACGTGGGCGTTTGCAGGTTGATGAGCATACCTTTGTATTCGTCTCGCATGCATTGCAGACATATCTCTACAAGCCGACTTTCGAGCATCGGATCTTTGCACTCCAAAGACTTCGCCCTGAACTTCTTGATGAAAATTATCCCGTCCTCTTCGCGCTTCTGATACATCCGCGAGAGGTGGATCATTGTCACCTTTTCCTCCATCTGGAAGAACTTGGTGTAGAACTTTTGGACCATGTCGTCCCAAGTCTTGACGGACCCCGATTTCAACGTCCTGTACCACTTGTACGCCACGTTTCTCAAAGACTTCGGGAATTCTCGCATCAGCAGCTTGGGATAAGCTCCATACGGCCCCATGACATCGATGAAACGCATGACATGTTCATGAGCGTTTCCATTGACATCCTCGAACTTATCCCATTTAGGAGCCTTGTACCCAACCGGGTTGGGCATGAGATAGATCTCCAGCGGGATGGGTGGATCGTTGTCTAGCTTTGGGATGATGGTATCCGCGAATGACTGGTGAGCAAGAATGGTGTCTATACGCTTCTGCAGAGACGTCATACACTCTGGGGTGTTTCCCTCGGCAGCAGGTGGAGGGGTCGCCGAAGGTGGAGGCGACACATATGCCGTAGGAGGATTGGGGACGTATTGAGCGTTCGCATTACCCCAGATTGCCGTTGGAGGAGGCAAGGGATATTGCGAGGCCGGGTTAGGTACCAAGGCCGGAGGCTGAGGGGTGTGAGCCGTGAGGGGCAACATTTGAGCTGTAGACCCTTGAATCGGGGGTAGTTGCCGGTGGCGTCAACAAATCCATTCAACATGGATGAAGCACATCTCAGCGAGGCGGTGTGGTTCACTGAGATGGCGGACGAACAAACACCGGGACCATTCAACCCTACTCCTTTACCCCTATGGGAAGATATCAAGGATCAGTCACCTGCGGGAGTGATGGTGACAAGGGAGGATGCCAAGGAAAAGCCACCCACGCGGGAAGAGGCGCCGCGAATAGCTTATCATCGAAAGAACATGTATACCCTGAAGAGAATAGCAAAGCATGACCCTGAGGGCAAAGAGATAGAGAGTTTCTACGCCAACGGGAAGAAATGCTATCGCATATGAAGGTGCGCGGGGATGTCTTCACACGGGCATGGGGATATCCCTGGGCAAATCAACCAAATCGAGCAGATTGTGGTAACAGAAAAGCCAATGCAGAGCACTCCAGATGAGAAGCTCAAAGAAGCACCCGAATGCATGGAAGACAAACCCAGGCCACAAAAGCAGGAGCTAAAAGAAGCGTTCCTCAGCCCGAACGAGGAAAAGAAGAGGCCAGTCTTTCTAAGCGCGGACCTCACAAGCGAAGAGGAGCAAGGACTATTGCGGCTCCTGACTGAGTACAAAGACGTGTTCGCATGGGAGTATGATGAGATGCCCGGACTGGACACAAGCATCACCATGCACCGTTTAGACATCATCCCAGGGTCTAAACCGGTAAAGCAGAGCACAAGAAGCTTCAGGCCAGAGCTTAACGTGAAGATCAAACAGGAGATTGTCAAACTCCTGGAGGCCAGGTTCATAGAACCAAATCACCATCCCACGTGGTTGGCCAATATTGTGCCAGTGGTAAAGAAGAATGGACAGCTTCGCATCTGCGTGGACTTTCGAGATCTCAATCGCTTCTGCCCCAAGGATGATTTTCCGCTCCCCAACATCGATTTGCTCATCGATTCGACAGCGGGTCATCGCATGTTCAGTTTCATGGACGGCTTCAGAGGGTATAACCAGATCAAGATGGACCCCGAATATGCACGGAAAACTGCATTCATCACCCCAGTAGGAGTGTTCAACTACACGGTGATGCCCTTTGGCCTCAAAAACGCAGGTGCAACCTACCAGCGGGCCATGATGGCCCTATTCCACGACATGATGCACAAAGAAGTGGAATTTTATGTAGATGACCTCGTGGTTAAGTCCAAGCAGGAGGCAGATCACCTGGCAGATTTGCGGAAGGTGTTCAACAGATGCAGACGCTTTCAGCTGAAGATGGACCCTATGAAATGCGCATTTGGGGTAACGTCAGGGAAATTCTTGGGATGCGTGGTACATCGTCAAGGAATCGAGCCTGACCCTGCGAAAGTTTCAGCCATCATCAGCATGACTCCGCCACATGACCAGAGTGCCTTGAAGACATTCTTGGGGAAGCTATCGTATTTGCGAAGATTCATCCCGGCGATTGCCGAGATTACTTTCTGTTTCAGTAATCTTCTCAAAAAAGATGCTGCATAAAACTGGACTCCGGAGCACGAAGCTGAGTTCGGAAAGCTAAAAGAGCTGCTGACGTCTTCAAAAATAATGATCGCACCTCAGCTAGGATCACCGCTTTTGCTATATCTGACATCAACGAGGAAATCCATAGGAGCACTTTTGGCTCAGGAGTACGAAGGTCAAGAAAGGCCCATCTACTACATCTCTCGCATTGTGCAACCCGCAGAATCAAGGTACACAGACATTGAGCGTCATTGCCTTGCCTTATTCTTCATAATAGAGAAGTTGAGACACTACTTTGCGTCGCACAAAGTGGTGGTGGTTACAAAAAGCGATCCCATACGATATCTGCTAACTCACACTACTCCTGGAGGAAGATTGGCAAAATGGTATATGACCATTTCCCAGTTTGATATCACATGCGTTCGGTCGCGGGCGATCAAGTCGCAGGCGGTAGCGGACTTGTTGGCGCAGTTCCCTGACAACAGTCATGAGCCTGTGATCGAAGAAGAACTCGAGGGACCTGAAATCTATGCAATCGATGTACCCTATTGGACACTCCATTTCGACGGTTCGTCAACAAGGAAATGCGGAGGCATTAGGATAGTCTTGACCAAACCAGATGGAGAGGTCATACAGATGTCCGCCAAGCTTGACTTTGCAGTCACCAACAACGAAGCAGAGTATGAGGCTCTCATCGCGGGACTCCGTGCAGCGAAAGCTTTAGAAGTAAGCAATCTGACGGTCATGGGAGACTCCAAGCTGATCGTCAAGCAAGCCTCGGGCGAGTACGGTTTGAAGGAGATTAATCTTCTGTCCTACCGGACTTTGGTACAAAAGCTGGTGCAGCAATTCTGCGACGTTAGGTACGAGCACAAGCCTCGAGCAGACAACAGACATGCAGACGCTTTGGCAACCTTGGGATCCAAGGTTAGTACGGACAAATGTCCCGCAAGAATCTCGATCGAAGTGCGAACATCGTCGGCGTTGACAGAAGACGCGTGCGACGATGAACGCAAGGACGATGCAGACTGGAGAAAGGCAATCTTACGAGCCATCGCAGAAGGCACAAGCAGCGAGAGCTGGGCACTCACAAAGGGGTATTGCATACATGACAACACCCTTTACAACAAGGGCCCTGGCGGAATACTCATGCGATGTGTTTCCGAGAAAGAGGGACAATTGCTGCTAGAGAAGATTCATCAACATGCTTGCGGAGAAAGCGAAGTTTCAATCTATCGAAAGGCTCAGAGATATGGCATTCACTGGCCAAACATGTCAACAGCCGCAGCCCTAATACAGGGCAAGTGCGAGAGTTGCGCACTGATCAAGGATTCTTTACTCATCGCTCTAACCGATGATGATGCGGATTGGAGGAAACCACTCTTCGATTTTCTCACCCAGGGCACCGTACCCGAATCGAGAAAAGAAGCTGAGAAGTTGAAGAGGAAAGCATCCCGATACGTGGTACAAGAGAACCTGCTTTGGCGAAGAGGCCATGAGGGCAACTTGCTGCGATGTCTAGACGGCAGGGAAGCACAAGAAGTCATGGACCTTTCTCATCAGGTGGAACACCAGGGAGGTGCGAAATTATGCAGGCAACTCCTCTCAATTAGATATTTCTGGCCCACGATGGAGGCTGATTGCCGCACCAAAGTACGACGCTGCCAGGAGTGTCAATTCAAGGGAAACCTAGTGCACGCTCCTGCTGTGGATCTACATGCATTGGGAACACCATGGCCATTTCACACATGGGCGTTGGATTTCATTGGTCCCATCCGACCAACTTCGCATGGGAATCATTTTATTCTCACCGCAACTGAGCTGTTCACCAAATGGGTGGAGGTGATACCACTGAAGACGGCAAATGCACTAGCTGTGGTCCATTTCATCCAAGAGAACATCGTATGCAGGTTCGGAATACCCAACACCATCCTTTCAGATAATGGTACTCCTTTTATTAATCGCCAGGTGGCTGCGAAGCTAGCAGAATACAACATCAGGCAGATATGCTCCACCCCCTATTACCCGAAAGGGAACGGGCAAGCCGAAGCGACCAACAAAACGCTGTTGAGGATCTTGAGCAAGATGGTCGCAGATGACCACAAAAGGTGGGCTGACTCTCTAAGCATAGCCCTGTGGGATTACCGGACTTCTCCAAGGACACCCACAGGGGTCTCACCGATCCTTCTATGCTATGGGGCTGAGGCTGTGGTACCTGCGGAGGTGAAAGTTAATTCGGCAAGATTGGCCTTCCACGCATTGTATGATAATCAACGCGATCATGACTTAGTCTTTCTGGAAGAAAAGCGAGAACAAGCTAAAAGGACCAACAAGCGGTATCAAGAAAGGATCGCTCGTGCGTACAACAAAACAGTCCAACGTAGAGATTTCGCAGTTGGAGATTTGGTCTTGCGCGCATCTGACCATTGCATGCGAGAAGCGGCTCACCCAAAGTTCGCAGCCAATTGGGAGGGACCCTTCGAAGTCACAGAAGTCTTTGACAGTGGCTATTGCAGCATACGGAGGTTGCACGGAACGACCTCAACCCCGAGCTCAGTCAACATGCGCTGGATTAAGAAGTACTATCCTTGACTTCTCTCATTTTATGCGTTCTATTACAACGTTGCTTTATGCTTTGTATAGCTGTGATTTGCACATCATCTCTCCCATATGAGAGAACTGCAATCTCGTCTCCCCCACATGAGAGCTCTATAATAAAAGACTTCTCCCAAATGAGAAGAACTTCATACTTCTGGCTTTTTATATTGCTTCATTTGGTTTATTATTACTGTTAGCAAAAGCCTATCTGCCGCGATAGCAACCTACTCGAATGCGATCTTAATTGATCTTCTAAGCCTATCTGACACGATAGCAGCCTATGCAAATGCGATCTTAATTGATCTTCTAAGCCTATCTCTCACGATAGCAGCCTATTCAAATGCGATCTTAATTGATCTTCTAAGCCTATCTGTCACGATAGCAGCCTATGCAAATGCGATCTTAATTGATCTTCTAAGCCTATCTGTCACGATAGCAGCCTATGCAAATGCGATCTTAATTGATCTTCTAAGCCTATCTGTCACGATAGCCGCCTATGCAAATGCGATCTTAATTGATCTTCCAAGCCTATCTGTCACGATAGCGGCCTAAGCAAATGCGATCTTAATTGATCTTCTGAGCCTATCTACCACGATAGCAGCACATGCGAAAATGATCTTAATTGATCTTCTAAGCCTATCTGCTACGATAGCAGCTCATGTGAAAACAATATTAAATGATCTTTTAAGCCTATCTGTTGTGATAGCAACATTATGTAACATGATCTTAAGTGATCTTTCAAGCCTATCTGCCGCGATAGTAGCACTCTGCGAATGCGATTTGAAAATCGTTGTTAAGTCTATCTATTGTGATAGCAACATCATGAAAAATGATCTTAAGTGATCTCCAAAGGCCTATCTGATGAGATGGAACTTGCACTTGAGTCTAAAGGCAAATCACAAGCCCATCTGCCAAGATGGCACAGTTGCGCAAACACGATCTCGAACGATCTAACAAAGTATCTGCGAATTTATACGGCAGATAGCAAATGCAAAGTATGCATATAGCATTACACAAGGCGAAATCTGCCGATACACATGCGAAATTGTAATTTGTTGTAACAAAACAGCAAATCATACAAAGCAATTTATCATTATGAGTCGGAAGGACTTACAATTTATCTGTCTAGATAACAGCTTACAAGCGAAAAAGCTCAAATCTAACTACGCAGCCAACATGGCTTACAATGCATTTGAAAAGTAACTTACAAGCGAGAAGTAACACATCGCGGGAATCCTGACTGAAAAAGGATCGACCTAACGGTCCTAACACCAGCTATGCGATGCACAGATCTGCGGCCAAAGATCTGTAGCATGTAGGATGCTTCTGCGAAGAGATCAACTCGCCATTCGCTACATCCCTAGCAGCAAGACCTGGGTGATACTACGTTCAAGATCCCAGTATTTGACAAGGCCCTTGTCTGATCAACACCCCATGAGATGTGCATGAGGAACCACCGGTTCCGGCGTTCAACAGGCAAGCAGAAACTCCAAAGGGAAAGGGCTCCTTGTACACGGGTACGAACGCAACGGCTCGCCACCCTGAGCTCACGAACATGGGGGCAGTAAGTTCTCCCAGGGATGCTAGAGGAGAATCCCACCGTTCATTACGAGTCGGTAGCAAGGTCACTACGGCGCTGCACCTCACCGGGAGGCGGCCGGAAACATGACCTGCAAACATAATAGACGAAGAAAATTCTTCGAACAAACATGAGGTATTATCTCCATCTTCTTTATGAAGGTTACAAAGATCAGTAAGCCTCATAAAGCGGATCTTGGAAACTATTTCTATAACACAAAGCGCAAACTCAGGTCTCATGACTTGAAGTTGCCATGAATCAACGGAAAATAAGCGTTGAAGCCAGCAGTCGTAAGGACTCACGGCAAAGCACATTTTTTGGGATGAAGAAACCAAATGGAAAAAGGCAAGGTTTATATAGACTTTGTGGAGACTCTTCGGTTGCCTAGATGAGTCAGCAGAATTTGAAAAGAGGGTAAGGTCAATCACTTACGCCTTGAAAAGCGGTAACGATCAATTACCCTACTAAAGGCTACGACGATTCAGTTGCGTATCCTAATTAATGACGGATGGTCATGATTCGGATGGACTTCCCAAGGAAAGAGTGCTTATCTAATGAGAAATTAGTGCGAAAATCAAGGCAGAATATCAATTGCTGACGTCATAAATTGATATGCACAGAGATATTCTAGCAAATCCCGGAAAGGGCAAAACGGGCACTTCGATTATTTTGTTTACGAAAAAAAAGGGGGAGAAACCCTAGCAACATTACAATGATGCTTTTTGCTATTCATTTGCTACTTTTCAAAAATCAAAGTAAACCCTTGATCAAGGAGTCATGAGGGGTGAACTGACGGCTCAGATTCTCTACCTGCTCCACTTCTTGCTTCAATTGCTCGCACTTGGCATTCATCTCATGATAGAGCCTCATAGCTTCTTCAACCTTTTGCTTTTGCTGCTCCACCTTCTGCTTCTCAGCTGCGAGGTTTTGGTGGCCGAGTTTCAAAGTTACGGCTGCGCGAATCAGGGTGACTCTTTTCATAAGAAACTTGAAACCCAGCCTGCCTTGAACTTTGGCGAGAAGATTTTGGCACATGCCAAAAAGTAATTCAGCACTCTAAGGAGAAATGGTCGCAGGCGTGGCCGCAGACAGCTGCTCCAAAATCCAAATGGCCTCGGTAAGAAACAACCTTCTATCAAAGGGCCCTATCTCCAGAGATCTCGCAAATGATTGGGGGTAGGCGAGGCGCATCCGAACTAGCCAGTCCACATCGGCTTGCTTCAAACCTGAAGCAATGTCAAAGCCAAGTCATACTATCAAAATTGCAAATGAAGAAGGCGAAGTGAAAACAGCAAATCACGACTTACCAGTTCCTTCAAGAATCTCATGAAGAGAAGGAATGCGTGTTGCTGGGATGGTCGAAGACTGTCCTCGCTCCATTGCCCTTCTATCAGCTGCGAGCTCTAATTCCTCATATTTGGGAGGAAGAGTATAAGCCGCACCAGTTGCGATCACAGCCCCGACCTGCGAGCCCCAAAAGCTCCACGCAGGAAGAGGTGCCACCGGCTCAGTCATCGCTGGAAGCGTAGTAGCAGCCGAAGTTGCTTGGCGAGGGACACTCTCGGATGCGGTAGCATCAACAGCACTTGTTCTCATTTCCTCAGCACTATAAAGCACTTGTTCTCATTTCCTCAACCTTCTGCCAACCTTGTTCAGCGCGGCTGGTGGTCCATGACTTCTTGATCATCAGAAAGTTCGATGACGTCCTCAAAAGGCTCTCCTGCGTATTCAGCAGCTGCGACGGGCTTCTCGGTATGAGAACTCGACACTGGGACATAGGACGCAGAAGGTTGACTTCTTTGCTCCGGCACAGGTTCATCAGTATCGCCTGCGATACAAAATGCGATGGTATGAGGTAACTCGTATTATACGTTATCTCACTATCTTTGCTAAAGCTAAGAGCAAGCACCTCCACGCGAGGGTGGGATTGCAGTATCTTCGTCATACACTAAAGACGTGGAACCATGCCCTATTAGTGTGTCCTCATTAAGCATGTCTTTAAAATGAGCGGGACCTGGGGCGCGAAGAAACTAGTCATGATTATGCTTTGAGTTGCTAATCTTAGTTCACGCATATCAATCAAGTGATTACCTGAGGGTTCACCGCACTTGCCTACTAGCCAACGGCGAATGTCAGCTTTTGACACACCATGCTTTAATGCACCCACAATAACATCTCGATAAGTTACTGCGAGATTAAAAATCTCACCTTTATTGCCGCCTGCGATTTCTTCAAAATCTGCTTGGGCTTGCTCGAAAGCTGCTGCATCCTCTTCTGGAGCCGCATAATCCTCCTCAGCTCGAGGAGCCACCTCTTCGGGAAGAGCATCTTCCTCATCAGCTGGACGCACTAAGTCGTCAACATGTTGCTCTTCGAGGCTCCGCTGCCTCACACGCTCGAGCTCCTCCTCTTCTCGCTGCCTTCTCCTTTCAGCAGCTTCCGCGGCTGTCTTCCTGGACTCGGCGAGAACGTCCTCGCTTATGGGCTCGTCAGAAATGCCAGAATGAGCATCCCTCTTCTGTCTCTTGGCCAAAAGGCCACCGATGGTCTCATCATCATCATCATCTGCGAAGAAACGATTGGTTCAAGATCGAGTTGCAAAAGAATTACGATAATGAGAAGGGAAACGCGATGGAGGTACCTCCTGATTCTTCCTCATGTATCACATTTGCTCTTTCTCCTTCTTCTTCATCTCCTTCTCTTGGCTCCCGCCTCTCCCCTTCTTCCTCCTGGCCGAATGGAACGAAGGTCTCTACTGCGAGCTCCTTCCGCGCTTTACTAGGCATACGACCTTTGCCCTTGTTCTTGGCAGAAAGGGACCTCGCAGGAGGAGAAGTTGGAGCGCTTCTAGGGGAAGAAATTGTAATTCCCCTTTTCCTGGGTCTCTTCTCTCTTGGCGCGGCAGTCGCTGGAGGAGACGGATTATCTCTAGGAGGAGACAAGGCCGGAGCATTGTCTATCAGCGAGTCAGCAAAAGCATTCATGACCTCGTGAATCCTGGTTTCGACCTCAGGGTCCATCCTCGATGCTAGCAGGAACGACTGTCCTTGTCTTCTTGTGGTGACAATAGTGTCAATCAGCGATTTGGAACGATCGCCGGATGCGAATCTCCGCACATGGCACTATAGAAAGCAGTGTAGAATAAAGATGTCAATATGTGGAAATCAAGAAGCTTAACGCATGCAAAAGAAGTTGCTTACCTTAGCAAAAGTTTCACTATATCTGATGACATGCGAGTCGCCTTTCTTAACTGCGGCGATCTTTTCATCCAGAATGACGTCAGGGCACAAATGGTTCTCATGATCCAACAATGAGTAGCAACCATATTCAGACTCGTCCAGACTGCAGTTGGGACAAAACGGAAAAGAGTTTCTTTTGATCACAGGAGCTCTGCTTGGCTGAGGGGCTGACTGCGTCTCAAATCTTGTCTGCTGGGCAATCCAGTATGCGAGCCAGTTCTTAGAACAACCACCTTCGCGGTTACCCGCAGGTTGCTCAAAGGGAAGGTTGCTCATGAAGACTGTTTTGCACTCCTTTGTCAACATGCGCTTATAGCAGCCTCTGATAATGGACTGTGGCCAGATTGAGGGTGCCACTGCATCAAAGCCGAACTGGGGAGAAACTCGAGTAGGGTCAACATCCACGGTAATCCTCTCATACCTCGGCCCGAGCTCACGAATATGCTCTGCGAGAGCAGGAAGGGAACCTCGCAGGCACCAGCAAAAGAATTCGCGATAGCGCTCATGGAAATGCGATCCCTCTTCAAAGAGGAGCTCTTCTGAGAAGACATTACCCTTAGAAGGGTACAGCTTTGGAAACCATCGCACGTTCTCAATACGCACGGCATAGGGCCTGGCAATGAACTCTCGTCGGTTGTCGCATATCAGGCTCCAAACGCACTTGGTATTGTTCGTTCCGAACCACCTCGCAGCTCTGCCGCTATTACGCTCCTGCGTCGCGCCTGGGGGACACCACTTGTTGGGCTTAGAAGCAGTTGGGGCATAAGAAGGCCATCGCTCAAAGACCCACATCGTCAAGAAGGCAATGTTGACGAAAGTCAGTATGTCGAGGCGGCCACGCGACTCTTTCATGGCCACAACTAGCTGATCCAGTCTATAGTACAGCGTGCCCAAGACCAAGGGTCCAAGTGCGACTTTCTGGCCAAGGGCCAGTTTCACAGCAAGCGGCAGAACGTGATAGAAGACCCCATCGTGGGGATGACCATCAATAAAGTACCTCGACAGCCAGGCACAGAGGAAAGCACAAAGGGTCAAGTGATAACCCTTACCCTCCACATAATTCTTGGCCTCTGGGTCTTGACTCAGAAGCTTTTTGGTGATGCTGCTGTTCGCGTAGTCACGGAAGAAGTACTGCACCCATTTGTTCCAAGTATTCTTCGCAGACGCATCAACCAACTGCCAGTCAGGAAGGGCTTTTGTAGTGGTCCACCGGGTGGAGATTTTCAATACCTCTGACAAGCATTCCTCCATCTGCGTGTACAAAGCAATCTCCGCATCCGTCCTCAAGGGACTCAAAGGGTCCACCTCGCCCATGGGAGACAGATCATACAGCATGTGCACGTCCTCGAGCGTGGGAGCAGCCTCGAACTCAGCAAAGTGAAAAGTGTGAGTCGCAGGCGAGTAGCGGGAAAGAAGGTTTAGAAGCATGGACTGGTCCAGCTTCACGGCAGCACCCTTCATAGCACGAACGACGAAGTATACGCCGGCCTCATTGAGAGTCACAGCATGATTGGTCAACACATGGTCAATCCATTCATCCATATAGTCCAATTTCTGAACAAAAGCTTGGGTGGAAATCGCGGCATACGGGAAGTACCCATTTTCGATTCCCAATCGAACCACGTCTTCGGAACCAATCAATTCGAGCAAAGCTGAGTTAACTGGAGGGGTTAATGTTAGCAATCCCTCATTGGGGACAGAAGCAGGCAGTTTCTTTGCCTTAACTCTCGCATGGTAGAAGTCCTTGCCACCCAGATAGGGGGCTTTCCGCCATAAAGCTTGCGGAAGATCAGGTATTTCTTCGTCCTCCTTGGTGGGTCTAGTTCCTCTTGTCTTTGCCATTCCTGCGGAAGAGCAAGAAAAAAGGGGGGAGAAATATGCACACTTCAGTTCGAATTGCGAGATTCAAGATCTATGGGAAGAAAGATGAACAGTTTCTGGTACCAATTTCAGAAATTAAAGGTTGGAAATTGTTTGCATTATCGGGGATTTCAAAACCCTACATTCAAGGTCCTTATCAAGAAGGATTGAATCAAAATTGGGTTCAAAGTTTGGAGCTACTTCGCAAGTTTTCAACAGATAAAATGTCATGGGTTTGCAGATCCAACACAGTTCAAAGCATACATTGGTATGATAAACAAAATTGAACAAGGCCAACCTTGTTCTCGTAAAGCTTGCTTGGATACACACAGTTGAAGAAGACGATTGATGAGATAGAACTGGTGATTGATTATCTGAATCTGCTCTCGAAGACTTCCGGGTACCGTAAACTTGCGTAACGCACGTAAGAATTCTTGTCACATGGATTCAACGGTTTCACGCACTACCTTCCACCGCCCACCAAATGAAGAAAGCGGCATGGAAAGGAAAAGTGGTGAATATCCTGACCTCGGTTAATCCATTCAACTTTGATGAAGCGCATATCACTGAAGCAATATGGTTGAACGAGCTGGAGAGAAAGCTACCACAAGGCTATTCCAGCCGATTCCCCCTACCTAAGTGGGACGATGTCAAAGACTAGTTCCTAGCACGGCTAATGTTGTTACGAGAGAAAACCGAAGCTGGTCTGCATCCAATGCAACCTACACAAGAACAATTACTCCCTGAATATGTCCGTGGAGCACTCTAAGGAAGGCAAGCTGGTCAGCTTTTACAAGAACGAATATAAGTGTCATCGCATCTGAAGGTCTGCGCGTCGTCTTTGACTCACGAGGACGACC
Source organism: Linanthus parryae (assembly GCA_023055425.1). Taxonomy (NCBI): domain Eukaryota; kingdom Viridiplantae; phylum Streptophyta; class Magnoliopsida; order Ericales; family Polemoniaceae; genus Linanthus; species Linanthus parryae. The sequence goes on from JALGPY010000030.1 coordinate 1,292,086, forward strand.
CCGGGAACAAAGGCCCCGACACAATCAAGAACAGAGCTGAAATTGGATGCGACATGACCATCGAAGCAGCTCCTGAATATTTACCAGCCACTCCTGAATATTTTGAAGACAAACCTAAGCCACAAAAGCAGAACCTGCATGAGGTGTTCCTATGCCCCGATGAAGATATTAAGAGGCCAGTAATTATATCGTCCGATCTGCAAGAGGAAGACAGAGAGGCCCTGTTGGAGGTCCTGAAAGAATATCGGGACGTCTTCGCATGGGATTACGAGGAAATGCCAGGGCTTGACACCAGAGTTACCATGCATCGACTCAGTGTCAACGAGTAAGTAAAACCAGTCAAATAGAGCACGATGACTTTCCGACCAGAGCTAGAAGTCAAAATGAAAGAGTGGTGGAGAAGATGTTGAAGGCAAAATTCATCAAACCGGTGCACCATCCAACCTGACTTGCCATCATCTATCCCGTAGTCGAGAACAATTTTTTGATGTATAAAAAGTTAGGAAAACTACAATTTCTTAAATAGACAAAGTAAAAACCCTAGACCTAAACAGTTCGACTATACGGCCCTGGAAAGAACCGTTTAAAGAACACCTGGTCAACCTAACTAATTAAAATTAACCAACTATTTGCTACCACTTAAATAAATAAATAAATAATAGTGAGTACGATCATAATACGGTTTACCATTATCACCACATTACCACTTTTATAATACGGGGTGTAAGTTTTCCGAAGTTTGCCACACTAAATGGGCGAAAGTTTACTTCTTCAAACTGAAAGGGGTGGAAGTGTCTATTACCCAAGCGTAAATGTTTCAAAAACCAATTAGAGAAAAATAAATCAAAAGCCCAGATACAATTTTCATCTCAGAAAAAAAGTCTTAACAAGTATATAAAGGGAAAAGCCAACAACTTGCATTTGGCACACTTGGCAATTACACTAGTACGTAATGCAAGAAAAACTTGTCAAATTAGTATCTGGAGGCTTGAAGCCAAATTATTGCAACAGGAATTTAAACATAATACTAAATCAGATAGATACCGTGGCGCGAAGTATCGGGTTGGAGGAACTCGGATCCTCTGGTCTTCACACACGAACACAGTAACACACTTTGAAGTTTGATACTTTGATTGATAACTGAATTTGCGAAACTACAAGTACTTAAATAGTCTTTTACCAAATCCTAGACGGTTCGACTTAGCGGGCCCGGAAAGATCCGACAAAAAAACCCTGACTTACTTTAACACGATAAATAAATAAATGAATGAAATAAACTACGACAGTGTGATGTAATGTGTTTAGGTATTTTGGCGGGTGACATTCCCACGTACTCCGCCGTGGAGCCGTGACGGTAGACGGATATGTATCCGTATCATTATACATGCTTGTTTTTCTTCTTCTTCTTCTCAATGTAAGCGTAATTCCTCTGGAAACTCAGTACAGCCAAGACCAGGTGCCACAATCCCAGCTCCGGCCACAGTGCCTTGGGGCAAAGCAAGACGCAGTCAGAAGTTTGCCAAAGAAGGAAGTTGCTGAGACGGGTCTCTCCTGAACTCCGGATCAAGATATCTGGATCTGGCGCTACCTTCATGTACATGTGCCTCTCAATATCATCAACTTTGATAGTATCTACCTGATCAACTGCTTGGATCTGATGCCATTTCTCAACGCAAGATTCTTGCATAGAGTGTACAATTTCATCAGAAGAAGTGTAGGCGAGACAGACCAAAAGCACGCAACCTTTGTTATTGGCGGTGGCTTTCATGACTTTTTCAGCTGTGGATCTAACGTCCTCGTTCATGAGCTTCATGTTTCCGATGAAGTGAACTCTTATTCCGTATTGGTTCACGATGCTCTCTTCCTTGAGCAACCCTTCCATCTTCTCCAGCAGCAGATCCATGACTAGTTTAACCTCTTCAGGATGCCTCTTGAAGTTGTCAATGCTGAAAGCATATACTGTTGTGTACTTGACCCCTAATTCATTGCAATATTTCAGCATTGAGATGAGGGCTAAGAGACCAAATTTGTGGCCAGCCCCTTCTTCGAGGCTCCACTTCTTGGCGTACCTTCGGTTCCCGTCCATGATGAAGGCAATGTGGGCAGGGATTGGACCGACGGATAGAATGCTGAATAAGAATCTCCGCATATAAAAAACCCAGCTCTGGAACAGCTTCGTTAACCGGATAACTATTTCTCCCATCATTTTGTTATTCAATGGCGAACTTCAACAAGAAAGAAAAAAAAAAACTTCAGTCAGTCGATGAAATGAAGTTTTAGGAACATAGCTCATAGGAATGAAACTAAAAAACAATACCTGAGACTCAGCTTACCAAGAAAATACAATAAAATTGAATCAAGAAATTTCAAGAACAGGAAATGAAAGTAATGTGGATATTTTGGACGACAGTTGGGAATGCTGTAGCATTTGGGAAGGCTGGTGTGGAAATTCACATATAAGTGCTTTTTTAGAAGAACATAAAAGTTGTTTAGTATGTGAACTTCATGCATGTGTAACCTGTTTTGGAAAAGAATTTTTGACATTTTTTGTATGGTAACTGTTGTTTTCAAAATTTGTTGCAAGTGTCAAAATAACGTACTTCCTCAGTTTCTTCTCTTTCTATTCACGGGGTCACTTTGACCCCGTGATTTAGATAGCAAAACGATATAATATTTTGACAATTTTTTCATGGTGCTGCAAAGTAAAATATAATATGGAGAAAAAATTGTATCGTTTTACGATCCAAATCACCCGGTCAGAGTGACCCAGATACGAGTCAAAAAGTCAAAGCGTGAGAAAGAGAAGAAACGGAGGAAGTACATTATAAAATGAATAATGCTTTTTGGTAGGTAATTTTGGACTTTTTTTGTTTTAGTATCAATAAAAAAAGGTCATTAACAAAACTATTAACAAGTAATTGTAACCGCAAATCGATTCGAATGATAAAGTGTTTAAAGTCCATACATGAGTTATCGGGTTCAAACCTAACTATATGATGTAATTCTCAAAAAGATCTAAAAAAAAAGTACATGTAACCCTTTTCCTTTTTCCTTTTTCCTACCTTAACCTTTACCTTGCCCATCACAGTAAGTACTGCATCAAACATTTCATGTTGCATACGTTTACAGATTACGTTACATTTCATATGCATGCCACGCGGCCTCTCGTTTAAAGCCACTTCACTTAGTGTTCGATTAAGGACAAAAGATGAAATAGCCCGTTTTGCGTGTAAGAGTAATTTAATAATTTTATATGTACTAAGGATGATTATTTAATTTCCGAACTATCGGGCCACAGTAGTATTTATCGGAGTTTAATCCCCTGCTTCTCAAAAGAGAAGCTACCGGAAGCAGTTATTGTCCACAAAGCGTATGAATACTTTACAAAACACTTCAAATGTTATACTTTACTAAAGATAATACTGTGTGAGTTTGGTGTGAACTTTTTAAATTTTAAGTCGTCTTTTAAGATGTTGTGAAGAAAGTCTGTAACACACAAATTCAGAAAAAAATATGTATAAATGGCGAAAAAAGTTAGTGCCGTTAAAAAGTCAATAAGGTGACCGCTTTATTGTTTAGTGAAAGTACCACTATACTCTAATAACTAAAAAATGTGTGATTATAATTGATGAACGAGGAATTTTTTTTGAGGAAAAAAAGACATAAAACATTTCACCAACCTCACTTTATTCTTCGACCAACTCAACACCACAAATCTCAACTTCAAAATTCATAATCAATTCTAAAAAGCTCACACTAAACTTCTAGAAAAAATCCGAAGTCAAAAAAACAATTTTGCATTTAAATTCACAAAAACACTCACACCAAACCCACCCACTGCTTTAGGGATTTAAAAAAGAAAATCTAGAGAGAAAAACATTACCGGACGTGCTCTCAGGCGAACGGTGTTGATCACCTGCATTTCATAAAAAATCCTATAAGAAGAGGAAGTCTCGGACTTAGAGCATCTCCAACCTCGGGGAATAGGAGGGAGATGTGAAAAACGTACAAAAATACGGTTCAAGTCCAACTCCATTAAGGGAGGAGGAATGGAGAGGGAGTGTTGTGGAGAGAAATATTGCATTGGGTGTGAGATAGTTAGGAGATTTCTTCATGGACATGCCCCTCCCCCTCCCTTACATGGGTTAAAATGGATAAGGGGGAAATGAATTGGAGATGAGTTGGAAGGGAAAAATGGTGGGCCCGTAAGGGGAGGGGGATAGGTATGGGGAGGGGAGGTGAGTGGAGGGGAAAAATGACATGGATTCGAGATGCACTTTAGTAAGACTACAAGTTCAGGTTTTTTATCACCTCATCGATCAGTAGAAATTAGCCACCAGAAGTCGTAAAGAAGTCACAAATACTGATTGAAATCAAAGATGTTGAAACGAATTAATCAAGAACTAACAACAGCAATAGCAGAAGAAGAAACCTACACAATACCCATGCATATAATCTTACCAAGAACGATTTGCAAACAAGAAAGTGATGTCCTGGAAATGTTTCATAGAGCAGAGAGAGAGAGATACCCAGCTACAAATGAGAATCCGGACGAGAAATCAACTCTACTTAAAAACTAACACAAACCCTCCCCCAAAAGAAACACCCAACTTCCTAATTTTTCTCCACATGTTGCATGACCTAGTGTTTCTAAATTACGAAGGAAGTAATTGACCTTAACCCTTTTGGTCTTCTCTTTTGTTCCATTCCTACTCTTTCTCGCAAGGCTTGTTTGATTGTTACCACTCCGTCTCTTCTGTTTCTCCCCATTTTGACTTTTATCAGTATATACTGGGTCACTTTGAACCGGTGATTTAGAGAGCAAAATGATGCATTTTTTTATATTATTTTTTTATGACGTTGTAAAATAAATGTTGCTCTATAACACGGTGAAAAAGAAATCAAAAAACTGCATCGTGTTGCGATCAAAATCATCTGGTCAAATTTATCCAGATACGAATCAAAAAGTCAAAATGGGAAGAAAGAGAAGAGAGACTAGTAGTCTTTTCAGTAAGCCTTGTTTGAATTGAGACGAGAAAATGCAGTATATGACATAGTAGTATACACAGTCAACAGTGTGAGAAGATTTGAATAACAGAAAATAGTGTAGAACATGAACTTTTGAGCTAGAATATTATATGAATTTTTGACATGTAACCTCCATGCAACATATGTTTTCTGACATTGCGATACATGTACTATCAGAATTGACAGAATTCCTCACGTAATCTTGATTTTTTCGGCATCTTACACCGACAATTTTGATTTTTCATACATGCATTAACAGCTGTCTACTGTGTGAGTTTATTTGTCAGTTCTAATAGTGTATCTATCGCACTATCTGTAAACATATATTACATGGGAGTCAAATATCAGAAGTTTTATTTTCACACACCCATTACTCTAAACACCACAAGTATCTCCAAAAAGAAAAATTAAAGCGGGATATGTTCTATACATGTCTCTTGTTACCTACGCAAATAAGTGTCACGAATCTTTATCTTCCATTATTATATTTAACCAAACGAGGCCCTAATATAACTCATTAAAGTTGTGGTGTTTAAGTGTTTCAAGTACTATAATAATATTTGTTTCCTCACGTTTCAACTCAAGACCTCATGCAAGGACTTTAAACGCTCTGCTACTGAACTAGTACAGATTTATAGTATTAATGTAGACATGTTGCCCAGTTGAATGATATTATTCCTTCAATTTCACACAAAATCTTATTGCACTAATATTGAATGGAGTTTTAGAACTCCTAGGAGGCAGTTAACTTTCTTCTCAAGTCTGTTAACTGTTTTTTTATGGCTTCAAGAAACCATGACCACTCTTAACCGATACGTCATATACGCAATTAATGAAGCGGAGAAAATAAGCACAATAAAAAGATTCGGAAGTTTACTTGAGAAGATGAGTAGACATCATATGTTTATATTATATATAAAAGCAGGAAAGTGCTCAGAGTTAACCACATCTTGTCATTTGTCGTTGAAAATTGTTGTATAAATATGCTATTTGGCATCTTTAAAGTCTACATGTCATTACCGAACCAATGTAAATTTGACACTAATTCATGTCATACTTTGTCAATGTCATGGTAACACTGCTCTTTATTTTTGCAACTCCCGAATAATTAATATTTAATTCAATATCATAATACTAATAAGTGTTAATAGAAATTTCCAAAACTTAAATTTACTCTTAAAAGGACATACAGATTTGTGCCGTTACAAATCTTTTTTGGCCGAGTTCCTACTCTTCTTGCAGAAGCATACAACTATTTTGCGAGAGCATCCCATCAATTTAAGGTAAGAACACTACAAGGAATATGTGTTTTAGAGACAAAATTTTAGGCACAAAACCACAATTTGTTGCAAAAAGTAACCATTTGGGAGAAAACTACGCTTTTGTCTCAAAAGTTTACACTGAGGGACCAAACTGCAATACATTCCAAAGTTTGATGAGGAAACACGGAAATTATAATGGAGCACTAGGATAAATCTGTTGCAAAATGTATGCTTTCGGGAGGACAACCAAATTTTGTTTCCAAAGAATTCGTTAAAGGACTAAATTGCACTCTATTCACAATTTAATTGATGGAAAAAGAATTACAAACTTATATCGGATATAAGAAATCAATTTCCTTATATCTTCCCATTTCTCTCGGAGCCCTAATCCCCAAATCAATTTCCGCCTCTCTCACTCTCTCGTCGACGACGATCGATATCAAGCATCAACCGCGCTCTCTCTCTCTCTCTTATTCAGTACTTCTGATTATCGGTTGATTTGAAACTCGGCGATGATAGATTTGTTTGATTCTTGAGACTTGGTTGTTGGTAGTTCTAATAGGTTCGCTTTCAATCTTCCGAGATTTGGAGGTTTTGATCGGTATCGAAGCTGGATTTGGAGGTTTTCATCGGTTTCGGGAGTTGACTTGTAGCATTCTGGTCTATTTGGAGGCTCGATCTTTCGAGAATGCCGAATTTGAAGGTTTCGATCGATATCGATGCTGGATTTGGTGGTTTTCATCGGTTTTAAGAGTCGACTTGTAGCTGTTTGGTCTATTACAAGTCTTTCGCTATTGTTTTCAACTATAATTTACTCGGCGTTCGATCTTGCACTTCTCAGATCATCGAAATCGGTCCTCCTCGCCGCAACGTCGCTGCCGCCGATGATAATTCTGACAGGTCGGAGTTCGAAACTGATGACAACGGCATCGATTTGGAAGAAGACGGTTAGTTCTCAAAACCCTTCCCTGTTAAACTCTTATTTTAGTTTTGCGCTGAAAGTGGAACTGTTTAATTTGAATTGCGTAGCCTATGATGATTAGATGATCAGTTTAATTGAACTGGAAGTACGAAGAATGCTTTTGAGATGATCAGTTCATAATGCCGCTTTGATTCAAAAAAATGAGGCTATGTATTAAGAAACAGAAGCTTCAAAAGTTGATTGCAATGCCTAATTTCATCATGGTGGTTCCTTCAGTTTAAATGGCGTCTTACACTGCAATTTGATTGAGTATTTTTTTTTGAAACATATGCTTTGGCTCCTAGTAATTCTGGTTAAGCTCCTATTAATTTTGGTTTCTGTTTGTGGATCTGTTAATTTTAATTAGGGTTAGGCTACGTGATGATCTCGAACTGTGTTTCCGCGTTGCGATTTGCAAATTGAGGTCTCAGTTTCTGTTTTTTGATTGTTCCATCCACTGTAAATGATTTAGCTTGATTTCATTCTGAGTTAGAACTTCGCTTTAGTGTAGGATGTGCATGGATCATTCTGTTTCATGATAAATCTGTACATTTCATCTGTTAAATTGAAATCCATGAGTTGTGATCAACTGATACTTGAGATCAATCAAGATTAAATTTAATTGTTCAGTACTGAGGCACTCTGATAGATTACCATGTAACAATTTGAAACGTTTTATTGAGTAATTGTTAGTGTCCTTTTCTGTCCCGACATCTTATGTTCTTGTTTTCTCTCTTTAGAGGTCTGGGAGAATCGATAGGTTAAATTAGACTGGAAAAAAGACGATAACACAGTCGTGGAATGGAACTACACTTCTGGCGAGTGGAATGGAGATGCCAATGATAAAGGTATACCTTTCACTCTTGTATTCTTTTCTTATACAAGGTCTTAAGCAATTCTAACCACTAACAAGTGTTACTAGCCAGCAGAACATTGGTATCTGCTTGAACTCACTTCAATATATCGTTCTACAGGTATCCAGACTAATGAAGATTACAGATTCTATACTATTTCAGCTGTGTTCCCTTAATTCAGTAACAAGGACAACACATTAGTGTTCCAGTTTTCTGTTAAGCATGGACGAAAGCTTGACTATGGTGGCGTCTACATGAAGTTGCTCAGTGATGGGATTGACGAAAAGAAATTATGCGGTGACACACTGTACAGGTAAAACAAAATCCTCTATATACTGCAGTGCATTCTTCATTTGTGTGATGATACTGAACTCCACATGTAACTATTGTGATGATACTGATCTTTGAGTTATTTAACTGTCTTGACATGCTTAGTAGTTAGATGATCTGTTTGATTGAGTAAATCGAATCTCGAGTAATTTGTGCAAATGTTGATGATGGAGCTTTTAGTTGTGTTAGTTACTTGATACTTGAAGGGTAAGCTCTTTTCGCTTTCAACATTGAAGAGATGAGCCCTGGTGGGCTTTAGTTATGTGACTTTATCATGTGGATTCTTTACTCCTGAGTCTCCAGCTGTAGTTTATTTACCCCTGGGTCTGGGTAGTGAAGAAGCATCTCATGTTATGGTGACGAAGGGTCTGGGTAAAAAAGGTGTCCACTTACTTTATAACATACATTGGAGGGGATGATGAAACTCTTGAAAATATATGATCAGTACTGTGCTCTAACACTTTGTTCTAATTGTTACGATTCAAGGAGCCTGAAGAATTGTTTGAAACCATCTCTCAAGCAATGTTATCATCTGTAGTTCGTGATTGTCTGTTTGCCTGTTGTATCTGTTTCTCAATATAAACCATTGCTTTATCATATGGACTCTTGTTCATCTGGGTATTGTGCTTTCTTGCGATTTGAGTAATCTAGCTATAGGTGCTTGATCAGTACAAAACACACATAATTGATAGATTCATTCCTTGGAAGGATGCTAAAAATTGCAACATGGTTTTGTGGAAATGTTACAGCATGTATGATAAGGGAACCTGTTGCATGTATATGTATATAGGTGGAATGATATAGGTGAAGCTAGATCACAAGAGTTAGCCCAAATTTAACCTATCCCTGATTGTATAGTACTCTTTGATTGTCCATTTTTACACCAAAACAAAACAGATGAAATACGAGTGGTTTCTTGCGTTCTTCTAATCAGACCACGTATGCCGGTCCTTTGTGAGACGACCCCTCTAACCTTCAGGTAAGTTCGTGAAGACACTGTTTTGTGTCTGATTTTGTTCAGATCTCCGATTGATTGTTTTAGGGTTTGTCGAAAGAACTTACTGTTAACCTGTATTCGTGATCTCCATAAATTTGATTTGGGGTTTGTCAAAGAACCCAATGTTTTCGGTTTCGGGATGAATTTCTTAACTGTGTATCTAGGATTGTCTGCATTTGATTAAGAGTTTAGGGTTTGTCAACAAAATTAGAGTCTTTTTAATAATAAGTACATAGTTCGTCAGTTCTTCGTTGGTGATCATTGACAATTGAGATCTTCGAACTATGTCCTGTGACCTTGATGACTCTGAATTAGTCAAATTTCATGAGTCCTTCAGATATCTGATGAAGTATGCTTGAACTTGTATTGAATGAACATTGTGTCTCTGATGAATTTGACATTCTTGAAAGAATATTTTTTGCTTCAGCCTGCTTAATGATTGTAAGCTGCTCAACCTTCATATACATGGGACGGACGTGAATCCTTAGTTGTTTTAGTTCCTAAACACTGCATTTGTTGTATTTTGAAAATGTTTTGGTGAAGCATTCTCTCCGGTTACTACTGCAATGTGTAGGTTCTGATGTGTTGTAACCTGAAATAGTGTAAAGCAAATAAATATCATCCAAATTTATATAAAAAATACTAGAAATAAGTTACAGTTGGGTTACGACTGCAGACATGTTGACTTCTAGTACGACACATGAATTTGAATCTCCCTTCATTTATATGAAAAATACTAGAAATAACTTACAATTCAGTGTTTAAAAGTGAATTTCTGACTTACACCTCAATTTTTCTGGTCATGGTACAGATAATGCTGGAGTCACCATTCCCAGCTATAAAACATTTTGCATACTATAGGTTGAGCACTACATTGGACGAGATAACTTTTCCCCTGAGGTGGCCACCTCGTGTAACAACATGAACTTCAGACAGTTCAACAATCCGTGAACATGATGAACTCAAAGCCGGCCAGGAGAGCCTCAATCAGTTAATCCTGAATATCTCTTTTGAGTTCAGTCTCAGCTCTTGCAGACTTGACGGGTTTTGGCTTTGATTTGGGGTTGTAACCTTTGCTATATCTGACGTTTTCGCAGATGAGCAATCAAAGATTTTTCCTAGTGATGAAGACGTGGTCAGGAAAAATATTCTGGTCTTTGTTACCCAAGTTCCTACTCTGTTGAGGTACAATTTTTTTATTATCTTTTTTACATTGCTTTAGCTAATTATTCAACTTTGTATACATCTTTGGCATCCATGTGTCATTGATTCCCCTTCCTTTTTTGACATAGTACATTTGGGTAAGTTTCTGAAGACAATTGTACAGGCAGATTACCCGGAGAAATGGCATGGCCTTTGGGCCAAACTTATGCAGGAGACTAGCAATTATCTTTTAGTTATATGATTGAATGTAATGCCCCTGGTGAACCATCATTTGAATTTGTAATTAGATTGAGACTTTATGGAAATTTTAATTATGTAGCTTAATATGAATTTTGGATCTAATTGTAATGCAAATTAATTGTTTATTTGTGTTGTAGTTGGCTTTAGGACAATTTTTTTTGTCACAAAAGGTACCTTTAAGGGAGGAAACTAAGTTGTAAAAAGCTCTTTCAGGGACAATTTTTTTTTGTCACAAAATGTACTTTTAGGGAGGAAATATGTTATAGGGAGGAAAATAAGTTGTAAGTCAGGGACAAAATTTTTTTGTCCCAAAATGTACTTTTTAGGGAGGAATTTTTTTCGGGAGGAAAGTAAGTGTGCGGAATTTCTTTTAAGGACAGAAATTTTGTCGCAAAATGTACTTTTTGGGAGGACATTTGTTATAATTTTTGCAACAAAATATACGATTTGTCGCCAAAAGTGACGCCTTTTGAGACAAAATCAAAATTTGTCCCAAAAAACTTTCCCGGATGGACTTTTAGCCACAAACTTCGTAACGAATATTTTTTGTCTCAAAGTACTTTTAGGGAGGAAAATATGATATTTAGCTACAAAAAATGTTTGTCCCTAAATCACCAATTCCTTGTAGTGGAAGACCACTCTTTCTTTTATTTTCACATCAACAGATGTATTTGTGCATTATCAAACCCATTTGTAAGAATATGCATTTTTCTATTTAATACCACTCATGTCTTCTATATCTAACTATATACCATACAAATAAACTATTGATTTTACATTATGAATTGTTTATTTCTATTAATAGGTTTCATGTAATTCATCACATCATCATCCGTATAATATAATTCATCTTCTGTCGCTTTAATTCATACAACCCCGAAACCAGAAAACATGAATCAATGGAGAAGTTTGCGAGAAAGAAAATAACATGTTATTTTCTATTTTTTCTTCTCATCCAACTAATGTTTCCTATGATCTATGAATTACACAATATTTCTGCAGAAAAGTGAAACCAATGGCACTCATCCAATTTTCACTAAATGCAAATTAAAAGACAATTTGGCTGAATATAACTGTTGTAACAGAACTCCTGTTTCAGAGCTCCGTTACCAGTTTGTTATAACGTGTGGGTATTCGAGCAAGAACGACGAAAGCGAAACAAGAACGAGACAAATATTTAACGTGGTTCACTAACGAGTTCGGAACGAACCCGATATTTTATTGAGAAGAGAACCCGATTACAATGCACGCCGTGGCCACTACGGCCACGGCGGCCACCCGATTAACCAACCAGACACACTCACTACCAAAGCTTTCAACCAATTTACTGCCGTGTGTATGTGTGTGTTTGTAAACCAAAAACAAAGTGCCTTATATAAGCCACATGCATGTGTGGCGGTGGATTCACACCAGCTATTAAGGAATAGCTTGGCCTCCAAGCCATAGCTAGCAAACTGCCTACTCAAATTGGTAATCCACCGCCCTATTTATTTTGGCGGCTTTGATTCAAAGTCAAACTCCAACAAATCTCCACCTTTGACTTGAATCATTTTAGCAACCCGAAACCTGAACATGATGCTTCTCTTCTCAAACCCGACCCGGATGCGTCTCTCAGAAACTCGAAACGAGCACGCTTCCCCAGACAGATGTTCCTCAGCTGTATGCGAAACCCGAATCGCCAAATCGTTGCTCCAACTACCATGCGTTCCTGCAACAAATGCGCCCGATGTGGTTGCACTTCCGGAAACAGAAACAAGTGCTCCACCCAGAACCAGACTCAAATGTATTCACTGAGACAGGACCGAATACATTCCAGATGCGCCCAATTGCTCCAGACAGATGCACCATGACAGGATGCCCAGATGTCATCCAGACCAGATGCACCGATGACGAGTGCCCAAATTGTCATGCCCGATGCGCCCCGTATGCCTCAGATTCGCCAGAAACAGATCGCGCCAGATGCGAGCTCAGTGCGTGTCATGGTACACGCTGCAAAACCAGATGCACGCCAGAACAAGCTAGTGCATAATGCGCGCCAGAACCAGAATCAGATGCGCGTGCCAGAAATCTCACGCGCCAGATGCTCCATGTCGTTGCTCCAACTCCAACGAGTTCCTTCAACGCATGAGCCTAAACCAGATTCAATTCACACGCCAGATGCTCCACGCCGGGAGCCAGATTGCGCCTGAACGTCAATCGCCAGAACGCCAGATGCGCGTGAACCGCCTGATTCGCGCCAGTATAGAATGCCTGCAGGATTTACAAGATCCCGTGCACGCCTAATCAGATGCGCGCCAGATTGCTTCGACAGGAGCCCGGATAGCCCCCTGCACAGGGCTCCAGATGGTGGGTGTACCTGCTTCTCTCTCACGAACATATCGATCTTGATCGCCAAACCAGACATCGTTCTTGGCGGAATATCGAAACCCAATCTCCCGATAGCCTGCTCCACCTGAATCGCGAAACCCTAGCTTTGAGTTCCACCAAAATGTGAAACCCTAGCTCTTGGCTCCACCCTGATCTTGGAACCCCAGCTCTGATACCATTTTGTTAAAACTGGTGATCCCCTGGCCTGGCTTTGATACCAGTTTGTTAAAACTTGTGATTCCCTGACCTGGCTCTGATACCATTTTATTGTAACATAACTCCTGCTTCAGAGCTCCGTTACCAGTTTGTTTTAACGTGTGGGTATTCGAGCAAGAACGACGAAAGCGAAACAAGAACGAGGAAAATATTTAACGTGGTTCACTAACGAATTCGGAACGAACCCGCTAGCTACCTCCACGGCCAGAACCCGATATGTTATTGAGAAGAGAACCCCGATTACAATGCACGTCGTGGCCACTACGGCCACGGCGGCCACCCGATTAACCCACCAGACACACTCACTACCAAAGCTTTCAACCAATTTACTGCCGTGTGTATGTGTGTGTTTGTAAACCAAAAACAAAGTGCCTTATATAGGCCACATGCATGTGTGGCGGTGGATTCACACCAGCTATTAAGGAATAGCTTGGCCTCCAAGCCATAGCTACAAACTGCCTACTCAAATTGGTAATCCACCGCCCTATTTATTTTGGCGGATTTGATTCAAAGTCAAACTCCAACAATAACTTTACGTAAGTTAGCAATGGCTCCTCCTTCTAATTTCAAAACTCCCGAAATATGTAAAAGTAAAAATTCGTAGTTGAGTTTATGGCTTGAAGCATTATTTTGTGGACACTATGATAGTTACTACACATACTATTGCGTTGATAACAGGTGTTAGAGACGGTAGCTTCTGAAACATTAAGACATCCGAAAATGAGAGATAACAGCTTCTTATCAACATACAAAAAAAAAGTGTTTAAAAAGTAGTTGTTTCCAAGGCTCCAAGCCTTTAGAAATAGGATCAATATATAATCTTTTGTATACAATTTTTGTTATTACATATACTGTTACGAAAATTTACCATCTTTGTATGTTTATATCACACAATTCTAATATCTCTATTTTCCTTTAAAGTATAATTAAAATCCATTTTCATTTTTTCTGCAGTTTAATTTTGCATGCATTTTATACTGAATTTGTCTACATATTGAAGCAAAACTACATTCTCTTGAAGAAACAATTGAAGTGAAATCTAGGAGTAATCAAATAAATCGATCAAATCTGTATATTCTCTTGCACTTTCTGAAAACAAATTTATCCTTCTCACTTCATTGCATATATACTATTATAAAAGTTGTCTATCATAATAGCCATCTGGCATTAAAAATTCAAGTATGATTAAAGTTCCTTCTAATTTTTTTACAATTTAATTCTGAGTGCATTTTATGTTGAATTATTTGTATTTTTTTACATATTTGAGTAAAAAAACATTGTATCACAGTAGAAAATTGAAGTAAAATCTATGAGCCATTAAATAGACTGTCTATTTTCTTATACTTTCCGAAAATAAGTTTATTTTTCTCATTAATTTTATATAATATTATAAACATTAGCTAAGAAAATATCTATGAGGTATTCAATATTTTCTCGAGGAAAGGTATTCTATATTTCTATTGCTGAAGACATGTGTTTTGCTTATTTTAACTCTCTAAACAACGAGGTTCATCCAATTGTCACTGTTTACAGCTTAAATATACCATAGTTTAAAAAAGAGAAAAAAATGTAAACACAAAGTTGTCTCTAAGGCTTTGCGCATTATTTTATGGACACTCTAATAGTTAGTACATATTTTATTACGTTGATAACATGAATTACTATAACGGTATCTCCTTGAAACCAATTTTAATACTTCTCGAAATGAAAAACAAATATTTTATTTTTAGAAAAAAAAAATAAAGTCTTTAATAAGAAGTTGTGTCTAAGGTTCCAATCTTTTAAAAGTAGCTCAGCATTATTTTTATTTTTTGTCTACGAGATAAAGCAGTGTCTTGAAAGAAACTGAAGCAGCATATACGAGTCATCAAGTAGATCAAGTAAGTTTATTCTCTTAGACTTTAGGAAAACAAATTTATTCATCATACTTTTTTTGAGAGATTTATTCTTCATACTTTATTGTACAGACTATTGCTGAAGTTGGCTATGATAATATCATGCACTATGATTTTTCTTTAATAGTTTTCATAGAATTTGTGGCTAACGCGACAATCCTTTAAAAAAAAGGAATCAGCGTTTTGTGTGTGTAAAATTTAGATATTACATATATTATTACAAAAAGTGAATATAACTATGTGGTTATATCCTAAACTTTAATATCCCTTCTTTCATTTTGAGTACAATTAAAAACCAGTTTTCATTTTTTTCTGATATTTCATTTTGAATGCACTTTATATTTAATTATTTGTAAGTTTTTTCTACTCATTGAAGTTAAAAAGAATTCTCTCGAAGAATAATTTTTTTGAAGAACAATTTTTTTTCTCCAAGAACAATTTGAAGTGAAATCTATGAGTCTTCAAACAAATCAAGTCTATACTCTTAAACTTTCAAGAAACACATTTATTCTTCGCGATTTATCGATTATACTATTACAAAATTAGCTATAATAATGTCATGCACTATTATTTTGCTATTTTATGTATTATTTCTCAAGTTTTTTCTCTTTTTTTTCATTCATCAATAAAAGTTAAAAATTGGGGAGAAAATTACCATTTAGATTTGATTTTCTCTTCATAACATACTCGTCGTTTCAATTTTCCATAAAACTCGTAATTGTAATAGAATGTTTAAACTTTTGTACACTGTAATGGTTGTGTGACAATCAGCAATGAAAAGCATTTTTAGTTTTTTTTTGGTGCATTTCAATGTAGAAGTATGATCACACTTTGTGGCAGAGCCGCACAGAAGATTTTACCAAAAATCCTCAATGAAATCAACATTATTCTAAAAGGCCAATTTAGGTGTGAAGGGATGTGCATGAGTAAATTGTAGTGTTAGTATAGTTTTTCTCTAACTCAATGAAATTCACATTCTACGTTGTTCAGTTAGAATGATTGCTTCGGCTACACTTACAAGCACGAAAAGAATACTTCTTTTTGTATCCCATAACATTAGTATATTACTTACTCAACTCGAATCATTTATTCTGATTAATTTATATACAAGATCATGATGCCACTTTTTTAAGGAGTCTCATGGAAGGAATTAACATAAAATTACAAGAAAACTAACATTAACCCCAAAGGCCGAGACACATGTGAAAAAACTTACTCCAAGTTGCTTGATTTGAAAGATTTTTACATGATCGTTTACACGCATAACATGTTTACTTACCAAAATAGCAGACCGAAGATTATGATACATGGATATTGCAATTCTAGATGGAAAAAAAAACTACTTTTCGAAAAAAATGAAGTCCCCATGATGATGGGTACACATTCCTATTCGAGTGAGGGATCATCAAACAAGCTCTTGAATTTCGTTATATATTTACTTGATTCTTGGATCCAACTAGAGATAAAGATGAAAACTCAAACATGGTTCTCCTAGACTCCAGCAAGTTGAGCAACACATGTCGCAGAAAGGTACAAAGAAACAGGCTGTTAAGTTTAAAAGCGAAGAAATTATTGAATGATTTTCATAATATAACAAAAAGTATTACTATGGCATAAGCAAGGATATCACCTACAAAAATACCGAAATTTGTTAATTACTGAGATAAGTGACCTTTGAAATTGTAGCCCAGAATTAGGACAATATGTCTCTTACAAATTGGAATTACAAATTAGAAACACTATGTTTCTATGACATATCGAATCAACAACTTAGGTAAATTGTTGAGTTTCCAATCACATCTTCATTAGATCAACCACATCTCATAGCCAATATGATGGATACCATGCATGTTGCACTTAAACAATAAATGCCACGTATATTTAAATAAGCTTTGTGCAGTACAGGTGGACCCCCTACCCTGATTTCTATCTCAGGAATATTTGTTTCCAAATCCATTAGATATGTACGATACTCTTAACTCCTACATGTGTGCATATGAATGAACAGCACTTCGTACCTTACCAAATATTTTGGGGCAATGTCATAATATATTTTCAAAATATATTGGGTATGAATACTACAACCGCCCGTGCATGCGCGCGGGGTCACGCCTAGTAAGTTATAAATGGTGGTGCTTATCTCTATCTCTACTATATAAAATTTTGAAGATTCTTTTAACCAAAAAAGTGTTTTTAAAATGTGTTTTAGACCTTTAGATCAAATCAACCTTAGCTCTTAGATCTTACGTACCACTTACTTATAGTTAGAATTTTTTTTGAAATATTATAGTTAGAATTATTTAAAAATTAGGAATGGAGACATATCTTGTATCTTAAAAATTTGTACTGCACGCCACCACTTTTGTAACTTCTTCACATTTCCTCCACACATCTTTAACTTATCCAATTTTCACTCTCTTTCATCCGAACTTCTTACATGGTGGCTCAAAAATTTCTGGTTTCTACTAATTTCATCCTCTTTGTGTTGTCACACTTTTTACATCGCAAGTGCAAGAAATGTTTCAAAAAAAATCATTTAAGATAGAAGATGCCGAATGAAGACAATGAATTTGGGGTAGTGCCCTCGGTCACGGGCAATTCCCTAGTTCTTTATAAAGGTACTCGCCGAGTCGTAGGTCGTAGTCTCAAAAAGAAAATAAAACACACGTCCCTGAAGTTTTCAATTAGTGAAATATAAATTGGTCAAGAATATATACTACTATCCCGTCCACTACTCAATGAGTTTTTCTTAGGTGCTCATAGAGCAAATCGCACGTGGTGTTCTATTTCACTCACATTTTGACATCTACACTCAAAGTGGTAAAGTGGAAGAAAGAAATTAAAATAGCCAAGTAGAAATCTGATTTTTTGTTCTATAACCTATAGGCGTAGTGGTTAACCCTACACTACTAGAAAACAGTGATGTGGTTACGCCAGAAACTGTAACCACAAGGCAGTAAAACTGTAATAATAAATTTACCTACGGTTAATATTTCCGTAGTTACAGGTGGCGTCGCAATAAGTTATCACTACAGTTTCACTGACCGTAAGTATAGAGTTTCAGTCACTACGCATTTGTTGTTACGGTTTTTGTGTCATTATAAATTCTTTTCGTTACAGTTTACATACGTAACAATAATGTTTTTTTTTCTTTTCTTGACCATTGTTGTTATGCTTCCTTTGTGTGGTAATATGTCATGAAGCTACACATCTATGTATAACAATAGGCACCTATGTAGTTATGTAGTTACAGTTGTGTGTGTGTGTGTGTGTGTGTGTGTATATATATATATATATATATATATATATATAATCTATTTAATATATGCACATATATATATATACTAATTATTTCATGATATCAAATACGATATCTTACACAATTATGTATAAACTATCAAACACAATGATAATTACAGACAATTAGAAACTTCTACCCGAACACATTAAAATGAGAGAAATGAACACTGATAGTTGAAAAATAAAACCATCTCTAGAAAATATATTCGAGTTCACACTCGGACAAATATAATACCATCAGAATTCATCCGGAAAATAGATCATAAACAATAGATCATCCAAAATAACTCAGTCTTTCAAAAATGAAATAACAAGTCCTAGAAAATTAAAAAAATAAGATGTCTAGATTTAATCTTCAAGGTCATGAGCTCCTGGTCATTTCGTGCAATGTGGCCGTCCTGCAGAGTACATAAGAAAACATACTGTTAAACCCAGCTTAAACACATAATTCTCAACCAAAAGAGCAAACATGTAACTTAATGCGAACTATTTAAACGTACCGAGAGAAGAACGCTTGTTCTTTGGCAAGACACTTGTATTAGCATTGACGTCCGAAAGCTTAAAAAATTAAGAGAAGTCATTAGCAAAAAACCTAAACTGAACATGTTCAATCATTAGCAAACAACATATAAACTCTCTGAATCATCTTAAACATTCTCCATCAAGGTTTCTGGAAAGACCCAAAGACCAAAACTTTTGTATGATACTGAACATTAACATGAGAGCTAACTGTAGTTATAAGCTGGGAAAAAACGGTTTGATGTTTCAACTAAAGACTAAAAGACATGGTGGAATCGTAGGGTTTTCGTGTCCTTGCCAATTCAGTAATATTTTGTTCTCAGTTGCCGATCCTAAATTGTATGTGCATTATTTTACTTGCACGGAAGATGATTGATTTCGGTTGTCGACTGGCAAGAACATGAAAACACCAGGATGCAATTCCCAGAAAAACATGCATATCATTTGATATGCATACATTAACATAATAATATTTTACTTACAGCAGGCTTCAGTTTAAAATTTAACCTTTTCTACAACATCAAGCATTTCCCAATTTAACAGGGGTTTGCTACATGGATCATAGAGTTGCTTGCTCACTTAGGTATAAGTTGACCAAGTCCTGTCTTGTTGTCTTTACCCAGGTTCATCTTAGTCTCCCTCAGCAGGGAGTCTACTTGTGTGCAACTTCTATAACCCTTGAATCTGTAACTAAATCCTTTAAGGCAAGAGGGTCATACAAAGTTACAAATAACATGCGCATTTGAGAAGAAAGAATTACACCCATTTATCCGTATTCCCCAAAAGATCGTGCATTGGCAGGGCAAATAAACTTCTAACAAACAACTTCCATCTCTGTTCAGGCGATATCAGTGGGAAAATTTGGAACCTGACAAACTAGGAAATCTAACACAAACTCAAAAAATGTTAAGGTCTCGGTTCAGGGAATCAGAGAGAGGGTGATTGGGTTACCTGTAATAGTGGACTGAGGGTGATTGGGTTACCTGTAATAGGATACTTCATAAAATAGCTTCAACCTTTCAATTCAAATCACCAGGCTACAACACCATGCTATCATTCAGTACAAGTACCTCATTTCAGATAGCACAACACAGTGATCAAATCAACTTCTTCCAATCACTAACTCCCTCATATCCCAGGAAGCTTTTGCACTTTTGATGTCCCCAAACCCATTATGGATGAAGCACTCAGCTCATAATACACCCTTATGTTGTTGGTAACCAATAAAGTATCCTCCATGTCCCATGAAGCTTTTGCGATTTTGATGTCCCCATACCCATTATGAATGAAGCACTCAACTCATAATACACCCTTATGTTGTTGGCAACCAATAAAGTATATAAACCTAACAAGACAAAGGAACACACCATCCTCTTTTGGAAAGAACAGGCAATCATCTTCTATATCGAACCTATGATTCACAATACAACTTAGCCAGTTCCCCTCAGCAAATTGCACTTTGTACACAAAAAAATCGGTAGCAGCCTCAATACTGTTCCCATCCTAATCTCTTCAAAATTGAACATGAACCACATGTCGCAATGAATGCTCTATTTCTCTCAACTCCGAAGCGGAACAAACACTTCTATCCAGACCTTGCTTTACTCCCAGCACAACAACAGAACCTATCTTTCCCAACCCCAACATCTTCAAATGTATCCTCTATATCCACTCCAACCCCTAAGCTACTGAAACTATGATTATCAATATGGACCTACAAATTATTGTTGTTTGATCAGCTTGCTTACAAATTAACCTTTTGATGTATAACTAATGAACAATTGAGTTTCAGATCAGCTATATCCTTTAGAAACAGAGAGAGAATGTAGATAAATAATTTGATTTATAAGTACAGGTGACATTGTCTACAGTTAAGATTCCAAATTTTCAATGTTCAATGCATAACAACATGGGGCGTGGACAGATATTATTCTATCCAATTCTTTTTGATTTAGACTTTAGACTATCGGTTAATTGGGAGAAGATAAACCTCCTGCCAAGCAAAACCAGAACACTAGAAAGCATTACTGATACATAGAGACAAACACATAAATATGTTTTCTAGAAATCCAATGCTAAGGCATTAGAGTTATATTTGTCAGGAAAAGATTATAAGTAGTCAGATTCGCCTATACACACCAACGGACACGTCCTTCATCTTATGTTGTTTTCATGTAGTGTAAGATAATATATATGGGTGAGTGCATATACATGCATGCTTCTCAAGTGTTGTATAACCGTTAATATTAGGTTGAGAAGCCATACCATTTTCTTCAAACCAATTCAATATTGTTGTTCCAGATGGAGAAGGAGGTGCGTTATTAAATTCGCACTCGCCATCAAATGAACTGTCATTGAATCGGAATGGATGATCTAACTCAAGAAATCGACGAGCGCCTAGGTAACAACATTTTCTAGAATGCTTGAGGTACTTAGAGCATGTCTCATAATTGCAATGTGGGCATGCATACATTCCACTGGTACTCCACCCTGATAAGTAAGCATATGCTGGAAAATCATTAATGGTCCATAACAGTGAAGCACGCATCTGAAAATTTTCATTCTTTGACGCATCATAAGTGGTAACACCTGGTTCCCACATTTCTTTCAACTCTGAAATTAGAGGCTGCAGGTACACATCAATTTTCATACCAGGCCCCTTAGGCCCTGGAATAAGGGTAGATAGGAAAAATGAGGACTGATCCGTGCATACCAGTGGTGATGAGTTATAAGGTATCAGTAAGATAGGCCATATACTGTGTGTGCTACTCATGGTTCCAAATGGATTGAAACCATCACTAGCTAATCCCAACCTAACATTGCGTGGCTCCGAGGCAAATTCGGGATATCTCAAATCAAAACTTTTCCAAGCATGAGAATCAGCAGGGTGCCTCAAAAGTCCATCTTTAATGCGCTCCTCCTCGTGCCAGCGCATCAAAGAAGCAGTTTTTGTGGACATATAAAGTCTCTGAAGTCGTGGTTTTAGGGGGAAATACCGCATGACCTTGGCCGGTATTCTCTTTTTCTTATTGGACGAGGTTACTTCATCTGTTTCCCCAGTTTTCCACCTAGATGCTCCACATTTTAAGCATGATTGGTAAGTTCTTTCATCTTCAGTGTCTTTCCAGAACAACATACAATCATTTGGACATGCATGTATTTTTTCATATCCAAGACCCAGTTTTTTCAAATATGACTTTGTTTGGTAGGTGGATTTTGGAAATGAGTCACCCAAAGGAAATGCTTGTGTCAAGCACTCAAGTAACATAGTCCAGGATTTGTCACTCCAACCCCCAAGACACTTTATGTGGAACAAGTGTACGATGAATCCCAACTTGCTATAATTCTTTGAACCAGGATACAACATTTGATTAGCATCTTTGACAAAATTATAAAAAGTTTGCGTTTCATCGTCAAGCTGGTTTGTTGATTCCTTTTCACAACAATCATCGACATTTTCCGTATCTTCTACATTATGCATGCCAAACAAATCGTGTACTAGTCCATGCATATCATGAACAAAATGACTTTCCCCATTTTGATTTTTGTCATTAGATTCCTTAGGTGGCGTAGAACAAGAAACAGATTCGCCGTGACAAAACCAACAGGTGTAACTAGGAAGAAAACCCTCACAAATTAGGTGTTCATGAACTACGGAGCGACTCTTCCAATACTTATTGACACATTTTCTGCAAGGGCATAAAATTTTTCCATTTGAAGAGACTTTTGAAAATGCAAAATCAAGAAACTCTTCAACTCCTGTTCGGTACTCCACAGAACTCCTATTCAACCCCATCCAACTCTTATCCATTTCCATGTACTGACGAGTAAGAAAATATTAGCAAATTAGTTCAGTGCATATTAATAGATATTGATAACTAAGAAAATCAAGTCAATCATCATATTTATTTATTAGATGTAAAATAATACATGTATTTGCCCATATTTTCTACCCTGACCACTCAGAAGACTCAAAAGAAACATAATGTCGATAAAAGTATCTCAAATTTGTAATAATGGAGCAAAAAAGATAGGCATGACAGAGTAACATATCATATAGCAAGTGAAAACATACCAACTAATTATACCAAACTATATATACTTTTTCAATTTGTATTAAAAAGTTGAAACTTTTGTGTGGTTGGGATTTATTACCTGGAAAGGCTCAACTTGAACAACACCTGCACAAAATTCAAGAATTAAAGGTATGGATGAATCGGATGTTAGTAAATCTATTTGAAATATTGTCAAATCATACAAAATGTTAAATAAGTCAAGGCGAATAAAAAAAAAAACTTGTGATTCAGAAAGAAATATTTTACAACAGAGAGAATATATAAAAGAACATGATACTTGGAGAAAAATGGCGTTCGTGAGTATGATTATAGTCCCCACATTCAGATCTATAGGTTGGTCCGGGGAGGCATGAGAACAAGGTTAAATTAATTAAATATAGGGAAAAATTAAAGGTGTTGTACACTTTTGTTTAAATATTTTTGAAATAATTTCTCATTTATTTTCAGAGTGACTATAGTGAGTCTAAGTTGTTAGAGTCATGACTGGTAAGGATTTGGGCAAATATATTGGAATTTCACAATTGGTCAGTCATGACGACAACTTCAGGGAGGATTACTCCGACAAGACCGCTACCTAAACGAACAAGTTCAAAATTGATAATTAAATAGACAAAATCATGTGACTTACAATGGAAAGCAAAATCATCTTATAAACCTTGTGCCCAGACCTTATGTTCTTTAATAACCAGAGGTCCAAGTGAACTTTTTTGGGATTTCTTGTTTGAAATTAAACCCATGTAAGATTGTATCCAAACCAATGACTAAAACAGATACAGGTGTTTTTCAATTTTCTGATTGCAGTGAATAGAATTGGGTTCTTCAACGTGTAATGTATCAATCACAAAACAAGGACATAATCAATAAAAACTCTAAAGGATCCATAACATAATCATAACCTCTTAGAACTTTGCCAAGCTGTGATTAGCTATATCGAATCATACACTGATACACATCCATTTAAATTGTAGATCACAAGAACTTGAAACCCATATCAATACCCAAAAAGTTCCGTAAAAAGATGATTATCAAAGCATTGATGAGAAACAAACCCCATACGAGAAATCTAAACTGACCCGTAAAAAGTCAACCAACGGATAGATCTAGCTACCTACAAGGTGTTTGATTTAAGAAGATTTTGGAACTAAAAAGTAGGAGCAGAGCTAGTAAATTAGAGAACTTAATTGATTTGGAAAGAAATATAGAGAGGGAGTGTGAAAGGGGAGGAGGAAGCAGTATAAACAACTTGTTGATCGGAAAAACTTAATTGACGAATAGATTGTATAAGTTTCATTATTTTACAACTCAATTTATTAGTTTAATCAGGAACATTAGTGTTCCCAAAAGCACTATAAACAACTTAATTGAAGAAAAGACTGTATCACTGGCTAATCAAATACCAAAATTGATTAGTCCATGGCTAAAAACAACAACTTAATCGATATGGTTGGCAATATAGGGATTCATGTACCTAAGAGGGATGACATGTAACTAAGTATGGATTCATCACAGACAAAAGAGGGATGACATGCAACTAAGTATGGATTCATCACAGACAACCAGAAGGTTGTACAGACTTGTGAGTGTCCTCCCTCATTTGACACAATTCGGAAGATATAACACGGTATATACCAGCATAAACCATCACAGAAATTTAATCCCAATTCTGAAATCATAACCCAAATGATAATGCTTGCTGTAACAGGAGATTAAAATACCGTCTGTAAGAGCAACTTAACAAAACCCAGACATCCATCCATCTACGTCAAAGCCATAAATTTTGCTTGTCCTACGTCCCATATAGACAACCCGGAACAACAAAGTACCATGTATACTAAAGCAAGTAAGAAGAATCAGAGAATCACCAAACTTTAGACATGAGGGCTCCATCAACAAGTTTATAGCATCAGATCTCATTATTACAAGAATTGGCTTCACAAATTATTGTTTATATTTGTTAAAATAAAGCACCAGTAGACTTTGGGCATGGATTTTTTCTGGCTACTAATGTCCTTCATATGCTCAGAGGGAAACAGTAAAGGGGGATGCAAGTTTGTTTCTATCTGGCATATGAAGTACGCCTGTGCCCACAAAGAACTGAGGGGACTCAATCCAACCCAGCAATATTCACTAAAAATTGGAAAAATTGGAACTGAGGCGACTCTTTAGAATCAAAACCCAGACCAAAACCCAGACCAAAACCTTCAATCACACTGATTTAAAAGAATCAAAACAGGAACAACAGTGAAATCTTACGAAATCGGGGGAGATTCATAGTTCATACCAATATGCTTCAAGAAATTTACGCACTCGGTTCAAAAACAATGATGGGAGAGGCTTAGATCTGACCTTACTTGGCTATTTGAAGAATATC
The DNA here is from genome assembly GCA_023055425.1 of Linanthus parryae. Classification (NCBI taxonomy): domain Eukaryota; kingdom Viridiplantae; phylum Streptophyta; class Magnoliopsida; order Ericales; family Polemoniaceae; genus Linanthus; species Linanthus parryae. The sequence continues at coordinate 1,317,666 of JALGPY010000030.1, forward strand.
AATTGAGAATTGAGATCGACGATTGCTCCTTGCCTCCACCGCCTGCTTCGTTTCACTGGAGAGAGAAAGAGTCTAAACAACTCTAAAGAGTCGTGGGTCTGGGTTTTGCTTCATAAAGGCTTTATACTTGAAGGTAATCCGTATCTTTAAAATTCCTAAAAGATAATGCCCGCGATAATTACCTCTATAAATTCTAATTAGCGGGAAAGATAATACATGGTTATGAAAATAAATTTTGATTAGCGGGAAAGATAATACAGAGCTATGGAAAAAATTGTAACTATTATAGAAATCATATATTACGGATCAACAAAAGTATGGTAAATATAATATTTTTTATTACGGTATTTAAATTTTGTAACTATTATATAACTATAACCACAGTTATTCTATAGTGTAATGACTTATTATTTTTACTTACAGTTCCATAAACAGTAACCAAAAAAACTGTAACTATTGGGCATATTTGTTGTAGTGCTAGTTCTTGATATTTTAAAAATGTTCATACTACCCTTGAAATATTATTAAATAGAAACATATCCTTAAAAAACTACTCTTATACATTCTTGCCCCTCAACAAAAGCCCTTATGATGCACACGTTGTGACTGTCCAGATGAACAGTACTAGAGATGATAAATGTCCATATGAACAGTACCAGTGGTATAATGATATTTTTACAATACAATTCAGTTATGAAATCATGCAAAAATGTGACGTGTAAATGTAATTAATTAAATATAAGGTCAAATAGCATAGTTGTCTCCACAAAATGTAATTTCATTTAAAGGGTAAGCACATTTATGTCTTTCCACCCTTCCAAAGTATAATAGTCACAAACTAACAGATGGGTGAAATCTGTCTAACCTTCATCCACTGACAGAGGTGCACAAAACATTTAAACATAGTGCAGGGGACGAAAATTGTCTTACCTGTTTTTTAATAACACAAATTCTTGGTGGACAGTTTTACCCTCCAAAAACGAAAGGTTGATTCTCAATTTCAGTGGCGAAGTACACGATTTCAAATTGGGCTTGCAAGCAGCTAACTTTAGAAGGGGGAGCAAGGGCGGATCCACCTTAGAAGGTGTGGGAGCTATAGCCCCCACCAGTGGCGGTGCCAGGAAATCAACCTAGCCGGGGCAAGATTCGAGAAGTCAAAAGTCAAAGTTAAAAGTCAAAGTCAACAGTCAAACGTCGTTATATTTCATAAGCAATTATACACACAAACATCAAATTAATAATGAACGCAATACTCACAAGTTACAATTTGTACTTTTTTTTTCGAGGAGACAATGAATTTCTAATGGTAAATGGTAAATCAGCAAAAAAAAGAATGAAAAAAATAGTTGACCGGAAGGAGAATCGAACCTGTGTAGTGGGATTTGACAACTACAACAACTAACCACTTGGACAACTGCCCCCCTTGCCCCTACATAGGTCCGCCCCTGGCCCCCACTCAACTTTAAGAAAATAATTATTTTACCTTATATAATATCTACTAAATGTAATTCAAACCCCACTGAATTGAAATAATAACCTTTTTCATTTATGTTTTTTCATGAACATTTTACGTTTTTTAAATTTAGCACCCACTGAAAAAATATTCTGGATCCGCCCCCGGGGGAGATGCAGTAACTACGGGTGGTTTGCAATCACTAATTAAACCCGACTAAATGATTTCGAAACTTGTGCGTCCTGAAATTGTGGAGTAGTAGCCGGACTTGATTGCTGACAGGAGTATCTACGTTAACTCCACATGCATGCAGTTATGAGAAGTTCCTTGAAAAGACGTATCATCACATGCAAAGTTGTCATCACCCGTTCCAATCATGTCACCTTCTTCCCCATTTGCCGTCCTGGTCATCGCCATCCTCATTGGAGCCATCTCCTCATTCATCCATCGCCGAGCATCTCACCGTCGGAGACAACTTCCGCCAGGTCCGGTCACCGGAAACTTCCTCTTGTTAGATCACAACAGTCCACAACGTGCCTTCCGGGAGCTATCGTCAAAATACGGACCCATAATGTCCCTAAAGTTAGGAGCAAAGAGAGTAATCATAGTATCATCCCCGGAAGCCGCCAAGCTGTTCCTGAAGACCCACGAGACAAACTTCTTGAGCCGGCCCCAAACCGAAACCTTTGACAAGTATCTCTATGGTTCCAAGGGGATGGTATTTGTCGAGGACAACCAGTACTGGCGGAGCATGAGGAGGCTGTCTGCCGTGGAGCTAACTTCTGCTACTAAAAACTGTTCCTTTAGGAGCACGAGGAAGGAGGAGATTGAGATGGTGGTGGAGTCGATCAAGGCGGTACCACCTGGCGAGGCGGTGGATATCCGTCACAGGGTAGAGAGGCTGATTGGGGACTTGACTTTCAGGATGCTTTTCGGGCAGAAGAAAATCGATGTGCGTGCTGAGCTGATGGCTGTTGTTCGCGAGCTGTCTGAATTGGCGACATCTTTCAGTTGGTTGGAACTTGTTCCCGTCTTTATTCCAGTCGAACTTCAGGTAATTTTACACCTTATTGAGCATCTCCAACAATAAAATCAACAATTAGTTAAATTTTGACTAGTATGAACTTTAACTAACATGATTTTTTTGTGTTTGCTCCAATGATGCTATGTATTTTATGTAACTTTGTGTGTATTGATTTATAAAAATATATATTTATTAAATTAAAGTAGGAGAAAGATAGACACAAAAAGTTTAACTACTTATATTCTAGCTAGCTACTAGTAGAGAGCGAGATACATAATATGTAAAGTATTGAGTCATTTAACTAGTCAATTGAGCATCTCCAATAGGTTATTTATATGGCGGTTATCTTCAAAATATAAATAAGATGGGAAAAATATTGTCTCCAATAGGCTCTCTACTACGCTCTTTATTTTAGCGGATAGTTATCCCGCTCACTACTTTTAGCGAGCCGGATAAATAACTTCATATTTTGTTTACCCATGTTCGTAGCGGTTATGTCCTGAATTCCTTAATATTCTCATACAAGAAATATTGAGAATGTGCCACGTGTTATTTAGCTAGCCATTTAACTAACACTGTTGGAGCACTAAACTAAATTTTTACAATATCTAAAATAGAAATGTTAAATTTTCATCAAATTATAAATAACTTTTAACTATTACTACTGGAGATGCTCTTAGAACGCATTTTTTTTTATTATGTAAATTTTAACTATACCAACTTTTTAAACTAACCATTGGTTAGTTCGTCAAAATGACATCTATAAAGTAAAGCATGAATTTTTTTGGCAAAACAGACCACGACTTGATGTTGAATTTGTTAGGGTAAGTAGGTTTAGGTTTTGTATGGTTTTGAGTTTTGTCCCGATTTTTTCGAGGCTTGTCCTAAATATTTTAACTTTTTCCTCTTTTTTAGGAAAGAATTTTTTCCTCCTCTTTTTGAGGAAAGACGAAAAAGGGAAGAAAAAAATAAAGGAGAAAAAAGAGAGGTGTAAAAGTTAAAGTTTGTTACTACTGCTGGAGCTAATGTGGCGATGCAACCTAATTTGCCAGGTATTAACTGCAAGAATGGAGGTTTTAAAGGAGAAGTTTGATCAAATCATGGAAATAATCATAGATGAGCACGAAGCAGACGAACAAGAAGAAACGACTCCTGCTAATCAAACCCGTGAGATTGCTTTTATTGGTGTCCTCCTCACATTGATGAACAAGTCATTAAGTAAAGGCGACAAAGTTCGTTACTCGAAGATTGATCGAGATGGCGTGAAAGGAGTTGTACTAGACATGATAGTCGGCGCTGTAGGCACCTCATCGGCGGTGATTGAGTGGACCATGACAGAACTTCTAAGGCATCCCAGAGTGATGAAGAAAGTCCAAGAAGAAATAAATAGCGTCGTCGGCCAAGAAAGAAGGGTGGACGAGAAGGATGTGAGCGATTTCAAATACTTGGACATGGTTGTCAAAGAAATTTTAAGGTTACACCCAGTGGTACCCTTGTTAGCACCTCGAGAATCCACCAAGGACCTAGTTATAAATGGCTACTTAATCCCTAAGAGGTCCACTATCTTTGTGAATTATTGGGCTCTAGCCAGAGATCCAAACTCGTGGTCGGAGAATGCTGAGAATTTCCTGCCGGAGAGGTTTCTTGATAGTGAGATAGACTTCCGAGGACACCATTTTCAATTCATACCATTTGGGGCAGGAAGGAGAGGATGCCCCGGGATGAACTTAGGTCTGATCACCACCCGGTTGGTGGTGGCTCAGCTGGTACACTGTTTCAATTGGGAACTTCCTGACGGGATGTCACCCGCTGAATTAGACGTCAAGGAGAGATTCGGCGTATCATTAACGAGGGCAAACCACTTGCTTGCTGTACCCAAATACCGACTAAGTATGTAGTATGTGATGGTTGGCTGGCTGGTGGATAAACAAAATAAGACAAGCATTGGGCGACATTTTCCTTCCATCTTCAGAATAAGTTAGTTTCCATGGTCTGACATGTTTTATGTAACCTCTACTTTCAAATTCATAAATGCTAGTACTTTAATTTGTCGCTGTTGTCGTCGTGGTTGTGGTCGCCGTCGTTGTCATATTATTGTTTCATTTGTTTGAAGTATGATCACGTTGTTTCTAGCAAGAGGCCTCTAAACCAGTGGCGGAGCCAGGATTTCGTGAGTGGGGTGCACAATTTTGCAAAACGAATGCGACAAACCAAAAGTAAAAATATGTTACATAAGGGAGTGCAAATCACACCATTCAATTCTAGCCCAACATCAAAATCGAGATAAAAAAAAAGTAATTCACAAATAAAGGAGTGCAAATGAATAAAAAAAACCCAAATTTATGCATTCAAATCAAAAGCCTCAAAATTAGTTCATGTTTGGCTTAATTACTTAATGCATACTCCCAGTTTATCGGAACTATCACATTGCAACCCCCAGTTCTAGAACTAGCTGATTGCATCCCCCATTTGCAAAAAATACGTCAATGTGCAACTGCGAACGAAATTTTATCGCAAAATTAACGTACTCGAAGGGCATTGTCTGAAACAATGTGATGCGATTGTATCATAGACGAAGTGAATTTTATGAAAATACCTTCGTTGTGTTTTAATTTGATGGTTGAATTTCGTTCCCAGTTGTACATTGGTGTATTTTTTGCAAATGAGGGATGCAATCAGCTAGTTCTAGAACAGGGAGTTGCAATATGATAGTTTCGGTAAACTGGGGGTATGCATTAAGTAATTAACAACTGAGACAAATTCATACACAAACATACAAAACACAGATTCAAATAAACAACAAAGAACTAAGGCCACATGTTTAGAAGAAGAAAGCAAGCAAGCAATTAACAGATTGGTCGAAGGAGGGAGAGTCATACCTGGAACTGGAGAGTCGTTTTCATACCCCGAGGCCGGAGGGTGCTTCTGGACAGCGGAGAACGGAGATTGGCAAAGAGGGGACGTGGATTCTGGCGACGAACAACTTCTGGAGGCGAACGGCTCCGCCACTCGAGCACAAGTTGTTGTCGATTTTGTGCCAGTTTTGCTTCGTCGATGGAGTTTCTGCGGAAATTTACTTCGTCGATGGATGTGGAGGGCTCTGGTCCTTAGAAAGGGGATTAGACTGAGAGAGCAACCAACAAAATGAATAAAATATTAATTAGTCAATATTTATACTTCGGGTTTTTGAATTAGTTTTTGAATCTAGTAGTGGTGCACAGATAAAATCTTTTGGGGTGCACAAGTGCAGGCACAGAAGGACTCTTTAATAAAATTGCATTTTTGGGGGGGGGGGGTATTCATGTAGCAAATCAAAACTTCAGGGGTGCTCTTGCACCCCCGTGCCTTAACGTAGCTCCGCCCCTGCTCTAAACCATCCTCTTCACAGTTGTTATGTTTCATACGATTTATCTAGCTTGTCAATTGATGTAGCATTCCACCATTGTTCAAGAGGTACAATTCGGAGATAGTGAAATCGAGAGTTAAATGACGTTGTTGCAATTCACCCAATCGCTCACCTCACGAATAGTCAAAGAAAAGTGTAAAACACAAGTTTAACGTGGTTCGCTAGCTCAAATCAATCTAACTACGTCCACGGAGAAGAAAGACCTTTAGTCAATAAGTAGGAACGTCTCTAGATGTTTACATACGTTCATAGGACCTCACATGATCCTTTTATAGCTCCCAAAACTGGCCCGATATTAAAAGGAAACATTCACATCCTTATTTGCCGCCTCCAGGATTGTCTTCGTGCGAAGACAAAATGTCTTCGTACGAAGGCCTTCCTACTTTCCGCAGAGGCCTATTCTCTCGAATTTTAGCTAAGTATTGGATGTCTTCGTGGGAGGACTTCTTGTCTTCGTACGAGGACCATTGGCTTCACTATTCCATTGCTCCATTGAGTGTATTCAAAGATTCAAGGCGTTATTCCCATATATCTCTTCCTTGAATTAAAGTCTCTCGTCTGCAACGAAGCTTCCTCCTCCTTCTGAACAAAGCTTGTCTTCTCCCCTCCCGATGTCTCCCGTCACAGAGACTTACTGGACTGAAAGAACCTCTAGGGTTTCTCAGACGGAGGGCAGAGAGACAACGGCAAGAAGGTGAAGAGAATATGTGTTTACCTTCATTGATAATGTTTACACTAATTAACATAGGCTTATATAGCCTTGATCAAACAGTAGGAAATGTACGGAACATATCTAACTGTAGGATCGCTATTAGGGTTTCTGAGGGATTTAATAAAGACACTTTTGCCCTTTACAGTTGTGAGAAATAACAAGAGAAATATTCCCAACACTTTAGGCTTCTGAATGGTAAATAGGCCTGCTTCGGGCCTCATTGATGAGAACACCTCTGGATTGGGCTTGAGATTTGTAGCTCGGTTATTACTCCCCCTTAAACTGATGGGGAGTTGTGAGCCATCAGTTTACTTGAAAAGCCTTCAAATTGGGCCCCTGGTAGTGATTTGGTAAAAAGATCAACAACTTGATCTGCACTAGGAAGAAAAGAAATAGTAAGAAGTTTTAGAAGTGATTGTTCACGCACATAGTGGTGGTCAATTTCTATGTGCTTCGCACGGGCGTGAAAGATATGTTATGTGTTAAAGCTAAAGCATAGATATTGTCAGTATGTAAAATGGGCGGAGTTGGTAAGCGAAAACGTAAATCGTGAAACAATTGGCGAAACCATGAGATATCTGCGGCAGTCGTGGCTAAAGACCAACACTCAGTCTCATTGGACAAGCGAGATACTGTGGGCTGCTTTTTAGCAGACTAGTGAACTGGGTTTGGTCCTAGAAAGACCACGTGCCCAGTTGTGCTATGGTGATTGCCATCCCAATCAGCGTCAGTATACATTTGAAGAGGTAAGTGGCCTTTAGTATAATTAAGCCCAAAATTATTAGTGCCTTGGAGATAAAGCAAAACCCGTTTGGAACCATTTAAATGAATACTAGTGGGTGCATGCATAAATTGACAAAAGGTGGTTTACAGCAAAGTCAATATCAGGACGAGTGAAGGTCATATATTACAATGCACCCAACAACTGTCGATAAGGTGTAGCATCAGTAAGTGGAACACCTTGATTTAGAAGCATCGCATTTCAAAAAAGAGATATGTTTTAACAAAGATCAAGAAGTGTTATTTACCTTGGCGAAAGATTCACTGTACTCAATCAAGCATCCAACCCTGCCCCTGACAGCGGTCATCTTCTCAGAAAGGATCACGTCCGAACACAAGTGATTTTCATTGTCAAGCAAGGAATAAAACACATATTCAGAGTCGTCCAAACTATAGGTTTGACGGAATGAGAAGGTATTCCTCTTAATGGAAGGAGTCTTGCTGAGGTGCGGAGGAGCAGAAGAAGCAAATCTGGTTTGCTGAATATTCCAGAAGGTAATCCAACTTTTGGTGGGGCGACCTTCGCGTTTCCCTGAAGGCTGATCGAAAGGTAGACTACCGATCAGAATAGATTTGCATCTCTTTAATAGTAGTCGCTTGTAGCAGTCCCGGTTCACTGATTTCGGCCAAACAGAAGGTGCCACTGCGTCAACGCCGAATTTGGGGGAGACGCGAGTGGGGTCAACATCGACCGTGATACGCTCATACTTGTGCGATATCTGGGGGACATACTCAGCGAGAGCAGGAAGCGTGCCTCTCAAACACCAGCAAACTCTCTGAAACAATGGGCTACTTTGACAAGAGTGTTCTGGGTAATAGGGCCACCCTTAGCTGGGTACATGCGCCCGAAGAATCGCACATTTTCAATGGAAGTGGTGTAAGGCCTGGCAGTAAATTTCGCTCGATCATCGCAGACCAAACTCTAGGTACACTTGGGCTCTTTGGTCTTATACCATCGAGCGGCTCTCCCACACCGAAGTGCGTTCGAAGCACCTGAAACATTCCAGGCTTTGGGCTTTGAAGGGATAGGAGCATAATAAGGCCATCTTTCAAACACCCACATAGTGAGGAATCAAATATTGACAAAGGTCAGTACATCAAGACGCCCGCGCGATTCTTCGATCGTAACTGCGAGCTGGTCCAATCAATGATGAAGGGTTCTCAAAACAATAGGCCCGAGCGCAACATTCTGACCTAAAGATAACTTGACTGCAAGGGGTAAGACGTGATAAAAGACCCCTTCATGAGGATGACCATCGATCAAATATCGCGAGAGCCAAGCACAGAGAAAGCCACACAAGGTTAAGTGGTACCCTTTCCCTTCAACATAGTTCTTCGCTTCGGGATTCTTTTGCAGTATTTCTTGATTGAGCTTGCTATTCGCATAGTCACGAAAGAAGTATTGCAACCACTTGCCCCAGGTTTTCTTTGCAGATGTGTCAACCAATTGATATTTTGGAAGAGCTTCCGCATATGTCCAACGAGTGGAAATTTCATTTACTTATGCTAAGCATTCCTCCATATGCGCATATAGAGCAAGCTCTTCATCAGATTCTAGCGCGGCCAAGGGATCGACTTCGCCCATGGGAGAAAGATCATATAACATATGCATATCCTCCAAGGTGGGGGCTGCCTCAAACTCAGCAAAATGAAAAGTGTGGGTTACAGGCGAGTATCGAGAAAAGAGGTTCAGAAGCATAGTTTGATCCAGCTTCACAGCAGCACCTTTCGTAGCCCTAACAGCATAGTAAATCTCAGCCTGGTCCAGTCTAACAGCATGATGGGTCAATACATGATCAATCCACTCATCCATTATTTCCATTTTCTGCACGAAGGCCTGGGTCGAGATATCACTGTGGGGGTAGAACCCATTTTCGAGACCCAATCTCACCACATATTTGGCGTCAATCAAGTCCAACTCTGCTCAACTAGGTGAAGGGGTTAGCAACAATAAAACTTCGGTAGCAGGGTCTGGTAGATTCTTTACTTGGGCTCTGGCATGATAATAGTCTTCACCACCCAGATAGGGAGCTTTCTTCCACAAACTATTGGGAAGATCTGGGATTTCCTCAGCCTCCTTCACAGATTTGTTTACCTTTGTTCTGGCCATTTCTACAACAAAGCAAGAAAAAGAGGGGAGAAATATATCCACTTTCAGTTTTCAAGTAGAAATTCAAGAGCAAATCTTACAAGTTTTTGAAGAATTATCTGGTTTCAAAGAAGGCCAAGTTTCTGGGTTCCGAGTTGATTGATACGGACGATTTTGGGGGATGAACAATTCTGGGTTGAGTATTCCAGAAAGCTATCGTCTTAAAAGTTTCCATCTTTTAGGGTTTTAAAGGAACCTCTTCCACAGTTTCAAACAATGGTGGATTTCAAGCATTTCTGGGTTTCAGATTCAAAATATTTCAAGAGGAAGGTATTCGTACGAGAAGCATTAATTTAAAATTGACCAATCCAACCTTGTGTCTTTGAAGCGATTTGAAGAAGTCGATACGCAAGGAAGAACTGGTGGTTGATTATTTGGATTTGCTCTCGGAGGTTCTCAGAAAACATTCACTCTAGAGAGAAGCAGTAGCTTGCAACAATGGAGGATGAGGAGTATTTATTCAAATCCACTGAAGAGTCGCGTCCTTTCAGTGATCGAATCGCAACCTTCACCGCCGAATCGCGCAATCACAGGCCAATGCTGATGTCACGGCTAAAAACCTAGAGGAACAGAAGGCACGACTCTAGGAATCCTAGGTCATAATGACAAGCACGGGGGCTGATTTTTCGTGTATTTGAATCAGTGCGTAGCAACGCGCGCGCTGATTTTTGCGCATTGAAGTCTCTCCGATTAGTGTCTTCACGCGCAAAAAAGGGGCTAATGTAGATAGATTTTTCCAGACAGACAAATCACAGCCACGTGGCAGTCATCCAACACACCTAGCTGTGCTCCGCATACACAGGATCGCCACCCGCACTGATCCACCTGGGGGCTGCGAGACAGGGCCCTCGCATATCATTCCACTCGGGACTTGTAGGGACTTAGTGGTTTGGAGGCTAGACTATGTTCCGTCGCGCGCAAGTGACAACCAAGCGCGCGCGACCCTTGGTAACTGCTTTGAGAGATTTATGGCCACGAGCTCCATAAACCCGGTCAACCTCATAACATTTCCGTTATACGCGGACGAAGTGCGTAACTGTCCCTATATATGTGGACGAACGTGCCGTTATGGTTAAGGTAATTAAGCCGTCATTAATGGGCGCATTAATCCACTACAAATGTCACATTCTCCACTATATATAGGAGTGTTAACCCTTCATTGCATCGATCTGATCTTCTGAAATACGTGGAAGCTCTGGCCAAATATACTATCTCTCTCTCTCTTACAGTTGTCATTGTCTTACTCTCTCCCTACTCACTACCCTATACTTTCATGTGTTTCCTATTCTCTGCTCTTGGTGTACGTTTGAATCTTCCTCAAAGGATTCTCCTGCACACAGTTGCCTCTTGAAGAATTAGAACCTGGTACCTAAGTGAATAGTTTCTTACTATCCTCACGGATATAAGTATCTATTCAACCCACGGTTCAAGGCCCAGTCCACTGTTGGCGATACGTGGTACTATACACAACCTTATTTACGTTCGTGTCGATTTGTTTTCGAGTCTAATATTTCGTTAACTTTTAGTGGGGGATTTTTGTATAAAAGTTTCAAAATATAATTTTTTATGTTTAAATTTAAATTCATGACTTTTCTAAGAAGTTGTCTTGTTTCGAAGTGTTGTAACTTTAATTAACAGTTGTGTTATTTCATAGTGTCTTTTCTAAAAGGTGCTTCAAGAATCCTTTGGTTCCTATAAATACAAGTTTAACTTTGGTATCAAATTAATGTTTTCAGTTTAATATCTTTCTTATCATCTCTCTTATTTCTTATCCGGGTTGTGTTCTAATTTAGGGGAAGACAAGATGTGCAATCTTGCTTCTTCTCCACCGTGGTAGGCATTGTATCGGTGGGTAGCATTTCAATGTAGCTTATTTTGCACCGTATATTGGGGGAAATTACTATCCTAAAGATAGGTCCTGGACCGCCTTAGCCTACACCATTAATCTCCTCATCTTCTACAAATTCGATAAGTCTTTCTATCTCTTTTTCCATTACTCTCTATTTTTTTTTAAGTTTTTCGATTCATCTTTTTATACTAACACAATTCTGAAATTGTTTGTTTTTTAGTGGATTTTCCACAACATATATTTCTTCGTCTTTGTGAGCTGTAATTATTGGTTATTGATTACGAATTTAGAGTTAGTTAGCTTCGACTTTCAGTTCTGCCTGTGTTAGCATTTGTTACAATCAATTTCTCTATCTCAAAATTATATATCTTCAACAACGGTGAAGTAGTACATCATGAATTGATGAGCTCGATAGATAGCAATAAACATATCACCTGTGAATGGGACGGTTTAGAGGCCTCTTGCTAGAAACAAAGTGATCATACTTCAAGCAAAGAAAACAATATTGTGAGCAGGACAGCTACCACGACGACGACAAAATAACAATTATGAATTTGAAACTAGAGGTTACATAAACATGTTGGAAACAAAGTTACTGACAATGGTGGAAACGAACTTACTCTGAAGTTGGAAGGAAAATGTGGCGCAATGCTCCGTCTTATTTTGTTTATCTACTACCCAGCCATCATATACTTAAACGGTATTTGGGTACAGCAAGCAAGTGGTTGGCTCTTGCTAATGTTACACTGAATCTCTCCTTCATGTCCAATTTAGCTGGTGACATTCCATTAGGAAGCTCCCAATTGAAACAATGTACCAGCTGAGCCACCACCAATCGGGTGGTGATCATACCTAAGTTCACCGCAGGGCACCCTCTCCGCCCTGCCCCAAATGGTATGAACTGAAAATGGTGTCCACGGAAGTCTATCTCACTGTCGAGAAACCTCTCTGGCAAGAAATCATCAGCATTCTTCGACCACGATTTTGGATCTCTACCTAGTGCCCAACAATTCACTAGAATTTTCGAATTCTTAGGGATGTAATAGTCATTTATAACCATGTCCTCGATGGATTCTCGAGGTGCTAACAAGGGAAGCAATGGGTGTAACCTTAGAGCTTCTTTGATAACCATTTCTAAGTATGTAAACTCGTTCAGATCATTTTCGCCCACCATTCTATCTTGGCCAACGACCCTATTTATTTCTTCTTGGACTTTTTTCATCACTCTCGGATGCCTCAGAAGTTCTGTCATGATCCACTCGACCGCCGTGGACGAGGTGCCTACAGCGCCAATTATTGTATCTAGTGCAATTGCTTTCACGCCATCTCGGTCAATATTTGAGTAAGAAACTTCATCGCTACTCGATGATTTTTGGTCCCCTGACTTGTTGTTCATTAACGCCAGAAGCACACCAATAAAATCTTTTCGATGGGGTTGATTAGCAGCAGTTTCTCTTTTTTCTTCTTCTTCACGCTCATCTATGATGCTTTCCAACATTTGGTCAACTGTCTCCTTCAAAACCTTCAATCTTGGATATAATGCCTGGCAAGTTTAGTAGCATTCATTTAGTTCTCCTCCAGTAGTGAGTAATAAAAGTTGAGTGTCTTTGTTATCATATTACTACCTATGTTTCTTCTCTTTCAGCTTACTTCACTTATTAACACTATTCACTCGATCACTCTCGATCACTCTGACATGGTGATTTGGTTAGGAAAACGATACACGAGTTTGGTTATCTTTGCATGATATTGCAGAGTAAACTTTCCTCTACAATACTATGTAAAGAGACCCAAAAAATTAAATCGTTTTACTATCCAAATAACCGAGTCAAAGTGACTCAATTACGGGTAAAAAAATCAAGCGCACTTGAAAGAGAAGAAACATAGGTAGTACTAAGGAAAGCTATGCCTCTCTATTTTACAGGTTGTGCTGGAACGCGACTGGATCGCGGTGTTTTTACTAAAAAAATTGATTGTTTAGCTAAAATTATTGTCTTAAGCTGTTTTTAGCAATTTGTGTAAATTACCATTTTGGCGAGGTATTTATAAAATATCAGTTTTTCGTGAATATGAGTCATGTATCAGTTTTATCAGAGATTTGATTAAAAATGTTGTCTGGTGGACTTGTGTGTCCTCCTGATGGAAATTTAGAAGTGCCAGACTAGGTTAAATGTAAATCGTGATTTTTAACAAATAATCGATATTTTTTTATTAAATGTGTGAAAGGGTCGTCCATCAGGAAAGCCCGTGCCACCTTAAAACAACAAAAAAGTAACAGTGCAAGCTTACATATAAATCCTATATTACTACATCAGTCCCCAGATTATTCATACTTTGTTTGTTTACCACTATTTGCCAGTCACCTTGTCCCGGTAATTTGGTTAGCGAATCGATGAAAGAATTTGGTAATATTTACATGGCCTTGCAGAGTAAACTTTACTCTAAACACCATGAAATGATTACATTGTTTTGTTCTCCGAATCACCGAGTCAAATTAAACTAATTACGGAAGAAAAAGTCAAACCATAAAGAACTTGGCGGGACAGAAATAGTACCAATGATTCCAATTATTGAAAATTACCCTTAGACCAAGTCCGATAGAGGTGCAAGTGGGCACCCATGACTCTGTTTAACGCCTTCAACAGCAAGAGGAGGGGGGTCTCCTGCTAATCCGCCATAAAAGGGGGAGGGGGAGGGGAGGTGCAGACCCTGGGCTTGCCCCAGTCCCATAGTCTGTTGATGTTTTTTTTTTTTTTTTTTTTTTAATAAAATTCTGGTATGGTGGATTTTTGAGAAATATTATTGTAATTAAGTATGCAAGATAATTCATTAAAATATAATATAAGGGGTGGGGGAGGTCCTCAATTGTTGTAGCACAAATGGCATATTTGTATATATTAAGGATAATTATGGTGCAAATTGGTGGATCACGTGGGGGAGCACCACTGCTGGACTCAGTCTTAGATTCCAACCGCCCCCCCCCCACACACACACACACACACTCACAATTTTGTTTTAAAAAATCAAATTGTGGCAATCTAATAGTTGAGATCAAAAGAATCATAAGGCTCCAAAGACATTTCAATAGCAACAATGCTAATTTTACTAGTAGTTATTTTAAGAAAATATTATTTATTAATACAAATAAAGATATAGAGGACAATCTAAATAGTACATTTTCTCTAAAACTCATGTCTCATCCTTGTACATCTATAGACTCCAACTCCCAAGTGATTTAGAAAAAGTTAGACATGTTTTCCATGCAAATTATAATTAGGAAGATAATTACTTTTTTTGGTGCAAAAAGAATCGCACAAATTTTAAGTTTCAGTTTCTTGAAACTTGAACCGTCCTAATTTGTTAGATAGATATATAACATATTGACGATTCTACCCTTCTTAAACAAGTACTTAGCTGAAATTTTTTCAATTTTAACAAGATGGAGTATTTGCATACAGGGGGTGCAATAATTGTAGTGTCAAAATTTTGACAAACTGAGGATATGCAATGCACAATTAAACGCCTTTTGCTATTTCTTTTTTTAGAATTACATCATATAGCTGAGTTTGAATTTGAGACTTTATACATGGGATTCTAATACTTTACCACTGAGTTAGCATCTATTTGCATTAAAGACCTTTTTTCTTTTTTCATTTTCTTGCTTATACCTATTCGCTTTTTTTTTTTTTTTTTTTTTTTTTTTGAGGTATATCTATTCGGGTTGAGTTCTTCCAGTTGGTCTTATAGTATCTCAGTCCAACTACGAACAGTAAGATTTCATTACTAATTTCTTATATAGATTTCATCATAACTTGATACATTAATTTTCTATGATTTCATCAATTAAATCATTCAGTTAAATTTTACATTTTAACGTGTAAATACCCTTGGGGAAAGAATAAATGCATTCTTCTGAACTACCAGTCCGTCCCAGCTATTTCTTTTCATCTGACTTTTTTGACTCGTATCTGGGTAATTTTGATCGGGTGATCTGGATAGTAAAATAATACGATTTTTTGATAATTTTTTCACCATATTATAGAGCAACTTTTACTCTACAACACCATGAAAAAATTATCAAAAAATTACATCGGTTTGCTATTCAAATCACCGAGTAAAAGTGACCCAGTGAATAGTGACAAAAGTCAAATTGAGAAAAAGAGATGGGACAGAGTGGTATTGCTTAAATTAATAGGTTATTATATGAAACTTATTACCAAGCCAATATTTTGTTCTCTACATGTGCGCGCATGTTACTTGGTATTGGGAATTCGTGTTTCAAAATGTAAACGGGATAACAAAAATAAATAAATAAATAAATAAATAATAAATAAGTTGCACTTCAATTCTGAGGGATTTTAAGATATTATCACATTAAACGAAAGTGTAATAATTGAAATTAAGCTCGTAAGTACCTGAAGATGGAGGGGCACAGGGTAGGGAACGTAGTCATATATACTGAAAGTTACCATCAGTAATGACAGCTCGTGAACAGCATCCATAAGATGTGCACTGCTTCTCCGCCCGAAAAGCATCCTGTAAGTAATGTCCTCAATCAGCCTCTGCACTCTGTCACTGAGATCGACCGCCTCTCCAGGTGGTGCCGCCCTGATCGACGCCACTGCCATCTCCATCTCCTCCATCCTCATACCCCTAAAGGAAGCAACTCTAGCAGCACTCACAAGCTCCACCGTAAAAAACTTCCTCATGCTCCGCCAGTACTCATTGTACTCCACATATACCATCCCCTTGGGTCCATAGTGATACTTGTCGAAGGTTTCGCTCGTGGGCCGGCTCAGGAAGTTTGTTTCGTGGGTCTTGAGGAACAGCTTGGCGGCTTCTGGGGATGATATTACGATAGCTGTCGTTCCTCCATGCCTCAACGACATTATCGGTCCGTATACTGAGGATAAACCTCGGAGGACGCGGTGGGGGTTGTTGAGACCACCCAGAAAGGATAGGTATTTGGTGACCTGAAGCTTCGGAGGACCTGGCGGAAGTCTTTTCCGGCCATTAGATGCCTGGCGGCGGTGGATGAGTGTCCACCAGATGGCTCCGACTAGGATTGCTAGGACAAGGATATTGGCATATGGGAAAGCAGACATGATCGATCGATGAGATTGACAACTAGTGTAATTTGCATGCCCATGGTGTGTCATCTTATAGTAATGAATTGAATGAGCTAGAGAACCTCCTCTTTTAGCGGCATGCGTGTGGATCTTACGTAGACTGCTCTCAACTGCATGCATGTGGATATCTAAAATTTTCTCATGATGAGGAGTATAACTTACTGCTACTACTCCACAATTTTAGGATCTGTTTTTTAAAGTAAATTTGTCCACCATTTGGCGAGAAAATTATGTAATTCTAGACTAGTTTGCACCGGCCGATAGTTAGATGTAACTCTAGACTAGTTGTCCACCATTTGGCGAGAAATAAATCTCGCCTCGTGTGTATGATTAATGTGTGGAGTTTGTGGACAGCTAATTCCAATTTCCAAGAAATGAGTGTGTCAAAACCATTAACTACAAAGATAGGGAGTTGACACATTTAATTGCTCGGACACCACCATAATCTCAAAAAAATTGACACATTTAACCTTCTTTATTGTACTAGTTTTTATGTATCAAACTCTTTATTATGTAGAGAAAGAGCCACACATTTCATCGATTTTGGGATTTCTGTTATTCTTTGTGTTTCGACGACGGCCATGGTGGTGGGAGAAAAGAACCTACCTAGAGGGCACTAAACAAGAGGAAGGTGAAGAAGAAGGACGGAGAGATTTAATTTGGTGACTGTCCATTGCCATTTGATTGGGGAGAGCATATAAGGTTTATTTTTCTTTTTTTGAGACTGTGTCTATAACAAGATTATTATATGTCTATAAAATTATTAAGTAAACTGATATAAGTTGATATAATTTCATTTTATTTAAGCTCGTCTAACTCTATGTAAGTAAACATTAATTAAAAATTAACATCAGCTTTCTATGGAATGTCAAGTAGGATATAGTTACAGTTCTCTAATACACATTTACTCAACAGACAGTTCGTTTACAGTCAAGTGCAACTTACTCTGCACCCACATGCATGTTAGCTCCCAACCAACCACGTAATTAGCGAGTGCATTTTACTCTACACCCATTATGAGGGTGTAAGTCAACTTAGCATAGGTGTGTTTGGATGAGCCTAAAGGCGATGAAACTTTAGACTATCCACAGGAGTGGGCTTCCCCTCCTCGGTCTGTCCCGCCTTTATCTCACTATTAATTGTCTCAATATTTACAATATCATTCTAATTCCTAACACCTTCAACCGTTAAAATACTATTCCTCACATCTTATTACATTTTATTTCGAATACACTATCTTCAAAAAATCAACAAAGAAAATTAAGCCAATTTCACACCCACTTGATGGGCCAGCCGGGGAAGCCTACGAGCTTACTCACCCCATCGACCATAGTAACAGATCAAAGTCCAAGACTACAACAAGTAGTCTAGGAAAACTAGCTAAATCGGTGTTCCCGGCCGGAGCCAACATAGTAACAGTCCACTGCTTCTAGTACATGAGATTATTTATCTTTACGTTGTTAAGGTGAATGTGGGGAAAATCGTCAGGAAGCCCGTGAAAACGCTTGCATATTGTTTGCCCAGATCAAATTGTTGTCGAACAATCTTGAGACCCCCACTGTGGAGTCCAAGCCCATAAATTGTAGGCTGACCCAAATTATTTTGGTAACTCAAACAATAATTAAGCCCAAGTTTATTAGACCTAATTGATTGGAGCCCACATTGAGACTTAACCCTACTGAACAAATTAAAAACAAGTTCATAAGCTGGCTTGGCCCAAAGCAAAAAATGGGACCAAGGTAATTGTTGAGCCCTAAGAACCCACTGCCGAGAAAGAGAATCCTTAAGGGTTGGTGGTTGAGGCAGATCAGGTGGCACGCGGAACGGCCGAGGCTGCTAATATGCCTGATGTTGGGCCGAGATTGGTAGCGTCGAAGGTGGGTGGAGGCCAGAGAGTGGCTGAATCGGGCATGGGTTTGTTTAACGGCCGATCGTTGATGTTGGAGCGGTGATCAAAGCTTCTGGTTCTGGCTGTTCGCCGGCGACTGGAGGTCGGTGTGGTGGCTTTGCGGGTTCGGCTGATTGATTGGAGAATGACAGTGTTGGGAGCGCTCGGAATTGGCTGATGTTGAATGTGGATGATTGGGGTGTGTGAGTATGTGATTGGATCGACGAAGGGAACTCGTCGAAATCCTGGGTTGGCCCCCGCCGATGCTGATTTCCCGGATGGATCTGGTCGAAAACGGCACTGGTTTCAGCGTTCTGAAATGGGTCGGGCATCTGGGTGATTGTGTTTGGTGGATGTCGTACAAGAAACCCTCTATGGTGAAAGGTTTGTCCATTGAACGTGAGTATCGAACGACGCAAAGAAGATATGTTATGTCGTTAACAATGAAAGCGCCAGTTGATACAATACAGTATCCATAAAGAGAAGAAATTATAGACGAGGAGACGAAATTAAGGAGAGACAGTCAAAAGGGGGAGAGAAAGATCCTGTTTAGGGTTTGTGATTGTATTTTATAATCCTTAATTGTGAAGATACAACTGCTTAAATAAACTCGACCTAACCCTAACCAAGAATCTTACGGGCCAGTTGACAAGAAAGCACGGCCGTTATTTAAATATTAAGTATTAAAATAATATAAGGCTTAATTACTTAATGCATACCTCCACTATAGCGAAACTAACACATTGCAACCCCCACTTTTAGAATAGGCTTATTGCATCCTCCATTTTCAATAAATTATACTAATTGCAACTAGTAATTTTTTTTGACTATCACGTCCTTCTATTGAAAGGGTACAATTGTCTATACAGGTTCATGTATGAACAATCATAACACACCAAAATAATCACAAGTACACCGCCCAAACAACCCAGAATTCGGTGCCTGAACCGAGATAGTGACGACTGAACCCAAATTTCGGCGAGATCATCACCATGATCGCCGCAATCACCACTAAGGGCATGGTCACCCATTGGGGCACCAAGGCAGAAGGCAAGGGGCTCTGGGGCTCTGGGGAAAGACACTATTCACTACTTTTTAAAGTCTGTTTCCACCCGTCTGGGACAGGGTGAGAGGCAAGACACTGTTCACTGCTTTAAGAAAATTGTAAAATACTATATTTTGTATCTTAATAATGCTTTTACTTTATTTTTTAAATAATAATAACACTTTTAGTTAATAAAAGTGAAATGTTATTGTTAAATTTATCTCTATATATATTTTTTACTGAGGAAAGTTGATTTCAATACAAAATTATAGTACACAACACAATTTATAGTAAATATAAATTTATCATGGAACATTTTTAAACTATAATCACCCAAACAGTTTTTAAAACAGTTGCTTTTAAATGATCAAAACAGTTTTTTCAAACAGTTTTTGTGTAACATATTTTTCAAAACTATGTTGTTTTCAATAGGTTTTCTAAAACAGTTTTTAAAACTAGTTTTTTCATAACCGTTTTTCAAAACAGCTTTTTTCAAAACTGTTTTTTCCAAAACTGTTTTTTCCAAAACAGTTTTTTCCTAATTGTTTTTAAAAACAGTTTTTTTCACAACAGTTATTTCGAAAAAGTTTTTTGCAAAACTGTTTTTCAAAACAGTTATTTTTCAAGAACAGTTTTTCAAAACTGTGTTTTTTCTTTCAAATCATTTTTTTCAAAACTGTTTTTTTTAAACAGTTTTTGCAAAACTAAAAACAATTTTTTAAATCAGTTTTTTTTGGAAAGATTTCACAACTAGTATTTGTGAATGAAGAAGTGGGTGGAATACTTATGTGGCAAAAGGGCTAGAAGGCAAGGCAAGAGGCTAGAATTGCCCAACCTCTTGCCTTGGGGCAATTCTAGCATTGGCAAGATGTTGTGGGTGGAGAGGTGAATAGTGGAAAATAAGGGGTTGGGAGGGCTAGGGTGAGGTGGTGCCAAGGCTAAAAGCCCTTGGTGGACATGCCCTAAAAAACCCACAACCATCCATTACCCATTCACCAACCGCTGCCCATAATGTGCGAAAGCACACCAAACCCAGCCTCAATCCGATAAAACCAGAAAATACAATCGATACTCAAATTCAAAGGAATCGAAGCCATGTGGTTTTCAAAAAACCCATAAATAAAATTGTGAATCAAAAAAAACTCAAGGATTTGGGTTCGTGCAGGAGTGTGGAGTTTACCCACTGCCTTTTTGAGAGCTATTCAATGGAAAAACATCGTCTTCTCTCGTTTGTTACTTTTCATCGTTATTACTGTTCATCGAACAATCACTGTTTCGGATCTGCTTTGTGAGTAAGATTGGTTCTCTGGTTATTATTAATTGCCCCTTGTAGATAGTGGATTCTGAGTAGATCAACTACCGTCCACGTGGCAGTCATCGAGCACATCCAATGGTACTCTGTATAAACCCAATCAAATGCTTATACTCGAGCTTATCTACATGGGGGCTGTGAGACAAGGCCACTCGCGATACCAATCACACGGGACTTGTAGGGACTTAGTGGTTTGGAGGCTAGAGTAAGGAACGTCGCGCGAGAGCAACAACCACGCTCGCACGCGACCCTTAGTAACTCTCTGAGATATTCAAGGCCTACGTGTCACATAAATGCGTTTGATCTCATAACGGTCCCCTACTTAATTATGCGGATGAGTGCGTAACATGTCCTATATATACGGTCAAACGTTTCGTTACGAGGCTATCAGTAAGCCGCCATTAATGGGAGCATTAACCCCTCCGTAACGATCACTTCCCCACTACATAGAGGAACGCTTGCCTTCTATAGCAACTCTTGAATCTTTTGGCTAACTTGATACACTGTCTCTCTCTCTCTCTCAAGAACAGTTACAAGTGCTTGCTCACTCCCTACTCACTACCTACAATATCTCTGTACTCTCTACCCTTGTTCTAATTCTCTGTTAGAGGTGTACACTGTCCACTCGTCCATGTAATCCAGTTTCTCGGTAAAAGTCTGGTGAAGAAGATCTGTGAAGGGATAGAGCCCGGCCAAGCCTGTGGATGTCATTGACGTTAGCAAGATCCCAATTGTCTCTTTCATGCTCAGGGGCCAGTTTCAAAGCATTCTTCGGGAGAGGTTTCTCGATTGTTGTGCCTCTGATCGTGGCCAGATAAAAATCTTCTCCTCCCAAGTAGGGGGCCTTGCACCATAAGTCCTTTGGAACCTCTGTTAGGGAAACTGCTCCCTTCATGCTCTTAGTGTTGGCCATCTCTGTTAAAAAAAATTAAAAAAAAAATAAGGGTTGTGAAGATCTAAGCCCTGTTCGAGTATGAAGAACAGTGAAGAACATGAAGAACAAGTAGTTCTAAATCCAGATTGGGTACTAGTTTGGATTCAAAAGGTAGAGTGAAGGACATGAATCACTAATCTTGTTGCTGAACGACCTGATCGAGAATCTGGTTGAAGATCTGAGCGTCTTGCTCTCTCGCTTATAAAACTTTCGTAGCAATGATGGTGGAAAACTTCTAATTGCTGCAACAAAGAGTTTAAATAGGGTTCTAAAGTCTGAGGAGTCGCACTGATGACATTCGCTGAATCAGCATTACCTTGATAACTGGCAAAATTATTGACCTATCAGATCATTTCGAATCATTTTTGCCTCGAAAATCGGCAAAAATATGTGGATGGCGTCTGGTTTGTTTCGCAACGGCCACACCTCATTAAATTCTACTCGACGATACAGATACCTAAGCAATCATGGCTACTTCTGGGGGCTAGGGTTGTCGAATAATATTCGAACTGGTACGAGGATCTGCGTGGGGCCTCGCACGGCTAGTTTTGCGCGTTTGCACGACGGCGCGCGTCGCATACGCGCAAACGGGGGGCTAATGTAGATAGTGGATTCTGAGAAGATCAACTACCGTCCACGTGGCAGTCATCGAGCACATCCAACGGTACTTCGTATACACCCAATCACATGTATATATTCGAGCTTATCTACATGGGGGCTATGAGACAGGGCCACCTGCGATACCAATCACCCGGGAATCGTAAGGACTTAGTGGTTTGGAGGCTAGAGTAAGGAACGTCGCGCGATAGCAACAAACACGCTCGCGCACGACCCTTAGTAACTGTCTGAGAGATTCAAGGCCTACGTGTCCCATAAATGTGGTCGATCTCATAACGGTCCCCTACTTATGCAGATGAGTGCGTAACGTGTCCTATATATACTGTCGAACGTGCCGTTACGAGGCTATCATTAAGCCGCCATTAATGGGCGCATTAACCCCTCCATAACGGTCTCTTCCCCACTATATATAGGAACACTTGCCTTCTATAGCAACTCTTGAATCTTTTGGCTAACTTGATACACAATCTCTCTCTCAAGAGCAGTTACAAGTGCTTGCTCTCTCCCTACTCACTACCTACAATCTCTCTGTACTCTCTACCCTTGTTCTGATTCTCTATTAGAGGTGTACACTTGGATCTCTCCCTGGGATTTTCTTGTACATGCCCCTGTAAATCACATGGGTGCATAGAAGAAAAATGCTTATAGAGATTTGGTAGATATCATTGTTCAAGGACCCAAGCTATACCATAGCTGTTTCTCTACCCTCCCAACTGTCTCATCTCATCAATCTGATGGGGGGAAAAGATGCTCTGTCCTCCTTTTTTTGCTCTGTTATGCTTGGTGAGGATGATACTTAAACAAATTTCTAGGTTTTCTCACACTTTAGAAAGTGAATGCAAGGTGTTCGATAAAAGGTCTGAGAGACAATTTGCCTCAATATTTTCTGCCGGAGGTGTGATGCTTAACAACCACAATCTTCTGCTCCTGAAAGCGAGCTCATCCATGCCCTTTTCTTATGACAAGTAATTGAAGTGCAACTTATTATGCTCCCACGGTGAATCAAAGAAGGGTACCGGTGCATCGATAGAGACAGTGGCAGAGCTAGGAGATTTGAACCCGAGCAATGGGATTTGCCTAGTAAAGCAACTATCCACTTGAGCTAGCAGACAGTTTGGAATTTTGGGGGGTGAGGGGGAAAAATTCTATTTCTTAGGGTATAGTCATCAAAAATCTATAAAATTAGGGGTACTATAGAAGGATAACGCCATCAGACCCACGTTCATCTTCTCATCTTCTTATTCATCCTTATCTTCACCGCCTTTTCTTCTTCTTAGTTTTTCCTTTATTAGCTATTTGCGTATTGTCATATTTACCCTTAATAAATGGGTGGTATTGGGGATGTTTTTTTCCCCAGTTGTAAATAGTATAATTTATTGAAGGCTTAATTACTTAATGCATACCCCCAGTTTACCGAAACTATCCAATTCTAGAACTAGCTGATTGCATCCCCCATTTGCAAAAAATATGTCAATGTGAAATTGGGGCTGAAATTTCGTCGCAAAATTAATGTACTCGAAGGGCATTATCTAAAACAATGTGAAGAGATTGTATCGGATGTGCACTTAATGAAAATACCTTCCTCGGGTTCGAGTTTGATGATTGAATTTTGTTACTAGTTTGACATTGACATATTTTTTACAAATGGGGGATGCAATCAGCTAGTTCTAGAACTGGGTGTTGCAATGTGATAGTTTTTACAAATTAGGGGTATGAATTAAGTAATTAAGACTTTATGAAAAATAGGAGGTGTAATAAGCGTATTCTAGAAGTGGGGGTTGTAATATGTTAGTTTTGTCATATTGGGGGTATGCGTTAAGTAATTAAGCCTAATAATAATTGTAATTAAATAACTAACATCTAATTACTAATAAATAAACAATACTAAGTACGATGATATAGTTGAACCGTATCATATTCTTAATCCTGAAAAACTTGACATACCTAAATGAGAGTTATCTATGTGGTACATTTTTTTATGATCATGGAAGAAATAGATTAATTCACATGCTACAGCTCACTATGTGACAGTAGTAGCCTCAGCACCAGCATCCTTCATTTTCATCAATGCGTCTTCGAAACACTTTGCTAGAACTTTGGGGTCTGGGATGATATTTTTCGCCACCAAAATTTGCATCTCAGCTCTCACTGCATAGCTCATCATGTGCATCATGATTGCCTGAACACCATCCGACAAAAAAAAAAAAAGAATCACAAACCAAAACATCATAGTACATACCGCGAACAACGGCTGGAGACATTGGCCAAGGAAAGGAAAGAGGGTTATAGATGTTGTACATGAGGTTGGCTGCTGCCCGTGACCCTCATGTATGTCACTGGGATGCCTCCAATTGTAATCTCCTCTCTGGGTCCGACCACATTAGAGATCATGAACGTTGTGTTGCAAACAATCCTGTAACTTAGCTGGCTCGCAAACTGTTTCGAGAAATCAACAATAGTTGTGAGTACTAAAATACAATTAGAACCCCGAATATCAACCAATTAACCAACTGTTATGTTTTCTCCTTAATTAAATCATGCTAATTGCTATATACCTTTGCTCCGAAACAGGACATGAGCAAGTATCCGACTTTGTAAAAGATGTAAGCCTCCAGCGATAGCTTCTTATTGTCAAGCATTTTCTTAGACCTCACTACGGACAGTAGAGGATTGGCGCGGTTGCCTCCGCCTCGGTGATAGTAAACAGGTAGAAGAATCATACCGAATTGGTTTCCCCACCTCGATCCTGAATTGTCTCCTTTCATCAAGTCCGAAAGATCCTGATCATCGGTTAGTTATCATAAAAAAGTTATGGGGAAACGACTTCAGAGTGATCAGATAGTAGCTTGATGATGTACATTTTCCGATGTGGAATAATATGCAGGGTTATGCCGCACTAACAGGTGGAGGGTATGTTATAAAAAAAAGTATACGCATTTCCATAGGGTAATGTGTAATACCCCGATTTTATACAAGAAGATAATTTGATGATTTTTCATAGAGTTTGGGGGTATCATTGCGATTTATAGAAGATGAATTAATTAAATCAAAGTATAGGGTTGTAACTGTAGTTTTGATAAAGTTATAAAATAGTTAGACAAAATTTGGATGGTTATAATTGTAGTTTCTAAGAATATAAAGTTGATAATTTAAAGAATAGGGAGGTAGTTGTATTTTAAAGAAGTTATATATATGAATCAAACTAAGTGAGGGGCCTTAATTGTAATTTTAATAAGTTGTAAATCAACTAAATTAAAGAATGGGGTTATATTTGTAGTTTTGAGAAGTAACAAATTAGTTGAAATGAAGTTTAGGGGATGTGATCGTAGTTTAGAGGAGTTAATAATGAATTTAATTAAAAGGTTGGGGAGCTAGTTGTATTTTAGAAGAATATGTGTATGTATATACGTATAGTATTATTATCTTTAACCCGTATTTTTCATAACCCGACCCGTATATTCGTATAACCCGGTGATGTATACCGTATTACCCGTATTTCCTCAATTGACCCGACCCAAAACCCGTATTTTTAATTAAAAGTTGTTATTTTTCTTCTAACCATCTTCCCATATTTTTCTCTCTTATTTCTCTCTCTCCCTCTCTCTCTCTCTCTCTCTCTCTCTCTCACACACACACACACACACACACACACACACATCACCATCCCTCCTCCCTCACACATCACCATCCCTCCTCCCACCTTTTTCTCTTCTTCCTCCTCTTGTTTCTTTCTTCACCCGTACACACCCACACCCACACCCATAATTCCTCTATTAAAAAAAAAACTCATCATCTTCCTCCTCCTTCCTCCATCACCATCCTTCTCTTACACCTCTACCCCCTTCCTCCTCCTACTTACTCTCACAAAATTCATCTTCTCCCTCGATATTTTAATCACCCTCCTCTCCAAATTTCTCTATAAATAGAGCCCTCCTCCTTCTCATTTTCATCACCCACACTTCTTTCTTCCTCTTCATCACCACCTTCTTCTTCTTCTTCCCGTCAGCATAACACCACCACCACCACAATCACCATCACCAACAACACCACCCACCTCCCTCACTCCTCCCTCTTGGTAAAACCCCAACAAGAACATCAACAACCACCCACACCCCCACTGCCACCATCACCAACAAACACCCTCCACAACACCACCACCATGGCCACCAAAGGCACCACCACCATCACCATCGTGCCCTCCTCACCTCTTCCATAACTCTCTGCCTCCACCCCTCTCCCACTTCTATTTTTCTCTCTCCTAAACCCAGCACAACAACACCCCCAACACCACCACCAACATCGCCACCATCACCACCCCCATCTCCACGGTCGGCACCAACACTATCACCCTCTCTCTTCCATCACCTCTCTGCCTCCACCCCTCCCAACCTCTATTTTCTCTCCCTATCTGCAAAACCCAGCAGAGACAACATCAACAACACCGCCCACTATCATCACCCACGCCATCACCACCGACACCCATCACCTCCACCACCCTCCATCCTCTCTCTCACCCCTCGGTCCCTCTCTCTCACTCTCCTGCTCTGTTTTTTGGATTCAAGGCGGCCAAGCCGCTGCCGAACCAGAGCCGAAGGCCGACCCGACGGCAGCCCGGCGCCCCGCGCCTCCTCCACCTCTCTTCCTCCGATTTCCGGTGATCCCCCACCTCCTTGAGGTCCGACCAGACCCTAGAGGTTGATTACAGCAGCTCCTAATCGCCCGAAGCCATATTTTTCGGCGAGTTTCCAGGTCAACTTCGGGGATCGATTTCTCCCCCATTCGGTAACCAAATCCGTTAATTTTTGGCTTAAATCTGGTTAATTGAACTTGAATTTCAGTTCTACAATATCGAAACTGGATGGGTATGATTGTTTGAAGAAATTCATGTTTCGGTTTATGGAGAAGAAGAAGATGACGAACGTGAATGTCTCGGGGGTGATTTTGTCATTTAACAGAAAATTTAGGGTACTAAGTGTTAACTCATAAACTAATTAAGTTACTAGGGAGTAAGCAAGTGTTATATTCATATAAACTTGGGGATCTTGTTATAGTTTATATAATCTGATTTTATAAATAAACATAATAATTTCTTAAATCAACTAAAAGAGATTATTTATAATTTCCCATACCATTATAAAATTATAATCTTTTTATGAACTAAATATGTATAAATATTTTGTGTATGATATTTCTTTTTTTTTTAGTTACAAAAGTAATAAATTAATTGATTTAAACAAATGTAATCAACTACTCTAGTAATATAATAAAATGTTATACTTTTGTAACTTGGAAGATGACCACAACTAAATAGATACACATTACTTTATAAAAGGCTTGCGAATTAAAATATATTTTTAGAGTGAGTGTCGTTTAATTAAAATAATACACAAGGAATTAATGTCATATTGGAATTTATATGCTATTATTATATTAATGTTAACCAAATTATTTTGAGAAATAATAATAATTAGTAAAGTCCAGAATTTATAATTTGAAAGAGGAGTTTATGCATAATTATGTGTTTAATAAAATATGAGTTTATTTAATAAATCTCTAGCTAATTATAATTTTTGCCACTTGGTTTACCAAATGAAAAATAAAAATAAAAGAATACTTATTCTAAATACATAAATAGGGAGTTTGGGTTGGCTCGAAAATTTGAAATAAGAAGACAACTAATATTTAGAACACACATCGCATTACTTTCATTATACATGATAGATGAAATTTAGATTTGATTAGGAATTATAATTTGTAGGAGACGAGTTCATAGCCGAAGGATACGTCTACCTGTAGGAGGTATTTCTAGATATTGTTGTTGCCACTTGAGGTAAGTAAATATGCCAGGCCTAGAGCCCTATCTTCATTTGTTTCGAAATTGTGATTTCGTTATATCTCGTCTCAAAATGAATATTTTCTTTATGTGTCTTACTTGAAAGCTTTCGTTGCTTGTCGATAAATGATTTTTGAAGCTCTTACATGAGAAGTAATAATACGTAATAACGTAAAGTGGAAAGAGTTGTGTGGGTGAACAATATTTGGTTACTTATATATTTAACTCTGTCGCAACCTGCCGAGTCGCTCCATGTACTTACCCTTCTGGCCGCGAGGAGTCTTTAGGGGGTGTCGACACTTATGGTCATGGTTGCTAGTGAAAGGAAAGGAAATGAAAGGATATATTATCCCTGTATCAACAAGATGATTAAATGAGTTTTTGAGAAAAGGATATTTATAATTAAGACAAGAAAAATTTGGGGAAAATATCCCCAGTATTGAGATACAAAAGAAAAGTTGAAGGACTCATATTTTGAGCAAGAAGACTTACTATAATTCTTCACTACATGAGATCGTGCTAAGATACTTTATTAAAGTGGATATCTATTCCTCGTTATTTTTCAAAGTGAAAATATGCCTCATAATCTGTTTACACATTTGGGTGTTTGCTTACTCAGCATTGCTCACTGACTTTGGAAAAACTGTGATCTTTGTTTAATTCCCCCGCAGGTCCAGGAGAAGGGAGCTCGGCGTAAGGGAGTCATCGTATCATGTGATGCCTAGTAGTAGTTTAAATAAGGCGAACCCTTAGTTAATATCACCATGTGTAATAGTATGTAGAATATTGTGTTAAGACAATTTGTGAGTTGTAATATATAATTATGTTGGTGTTTGTTTCAGTTACCATTGTTCCTAGCATCCGGGCGTAATCCCGGGTGCGGAGTGGCTTTCTCGTATTTCCTCCTCGGCGGAAATACGGGGTCGTCACATAATGATTCTTACAAAGCAGAAAATTATTCTTACAAAGCCACTAACATCAATTGTGCAATTTCATTGGTCATTAGATGCATAAATAATGTTAGTGTCTTTGTAAGAATAATTTTCTGCTTTCTAAAAATCATTACCCTTATCATATAGCAAACAACAATATGGAGACTAACCTGCAATCCTGGTTGTTTCCTCAGATTAACCATTCCAAGGCCGGTCATTTGGAGCCTGTCCTCCAAAGCTAATTAAGGAAGGAAGCATGGGTTTATTTATTGGTTTAATTTGTTATATCCAAACACGTCCATGAAGACTAACATTTGGCATTCTGGCACAAAAAAGCTACCAAAAATATTAAATATGCCGAATAAATAACCAAGTATATATGTAGAAAGAGAAATACCTTTCGATGATCTAGTATCCAAGTATGTCGATAGCCCGTATGAGATGACCGCAGTAAGAACATCGTTAATAGTCTGCATTATGATAAATAAAACATTGTTAACTCGTTCAGTACGTGGCATTAGCCCTTACTTTGGATAGTACGGAACCTTTTTTTTTCATTGTGAAGAGTTCGGACTCTTAAGCTTCATTATAGATACTGAGGACATTCTCAATACAATCCTTTCTATATTCCTCATTTTAGTACTTCGCCTTTACTTTGTGTTTGATTTATGCAACCGAACCGGTCTTCTATTGTATCAGAGCCGATGTCAGTATCTCCACATCCGCTGCTGTCAATTCCTCCACCACAAAACACCATTATCACAATCCTAAACCCATTGGCAAATCCACTCTATCTACTCTCGAATATTTATAACTTGGTCCCATTTAAACTCGATGGGACAATCTGTGTGGTTTGGAAATACAAGATCTCATCCCTCCAACGTCACAGTCTGTTTCTCAGCAATGGCAGACTGTATGAACCCCTCATACGCTGGTGGTAGCGACACCAACTGAATCATAGCGGCATCTTCATCACTTATCGTCTCGTTACTGTTTCGCAAATCAATCAAAATAGCATTAAGGCGATCCAAGTGATCTCTTAAATCCGTACATTCTTTCATCCGTAGATCAAACAACTGCTGCTTTAACATCAACTTGTTGGTGAGCGACTTTGTTTTGTAGAGAATCTCCAACTTGACCCAAAGCTCTTCAACAGTCTCTTGATCTGCGACCTCTGTGATCATATCGTCTGACAGACGCAACATGATCATTGCGTGCGAGTAGCATAGATGCAAATATGACACTGATAGATGAGTGGAGCATAAAGAAAAAGGGAAGAAAGATCGAAAGGAATCTAAGCTATTGAGGTCGCTATGCGAGTAGCATAGAATAGAGATAACCCATCTCAAGAAACTCAATTTAGCAACAGTGCTACACTCACCGAAATCCCGACATTCCCGAAGCCATGTGCCTACATACGTCAGCCACTTTAACCTATGGGCCCAACACTTTGCACAACTTTTCATCAGATCATCTTTCACAATGGCATTGCCATGTATGATTCGGGAGATCGGGAAACCCATATTTCGGGAAGAGTAGCATTATTGTTTAATATTTATGGCAACATGAAGCAAGAATTTGATAAAGTTTGTTAAAACTTAGAAAGGGATATGGTGGCTGACCCCAAATATCCAGTCTCCCTGTATTGCTATCTTGGAAGTGATAGGGGTTATAGAGACTTCATACGGTCCATCAATTAAGGGGGTCATGCAAAATCATCGTCCTCTTCTGCTATTCCTCATAGACTGAGAAAAAAAAAAGGTTGAAAGAGACCTGAAGAAATTTGAGGTATCCAAGTTCTACTTATGTGGGGATCCAAAGGTGTTTTCGTAAGGTTTGCTTATTTGGTGGGTGACTGATATCAATGTTGAAGTGCTTTATACATTATACAATATCATTCATGTGGAAGTAATAAATGAAAGAGCAAAAAAGAGTAAAAAAGAATTACCGCGCCTGGTACAGATCTCTTAACCTCGGCCATAGCTCCACCCCAGCACCGCCGCTCACGGTGGTCCTCCTGTCCATCCACAGAATCTTCAGCAGAAACTGAAGCACATAAAACGCCGTCAGACACGCCGCCTTCATCAGCGTCCACACATGAATCCTTTGCGACGGCGGTGAAGAGCTCACGGGAGCAGAAATCGTCGGAATCTGGTCTAGAGAATCGGCTCTCCGGAAGGCGGAGAGCATCAACGACATCAGCGAGGTCCCGTCTCCCAAAGCGTGGTGGATGCGGAAGACGTAGCAGTTATGAGCTCTCAAGCAGTGAATCTCCCACAGAGGCTTGTCTGGGCTTAGCGGCGTCGATACGGCTAGATCAGCGACGTATTCGTTTACGGGATCGTCGCCTTCGCCGACGGGACCGTGGCGGACGATGATGTGGCGGTGGAGTTGGATGTGGGTTTTTCTCCAGTGTTGGCGTCCGTGACGATCGGTGACCATCAAGCTGGTGAACCTGGGGTGCTTCATCATGAAGGATTTGCTGATTTCGGAAGTGAACGAGTCAACGTGGATGGGGTGCTTGCTCCATTAGTCCGAAAGAGGCGGCCGAAGAGGCGGCCGCCGGGAGTTACTGGCTCGTCCGGCTCCATTAGTCCGAAAGTTTCCATAGAGGTCAATGATGGATGGCCTTCTTCTTCTTTTGACTCTCTGTCTTCTGTCTATACAGTCTTCTGAAGAATATATTAAGAGAGCAATCGATCACTGTCACATGGCAGCTTCGTGACCATCTCCGGCCGAACGAAGCAACAACACTACAAGAAATGTTGAGCACGTAATGCAACGAGCCCGAGAATTGTTGAGCACGCTATAGCTGTCAAATGGGATATTTAGTATCAACCCGCGATGACGTGATGTCACAAATGTGTTGATTTAAATATACTTTCTAGATGTAACATGATTAATAGTGTAAGATTACGGTGATTCACTACAGGAAATTAGGGCTAGATCATTAAACTAGTAACACATTCCGTTGAAATTCTGATCTCTAAGGAAATCCCAGCTACTGCATGGGTTGTATCGGATAATTTTTTGATTAAGTTGCATTCTTTTTCTTGCTAGGTCGAGAGTAAAGGAGACTACACGGAATGAGTTACCTGCCACACCGAAAAACACGTTAGAAAGTCTTTGAATCAATCCTGCAGAGTAGTGTGTAAAGTTTATGTTAATGGATGTAAGGGAACATCAAATTTTACATATTGGAACATCTGTCAATGACCGTACATTTTGGATATTGTATGGATGAATATTTTGTGAACTCTTTGAATCCAAAATATTGTAGGGATATCTAATTCTGGACAGTTGGAATGGTTGTAACTTGTGGTACATTGACATATTAATTGCAAATAGGTTGTGGACTAGTTTCTATAAAATTGATTGTGAAAGAAATGGGCTAATCATAAAAGTGGTTGACCTTTTCTACAGGTTTAGCCGCTGCTGGAAGAATGACTATGCTTGCGGAGGAGGCCGCGCCCATAAGCACAAGCTTTCCCGGCGGCAATAGCTGCTGCTAAAACCTGGAAGCTATCCCAGCGGCTATAGACGTTGCTATACAGCGCGGTCTTTCCCAGCGGCAGTACCCGCCGCTATAGACGTCTACCGCAGCGCCTTGTCTACCCGCTGGCCAGGACCTATGCCAGCAGGGACATAGCGGCGCCTGCGGTAGATTAAGCCTTAAGCCGCCGCTATATCCCTGATTTCTTGTAGTGATTAAGCCTAACTATAATCAAGCAATTGTAAATCATTTATATTTATGCAGCTAGGGTGGTAGCTCAAGTGGTAGAGCGTTGGGAGC
Organism: Linanthus parryae; assembly: GCA_023055425.1. NCBI lineage: Eukaryota > Viridiplantae > Streptophyta > Magnoliopsida > Ericales > Polemoniaceae > Linanthus > Linanthus parryae. The sequence goes on from JALGPY010000030.1 coordinate 1,350,523, forward strand.
CCCTGCATGAGGTCCCGGGTTCAAATCCGGTGACGACAAACAATTTCTAAAAAAAATATATATATTTATATTATTTATTATTACCACTCCGTCCCATCTGAAATGCACCATTTGACTTTTTCACCCGTAACTGGGTCACTTTGATCCGGCAATTTGGATGGCAAAACGATACAATTTTCCGATAATCTTTTTAGGGTCTTGTAGAATAAGAGTTACTCTCCAACACTATGAAAAAATTATTCAAAAATTGCAAAATTTTGCTATCCAAATTATCGGGTCAAAGTGACCCAGTGAATAGTGGTAAAAATCCAAATGGTGCAAAAGAGGTGGGACGGAGTGGTAATAGAAAAATAAAAGGCTTAATTACTAACGCATACACCCAGTTTGGCGAAACTATCACATTGCAAATCCCACTCTAGTCCTTGATTGCATCCCCAATTTGCAATAAATATGTCAATTAGAAACTGGTAAAAATTTCCATCTAAAACTCCATCCTTGTGCAAAGGGTAAAATTGACAAGACAATACATTCAAATTTAAAAAAAACTTAAGTAATAAAAAGAGAAAATGATTGCATCCCCCATTTGCAGTACATATTTCAATTAAAGCTGGTAGAAATTTCCATCCAAAACTCCATCCTTGTGCAAAGGGTAAAAGTTGTCAAGACGATAAAATCAAATTTTAAACAAACTTAAGTCTTTGCTACTACTTTTGAACTCTTGAACTCTTAGTCCTTATGGGACTCCTTTTGGCTTGCAGCTCTTTGCTACAGCATGCTGTTTTGGTGGTTTTTGTTTTAGATCCGTTGGTTGAATCCTTGTTGGTGCCTGTTTTAGTATCTATCGGTCGGTTTGTAATTATTTGTTCTATCTAATGAAGTTCTTAAGTTACAAAAAAAAAAGGAGAGAGAGAGAGAAAATGATGAAGAAGATGAACCATACTGTTCATCAATGGCTACCACTTGTTTGTTTGTCTGTCATAGTCCATCAATGGCTAGCACTCTCTCCATCGGAATCACCACAGCCGTGAATCACTCCCAGACTCATTGTATTCTACATAGAGAAGCTAGATGCACCAACCGAAACGAACCTTAGCTGCCCTTATCCTCCACCGACGGCCGCCAATCACCACGGAAATCGAGCTTCATCATCGCCTCCTCCTTTCGGCCACTCCTGGCTCCCTGTCCTCACAAATTGACCCTACCAAACTAATTTCTTCACCCATCTAAGGGCTAGTTTGGTGATGCTATCGCGGTTTAGAAAGCTTCTGTGTAGAAAGCACTGTGAGAAAGTTGTTGTGGGAATCTACACAAAAAGTGTTTGGTAAACTTCGTATAAAATTTGCTATGGAGAAGTACTTTTGACATTTTGTGTTTGGTAATTAGTGCTTTAGACTTTTTGTTAATGTCAAAACGACTATTCAGACATGATAAAATAAATTGTATTATTAAAATAAAATATTATTAATAGATAATGATGTCAAACGATAAATTAATCAAAAATTGGGTTGTAGAAAGCAACTCCTCCCCTGCTTTTAAAGAGATGATGTGGGAAAGCGGTTGCTTTCTAGAAAGCAGAAAAACAAAACTTTACCAAACACAATGTTTTGGATTCAAAAAGCAGCGTTCTAGAAAGCAAAAGCAATACCAAACAGGCTCTAAACAAGCCACCATAACCAAACGATTTGAAACAACTAGGGTTGGCATCTCTCCTCAATTTATAAAGCATCTGCAACCAATTGAGAATCCATAACAAGGATTCTGAAACCCTCAAATAGATTTCTCCTTCTGCAATGCATTCGAAACCAGGAACCCCAAATTGAGAATCATCGTATCCCCCTTGGTTCTTCATCTAATATGCAGCTTCACTGTCCTCATTTGTCACCAAACCTGACAGTGTCCGACGGTTATGCATTACGGGTTTTGCAATTTACCCATTTGCAGCGATCACTGTGGCTTCTCGGCAATGATTTTCACAAAGACCGACATAGGGGACGAACTATCATCGCGAATTATCAGTTTGTCATCATATTCCGTTCTTAGCGAAATCACATTCACCATTATCTTTATAATTATTTAATAATTTTTTTATTTACACTTTTTAATATGATTTTTTTATGTATTGACAATTTTACCCTCTGCAGATGGATGGTGTTTTGGACGGAAGTTTTTACCAGTTTTTAATTGACGTATTTATTGCAAACGGGAATGCAATCAGGGAGTTTTAGAAGTGAGGATTGCAATGGGATAGTTTCTCCAAACTGGAGGTATGCATTAAGCAATTAAGCCAAAATAAAAATCAGGGGATGAATTACAAAAGCACACTGGAATCCTTCCGTTACCAAACATATGAGTGTTTGAAGCAATTCGGTGGAATGTTATGACACGACACTTCGACAGGCGTCTCGCTATTCAAAGTTAAAATTTATTGGTTCTCAAAATGGAAAAGGTTTCTAAACCCTGAAGTAAAGATGAGACACACCTAAAGTTTTTGGATTATTTTGTAAAGGGCATCTTCAATAGTAGTAGGTATTTTTTGCATGTTTTAAATTTTACATGACATGCAATTGAGTTTTGCTTCAGCAGTAAAATAAAATTTATACATTTTCTTGTTATGAGAAGTAAAAAATATACATGTTGAGGATGCATGAGAGGAGAGAGATAGGCACAAAATTGTGCATGCATATTTTCTTGCTAGCTATTAATGGAGATGAGGATGCATGTTCTGCAAAATGCATGAGCATATGCATTGTCTATTGGAGGTCAATTTTTTATTATATTCTTTATAGAGTCATTGACATAAAACCTACATGCACTATCACATTTGTGACACAAAAACCTATGAACTTTCAATTTTCCACATCAACCCCCTACATTTTACTACTCTGTGACACTTACTCCACAGTCGGAAACGCCGTAAAGGAATTGGATGGAACAAAGTCACGTGACAAACACATGATGGACTTATTGATAATTTCTCACTTTGGTCACGTGACTTTGTTCCGTCCAATTAATCAACGGCGTTACCAATTTTGAGTTTTTTCACAAAATAGTAAACGGGGGGGGGGGGGGGGGGGGGGGGGTTGGTGTGGAAAATTGATAGTGCAGAGGTTTTTGTGTCGCAAATGTAATAGTGTAGGTATGTTTTATGTCAATTACCCTTCTATATATTTTGCATAACACTTTTGCATAAACTATTGGACATGCTCTGAACCGAAAAGGACAATCCCTCGATCGTGATCAACAGTGTATCACAATTCATTCCATCCACTGATAGCTAGGATTTCTCGTAAGTCACATAAGTAGAGAGAGCATACATTTCGTTCTTCATCTTCCCCGCTGGAGTGAACCCTAGATACACTACAAGAGATTGGGTCTACAATGACAACTTTCAGAGTGACAATAGGGAAGTTGTCACTTAGTTTGGTTGTTCAATGACAACTACATATATTGTCAAATTTGAGGGGGTTTGAGTGACAGTATCTAGGAAATTGTCAGTATGGTGTAGGGCGGGGTCGTTTTTAGAAATTTAAAATCTTTTGGGGTCAATATACAATAACAAGATCTATATGAGTATAAAAGCTTTATTGTAACCCATTTCTTCCCAGCAGCGATTTCTCTTATCTTTTTGGGTGAACCAGATTTCCCTCTCTCTTATGCTCCGACTTTCAAACCCTAGCCCCCCAAAGCGGTATATGTGAATCGTAGATATCGGAGGCCAATCATCGATGAGCAAAGTTCACCAATTTGCTGGGCGCCTATGAGAATAGATTGACTGGATCTGTACCGCCTCGTGCACGAATCTCCATCTTCGACTGGATCTTAACCAGGTAACTCTACAACTCGCAGGTATATGTCAAAATTAGAATCTTTTGTTATGAGATTTATCCCTAATTTTGAAATTACTCGACAGTCACGACCTCAAAGTACCCATTTTGAGGTAAAATCGAACTAATATGATTTTTTGATTTTTGTCCTTGATTACAACTTAAGCAACCTAGAATAGGGGACTTACGTATATAGATATTGTTTATTGTTCTGCATTATATCTTTCTTTTATGCAGAAGAATGGTCCTGCAATAAATCAACTTGTATGGTGCAAGAAAAGCTTCATTTTGATATAGGTTTTATGAATTGATTTGATATAGTTGGTTATCTTATTTTCCAGTAGTACAGATTCTGGTTAAGAAACTAGAAGTCTCCATTTAAATATCATATTTGGCTAATGTCAGTTAGCTAATGCATTGCTCTGTTTTCAAGGTCATTAACCTCAAAAGGCGTATGCTAATTCTACTTCCCCTGGTATCTTCCCTAATCTTCATTAAATAAAAAAAATGGGGCTATATCTAAATTCAGTAACCTCTCCCTCTAATGAACACTCTTGAGTTTCATGGGAATCGTCTTGACTGATTTTATTCTCTTCTAATATAGTTAACGGTGCAATTGTTGTTTGAAAGAATAAGCATTCTGTATATGCTTCATAGGGGCTAAAATTTGTCATTCCTCAGAAAATACCCAATATGTCATCAAGGTGACTGGAGTAAACTCAATCTGTTTGAGTACTCTGCCCTTAGTTACTCAACATTTTGAAATCGCTTCACAAACAGCACTAGGGCTAGTTTAAACTTAGAACCTTACATAACGATATTTGAACATGAATACTCTTCCTTTCTTATTAGATTTATAAGGTTGCCATTTGTGCTGGAAATTGTAGGAACAATGGATGATATGTGTGACATTTGGCAATGATAGAACACAAGCTTAACTTGGTGGTGTCTGGACTTACTATTGAAGATAAACTCATAAGGTTGGGTTCTTTGTAAAAAAAAAATTGTCCAAGGATATTTTGGCCATGTCAATTGTCTTGGGAGGTACTAGCCAGTTGTTTTTGTAATATTAAGAAAGACTTTTGTTTTCCTCAAAAAAAAAAAAAAAAAAAAAAGAAAGACTTTTGCTACTGTGGAATATGCAGCTGGGTGAACAGAGTCCAAGTTTCCAACTCCAACCGATATTTAGTTCTTCACACGATTCTGTATGCGGTGGGGTCTGAACAAAATTGATGGTATAATTCCCCAAGTTTCAGCAGAAGTAGCTTTTCTTTTCCAAATTATATTAAACATCAATAAACTACTGCCGATATTTTAATGTTTACGAACTGGGATTGTTTTGATTATTTACACTATTAGGTACATTGTTCAGGGTATCTGGATCAGGGGATGTGTGTTTAGTACTCCGGCTTGAGTTGGTATACTCCTGCTAATATCTTAACTCAGATTTCAAATGTATCGGTTTCAATCGAGATAGTACTAACTTCACGACTTATTCCATGTCTTACATGTTCTTGGTAATTTCAGGGGTTATATCTGCTGATGGCTTTAACTTGTACAGGTATGCTTCTTCCCAGTTTCTATCATAATAATTGTTCTTATATTTGCCTTCCTTTTAAATGACTTTAACTTGTTCTCACAAACAACATCCAGTGCAGCAAGGCTGGCGAAATAAACAGCAGGGGCACGCACAATGGCATCAACTGAACATCACATCAAACTGTCAGCAGTCCAACTCCGTAGACACCACCCATAACCGGACGCCAACAACACCTGCAACACCACACGATCAGAAGGTTAGTCTTCTCGTTGTGTTATGTTCTTACCAAGTAATTCTTACCGTTTACATTGTTGTATGGATGCTGATCATGCATTTAGAGTAGCTGGGTTGATTGATTGAAATGCACTTACACGACTTGTTTCATTTTCAGAGCCAATCAATGTATGATTGGCATAACAAAGACGGGATGACGTCAAGACTGTGCAGGAATGACTAAGTTCTATTTCCAGATTCAAACGATGATGATTATTCTATTTGCCTCATCATAGTTGATGTAATAGGATAGATACGGAAAAACCAATATTTTGTATAAGTGTAATATGTGACTAAACTTTTCCGAATCACCATTTAGCGTGATGGATTTGATTTATTTGATTCGGTTTCGAGTTTCATGTTTTGTGGGGAAGATATTGATATTATGGCAGATCAGATTCCATTATATTGAAATTCTTGTTTAATGACAATGTATTGTAACTGAAAACCCCAGGACAATGGCAATAAAAAAATTGTCACTGAATTCTGCAGAAAAAAGTGACAAGAAATATTGTCACTGACGATAAGAGCCCAGTGACGAGAATAAAAGTCGTCACAAATGGCTCAATTTTAGTGACAAAAAAATATTGTCATTAAATCTTGTGACAAAAAAATATTGTCACTAATGGCTTGTAATTTAGTGACAAAAAAATATTGTCACTTTGCTATTTAGTGGCGCATATTTAGTGACAACTTTGTGGCGAAAATATTTTTGTCAGTAAAACCTTTAGTGACAAGAATGATACATTTAGTGACAAAAATAATTGCCACTAAACAGCGAATCTGTTGTAGTGGTAGGCACCTCGTCGGCGGTGATTGAGTGGACAATGACAAAACTTCTAAGGCATCCGAGAGTGATGAAGAAAGTCCAAGAAGAAATAAATAGCGTCGTCGGCCAAGAAAGAAGGGTGGATGAGAAGGATGTGAGCGATTTCAAATACTTGGAAATGGTTGTCAAAGAAATGTTAAGGTTACACCCAGTGGTACCCTTGTTAGCACCTCGAGAATCCACCAAGGACCTAGTTATAAATGGCTACTTAATCCCTAAGAGGTCCACTATCTTGGTGAATTATTGGGCTCTAGCCAGAGATCCAAACTCGTGGCCGGAGAATGCTGAGAATTTCTTGCCGGAGAGGTTTCTTGAGAGTGAGATAGACTTCCGAGGACACCATTTTCAATTCATACCATTTGGGGCAGGAAGGAGAGGATGCCCCGGGATGAACTTAGGTCTGATCACCACCAGGTTGGTGGTGGCTCAGCTAGTACACTGTTTCAATTGGGAACTTACTAACGGGATGTCACCCGCTGAATTAGACGTCAAGGAGAGATTCAGCGTATCATTAACAAGAGCAAACCACTTGCTTGCTGTACCCAAATACCGACTAAGTACGTAGTATGTGATGGTTGGCTGGCTGGTAGATAAACAAAATAAGACAAGCATTGGGCGACAATTTCCTTCCATCTTCAGAATAAGTTAGTTTCCCCTTCATTGTCAGGAACTTCGTGTGGTGTGTCATGTTTTATGTAACATTTAGTTTCAAATTCATATATATATATATATATATATATATATATATATATATATATATATATATATATATATATATATATATATATATATATATATATATATATATATATATATATATATAGCAGACGGGTTTCGTGAAGGACATTGCCTCGCAACAAAACGACTCGCCGTTGCTTATGACATGCAACCACTCGACGCTAGCCTCACAATCGCATTCTAATATGACCATTTGAAGCAACTCAACCAACCACAAACCTTCCTCCCATAGGAACATATTAACGAAACGCACAAACGAACCCTCACTTGGCCACCGTCTTATATGGTTATCACGGATGGTATATTGACACTCCAAATTACTTCTCCACACGTTCCCATAATTTTCCCATATTGTTGGAGACAATTTCCCATTTTTTTCCACCCTTTTTTGGATTTTTCTCCATTTTCCCCCATTTTTCGGGCATTTTTTCAATAAAAAATAATAATAAATAATTACCGTGACCGGAAAAATTTTAACCCGAATTTTTCTCGTACTATTAATTATAATCTTCGATATATATATACAAATATATATATATACATACATACATACATATATATGATAACCGCGGTGTCCGGGTCAACTTGCGCGCACCTCAATTAATCCACGAGATTCTGAGGAGGCCATGTGAATACCCAGTGGCCCTAAGGGAATTGGCGTTCGTGTGGTTCGAACCTGAGACCTAAGGGGAGCACACTCTTAAGCCACAAGCTTTTGCCAGCCAACCCTTGGGGTTCAAATTCATATATGTTACGTACTTTGTTGCTGTTGTCGTCGTGGTTGTGGTCCCCGTCGTTGTCACATTATTATTTTCTTCGTTTGAAGTATGATCACTTGGTTTCTAGCAAGAGGCCTCTAAACCGTCCTATTCACAGTTGTTATGTTTTAATACTATCTATCTAGCTCATCAATGGATGTAGCACTCCACCATTGTTGAAGAGGTATAATTCGAACTCCGCCATTGTTGAAGAGGTATAATTCGGAGATTGTGAAATTGGGAGTAACATGTATTACAGTAAAGAAAGTGTTTTAGTCATGTGAGGGGTTTTATGTATTTTCTACATCTTCAGGTGCCTAGTACTATTTCTGTAACGGTCACTTACCATAGTTAGGTAAGTGACCATGGTTAAGTTGTGAGTATATAAACTCACTAATCTCTCTGTATTAGGGTTTATGGCCGATTGGCTTCTCTTGAGAATGAATCATTTTCTTCGTTTCTATCCTCTGCAAATCAATCTTGTCAAACCCTAGCGGGTTCTTTCATGGTACCAGAGCCAGGTTGCTCTGATGCTACCTACTCCGATTGATACTCAAATCACGCAGTCATCATTTCTCACCATGAACAATTCAGTCTCTTCGGGAAATCAAAACCCCCTTTATCCTCTTTCCAGCATCAATAATCTCATGCCCTTCAAGTTGAATAATACCAACTTTTTGTAATCTGGAAACACCAGATTTCATCTATTTTTCGTACCCAGTCTCTGTTTGGATACCTCGACGGTTCGATTTCATGTCCTCCTCAGTACCTGACGGACGATGACGGTTCTGTTTCTCCGGTGATAAACTTTCTCAGCATGGCAAGTTCAAGATCAAGCAATCCTGACTCTTCTCAACGCAACTCTGACCCAGGAAGCCCTAACTCTGGTTATTGGCCGTTCAACTTCTCGAGAGGTATGGTTAGCCCTTGAATGCAGGTATGCATATTTGACTCCCTCTAATATTCTGCAACTGAAGACAGAATTGCAAACCCTAAAGAAAAAGGGAGATTCTATTGATGTCTACATTCAGAAACTAAAATCTCTTAGAGACATATTGCATGCTGCTCTTGTTATAATTGATGATGAAGATATGCTTCTGTTCACCTTGAATGGTTTGCCTCCAGAATATAATTCTTTTCGTACTACCCTCAGCATAACCCTTGGTTCTGGATCTATGTCTCTTGAGGAATTACATGTTCTTCTTAAAACTCAAGAGCAAATGTTTGAAGCTCAGATAAGTGCTGTAAATGATATGAATAGTACTGCTTTTTCTGCCTCTGTGTCACCTGTGTCTAGTGGTCAGACTAGTCAAAACCCTGGTGCAAACCATAGTAACTCTAGGGGTGGTTATAGAGGAGGAACCAATAGAGGTGGCAGAAATGGAGGAAGAGGTGGTGGATAGTCTAGAGGTAGAGGCTATCAAGGCTATACCAATACAGTAAGAAACCAAGGTGGGTATAGAGGTGGTAATAACAGAAATGGAAATGGTGGTAGAGGAAGGTCTAATGGGTCTAACAATGCTCCTGCAACATGCCAATTATGTGAATATGACTACCATAGTGCTCTTGATTGTTGGCACAGGATGGACCATGCCTATCAGGGCAAGACACCACCTGAGAGTTTGACAGCAATGTATGCTGTTACAAACCAATCTCACTACTCTCACCCATCCTAGCTCACTGATACTGGTGCTACTAATCACACGACCTCTGATTTGAGTCATCTCTCCCTGGTGGAACCTTATAATGGTTATGATCAAGTCTCTGTTGGGAGTGGTCAAAATGTTCCCATAAATCATTCTGGTACTGCTCATATCACAACCTCTTCTCATGTGTTTAAACTTTCTAATACTCTTCATGTTCCATCATTAGCAACAAATCTCCTATCTGTTCACAAAATGTGTGTTGAACACAATTGTCAATTTGTGTTTAATGCCGATTCTTTTTATATTCAGGACAATGCAGCAGGAACAATAATCTATCAAGGCAAGAGTGAAAATGGATTATATCCAATTCACTCAACTCTAAGAAATGTTTTTCTTTCTAATTTATCTTCTGAAAATGTCTGTCCTAGTTCTAATTTATGTAAGCAAGTGAGTATCTCTTTGTGGCATTCAAGATTGGGACATCCCTCTGATGAAATTTTTGAAGAAAGTTCATGTTAATTTAGATTTTAAATCATGTTCTTATATTTTGTGTGAATCTTGCCTAAAGTGTAAAATTACAAAATTACCCTTTTCTGATGCTACTCATGACACTACTCAACCTTTGCATTTACTTCATAGTGACTTGTGGGGACCTGCATCTGTTAAGTCTTATCATGGATACAAATATTATGTTCTCTCTGTGGATGATTATTCAAGATTCGGATGGGTCTTTCCTCTTGTCAACAAGTCTGATCTTTATACTGTTTTTCCTATTTTCAAGAATCAAATTGAAAAGCTAATGAATTGTTCTATTAGAATCTTAAGAAGTGATGGTGGTGGTGAGTATATGTCATATGTTTTTCAACCACTTTTATCTACAAATGGCATCACTCACCAAAAATCTTGTCCTTACACACCTCAACAAAATGGTCTTGCTGAAAGAAAACATGGACACATAGTTGAGACTGCTGTTACTCTTATGCATCAAGCTTGTCTGCCAAAATACTTTTGGTATCATGCATTCCAAGCTGCTGTTTTTCTTATAAACAGAATGTCTACAAAAGTGTTGCAATTTAAATATCCTTTTGAAGTCTTATTTGGATATAAACCTGATTATACTTGGCTCAAAATCTTAGGTTGTGCTTGTTATCCCTATTTGAGACACTACAACACCTCCAAACTTGACAGTAAAACTACTCAGTGTGTCTTTTTAGGATATGAACCAAATTAGAAAGGCTATATTTGCTTTGACATAAATACAAAAAAAAAATCATATCAGCAGACATGTAGTGTTTGATGAATATGTGTTTCCTTTTTGCACTACTTCTGATGACACATCAGCTACTTCTACTCCTTGTGATCACTCACAGTGTTCTTCTGTGTTTCCTATTTCAGGGCAAGACATTTATGATACCACATTAAATGCTGCATCATGCTGTCCCATCTCTCCTGCATTTAATGACTCTGCTGGTGTGATGGATGTACCAGAACCCACCACTGAGCTGCATCCTGCTGATCTGGACACCTCAACCACAGATACTACTGACATGGAGCCTATGAGTGCAGGTAGGGCACCAGTGGTGGGGACACCTGTGCCTCACCCCACACCAGTCAGACATTCAATATAAACTATAAGTAATTCTGGTATCTCAAAGAAAAAGGTATATCATACCGTATTTAATGCAACCTTAAATCCTGTATTTAAGAACAATGATTGTATTGATTGCACTGCTTCTCTTGATGATCCAACTATCTTCAGAGAGGCTCAAAAACACTCTCAGTGGATTAATGTCATGACTGAAGAGTTTGAGTCTCTCATAAAACAAAATACATGGACTCTTGTTCCCCCTCCTTTAAATGCAAACATTGTGGAAACCAAATGGGTTTACAAAAGCAAGTTTAATCCAAATGGTACTGTTTCTAGATATAAAGTTAGATTGGTAGCCAAAGGTTTTCATCAAACAGCTGGTTTAGATTTTGAAGAAACTTTTAGTCCTGTGGTCAAACATGCAACTGTTAGAATTATTCCTGCTCTAGATGCCACTTTTGGGTGGAAACTTCAACAATTAGATGTTAAAAATGCCTTCCTTCATGGAGTTTTAAAAGAAACTGTTTACATGAGCCAACCACAAGGTTTTGTGCACCCCAAATTCCCACATTATGTTTGCAAATTGCACAAGTCCATATATGGCCTTAAACAAGCACCAAGAACTTGGTTTGTAAGTCTTTCTCAAACATCACAATGGCAAGATTATCATCTTGTTACTTTAAGTTGATGATATTATTGTTACTGGAAGTGATCCTAAATATATTGCAACTCTTGTTACTCAACTTCAATCAGTTTTTGACATGAAAAATCTTGGTGAACTTACTTACTTTCTTGGTCTTCAAATCCAGAGATCAGCTTCTGGTATTGCTATACATCAATTCAAATATATCTCAGATCTTTTACATAAATTCAAAATGCAGGACTGCAAACCCAGACCAACACCCTTACCTGCTGGTACTAAATATCATGCTGCTTCTGGTGAGATCTTTTCAAACCCTACCTTATTTAGACAATTGATTAGATCTCTTCACTATCTTACTTTTACCAGACCAGATATTAGTTTTGCTGTTAATCACTTATGTCAATTTATGCATAACCCTACTGACCTACACTAGAATGGGGCAAAAATAATTCTTAGATATCTTCAAGGCACAAAAAATTATGGTCTCTTTTATACTTCTGGATACCTCCCTGTTCATGCATTTAGTGATGCTGACTGGGCTGGTAATCCAACAGATAGAAGAAGTACAACTGGTTTTGTTATTTTTCTTGGAAATAATCCTATTCATTGGGGTGCTAAGAAGCAGCCTACAATTTCTATAACCTCAGCTGAAGCTGAGTACAGAAGCCTAGCCACTACTGGTGCTGAACTTTGTTGGATTAAAATGATTTTGTGTTTTCTCAAAGTTCCTATCCCTACTGCTCCATCTATTCAATGTGATAGTAAATCAGACATTTCTATGTCTGCTAATCCTGTTCTTCACTCTAAAACTAAACACATTGACTTAGATTATCATTTTATTAGAGAAAAAGTCTTTCTCAAACAACCTGCTGTGCATTTTGTTTCTAGTGCAGATCAGGTGGCAGACTTTTGTACCAAAGGGCTGCTAGGTGATCAATTTGCACAGTTAAGAGACAAGCTCATGGTGAAGCCTCTTCAGTTTGAGGAAGGCCACTTTGCTGCTGCTGCAACTCTGACTTCAAGAAACTCCAAGCTCAAGACCATTCCAGAAAAATTGAGTCCCAAGATCACCTACGCTGCCAAACTGCAAAAAGATAATCTCTCCAGTTTTTCCCAGAAGTCTCAAAGCACTCACTTCAAACATAATCCTCTCCTGAAATCACAAAAGAAAAAATGCCGCACTCGGGGAGGTACAAGTACCAGTGCTCATATCACTCCCTCTAGATATGACACTTTTCCAAAATTTGTTTTATTAGACACAAAAGATGGTGTTGCTCCCAGCTGCAACAAATGCCTCTCTGTTAAACCTCCTAGCTCTCCTTTCTTAACTTTTGGCACCTTCACTCCAACTCTTGTCAAAGGTTTAATTCACAACAAACAACAGACATGAGCTGCCTATTGTTTGAGAGGGCATATTAGAGTAAAGAAAGTGTTTTAGTCATGTGAGGGGTTTTTATGTATTTTCTACATCTTCAGGTGCCTAGTACTATTTCTGTAACGGTTACTTACCATAGTTAGGTGAGTGACCTGGTTAAGTTGTGAGTATATAAACTCACTAATCTCTATGTATTAGGGTTTATGGCCGATTGCCTTCTCTTGAGAATGAATCATCTACTTCGTTTCTATCCTCTGCAAATCAATCTTGTCAAACCCTAGCGGGTTCTTTCAACATGCATATGCGTAGCACAATCAGAACTGGAAATTGAAGCTAAAGAATACAACTAGATATTGTGAATCTAAGTTTGTGTAGGGGGGACGTGCTACATCTTATGTATTATCGATTTTCTTGAGATTTTCTTTCCTCTAGTGGCTTACGTCGAATCCCCCCCCGACTCTGTCCGCATTAATAAAACAAGACTTATGATAAATTCGATTTATGCATTTGCTAAAGGGTATTGGACACTAAACCTACATGCAAAAAGCATTCTATGACATAAAACTCCATGCACTTTCAGTTTCCCACTCCAAGCCCCTGCAATATACATTCGTGGGACACATAACCTCCCGCAGTTTCAGTTTTCCACTAAACCCACTTCAATATACATTTGTGGGACACTTAACCCCAAATTGATAACGGAAGTCAAGTTTCTTACAGAAATTCATTGTGTGCTATTCGCGTGCTAGATCTATAGAATAAAAAAAAAAACAACTTCAAAAATCATCACGTCATTAGCATGCAATGAATTTCCGTTAGAAATTTGACTTCCGGTGGGAAATTGAAACTGCAGGGGGTTGTGTGTCCCATGGATTGTAGTGTGAAACTGAAAGTGCATGGGGTTTTGTGTCCCAAAATGTGTTTTGCGTGTAGGTTTAGTGTCAATTACCCCTTGCTAAAAATAAAAAGGTTTAATTACTTAATGCATACCTCCAGTATACTGAAACTAACACATTGCAATCCCCACTTTTAGAATGAGCTTAATGCATCCCCCATTTGAATTAAATTATACTTATTGAAACTCGTAAACTAATATTCCAACACCATCCAAAAGTTAAGGGTAGATGTGGCAATACTGAAAAAACTAATAAAAATAAATAGAAAAGAAAAGAAAAACTAAAAAAATGATAAAGATAAGGATGAAGAAGAACATGAGAAGATGAAAAAGTTTATCTACCGTCTCTGTTCATCCCTCACTGTCGTCTCTTTCTAGCCTCTCTCTATATCTATTTCTCCCTATCTCTCTCTCCCTCCCTCTCTCTTGTTTTTGAATACAATTACAAAGCACAAATGAGAGAAAATCGATTTCACCAATGGGGTTTCCAATTGAAGAAATCCTGCAAACTCTGGGAATCAACATTGAAGAAATCTTGATCTCTTCCAAATCTCGAACGCATCACCATCATCGTTGTTGTCGCCGCTCCACCTTTCCTGAATTTGTCACCGTTGGGAAGAGAACACAAACTGGCTAGAATCTGTCCAGTTTCTACTCAAGATCCATTTTATATACTGTTTCTTGTAACCCACTACCTATAAGCTGATTGTGTAATACCCCGTATTTAAGCTAGGGGTTATTTGGTAATTTTATAAAAAAATTGAGAATTTAAAGAAATTGATATTTCAAACTTATTATTTACTTCTTCTTATTTTTAAAACATATGTGTGTCGTTGGACATTTATGAATAACTAGTATTTCGTTTTGGGACTATTTGTAATATATAAAATTTTGGATATCTTTGAGTATTTGCCTTTTTATTAGCGGAAGTGAAATAAGATAATTTTGTGTTTATTTTTATTGGTTAGTTGAATTTTGAAATACCCTTCTTGAATTTGTAATACTGTACTTTCCATCAGTTATCAATATTCGCATATCAACCCTCATTTTCTTGATATTTCAGTTTCTACCACAACTAACTAGTTGAGAGATTTGTAATTGCCTCCATACCCTTCCCTCATTACCAAAGTCAACAACATAAAATATTATCTCTTCATGAACACACATTAAAATATTCTCATATGTGTAGTCTTCCTACACTTATACATATGCAAGCTCTTACACAAACTCATATGTTTTCTTCCATTACATCTATTACATCAATCAACACTCACATCAAACTCTCCATTCATCTCCATTACCTTCTACCTCTTTCTCTCTCAATTATTCATATGCATTTCTCTTCAAGAGCACTCATACAAGCTCTCTTTGTCTCTCTCCAAACTTCAATCCCATTTTTGGGTGTTGACCTCACAAAAAGACCATAAAAAATCCATTTTCTACTCTTCAAATCATCAAAAACTTGATTCCAAAGATAGTATGATCATGGAGGGGAGCTCTTTCACCATTATTCTCAAGAAATGAAGGCCAATTTCACTCTTTCATCAACCATCTTCTTGAATATCTGGGTAAAATTTTCTTCTAGCCTTCAATTCATGTTTGCATGTCAATGTCTAGCACTGATTTATGAAATTTCATCTTAGTCTTCTTCATTTCCACGCTTGATTCTTCATTTTCATGGTTAGATCATGTGTTTGATTTCAAAATTTAAACCATTTCATGAAACTCACACTAGAACCCACATGCATGTTGTGAATGCCTTCTTATTTGCATTTGCATGTCAAGAACACTTAGATAATTTGTGCAAGAGCATGTAAAAATCTTAGTTAATGCCTAAAATGTGTTATTTGGGTGAAAATCAAGTCTCCATAAGTTGCATGTATCATTTAAACCAAACTTGCCGATTTTTTGGAAAATTGCATATTTTTACAATATGAAACCAGACACAAAGAGGGTCATTTTGAAAAAAAAAATCAACTTCATAGCCTTTTTGGTTTGGGAGATAAGCTCATTCTAAGTTGTATGTTTTCTGAAAATCCGTTTCTGGACCACCTTTGCCATTTTTGTTAAAAACTCCATTTTCAGAAACCTATGGCATCTCATCTTTCTTGTGATTAAAGTAGAAACATAGGGTATTCATTCTCAAGAAGATGGGCATTTTTCATATATTCCAAGTAGTAGTAATTGTTCTTCAAAGTTGAAACTTTCTGTCAAACTTGTCACTGCACAGCGGTGTTTGTTAAAACTCTCATAAGTTCATCATTATCCTTAGATAAGGATAGAAATGGTAAGAGTGTGAATCAAAAGGAATATAGAGGTATGATTGGTTCACTATTGTGTTTAACTG
The DNA here is from genome assembly GCA_023055425.1 of Linanthus parryae. Taxonomy (NCBI): domain Eukaryota; kingdom Viridiplantae; phylum Streptophyta; class Magnoliopsida; order Ericales; family Polemoniaceae; genus Linanthus; species Linanthus parryae. The sequence goes on from JALGPY010000030.1 coordinate 1,366,979, forward strand.
CTAGTAAGAACATATATCATGTTTACTGTCTGTATGTGTGCAAATTTTCAAGCCGATCCTAAGGAATGTCACTTGGTTGCTATTAGAAGAATTTTTAGATATGTGAATGGTACCAAAGACTTGGGGCTTTGGTATTCAAGAAGTTATAATTTCTCTTTGAGTGGTTATTCAAATGCAGACTTTGTAGGATACCAAGTTGACAGGAAGATCACATCAGGATATTTCCTATTCATTGGCTCATCACTGATCATGTGGCATTCAAAGAAGAAAAACTCAGTAGCCTTGTCAACTGGAGAGGCTGAATACATAGCAGCTGGAGCTTTTTGCTCAAAAGTGTTGTGAATTGCTCAACAAATAAGCGACCTTGGCTATGAATTCAGAGAAGTGCATATCAATTGTGACAACAAAAGTGCTATTTCAATTACAAAGAATCATGTGCAACACTCCAAAACTAAACACATTGATGTAAGACATTATTTTATAAGAGATCATGTCGAAAAAGGTGACGTGTCTTTATCTTTTGTATTTACAGCCATGCAGATTGGTGATATTTTCACTAAACCTTTGCCAGATGAAAGGTTTGCAGCTCTAAAACTTGAATTGGGCATGCTAAACAAAGATGCATTTTCTAGGGGGAGTACTAGTTTACATGTATTATGTGTGTGAAATTCTCAAAGCCTTGAATCAATACTTTCTTAGCCTTGAAAGTATTCTGCAAAGCTTTAGAGTTTCTGTGAGTTCTGCAGTTTCTCAAATCTTTGGAGAGTAATCCTGCTTGTTTTGTTTAATAATTGGATCAGTTAATATTTTGCAGTATCTTAGTAGATAATTGCAGAATATTAAAAATGTTCAGAGAATTTTTTAAAATAACCCAAATTATCTTTTAGATGCAGTTTACATAAAATTTCAAAAGAGTCGTTTTTACTTGAAATTCTTTTTCTACTTAAGTCAAACTCTCCAGGATTTATCTTCTATCTATTCTATCTCTCTCTCTCTCTCTCTCTCTCTCTCTCTCTCTCTCTCCCTCTCTCTGGTTCTCTCTCCAATCTCTTCCAAAATCCTAAACCCTAATGGAGCAAAAATCGCAAGCAGCAGAGTCAAGGTTCAATAATGGGGAAGAAGAGAAGGGCAAACAGAAAGACTGAGATAACAATATCTGACTCACAATTAGAGAGAAATTCAAACAAGCAAGAGAATTATCCTCCAACAAAGGAGGTCAGAATGGAGAAGGATGTTCAAGAAAAAGGATATGGTTCTGGAAAAGAACAGCGGGAAAGCAAGAAAGACCAGGGAGACAGTTAGAAGGAGAAGAAGGATGATCAAAAGAAGAAGAAGCCAGAAGTGGAGAAGAAAGATGACAAGAAAAAGAAGAAATCAGAGGAGGAGAAGAAGGATGATCAGACACATGTGAAGAAAACCAGAGTCAAGCACAGTGCCTTGAGACTAAGAAATCAGGTTTTGGTAAGAATTTACTCCCTGAGTCTTGGTTCATTAACTCTTAGGTTAAACGTGTATGGATGGATGGATATGCATCTTCAAGCATAGCTTATTGTAATATGATCCTTGAAGAGTTCCTCGATGGATATGGATTGTATGAGGAAACTTAGAGATTTTTCTGTTTGGAAGATTCTGAACCCTACTACATTGGCTTACCCTAGGTAAACTAGACTTTTCTACCTGAATCTCGAAGGAGAATGATTTTTTAACCTCTAGGGTGGCTGGTGTGGACATAAGGCTTGTTCACAAGGTGTTTGCCAACATTTTGGGGATTCCTAAGAATTTTAATGTTGATGAATATCCAGACAAGAGGAAATGTTTAGAAAAGGCCAAAACTGAGTTCTTTCTGGAGGGTACACCATCACCAAATAATTGACACACAATGTGTGTTGAATTGTGAAGCCAAAATTTTGTTTTCTATCATCATGAGGTATGTAGTTCCCAGGGAGCATTCAAAGGAACTGGTTACTGATAGGCTTTTGATTTTGATGTATCTTATATTTCAAGGCTTTGACATTTATTTACCTAGTGTTGTGATGGAGCATATGGTATATTGTGGTACTAGGAACAGAAATCATTCCCTACCCTACGCAAACCTATTGCCTCTTTTCTTTGAGCCTTTTGAGGTGCCTGTGAAGGATGATGAAACGATAGTTGTTGAGAATTCTCGCTAAAGGATTGGAGTAGTACAGACTGGTAAAGGGAGTTGGAAGTTTTACTCTGAATTATCTCCTGCCGAGTTTAAAGAGAAGACCTACATCAAACCCAAAGCAACAACCAATCAAGATTTTTCTCACAGCTTCAACCAATCAATATATTTCTCAGGTCATAGACAAGCTAAATTTTTTGGAGGATGGACTTGAGGATTTGAGACGGGGTCAGTTTGATCTGTACAAGAAAGTTGGGAAGTTCAAGTCTTCAGCGGAGGTAAAACTAGATATGATCATCAATGAATGAATCTGGAGAAGGTACCATCTGCTGAGACTCAAGATGCTGATAGCATAGATTCTGATATGGTTATTGGAGAAGCATTAAAGCTGAAGAAGAAGAAGAAGAAGAAGAAGAAGAAGAAGAAGAAGAAAGTACCAATTGTGCTCACTTAAAAGGATTTGTTTGAACAAAGTGATGATGAAGCTGGGAATGATGAAGCTGGTGGAGATGCTGGTAGTAAGACAAATATTGATGAAGTTGCTGTTGATGAAGATGCTTGCGATAAAGAGGTTGCTGGTGATGAGGAAGAATCAAATGATGATGAAGTAGAAGAGGAAGTACAAGTAGAAGCTTCAGGTGATGAGGAATCAGCAGAGGAGGAACAACAAGAAGATGAGACAATCGAGGAAGAGGACAAGAAAAAGAGCAAGGCTAAAGGAGGAAAGAAGAAACCCAAGAAGGATGCTGAAGCTGAAGCCAGTGTTTCAAAGCCTTGATCCCCTTCTTCTATCCATTTATTTCTTCTATTCCAAAGCCTTGGAGTCTTTTTAAATCTGTTAGTATTTGTTTCTTTTAAAACTGTGAACATGATCCTACAATCCTTCCACTCTTTTGATGAAAGTCAAAAAGGGGGAGAGTATAGGGTTTATTGGTTTTATTTGGATGGATTATGTATAAATCATTATGCTTGGATATTGTGTAGGTTTTATTTATACTAGTCTTAAACCCGCACCATGGCGCGGGCTCTGCATGTAACTATTATATTTTTTTATTTAAAAAAATACTAACATTATTTGGAGTTTGAAAAATATGTTTCTTTAATTCATGAAGAATCTTTTGAGTGATATGATATTTTCTTCTTTTTGAGAAAGAGTGATATGATATTAGTTGCACACATGTTAAGTATATATACCATTAAGTTAATTTCTCAAAAAGAAATGACCATTAAGGAATGCATATTTCGATGAAATATTGGTTTAAAGCTGTAAATTTTCGTTTTAATAAATATGTGGTTCTTTAATAAAAAAGGGTCTATAATAACGAACCAAGAAAACTAAATAATAAAATACAATCAAAGAAAATATATGCATATTCCTATTTTTTAAACTCATAAATTTATATAATATAAAAAAAGTACTACCTATACATATCTCATAAAAGAACCCTATTAGAAACAATACGTTAAGTATAGCCACGTCTATCTGTTTGAGCTACAAATTTTATCATCTTTTTTCAATTGTTTACTGAAATCACTCACAAACCTTGACAATCCTGACAATATACAAAGCTTTAGCCTAACTTTGAAGAAACAATATACATTATTGAATTGACTTTTCTTTTATTGGTCTAACATCATCCATGTTGGCTGACTATGATAAACTCTCATAGTCTAATGGGGAGTCGATATTTCCTTACTTGTATTAAGAAAATGTTTTCAGGTATAACTTTTCTTTGCATCTCGACTGGTATACATAATTTTGAAATGATAAGCCATAGATATTGTTGATTCACTACAATTGTATGAAAATTAAGTGAAATGTTATATTAATAGATGTGATAAATTCTTGTTAGCTACCACTCAACATAAGTATTAGAAATTACTCATGAAATTGAACATAAAGGCTTATAACTTCTAGTATGTGAGTGTCGTGTGCAAACATATTGGGTTAAAAATAATTTTGCCTGAAATCTACAAAAAATATTTACTTAGCTAAATCACACATAGGAAGAGATTTCGCAATTTTCAAAGAATTATGTATTATTAATTTAAATTATTATGAACATTGAATTTATGTACAATTTTTTCAATAAGTTGAGATCCAAACAAATTAAAGAAACATAAGTACGGCAAATAGAACGATATATAGTTACGTCCATGAGAGATTGAGGAATCAATTTGTAAAGTCTTAAGACGACAGATAATGTTGAATCTGAAGTCAATGTCAAAGGTTATGGTTTGAATTCTTAAGTAAGAGGGGCTTGTTATGTAATTGAAATTTCATCTAATTATCATTGTGATGTTTTCTTTATGTTCCATTTTATTATGATTTTGTATGGTTCACATATGGATTAACTTTGTTTCTAAGATGTTTTTTGTTTATTTTGAATATTAACTGTTTATTACCTATTTATTTTAGTTATTTGTTTTTTTTTCTTGAATGCCTATTTAACGTTTTCTTTGTGTTAAATACATCACTATCATGTAAGGTTAATGGAATAAGAACTCTTGTATAAATTATTTATATATGAAAAAAAAGAAATTATAGTAGAGATTTTGTACATAAATTATAAAAATTATTATTATATTATTAAGTAAAGCATGGAAACACATTTGTTTTTCAAACTGTATGATTCAATGTAAGAGGTTTATTTATTTCTTTATTTTCAATGTTAAATTTGTACTATCTTTTTTTTTATCTTTTTTATGAGTTGATTTAGTTAATATGTTTTTTAATAGTCTATTTGTTTTCTTCTTCTCAGTGACATATAAGGTTAATTGACGGAACACTTGAAAAGTTATTTACATTAAGAAAAATATAAGACGCAAAAAATATTCGGAAAAAAATCAAAAGTTGTAGTTATATCTTAAAAAATGCACAAAGAAACAAAAATTCGATTCAAACTGTATGATTAACTCAAGAGGTCTTGTAATGTTAATTGTTTATTGTCTATCTGTTTTTTTATTTTATTGTATGTTTTTTTTTGTTTTTAATTTGTACGGAACAATAAAAGTATTAGTAATTCTCGTCACATAGAAAGTAACGATTTAAAACTTTTGGTATGTGGATTTTGTGTGCAAACTCTTTTAGAAAAAAAAAATAGTCTTTTTTAACCCACAATCATAAAAGATTTGTACGTAATCCATTTCTAATAAAATATACATATAATTTTAATTAAAAATTTCAACTATATTTATTTACAGTAGTTTTACTAAATTGAGAACCAGAAAAATTAAAGCGATAAATAAATATGGCAAAAAGAAAAAAAACTAACGACAACTTCTGTGAGAGTAGGAGGAATCAATTTATGAAACTTTGTCCTCAAGACAGTACAAAAAGAAGAATACGAAGTTATGTGTTTTAAATTCTTAAGTAAGAGAGGTTTGTTATGTAAGTTAATGTTCATTAAATTATTGAGTTGATTTTTTTTTTTCAATTCAAATTTTGTTTGGTTCATACTTTGCTTAGTTCCCTTTCTAATGTTGCTTTTGTTTGGTTTTTTCAATATTAATTGTTTAATACTATTTTATTTATTTGAGTTTTTATTGATCGTTACTTGTTTTTTTTTTGTGATACGTACAATTATTGTTATCATATAAAGTTAATTTGATTGAATTTATGCATAAAAAATTAAATAAAAATGTATTATTATAAATATCAAAGAAAGTTACTATTTTCATCAATGCATGAAGAAATGAAAGTTTTGATATAGAGTACGGGTAAATGTAAAATATTTATTTTTCTTTTCTATGTTATAATCGAAATGCAGTCTTTGAAAGATAATTGTTTGGAGATTATTTTATTTATTTAAATTATGATTTTTCTTTAATTTTATTATATGATTTTTTATGACAGATACATTACAATCATGTAAGGTTAATTGAATTGAACAGTTACTTATAAAATCTACACTAAATAAATAAAAAAAACTAGTAGAAAGTACTCACTAATAAATTAAAAGTTGAAGTTATCTTATATACCATTGCATAGAAAAGAAAATTCGGACGTGAAAGGTTATAGTTGGAATTATTAAGTCAAAAGAGGTTTGCTCTACAATTTCAGCCTTATTAATTAGTGTGGGTTGATATTTTTTTCTATGCAACTATGATTGTGTTGTTCACATTCCTTTACTTTGTTTCTAAGGTTATATTTTTATTTTTTAAAATATTATTGTTTATGATCAACTTTTTGCAGTTAATTTTGTTATTTTTTGTGTGTTGTTATGTTTGTTTTTCTTTGTGATAGATATATTTCAATTATGTAAATGTAATTCAGTAAAATGAGGTAAATATATTTACATTAGAAAAAATATAAATTATATTGAAAATGTTGCACTTAAATATCAAAAGTTGTTATATATTTTACCAATGCATAGAGAGAGAAAAAGTTGATTCAATTAACATAAATGAAAAAGGTTTATATTTTCATCAGATTTCAATTTTTATTAACAATCTTTTTAGTTAATTTGATTTTTCTCATTCGTTTACTTTTTATTTATGATGATACATTGTTAATTGTTTGGAATACTTTTATAAAATACTTTTATGATCTAGAACAAAGAAAATCAAAAGTTGTAGTTACTTTTTTTATCAATGCATAAATAAACGAAAAGTTTGAGGTGACTGGCAATGTATAAAATCCAGTTTAGAAGTCAAAAGTTGAAATTGCTTTTTAATCAATGCATAACTAAAAGTCTAATTGAAGGTGTATGGTTCAATATAAATATATATATATATAATGTTAATTTGAATTTCCTTTTTTAAGTTAGTTTTCTTTTATATGTTTCTTTTTTTCCTTTATATGTTTCTTTTTCCTGTACCCTAGTAGTCTTTTCTCTGTCATTGATACATTACTATTATGTAATGTTAATTTAAATAAACACTTGCAGAAATGTATTTACATTGAAGTGAAAATTAATATTTTACATTAAAAAGGTGATTATAGAAGGTTATTCACTGAAAAAATTAAAAGTTATAGTTATATCTTTTGACAATGCCTAGAGAAACTAAAAGTTTGATTCAAAGTGTATGGTACAATGTAAAAAAATAGGGTTCAATGCATCCCATTTTATTGAAGATAGAGTTGGCAAACCTATGTGTCACTAATATATGAATTGGCAAAATTTAACTGGTTGACATTACCCATGTGTCTGCCACTTAATCTTATAACATTACATGTGTCATATCAAGACTTCTTTTCAAATCTTATGTGGCATAAGGAGAATGAGCCTCCCATTTACTTTGGTTTTATATATATATATAGATTAGCTCACTTTGTTTTTATATATGTGTTAAGTGCTTGGTATGTGTATACTAGTTCAGCTTGTTTTATATATGTTTTAAGTGCTTGGTATGTGTATACTAGTTCAGCTTGTTTTATATATGTTTTAAGTGCTTGGTATGTGTTAAGTGCTACAATTACTTCTATTTGTTGGTATTTTAGTTTATGTTAAGTTGCAGGTTCTATGAGACAACAAGAATATTTGTTTTATCTTTCATCAAGGGGGAGATTGATAATTCAACTCCTTTAAATTAATGATGTGTATAAACTCAGGGGGAGTTATGCTTTGAAGATGATGAAAGACAGAATTGGTTGAGAGACATGTTCAAAGCTCCAAAGGTTTGAAGCTCAACATTGCTATAGTCTTGTTATATATTTGCTGACAAATTTGTGTGTAGCAGGCTGGGCATTGGTTTGAATGTTGTTTCTAAGTTCTTTTATTGTCTCTTACAAATATTCATGAGACTAACAATGAGGGTATATAGCTGGACACATGTTTAAATTGGTATGTCTTAAGAGTCACAGCTTGCAGAAAAAAGCTTTGAAGGAAAGGCAAAGCTCCAAAGCTTTGGAGCTTATATTGGATTATATATATGTTATTCGGGCTAAAAAGTTCTTGTTGCAGGCTAACTTATCTGGCTATGTGATTGGTTATTGACTTGATCTAATTCTTAATCATCATGTTAACTATCATTAGGCTTTATATATATATATATATATATAAAGTATATATATATATATATAAATATATAGTGTCTTATTCTCTTAGAGAATAGCCAAGCTTACTGGTTAAACTGATCTGCCAAACATGTCATTATTCTTATGCTATTCTTTCTCGATTGTGTATTAACTTGTGTTCAAGTTTTTCAGGGTTGGACTTTGGTCAAATGTGCATAACAAAATTAAAACAGCCATTTGAATATAGCTATTGAATGAAGCTGTTAGATGATTGATGATTTTTAGGAATTCAGTTCCTAAAATATCTTAGGTTGTTGCTGTTTTTCTATTGCAAACTGGATTTGAATTTCAAGCATAAAGAGAGTTGATATGCAGTGAAAATATATATATCACACGTGGTAAATCAATTATCAACTCTTCAACTATTCAAAAAGATTGAGAGCTCAACATTGGAGAAGTTCAAATCATCTCAGTCAATCCAGATTCATGAAGAACACTTGTAAGCTTCACTGCTTATTCTGCATCGTGTTCTTAATTCTTGTGCCTTAACTGTGTAATTATTCTGATTTCATAAACCTCATTAACTTTATTAAGTTAGTTGTTCAATTGAACAACAAAGAGGTTCTTATTGTTTCATTAGATTGGTAGCCAGAACTAGATAGGTCTGGAACCAAAGCTGTATAAGTGTAAGGTAGTTAAATTAGGCTTGAAATCTAGGGCTAAGTCTATGATTAATAAGAAGTTGTTCAAATTCCTGGAGGGATAGTATCCCTTAGACGGAGAGTAGACCCATTGGTGGCTAAACTTCGTAAAAAATTTACTGCGTTCTTTTATTTACATTACTACAATTCTTTCTGCTCACACAACTGCAAAACACACATCAGCTCCAAACCTTTGGAGGATTTCTTGCTTCAAAGCCTTGGAGCTCTAAACTGTTTCAAACTACTTCAAGCTATTGCTAGCTTTACCTGTCCAAAGCTTTGAGATTCTATTAGATCTCTGTGTTAGAGTTTCAAAAGTTCATTTTTAGAAAAAGTTTGCATACTCTATTCAGCCCCCCTTCTAGATGATCTTGTTTTATACCTGCATTACATAATTTCATGGTGTTTCAATATAAGTTAATCAAGGGTAAAGACAATGTAATGCCCTCTTTTGTTTGGATAAATAAGGATACCCCCTGTCGGAGACAACATGGCCCCCATCAGTGGATGGAGGGTGGACTGATACCACCCTTCTGTTGTGTCCAGGTAGTGTTTGGTACAATCTAACATTTTATGACCATTTTACCCTTGCAAGGGTCGAATTACTTAAATGTTCACACCAGTTTACCCTTCATGATTTTGATATTCTTGGTGTTCTTAACCACCACCACTGAATCCCCACCACCAACACAACAGCAAACAAATAAACAACTGTAGATAGTGCTTTCCAGATAGAAGGATCACCGCCACGTGGCAGCCATCCAGCATGCCTAGCTGTGCTCCATCCACAGCGGATCACCACCCGTGCTGATCCACGTGGGGGCTACGAGACAGAGCCCCCGCGCACCATAACACGGGACTTGTAGGGACTTAGTTGTTTGGAGGCTAGAGTAAGGACCGTCGCGCGCGTGGGACAACCAAACTCGCGCGAGACCTCTTTTAACTGACTGAGAGATCCTAGGCTTACGTGTACCATTAATGCGGCTGATCTCATAACGGTCTCCGATACTTGCGGACATATATGTAACGGTTCCTATATACACGTTCGAACGTGCCGTTGGGGGTTCTATCATTAAGCCGCCATTTATGGTGCACTAAACCCCCCAACGGTCACTTCCCCACTATATATAGGATCGTTATGCTCCCCAGTGCGACACGACGATAAGACAACAAGACACATATAGCCTACTGTCTCTCTCTCATACACACTTATCAATGCTTACTCTATCCCTACACACACCTAAAACTCTTCGTGTTCTTCTTCTCTACTTAAGGTGTACACTTAGGTATCTCTCAAGGATTCCTTTGTACACATTTTGGTGAACACGACGTGAAACATCCACCTTCTGACCTCCAAAATCGCCCAACCATGTCTTCAGACCAAGTCATCCGCCATGGATATCGGACTCCATCCCACGAGGAGACCTCAGAAGAGGACGAACTACTTAATACCACTCCCAATACTCGGGTTCCAGTGATCACTGAGGGAGAAACCTCTCTATAGTCTCTTCAAACCACGATACAGACTCAAGCTCGGGCCATGGAAACTCAATCCGAGCAGATCGCTCAGATAATGGCGATCCTGGGAAAGATGGCCCAAACCGCGGTCCTAGGGGCTTATGCTTCATCACTAACGACTTCGCTGTCCCCACCCGGGGTGGTGTCCACCTCAATGGGCACCTCAATAGTGCATGTCTCTGCTGCCCACGCTCCTCTTTCGAGCGGCCCGGCGAGTCAGATTCAACCATTCTTATCAGGCTCGTCCCTCATAATGTCGGGGAATCCTTCTGTGTATCCTAAGACATATCTATACGCGAGCGGAGCCCTAGGAAGCCACGGGCCTCCACCTCCGCCTCCTTACAACCCCATTATGCCCTACATTCCGGGATTCGGGCCAACAGCTCCTTCTTACGGAGGAACACCTGCCAGCATGGCGGATCTTGAGCAAAGGATTGACAAAATCATCACCAATCAGGGTTCCATGGACACTGTCATTCCAAAGATAGATAGCGCGCCTCCCATTCCGCAGGATGTCTATCTGATGCCAAACTCCGCTGGGTACAAAGCGCCCAAGTGGGAGAAATTCAATGAAATCAGCGGGAACGCCCACGAGCACGTGATGAGGTTCATGGATATGTTGGGCCCGTATGCAATTGATACTCGGCTACTCATGCGCGAGTTCCCTAAATCTTTGGGAATCGTCACATATAAGTGGTACAGAGCCCTTGAAGAGGGATCTGTAAAAATGTGGGATGACATGGTGAAGAAATTCTACACGAAGTTCTTCCTGATGGACGAATGGGTCACCACAATTCACCTTTCCCGCATGTACCAGAAGTCTGATGAGGAAGGCGTGGCCTTCATTAAGAAATTCAGGGCCAGATCCTTGGAATGCAGTGACGAGGTCTTGGAAAGCCGTGTGGTTGAGATATGCCTGCAAGGCATGCGCGGTGAGTATAAAGGTATGTTGATTAATTTAAACATGCCTACTTTTTCAAAGTTAATCGACTGCACCAGGAACATCGAGCCATTGGTAGAAAGGATGCAGAAAAGATGCGCTAGCGAGCACACACCAACGAATCCTAGCTCCAAGACCGGAAGGTTCGGTTATAAAAGGCCGCGAGATACCAATGTCCATGCAGTGTCTCCACCTAGCAAGCAACAACGACCCGAACCACAGGAGGCGCCGCCATCGCCTTGCTCGATAGAGGATGCAATTGATCTCTGCAAAAGATGGCGGAAAGATGGGATTTTGGCACCTTTTGAGCGCAAACCTACAGGAGAGCAATTCCGAAACCCCAGGTGGTGCGAGTTCCATGGTCAAGTGTCGCACCTAACACAGGAGTGCAGGAAGCTTAGATGGATGATAGATAGGAAAATAAAAGAGGGGCAACTGTTCATAGACGAGCCGGCCAAGGATGTACGAAGCAACCCCCTACCATCCCATGCGAGGAAGGATCCCAAGGGAAAAAATATCGCCATGATCTCAATTACTGACTTGGAGGAGGTTGTAGACACAGAAGCCCCGGTAGTCGCGGAGATCCACGAAGAGGAGGATTATGGAATTGACATGGAGGATTCGCGAGACGAGCGAATGAAGAGTTCTGCCAAATTTTCCAAGTTCTTCGATGAAGTGGGCTTCTCCCCAGACTGCAGGCACAAAATGACCAAGTCTATCCTCAAAGCAGCAGAGGACTATGGGGAAGAGCTGGTAACCTCAGGAGGAAGGATCGTCAGGGCTTTTCGATCGGAGGGACCCGTCATGACTTTTGATGAATCTGACAAGAGAACTAAGATGAGCCATCAGAGGCCATTATATGTAACAGCTACTATCAACTGCGTGGACTTAAAAAGGGCATCCGTTGATGGCGGAGCTGCAGTGAACGTCATTCCTTTAAGCACCCTGGAGACAGCGGGGATCCCTCAGCACAAGATAGTCAGGAAGCCATCGCCCCTCACAGGTTTCGGTAGCGATTATAGGATGACCTTGGGGTGGATTCGTTTGGGGATTCAAATCGGGAAGATTAGCTGTTCGGCCAAATTCCATGTTATCGACGCCAACACGACTTACCATATGATTATCGGGCGAGCATGGATCCACCGCTTGGATGCCGTACCTTCGACAACTCACCAAGTAGTGAAGGCTATCTGGAAGGAAAGGGTGGTTACAGTACCTGCTTCTGTGAAGCCTTTTAATTTGGAGGAATCACACTTATCTGAGGCGGTATGGTTCACAGAACTTAAGGAGGGGCCATTCCCGTCCCAGCCGTTTCCTCTACCCAGGTGGGAAGACGTCCGGGGCCAGTCAGCCGCTGGGGTAATGGTGACGCGGGAAGAAACAAAGGAGGCACAGCCCACACGGACAGAGGCTTCCAGGATCGTCAAAAACATCTATACTTTGAAAAGGGTTATCGAGCATGATGAAGACGGCAGGCAAGTGGGAAGTTTCTACTCCAATGGGAGAAAATGTTATCGTATCTAAGGATACGTTCATGGTGCGCTCCTATTATTGTTTAATAAGTAAGATTGTTGTTTATCAATTGCTCTTGTTTTATCTACTTACCGCAACCAGCACAAAGCCTATCTCACATGATAGCAGCCTCTCGCAATCAAAACCTATCTGATAAGATAGCACAAAGCCTATCTCACATGATAGCAGCCTCTCGCAAACAAAGTCTATCTGCTAAGATAGCACAAAGCCTATCTCACATGGTAGCAGCTGAACGCAAACAAAGCCTGTCTGCTAAGACAGCCCAAGCCTACCTCATATGGTAGCAGCAAAACCTATCTGCTAAGATAGCACAAATCCTATCTCACATGGTAGCAGCTGAACGCAAACAAAGCCTATCTGTTAAGATAGCACAAGCCTACCTCATATGGTAGCAGCGAAATCTATCTGCTAAGGATAGTACAAGCCTGTGGTAGCAGTCAAACCCGAACAAAGACTGTTTGATAAGATGATTAAGGCCTATCCCATGTGATAATAGCTACATTAAAATCTATCTCATAAGATAGTAGTCAGAGCCCATCTACTTGGACGGCAACAGAAAGTTCAAAATTTTATATGATGAAAGCAGTGGAATCTACCCCCCCAACATGGTAGAACAAAAACCTATTCGAATGAATAGTACGCCAAGAGCCAAACGCGCAAACACTGACATAGTATGCGAGTGGAATGAAGAAAACTCAAATCTTATTAGATGAAACAGCCAAAAGGGGCAGAGTACAATTTATCTGTCTAGATAGCAGCAGAAAACAAAGCCCCAGAAGGGGGTACAAAGAAATATGTTCCTACACTGAAAACCCTGGATAAGGGGCTTGAACTATGGAAAACTCGTCGTCATCGTCGACGTACTCGACCAGAACAGAACTCTCGCCGCTACCATGGAGAGATCCCAAATGAACTTCAAGGAATAGGTGAGGGGAATAGCTTTGGGAATAAATCCCGTTGGCTGCCCTCGCGCCTGAGTATTGGTGGAAAATAGTTCTCCAACGGAGAGCCACCACGGAAAGACCCCAATCATTACGCTTCAATTCAAGGGACAGTGAAGGGGTAGTATTGGCCGGAAGCCCACCAGGGGTTGGACCTGAGAACATGATAAAGGAAAATGCGCCTTCTTTCTGATAGAAAGGTCTACGTTGCTGATGCTCATGAAGGCTGGACGAACTAGAAGTCTTGGTTGACAAGCCCTTGGGAGACATTCCTATAGCACAATATAACTCTATGGATCCATCGAATTGGAAATCAGGTGGATGAAGGAACAGAGGAATACAGAGAAGAATAGAAGGAGAAGACATCCTCTCAATAGCGGAAGCCCAGAGGGGTTGAAAGTAGTGAAGAACAAAGCAGCAAGGAGGTGCAGGCTTATATAGGGCCCGAGGAGGACTCTTCAGTTGCCAGTAACACCTCGAGAATTGAACGAGAATCAATGGTATCACTAGAGCATACGACAATATATTAACCCCAGGTAATAATGAGGGGATAGTCTACTATGGGGCTGTCATGCCTTATCAAGATGCCACGCTGGCACGACGATCCATACGGTTATGATGGTTTCTAGGAATTTGAACCATAATCAAGGCATTGAATATTGAGACCTTTTTCAAGGTATGATGGACGGTGACGTACCCGCGCCAATTTACTTTCTTAAACCAAAAAGGTGAAAAACCAAGTAAAAGTATAAGCCTATCTCATAAGAGAGTAGCACGAGCAAAATGACAAAAAAGCCAATCTCACAGAGTAGCAGTATACGCTGATTACGCAAAGTTTACTATAGTTGGCCAAATATTTGACCAAGTTAAATGACAAGGACCATATTTATCTGAAACATGCAAGGCACGAGGAAACTAGCGGTTATGCCGGCAAAGACACATCATGCAAAAAGGGCAGTATTTTACAAATCACTTGGAAACACACGCGAACCATTGTCACGTAGTCAAAATATTCATACATCAGGAATACAAGGAAAGAACATCATATACAAAGAGGAGTCAAGGATGATGGGCCAGTGGGACTACTGCTTCAGTCTTTAAAGAAGTCTTTCAAGAGGGAGTCTTTCGCGGATAGCTTGAGCGAGTTTGCTGCGAGTTCTGCAATGCGAGCTTTCATTTCTTCCTAATGCTTCAAGGCAGCTTCATACTCTCGGGCCATATGCTCATACGCCTCCCTACGCGCGTTAAGGGCTATTGTCTCCTCTCTGAAAGAGGTATACTCAGCTCCAAGACTGGCAGAGTTGCGAGCTTTGGTCAGTCTTTGCACAAGGAAGTCCAAATCCAGCCGAACCACCACAGTTTCTTCGAGCCTCTGAACAAGCGCAAGAAGATCTTGAGCACTAGCAGCTGTGGTTCTTTCGGGGGTGGTTTTATATAATCTTTCCAAGAGAGCAGCCATATCTTTGAAAACCTTCCCCCTAGCTTCCGGTGCAGCTCCATCACTCGAGCAAATGAAGCAGGAAAGGTCACCCGTACCTTCATTAGCCATTCCAAACAGGTTTGGTCGATGCCTGCGCATAGGGACAGAACAAAACAATCAGATAAATACAAATCAGAGAGTGGGAAGAAAGAGAATGATTTTACCAGTTCCTTCGACGATTTGTGGAAGAGGGGCAAAAGATACTGCTACCCGCGAGCCGGATTGAATCGCCTCAGCCAACTTTTGATCTGCTCTCATCTCGCGCACAAAGTACGACTCAGGGATGGTAAAATTTCTCACGGGAACCACCGGGTTTGCGGCTTGCGAGCCCCAAACTTCACAGAGAAGAGAGAGTCCAGATCAAAGCTTCCAATGGAATCTTTGCTCCTCACCACACCTGGTACAGGAGAGTCAAGCACAAACTCATCAGCCTCCTTTCTTAGGGTGGTACGCTCAGCCTCCTCGGCACTCTGAGCAATGGGAGAGTCAAGATCAACAGCAATGGCGTGCTTGGTAGGCACAGCGTCGCGCGCATTCTCTTTGGTATTTCTCTCGGACGGAATTTCAGGCTCAACACGTATAGCCGAGGCCACATTCTCCAGATCGACGTCCTGCTCAATGTTGGATTCGTCCGAAGAGATTAGTACCGCTTTGGCAGGAGAGGAGACAAGATCTTCCTTCATTGGCAGTTCCTCCTCTTGCTCGATAATGAGTTCCGCATCCAGCTGATTCTCAACCTCTGGAGTCTCTTCCATCAAAACATGCCCTGGAAAATTTTGCGCCAGATACATAATCAGTGGACGCAGGAATAGCCTGAGTACTGCGAGGACGACGATGCACCAAAGGGCAAGGGTCGTGTTCTCCAAAAGTAATCATACTCTTAGTAAAGGAAAAGAGCAAAATCTCAATATAAGGATAAGCTGGTACAGAATGGAAAAACCTCTACTAATGAAACGAGCGGTATTTCCCCACTTATACGGGGTACCCGCGCAATTGTCATTTTGCAAATTATCATCAAGACCCTTCAACCTAGCATGACCTTCTTAAGATTAAAAAGGGTTATGTATCGAGCGTGCGAAAAAGAAGGCATCATGCGCGACTGGAGCACTGATTTACCTGAAGACTCTCCACATTGGTCTCTTACCCATTTACGAATATCACAAATAGGCACGCCATGGTATAAGGCACCACTTACAATGTCATAGTTCGATAGAGCAAACTTAAAAATCGTATCTTCTTCGTCTACATCATCTACGAGCTCGTGAAGTGCCAGCTGTGCCCGATGGAGGTTATCTACAGTCTTGGAGATAGCAGGGGAGGGGCGCGAACGGACAGAGCGTGTGCGTGGCCTTCGCGCCTCAGAAGCTTCACGATTGACAATTTCAGCAATGCTTCGCCACTTGGCAAGCTCAATACGCTCTGCTTCTGAAAACTTCTCTTGCAGAGACCTCTCCTCTACCATTCGTCGAGACTCTTCAATGGCCTCCTCCTCAGTCATGACGGTTGTTCCTTTGAGAGGGTTGTTGTCATCATCCGAATAAAGGAGACAGAAAGGGGTAAAACATATGTAAGGGATATTCAAATAAACAAGGGGGCTGTCGGTCAAACCTTCTTTCTCCCAGGCGACAAAATCTGAAGCTGATTCTGGGAGTGACTTCTTCTTGGAAAAAGCAGTCTTCTTTTTTGCCGGAGAAGCCTTCTTGAGAGTTGGCTCATTCCGTGCGCGCTTCGAAGGACGAGCGGGTGCATCATCAGTCACAGGGGCATCAACATTTCTCTTCTTCATATTTTTAAGAAACGGCGCAAGGAAGGAATCTAGTCCATCTGAGAGCGCACTTCTGATTCCTTCTTCCATATGCAACACTGGGGGGATGGTGTCATCAGCATACTTCTTCCTTGAACGGCAAAGGTCAACAAGTCCTCTGCTGCGATCCCCTGATGCGAAGCGCCTTAAGCAACACTGTTGAGAAGATAATGAGGAGTCACAAAGCGTAGAAATAATGAGTTGCGAATAAAAAGAAGTGTATACATGAATTTGCAACTACCGCTTGAAAGTCTCTCGCGTATTGAGTCCTCGAGTTGAGGGCATCTTGCAGGACAATAAGCTTTTTCTCTCCCAAAATCAGTTGCGGGCAAAGATGGTCTACGGCCAACAGCGAGTAATACAAATAGGGGGCCCAACCCCGGGAAAGGTTAGACTTAAAAGGGTAGTCCTTGGACAAAGGAGCGAGCGCTTTAGGAACTTGCAGTTTAACTTGCAGATTTGTCAGAAGTCGGACCTGAGTCTTCCAGAAGGCAACCCAACCAGCTGTTACTCTTTCCACTCTATGCCTTGAAGGCTACACAAGGGGCAGCTCTGCGAGAAGTAGCCCACGACTCTTGTCGAAAATGATCCCATCATAAGAGTCCTTGGCAGGAAGTTTGGACTACATGGGGGGCGCGACCGTGTCAAAACCCAGCTGAGGTGCCACGCAAAGAGGGTCAAAGTGAACAGTTATGGGTGCATATTTACCAGATTCAGTTCCAGGGGCATACTCTCACAAAGCGGACAAATAACCCCGCCTGCATCAATTCACGTATTGACCATAGTGACGAGGTCCGCTGGTGATATGCCAGGAAAGGAGAGGAGTACCAATCTCAGGGTACATTTCCCCTCAAAACGAGATGTTGTTCTTCTCCTCAACATAAGGACGAGGCACGAAGGAATCATCATCATCACAAACCAAATAAAAATTGGGACGGGCGTTTTTGGTGTTAAACCAACACCAAGAGCGAGGACACAAGAAAGCTTCTTGGCACCTTGGGGCATTCCACAACTCGACAGTAGAAGTTAAAGGGGCATATGAAGGCTATTGTTCGAAGACCTACATGGTCAAAAGTCCAATGTTGACAAAACACACAACATCAACCCTGCCCTGTGATTGTTCAACGTTGTCCACTACTAGATCAAGGGGGTAAAAGAGAGAACCCAAGGCAAGGGGTCCAAGGGCAATTCTTTTACCAAGATCAAGCTTCACAGCAAGCCGGAGTACATGAGTAAAAACTCCATCTCGCGGACTCCCATCTATGAGGAAACGCGATAACCAGACGCAGAGAAAACCGCACAAGGAGAAGTCGCACCCTTCTCCTGCAGTAGAAGTGACCTCATCCGGGGTCTCCTCTTCGATTTTCTCGATAATCTGAGGTTTGGGGAAATACTTGAAAAAGAACATGATCCATTTAGACCATATATTCTTCGTGCCAGCGAAAACTGTCATGAAAGTGTCAGCAGGTTTCATTGCATCAGGAGCCCACTTCGAAGTAGCTTTCCTCAAAGTTGCAATACATTCTAGCATCTGGCCGGAGAGAGAAATTTCTTCGTCAGAACTAAGCGCTTCCAGAGAATAGAAGGTTCCCATACTTGGAAGCATCAGCAGATTCTCCACATCTTCCAGAGTAGGTGTGGCCTCACGAGACGCGAAATGAAATGTGTGGGTCTTTGGAGAATACCGAGAAAATATAACCTTTAGCATGTTCTGATCGGCCTTCAGTTCAAAACCCCTGGTTGCGCGAACAGCATGGTAAATTCCAGCCTCTAACAGCACGGCCTCGTGATTATCAAGAATATAATCAGTCCATTCGTCCATCCAATCCAGTTTCTCCAAGAAAGCCTGGAATAAAACGTCATTGTAGGGATAAAGGCCAGCTTCGATGCCGCATCTTTGAACATCGTGAACCTCTGATAGATCCCATTCTTCCCTGTTTGGTTCAGGTTTCAATTCTAGGGTCGGGCCTGAAGAAGACACCTCAAGGGTGCGCCCCTGGATGGTGGCTAGGTAGAAATCGTCACCCCAAAGTAAGGAGCTTTTCGCCATAAGTCACGGGGCAGTTCTGATACTTCAGTAGTCCTTTTGGGAGCCATTACTGTAAGAAAAGGAGAGCCAAATCTCGTTGGTTGGTCAATCAGGCGAAAGAAAGAGGGGGAGAAGGAAGTCTAGGAAATTGTAGAAATTGAAGAAGTTGATTGACAATTTCAGAAAATGCAAGTTCAAATCAAGAACAAAATACCTTGTTCACGCCTGAGTGCTTGAACACACTTGGAAAAAAATTGAAGAAGTTGATTCACAATTTCAGAAAATGCAAGTTCAAATCAAGAACAGAATACCTTGTTCATGCCTGAGTACTTGAACACACTTGGAAAAATTCTCGAGGATTTGATCGCAAACTTTGTCAAAGGACTCTTCTTCCTGTGGTGAGAACTTTCTCTGATGCATACGAAATCAAATGTTGCAAATGGTGGAAAAGTTGCAAACGAAGGAGTAATAGAGTTTAAATAAACCATTTAAGGGTTACGTCTGTTGACGATTGATGAGCCAAGAAACGCTTCGATTACTGAGAAGATCTGACGTTTGATCTTTCCCCGTCTCGAAAATAGTCTGAATGGTGATTGATTAACCCAACAGAGGCCACGCTTCATTAAAGTCTAGACGGCGTTCCCCAAGCCCTAGGCAATCATAGCTGAGACTGGGGGCTACGGGGACTCCAATTAAAAATTCAAAAGGGTTCGTGTGAGATTCACGCACGGTGGATTTTGCGCGACTTCACAAAAGAAGAACGCGTGGGAATCACACAAAAGGGGGCTAATGTAGATAGTGCTTTCCAGATAGAAGGATCACCGCCACGTGGAAGGCATCCAGCACACCTAGCTGTGCTCCATCCACACCGGATCACCACCCATGCTAATCCACGTGGGGGCTACGAGACAGAGCCCCCGCGCACCATAACACGGGACTTGTAGGGACTTAGTGGTTTGGAGGCTAGAGTAATGTCGGTCGCGCGCGTGCGACAACCAAGCTCGCGCGCGACCTCTGGTTACTGACTGAGAGATCCTAGGCTTACGTGTCCCATTAATGCGGCTGATCTCATAACGGTCTCTGATACTTGCGGACAGATATGTAACGGTTCCTATATACACGGTCTAACGTGCCGTTGGGGAATCTATCATTAAGCCGCCATTTATGGTGCACTAAACCCCCCAACTGTCACTTCCCCTCTATATATAGGATCGTTATGCTCCCCGTTGCGACACAACGATAATACAACAAGAAACACATAGCCTACTTTCTCTCTGTCATACACAGTTATCATTGCTTACTCTCTCCCTACACACACCTACAACTCTTCGTGTTCTTCTTCTCTACTTAAGTGTACACTTAGGTATCTCTCAAGGATTCCTTTTGTACACAACAACAACAAAAACAAAAATTAATAAAACTTAACACGAGGATCAAATCTATAGTTGAAAACATGCAAAGAAGATTGCACCTACCAAAGCTGCATAACTAATTGCCCTGCCAAGAAAATAGCAATTTCTTAACACCACTATATTCAAAAGATCAGATTGCCTAAGAAAGGGGCCGGGGTGGGGGAGGAAATTGAGAGACACAAACAAATCAAAGCCTTGATTCATTGTTAGAGCATTCCTAATCCAGGACCTTAAATTGTAAAGCCCAAGCGATTTCACCAAACATCCACTGTCTAACACAAATCAAGGGAAACAACAGAAGGGCCTTCAACGGTGAACACACTGTTTGGTCACGGGGCTGAATCAGATGGACTAGAGCGCTCGCGAACTACACCAACATGAACAAGTGCTGAAAAGTATAAGATGTAGGACACAAGAAATTTGATGTGGTGATACGTTAAACGTATCGAGAAATAAGAATAACTGAGAAAGGTGAAGGGAGAAAAAGTAGACAAAGATTTAGAGAGGATAAAAGTGTAGGGAATAGAGAATATTTCATTCATTGAATAATACTAGGAGATGAAAATGCTTAAATAGATAAACTAACAAACCCTAACCTAATCCTAGACTCCTAAGGGCCAAGCCCGGATCCACTTAATACTAAATAATATAATTAAAATAACTAATAACTGATTAATAGAATAAATAAATAAATAACTCGATAATATTGATACGTGACCCGTATCACGTTGGAAAACCCTCCAATTGAGAGTGGAAAAAAGCACAAACCTTCCACAATATAACAATTACAACGTGTAGACAAATCCTCCACAAGAACGTGGTAAAGAAACTAGAAACTAATAAACGGGTAATACAAAACATCGCCGCTATGCGGAAACCAAGCAAACTAATTGCTAACGAATTACCGGGAATCATATCCTGAAATCTTCGTCGTCGTTGCGAAGGATCACGTCGCGGTAATTCTTATCTCCGTCTCGCGTTATTGAACACGAAGAATATCCTAATTGAGAACACACGAACTACCTGCGAGACTGAATCTTCTTGAAGTAACACTCCCAGGTAATTATTATCTCCATCTCTTGCTTGTTTCACAAGAATCTAAGATTTATCTTTGTCATGTTGGTTCTCACGATGACCAAAAAAGTAATCTCACAATAATTTGTGTGTTTCTTCAAAAGTTCCATAGGCATGAGCCTTTAAATAGGTAGCTAGTGACCGTGGGAAAACAACCTAGTCCAACAAGGAAATCTCTTGTTGCCTTGTTGACAAAGTAAGATTGGAGGAATATTGTTTTAACTTTTGGAGGTGTTAGGATAGTATTGTAAATATTAAGAAATTAACAGTGGGATAAAGACGGAACAGACACGGGAGGGGAAGCCCACTACCACTACAACAAATTCTGCCTCCGTTGACAGCAAAAATTGTCGCTACAAAGGCCAAATATGTCGGTAGAAATTCTATCGACAAATAATTTTTTGACGGAAAATGGTCACTACAAGTCGGTCGTTAGTATTAAGGCCGACAAATCTCAATTACGTCGGCAGAAAAAAAAAAAGCGACATAATTGTTTGTCGACAGTATAAATCTAACAACAAACCTTTTCTGTCTCTAGTATAACTACCGACAAGTAAATTTGGTAGTTTATGTACATAGGTGACAAATTCTGTTTGTCACCAGTAGACATGTTTTCTCACTTTTACATCTTTCTGGCGACATACATGTTTGTCGCCTGTATCACGACGAAATAAAAAAAAAAAATGCACCAAGAAACCAAACAGGACTCATAAACTTGCACAACTGTGCTCAAATTCACAATCAACCCTCCATAACTGACATTTTTTACATTAGAAACCAAACTACATATACTGCATAACAAGTGTTTTGCATAATAATTTTTACTCAAAGATGTACTAAATCAACAAGCCATAAAGTGGCATTTTACAACATAGACACCAAAGATGAAGTCCTCAGATAAACCAGGAAATGACACCTGAAGATGCGCTAAATCCATGTCAAATTCCTCAGCTTCACTCGTGCTTTCCCCTTGTGGTGTAACTACTGAAAATGACGCATCTCTTTTGGTTTGAGCTCTAGTTTCTACATAGATCATGGAAAGGATTGTCATTTCTAGTACTTAAGTCAAAAGCCATGACCTCAAAGTAGAGTCCGAACTAATTGAAAATACTCACCCAATGGCATATTCCCGCGTGTTGTTAGCTCAATAGCTCCTCTTTTACAAGCATCTCTCTCCTTCAACGTCTCTTCAAACAGATTCGACTGAGGCTTATCGAATATAATGACGAGCGGCGAGTTTCAAGCAGTGACCACGTTGTCAAATTCCAAGCATGCAAGTACAACCAAAGACTAGTTTCAGTGAACATATAGATTACGCAATCAACTTATCAGAGTCTCATCTCAAAGCCACCAGAATCAAGAAAAGAACCAAATGTTTCTCAAATGTGTAGATGCAATAGCAGTCAACTAATTCCATGCCAATTGTATATTCAAAGTTTTTAAATTTGAGAATTTTTTAGGAAATCATGGCTAAAAGTCACTTTAAAGAAAAACCTTAATTAAAATCATAATATGTGTTTTCATACCTTGATCTACTATCTAGATTCGGATGACGACTTGTTCTCAGCCCCTGTTTTACTAAAGGATGTCATGAAGATTGCAGAAGAAGCTTCTACTGGACAAGGAAACACCATTAACGATAAACACAAGTTAAATAAAATCCATAAAATATTAAGAGTGCAGCTCCTTAAATTTGATTTCCACAACAATGTTTATTTAAGCTTGATGAAACCCCTGTTCAATCTTAATCCAATTAAGCTTGTGTCCCTTACGATTATACAAACCACGTATGAAAGACGAGAAATCAAACCTGCATTCAAGGATATCTCATCATAATTTAAACATATTAATAGTTTATTTTTGAACCAGATAGAGGGATTTGAAAATTATGTGACTTTTACACTACATGAAGAACAAAACCAAAGATGAAAAAACTTTGGAGTTAAATGCACCGAGAATGAAACATGAGGTAGAATAGATTATAAAATGTGGAAAAAAAACTGGCAAATTCCTTCTACCTTCGTTTCTTTGTGCTTCTCAAGATGGTGTCTGATCCCTGCACCCTTCATTGAAACCGGTTGACAAATTCGTACCTGCCTCTTCCTCCTATTCATGCATCAAAGAATAATTGTGGCGGCTTGAAAAATTATTGATGTAATAACTTCACATGACCCGATCATTGAGCCAACCTTGTAGCCGGGTTACAACAAAAGAAGAAACGTGAAAGAAACTAAAGGAGAAAGATGATGACAAAGAAATAGGAATCAATTACATTACTGATCCAATCTTTGAAGGGACAGCATCAAAGCGATGAATCCAGGCTCGACCTATGATCATGTGATACGTAGTGTTCGCATCTATGACATAGAATTTCTCTGAGCACTTGATCTTGCCGATCTGGATACCCAGGCGGATCCATCCTATCGTCATTCTGGAGTCGCTTCCAAATCCCATCAGTGGAGATGGACGCTTGACAATCTTGTATTCTGGAATCCCCGCTAGCTTCAATGTATGGAGCGAAACAACGTTGACTGCTGCTCCTCCATCAACGAACGCTCTCTTAAACTCGACGCCATTGATGATAGCCGTCACATACAGAGGCCTCTGATGGATCGCATCTGTTCTCTTGTCGCTTGCAGAAAAGGTGATGACCTTCTCTGTAGGGCGAGACACCCTAACAACTTTCCCATTGGAGACTACGAGATCCTCCTCGTAATCTTCTGCTATCCTTAAGATCGCTTTTGTCATTTCCGTCCGACATTTTTCGGAGAAGTTCATCTCGTCGAAGAACCTACTGAACCCGTGCGACCCCTTCATCCGGTCGGCGCGTTCGTCCTCCGTGTCAATGATGTAGTCTTCGTATTGGATCTCGGCAATGATGGGTAGACCATCTTCTGCGACCTCTTCAAGATCCACAATCGAGATCATAGCGACCTCTTTGCCTTTCGATTCTTGCTCCGCATGGGCAGGGAGTGGATGGTTGCGCACATCCTGCCTTTGGTCACTAACAATCAATTCGCCATTCTTCATCTTTTGGCTAAACACAATTCTGAGCTTCTTGCAGTCCGCCGTGGGATGCATGACCTTGCCATGGTATTCGCACCACTTCGGGTCCCTCACCATCTCCTTGGAAGGTGCCCTCTCGAGCGGTGGTAGGACACCATCCTTACGCCCTTGCCTGCAAAGGTCGCTTGCCTCTTCCACCGAGCATGGCAGAGGTGGTGCATCAAAGTTCACAATCTTCGCCTGCTTTTGGGGTGAGACCACATTCACTTCAGCCTCGCGCCCCCTCTTGTAGCTGAATCTCCCGATCTTGAAGGTAGTACCACCTGAGGGTCGCTCAGGGGCGTTTCTCTTTTTCTGCCTTTCCACTATAGGCTCGATGTTCTTCGTGCATTCGATTAGTTTTGAAAACGTAGGTGTTTGCAAATTAATAAGCATACCTTTGTACTCGTCTCGCATGCACTGCAAGCATATCTCTACGAGTCTGCTTTCGAGTATCACATCTTTGCATTCCAAGGACTTGGCCCTGAATTTCTTGATGAAGGTTATTCCGTCCTCCTCGCGTTTCTGATACATCCGCGAGAGATGAATCATCGTCACCTTTTCCTCCATCTGGAAGAACTTGGTGTAAAACTTCTGGACCATATTGTCCCAGGTCTTCACGGATCCGGCTTCCAACGTCCTATACCACTTGTAAGCCACGTTCCCCAGGGATTTCGGGAACTCGCGCATCAGCATATTGGGACCAGCTCCGTACGGACCCATGACATCAATAAACGCATAACATGCTCATGAGCGTTCCCGTTGACGTCCTCGAACTTATCCCATTTAGGAGCCTTGTACCCAGCAGGGTTAGGCATGAGATAGATCTCTCGTGGGATAGGTGGATCGTTGTCGAGCTTCAGAATAATTGTATCTGCGAACGATTGGTGAGCCAGAATGGTGTCTATGCGCCGTTGGAGTGACTTCATACACTCCAGAGTACTTCCCTCGGCAACGGGAGAAGGAGTTGTCGCAGGCGGTGGCGACACATGCGCCGCAGGAGGGCTAGGGACGTATTACAAATTCACGTTACCCCAGATTGCCGTTGGGGGAGGCAAGGGATACTGTGAGGCCGGATTAGGTACCAAAGCCGGAGGCTGAGGAGTGTGAGCGGTGAGAGGCACCATTTGAGCTGTTGACCCCTGAATCGAGGGTAGCTGCGTAGTCGCCGGTGGAGTTTGCAGATTAGGGTTGCGTGGCGTGGCTTACACTCCCAATCCTTGAGCGGTGGATACTCCTCCTCCCTGAGAGACGGCGGTGGATGGTGCAGGGTTCGGAGCAAGAGTCCCCAAGACAGCCATGATCCGTTCTAGCTGCGCAGATTGAGCTTTGAGAGCCTTCGCCTGACTTTGGATGGTGGCGTCCAAGGCTTCTAGCGTCGGAGCTTCACCAGGGGCTGTAGGAGTACGGCGAATCGCCTCTCCTGAGGCAGCCTCCATGGAAGGAGATCTGTTGCTGTCATCATCCTCCTGAGACATGGTTGCTTAAGACGGTAAGTTCACGTTGGGTTCACCAAAATGTGCACAAGAGAATCCGGCGGGGAGTACTCTGTGTACACCGTAAGTAGGGGATCGGAAATAGCACAGGAAGAGTTGGGTTGTGTGTAGGGAGAGAGTAAGGCAGTAGTAATGTCTGAGAGAGAGACAGGGGTTTGGCAGAGCTTCCGCGTATGTCTGGTGTGTTCTCCTTTGTATCGAAAGGTTAACGTCCTATATATAATGGAGAATGTGACCGTTGCAGTGTGGTTAATGCGCCCATCAATGGCGGCTTAATTAGCTTAACCACAACGGCACGTTCGTCCGCACATATAGGGACCGTTACAGCACGTTGTGCGCGAATACTGGAACCGTTATGGGGTTGACCGGGTTTGACCGGATTGACCGGGTTTATGGAGCTCGTGCAATAAATCTCTCAAAAGCAGTTACTAAGGTCGCGCGCGGGCTTGGCTCGCACGCGACAAGGCTTACTCAAGCCTCCAAACCACTAAGTCCCTACAAGTCCCGTGCAGTGGTATGCGAGGGCTCTGTCTCGCAGCCCCCACATGGATCAGCGCGGCTGGTGATCCAGTGTGTGTGGAGCACATTATGGTGTGCTGGATGATTTCCACGTGGCCAAGATCTGTCAGCTCAGAAAGCAGTATCTACAACTGTCAACCCAGTCTGGCACTTCTAGACGTCCCAACTAGGGATGTCAATTTGGTGGTTCCATCCGAGATCCGAGTGTCCGATCCGAATGGATCAAGTCCGAATCCGATCCAATTTAAAATGGGTCAGATATAGATTATGAAATCGGGATTCGAACGGATATGGATCCAAATTTGGATCATAGTACATATCCGTTGGATATCCGATCCGATCCAATCCGAATACATTCTATTTTACAAATATGCCCCTAAGTGTTATATTTAATAATAATTATACATAATATCGTTTCAAATTCTTAATTCAATTTCCTCCATAGTGATACTAGCCCTAGCCTCACATAAATTACCGACCTTATGAGAAATAAACAATGAGTTAGGACAGTTTTTGTGTGTTAACTTTTGTTAAATTTGTGGATGATTCGACGTATTAATGTTTTGTGCGACACTATATTTTCTATTCGTGAATTTGAAGTTGTTAAAGTCTTGTTGATATGGAGCTAAATCTTGTTTTGACTTTGCCGTATTTTTTTATATTTTTTAATTTTGGTTTCTTTTTGAAACCCGACCCGGATCCGATCTGATTTGTCTCTCGTGGATCTTCGGATCGGATATGGATCTTGTAGTTTAGATCCGAACTGAATTTGATCCGAATCTGGTGAAGATCCGATTGGATCTGGATCGGATATGGATCTACCATTGTTATTCGGATATGAATATGGATACAGGTAAATTCGATCGGAATCCGATCCGTTGCTATCCCTAGTCCAAACCTCCACCAGGAGAACAAACAAGTCCACCAGACAACATTCTTAATCAAATCTCTGATAAAACTAGTACATGACTCAGATTCACTAGAAAATGATATTTTATAAATAGCTCGCCAAAATAGTAGTTTACACAAATTGCTAAAAATAGCGTAAACCAACAACTTTAGATAAACAATCTAGTCCTTAGCAAAAACACGTCGATTCAGACGTGCTCCTGCTCAATGTGTAAAATAGAGGAGTGATGGTTTTCCATCATAATATGATAACAAAGACATTGAACTTTTACTTCTAGACATTCAACTTTTATTACTCACTACTGGAGGAGAACTAATGCTACTAAACTTTCCAGGCATTATATCCAAGATTGAAGGTTTTGAAGGAGACAGTTGACCAAATGTTGGAAAGCATCATAGATGAGCGTGAAGAAGAAGAGAAAAGAGAAACTGCTACTAATCAACCCCATCGGAAAGATTTTATTGGTGTGCTTCTGGCATTAATTAACAAGTCAGGGGATAAAAAATCATCGAGCAGCGACGATGTTTCTTACTCGAATATTGACCGAGATGGCGTGAAAGCAATTGTACTAGATACGATAATTGGCGCTGTAGACACCTCGTCCACGGCGATCGAGTGGATCATGACAGAACTTCTGAGGCATCCGAGAGTGATGAAGAAAGTCCAAGAAGAAATAAATAGAGTCGTCGGCCAAGATAGAATGGTGGGCGAAAATGATCTGAGCGAGTTCACATACCTAGAAATGGTTATCAAAGAAGCTCTAAGGTTACACCCATTGCTTCCCTTGTTAGCACCTCCAGAATCCATCGCGGACATAGTTATAAATGACTATTACATCCCTAAGAATTCGAAAATTTTAGTGAATTGTTGGGCACTGGGTAGAGATCCAAAATCGTGGTCGAAGAATGCTGATGATTTCTTGCCAGAGAGGTTTCTCGACAGTGAGATAGACTTCCGGGGACACCATTTTCAGTTCATACCATTTGGAGCAGGGCGGAGAGGGTGCCCTGGAATGAACTTAGGTATGATCACCACCCGATTGGTGGTGGCTCAGCTGGTACATTGCTTTAATTGGGAGCTACCTAATGGAATGTCACCGGCTAAACTGGACATGAAGGAGAGATTCAGTGTAACATTAGCAAGAGCCAACCACTTGCTTGCTGTACCCAAATACCGTCTAAGTATATGATGACTGGCTGGATTGCTGGCTGGTAGATAAACAAAATAAGACGGAGGAGTATTGCGCCACATTTTCTTTCCAACTTTAGAATAAGTAAGTTTCCCCACCATTGTCGGTAATTTTGTGTGTGACATGTTTTATGTAACCTCTAGTTTCAATTTCATAGATGTTACTTGTTGTCGTCGTCGCCGCATTATTGTTTACTTTGTTTGAAGTATGATCACTTTGTCTCTAGCAAGACGCCTCTAAACCGCACTACTCAAAGGTTTTATGTTTATTACTATCTATCTAGCTCATCAATTGACGTAATGCATAACCGTTGTTGAAGAGATATGATTCAGAGACAGAGAAAATGAGAGTAACAAATGCATAACGCATTCAGAACGGAAAATCGAAGCTAACAAACTCTCAATTCACAATCAATAACCCATAATTGCAGCTTACAGTAGAAATGTTTGCAATTGACAAATTTGAGAGAAAATAACACTTAGAACCTGATTTGGCAAAAGCAATGAGCGATCCGCACTCTACAAACCCTGGAACCAACGGAAGAACATAAAGAGAAAGGAGAGAGAGGAAGGGGAATACAATCCTTCTTAGCAGAAGTGATTATGACTATTTATAAAATACAATGACTATTTATATTAAACTTGTAACCGATAAGAAAACATCCCGATCTGCCTTCGCAATCCTCAGAACATCTTCTCAAACAAGCTTCATTCTAGAGTTAACCGTGCTGCGATGTCCTTCTTGTCCTTAGATTAGACATTGACTATTGACCCCCCTATTAATTGGGCTGCTTAATACAACAAAACTGACTTGTTACGACTGTTTTGAGATGGACGGAACTTAAAATGGTCGTTTATAGCAGTAAGAAATACCACTTTTAACTTTGTCC
Organism: Linanthus parryae; assembly: GCA_023055425.1. Taxonomy (NCBI): domain Eukaryota; kingdom Viridiplantae; phylum Streptophyta; class Magnoliopsida; order Ericales; family Polemoniaceae; genus Linanthus; species Linanthus parryae. The sequence continues at coordinate 1,396,564 of JALGPY010000030.1, forward strand.
TTTTGCTCGTCGTTCTTTTAGAAATTACCGGCCATATTTGATTTTGTCCTTCAGTATCCAACAATTTTCCTGAAAAAACAAATTTATGTACGACTAAATCTGTCGTCGTTTCTTAATATTAATAACGAAAACGGTAACACGACTACTAAAATACAAAAAAGATAGTCTTCTTTGTGAATATTAAAGGGAAACTAAATTTGGAGGCAAATTTGGGAGGGAACAAAAAAGCTGGGTTTCATTTTTTGGTGGGAATGGAATTTGCTAACAACACATTAAGTAAAACATTTCCACATCACTACCGATCAAATTAGAGTTTCTTCTCTCATTCCTCAGTTCTCTCATCTTTCATACCTCAGCTCTCTCAGCTCGTCCCTCAGCTCAAAGCTCTCCCACCAGACCTCAACGGACAGGAAATCGCAACCCAGAGCAGTGGCAGGAGAGAGGGCTATGCAGAACTGAACGGTACTAGATAACATCTGGCGAACTGATCAGGCCCTTGTCCATGGTGGTCGTCGGGCCTCCAATCATCCAAATCGAAGATCCCAATCTCCACTACATTCTCAGGTAATACAACCTAGGTTCTCATATATGTTTATTCGGTAGTCTATCATAATGATTGTGTCCACTTTAGCCTCTATCTTAACTCATAATCGATAAATCTAGTTCTTCGTTGTGCAGCGTCCGGTTTTCATTTCCCAATAGGGGAATCTTGAAAGAGGTGTTCATAATTTGGATTAAGCTCATCCAAACAGGGCCATCAAGCACCACCTATATTTTTCATGTTAGGAGGCTTTATCTTGTTTTTCACCTTTTAGTTCTAGCACACTTGCACCACAATTATTTGACTAGAAATCCTGGAAGATAAATAAAAAAAGTCCCAAAATTGTCTTCGATTGAAATCTCCCAAGTGCAGCGCACGTGACGCCTATTAGTATGTATTTGTAAAATATAATCTTATGTTTAAACAGTTTATTCAATACCGAAGAGTTTAAACTAGTTGATTGATATGAAAACTGATTATTTTACATTAGCTTCTGATGATAGTTCCAATACTGTAATTTCACAAGTAGACAGCATGCTTGTTATTAAGAATCTAATCGTTATACACATATGAGAAACATCAAAAGAGTAGGAAAGTGCACCTTGTTGGTTTAAATAATTGGAGAGTTTAAATCTTGACTCATTCAGGTGAGTTTTCCGGCATTTTTTTTTTCAATTAATCAATATGCATGTCTTTGTGTTGCTCGTTTCTTTGGCAGGGTGGATTGGTTTAAATGATCATCCAGAACATGTTCCCATGGAAACTGCGGCCTATAGCGATACCGTGCCGCAACGTAGGAGGATCTGTAGGCCTTTCTAGCTATGGCTGGATCACATTGTGGGTTGGTACTTATATACTACCGAACATATCTGGTCACATTGTGGGTTGGGTTATCCTCTGACCGCTAGATATCATCTATGTACCCTTATTTTACGTGTGTGTTGTTGTTATACATGTGATGGAACCTGATCACTTGGCGAGGCAATTCCAAGTGCAACATCTGTGCTTGGATTTCTGCAGAAATCATGAGAGCATCCTTTCCCGTTCGAGGGGCCGATGACGATATTCACGTGTTGGATGGACCCATTCTTTGGCGTGGCAATTATAAGTTCTTGGATTTCTGCAGCCAATGTGTGAACATCCTTTCTCTTTCAAGGGGGCGATAAAGATATTCACATTTAGTTCTGATGCATATGACAATGGTTATGATGAACCCATTGTTTGGCGTGACAATTCCAATTGCTTGGATTTCTGCAACCAATGTGAGAACATCAATAATTTCCCATGATTTAACTGTTGGACCACCACTTTTGAGCCTTAACCGACAAGTTCCGCACTCACCGTATTGTAAGGATACTGAGCTTGAATATATTTGTTGACTGCTACCACAACCCTCAAATTACTTTTCTTCCACGTTATCCTCGGTATCATGCGCAAGGATTCTGAATTTGCTTTTCAGGGAGGCATTAGTAGCTATTATTCAAGTACCGCGAACACCAATGCATGTTTAATTTTCATGCAGGCTTGGTTGTTTTTAGGCAGAAGGTGGTCTCCAAAGTTTGTGGTCTTTCTGGGCTACAAACTTTGTGGCCCACTATTTTTACAAAATATTAGCAGTCCTCGCATGAAATTGTTACCTATGACCAAACAATGATTGGTTTCTACTTGCTGCAATTGAATTTATCTGGTCCTACATTGTGGGTTGGATTATCATCTGACCGCTAGATATCGTATCCGTACGATTATGATACTTGTGTGTAGTTGTAATGCATATGATCGACTTAATAGTTGGCATGCAATTTCAAGTGGAACATCTGTGCTTGGATTTTTTCATCCATTGTGGGAACATCATTTCCCGTTCGAGGGAACATGACGATATTCACGTGTAGTTCTGATACATATGAGGGTGGTTATTCATGGACCCATTATTTGGCACGGCAATTTCTGCAGCCAATGTGGTAACATCATTACCATTCTATGATTTAACTGTTGTACTGCCACTTCTAAGCTTTAATCTTGAAGTTGTGCACTCACTCTATCGTAAGGATACCGAACTTCAGGATCTTTGTTGAGTGCTGCCACAACCCTCACAATCACTGTATTTCCTGGTTGACCTTTCTATCATAAGCATTGCACTACCGATTCTGGGCCTTAATTTACGAGTCAAGAACTCATGCACAGTCTCCTAAACAACTGTGATTTATTATCTTAATTGGTTGGAGTGCTACCAAAACCCTGAAAGCACTCGTGTGGAAACTTTTATACTACTACAACTTTTAGGCGGATGTGAAATAAAATCAAAGAACACCAAATAATGCATAAAAATGCCCGAATTTCAAAATTAAGATCCAATTCCACTTTCGCAGAATACACATGTTTTGTTGGCTAAAACATGCTCAAACTTATGATAACTCGTCCTAAAACACTGAAATATAATCTCAATAATAACTCATAAATGGGAGTTATTAGGATACTTGATGGCGCAATTGGCATGAGTTGGATCGGTTGATAGGCACATTCATCATCAAGTTTCGTCGAGATGATATAGGGGGAGATGCATTGTATGTGTCATGGTGGATTGGTGGTGTGTTCATTGGGACACACAAGTCTCTGCATTTGTTGAGACGCGAAGACGCGCTTGTTGTGGCGCATAGTGGATGTATTCCAATACCGCAAATTTGAGAATATATTCTATTGATTTTGGTTAGATTGATGAGAAGCATTGGATTGATTGATAGGACGTTTGATCAAGGTGGAGATTTATGAATTGGTGATCTAAACCCTAGATTGGAATTGGAAAAGCAATGAGCGAGAAGGCAAAGGAAAAAGATTGCTGAATTTGGGTACTATAGAAGGCCGTGCTACCTACTGTAGCAAATCGCGCGACCTAGTTCGGCTGGGGCATATTTTCTGGGTTGTTTCCTTATCACTTTTAGTAACTTTTGAGTGTTTCTTTGGACACAAGCCAGTATTTTATGCCGATATATTGGTGTAGGTCGTGGCTATTGATGAGTGTGTGGGTTGTGATTGATTGTATTCTCATCAATAAAATTGGGATCGTTTAGCCATGGGCGTAGCTAGTCTCAAAACTAGGGAACGACAATAAATCGTTTATGTTCTTCTTCGTCTTATTCTTCGTTTCATCGCTCTTCATGATTTCTAACAAGTGGTATCTTGCTTCAGCATTTTTTTATTGAAAATTTCTACGCCAACTCAGTCGCTCTCGTTCGATCCTGTAAGTCTGAGCTCATCATTTCATTTCAGTATTTCAATCCCCCAAATGGTAGCTTTATGCATGTTTCTATTCGACCCCTTTCGTAAAAAGTGTATATTTAGTTTCATATGGTTCGTGGTTGTAAGAATTATTTTAAGGAATTGTATATTGTAGATGACGAGTCAGTCAACAAATGGTGTTTATGCTATTAATCTTATTCGTCAAATCTGTTGACTTCTCAGAGGTAAGTTAACATGCCAGACCTAACATGTCTTTCTTTTCTTCATGTCAAAATGTGTTACGTGTTATACTATGCACTTAAATGATTCATGCTTTGCATGGCGTAACTAAAAATTAATTGTTATTTTGAAATCACACTCTCTCTCTTAAATTCTCAAGTGTTTAAATAACGGTTTCATCTTCTTCAAAAGAGATCGAGTCTTTGTTGGAACTTCTTATCTCTGGATTTATCACGTGAAGTAATATACGTACTAACACAAAGTGGGAATTTATTTTTATGGGAATGTGGAGTATGATACTTGTCTTCTAACGCCTGGACCATGGCTACAAGCATTTTTTAATATTTTTCATTTGACATCTCACCCTGGCTATAGAAATTTGAACTCGGCCGCATAAGTCTCGTGTAGGGTTTTTGATCATGGATACGCAGCAGAAAAACAAATTTTATCCATGCAATACCCTCCAAGGTTCACAGGATAAGAGACATAACGATGATAAGGGAAGAAATCAAGTTACACACCTTTGGGTTTCTCCTGTGATGACTTGTAACGTGAATTGTGTCATGTACTCTATAGTTGATCCACGCCTAGAGTTGAGATCTAGATCTTCCTTTTCCTTTGTGCTAGCCCGGAACGGAGGAAGAGGAAGAAGAAATCATGCAACACGAGGCAACAAGGAGGTGGCGTCCTCCTTGTTGGGCCGACGGGAAGGGGGCGGTGGCAAGGGGGGCGTTCGCCTCTCTTGCTTGCTTGCTCTCTCTCCTTTTGTTCTATCCCACTCAAGTTATGAACTAAATGCTCATAAGTGTGGTAAGGAAGGAAGGAGCATCCTTTATATAGTCCAACAAATCCTTTCCAACTACCTAAAGGACCTATTCTAGTCCTACTAGAATTCGGTTTAGTCCCTTCCTTGCAAATTAGTCCTACTAAGTTTGCAAGGTGTTACAAAGTGATCCTTCTTATTAATTAATCATATTAATTAATTCAAAAATCTAGTTCAACTCTATACAGCGTGTGACTGACAGCGTAAACTATCTGCTTTTTCGCAAGTGTACGATCAAGTAGTATAGAGTATGTAATTGTGACTCTGGTTGTCGAACCCACGAGAACAGTTTAAGTTTTTGTTAATCAGAATCAGAATAAGACACAAAGTTTGTAAAAAGGAGGAAGGTTTGGGATTTGATTATACTAAATTATAATAAATAAAAACAGTAAAAAGACTTATTTTATTTTTCTGCTGAATATTTTGCTGAAATTGTTGTAGTTGTAAAAGTTGATAATTCTAAAAATCTAGATTCCAGGATCCCCTAGGGTTACTCTCCAGCTTCCATGGTTTATTTGATTTCAGAAACACACAGTGGTTTTGTTTATGCCAGCATACCAATAGTACAATCTCCTCTCGGTCTCATGGCACTTATCACTCGACTGCAGATTTTCGGGTCCTCTCGGTCCACCTAAATCTGCAGGTTCGTTCTAAGTCTGCTAGGGTTACAGGTTCTCCTCTCGATCTCCCCCTAAACGTCTAACAGTTGGTCTAATGCTTCTGGGCTAGTCCCCTGATTCTCTTCACCTCTCGGTCCATCAAGGCAGAGTACTAAATCCTGTCTTTTCTTCCTAACATTCACTGGTCACTCTCGCGCACCAGATCCTGTCTGTAACACTCCTGGGTGATCAGGCCATTCATGTATGTAAATAAAATCAAAGACAGAATAATAAACAAACCATCCTGTATTAAGACTTAGCTAGCCATGCATCTGAAAATCAAAACATCCAAGTCTGCTGAATTCATAAACCCTAGGTTCACCGAGAACCTAGGCAAAAGGTCTAGCTAGCTTGCATTATTAAAAGACAATGTTTCATAAAAAGAGAAAAGATCAAACTAGTTATTTCTGAAGATACTGGAAAACTGCTCCAATCCTGCTCTGCTCCAACTCCTGGCTGCTGTGAAAACTGGCTGCTGATGATGATGATAGCTGTGGTATGCCTTCGTCACCCTAAAACAGTGCTGGGACACCTCCTTTTATATTGCCACAGTCTCCAAAACTGATGCACGAAATTCCTGCTTTACCCTCGAAAAGATCCGCCCTGGAAGATTCTGGAACACGTCTGTGCGTTCAAACGCACACTTCCTGCGTTTAAACGCAGTGCGTATGAACGCACACCCCCCCTGCGTTTGAACGCAGGACTTAGTCAATTTCCTCTTCTGGCTCCTGAACCCATGCGTTTGAACGCAGCTCCTTTGCGTTTGAACGCACCCCTTAGCCGTTTCTTCTCCTGAGTGTTGAGCCCTGCGTATGAACGCACAACCTGCGTTTGAACGCAGGACTTAGTTTTTTCTGCGCTTTGGTCTCTGACTCCTGCGTTTGAACGCAGCCTGCCTCTGCCTATGAACGCAGGCCTTAGCCAAATTCTGCCATTTTTTCCCGCTGCCTGTCTCGTGCGTTTGAACGCAGCTTCTGCGTTTGAACGCACAACTTAGTCATTTTTCCTCTTTTCTGCTCAGCTCTCCTGATACGCTGCCTCCAATCCAAGTCAATCTCATGCATTTTTCCGGCACCTGTTACCTGCACATAACACGCACCCGCGATCATATCCAACAAACAAAAGTATGCATAAAATTACTCAAATTTTGCAATCATCATATATAAATCTCTGCCTCGTATCAGGTGGAAAATAAGCTGAAAATGGCCAAACTCAACTCTCACAGGGTTAAAACCAATGGTAAAAAGATGTCCCAGACTAATACATTTTCAAGCTGTCAAAATACCCCCACACTTATCTCTGCTCGTCCCGAGCAGACCCTTGCATACTGCCCTGCAGACCCATTTTTGCATACTTCAATTTGCATACTTCCCCTCTTTCACAGATTCAAGACACAGACCAAAACACTCGATAGACGACTGACTCAGATACAGAATATACACAAACTGACTCAAGACACACTAATTTTTTTTTTTTTTTTTTTTTTTTTTTTTTTTTTTATATATATATATTTTCTGAAATTGGGCAACCTCTCTATCATAAACTGAAATCATCAAATCCTCACTAGCTTATTTCGAATTTCCACAACACGCAGCAAGAAATGATATAAACTGATCCTATGCACAAATTCACTAAGGTATCCCCAAACATCCACCAAACCAACCAAGATAAGGCACGTCTTTTGACTTTGAGGGTCCAGGCATCTAAAGTCAACAGATAGTTTTTCTTCGCCAAGTCATTTGAGGTTTTCAGACCCTCTTAGCCGTTATTGCGTTTGATTTGCAAATTGTCCCATTGCTGGGAGACACAACTCCTGTGTAATACGGCTTGACTTTAATTTCCCTCCTAAGCTCTAAATTGGATTGAATCCAAATTTTCCATGTGAATGGAAGCACATTATGTTGTTTCTCCTTTAAGCACAAAATATTATTATTATTTTTTTTTTTTTTTTTTTTTATATTTTTTTTTTTTTTTATTCCCCTCTGTTTTTTACAACGGTGCAGTAGAGCGTTAAGAGTGTAGGCTTTTTAGGATTTTCTCTTGGAACCACCTTAAGGGATGGTGGTGTACATTCTACAACTTCGCTTAGGCTACAGATTTGTACCACATAAAACCGACTCAACACGAAGGTCCACCCCAGATTCCAAGAGTCCACCAGTTTCCACGGGAAACAGAATATTCAACTATCTAAAGACCGAATCTGCCTAGCACACTAGAGAAGTCAAAAGTATGCCTGTATCTACTTTCCACATTCCTGAATACCCGGGATAGCCTGTCGTGAAAATTGTGCACAAAATACTAAAATTGAAGTATCCCTGCTACGGTGCTTCCTACTCTAATAAGCTCTTTCATTGGACTCTCTTCAGTTTCTAGGTCCTAAGTTGCCCTTTCTCAGAAAAAATATTTATTAGTTTTCCTTATATTTTTTTTTAATTTTTAATTTTTTTTTTTTATCATGCAAGGTCAGAAAGATTGGCGGGTAGACTCAACATAAAAAACGTGCTGACTCAAAAATGAAAATAAAACGAAAAATAAAAGTGACAAAAATATGCTGACATGGCTATGCAGGAGGACACGATTCCCCACCCCCACACTAGAGGTGGCGCGTCCTCGCGACTCTACTGATCTGGTCGGTAACTCGAATCTGTGTTCTCCGGAGTAGACTGGTCAGTCGGCTCGGGAGATGGTGAAGGGGTTCGCCCTCTGGCGCGTTTCCTCGCAGCATGGCGTGCTGCGGCAGCGGTACCAGCGTGGCTGGCACCGGGATGGGCACTGCTGGCCCCTGGGTCTGCATGATCTCTCCTAGGTGGGTACTGGGTACCGGGTCTGCCGGGGTCACCTACACTGTCTCCATGTTCCGGGCTCGGTGTGGGGTCATGGCCAGAGAAGCTATCAAATGGCCGACTATCCTCCATTGTCCAGCTTGGACAATTATCACTAGAATAGCGGGCTGGAAAATTAAACTGCCTACCACGCATGTTACTCTGAATTTCAGCAAGTGCCGATTCATGAGCTCTCATGGCGGCTGTGTGAGCGTGGTAGATATGCTTCTGGGTCTTAAACAATTTGCCAAGACCCCTGGCCATTTTCTTGACCGTCTTTACCAGGTAGTTTTGTACTTTTTCTTGGGCCTTAATTTTCTTTCTGACCCACTCCTCATGCTCAGTCCTCTCCAGGCGCCCAAAAGAGCTGCGCCTGGCCCCTCTGCTAGACTGCCCCAAGTCAGGGTCGGCCTGCCTGTGTTCGCTGGAACTGGCAGAACGGGGCAGTGGGAAGGGTCCTGGTAAAGCTGGTAAACCCCCATCACCGGGAGGAGGCGGTGGTGGCATGCCACCACCCCCACCCTGAGGTGGAACAACATCATCATCATCGTCCACTTGGACATATTCAGGAGGGCCGTGAATGGCCTCCTCCAGCGCACATCTCATGTTCTTGTACTTGCGTACTTGAACAGGTCGAATGTCTCTCAGCTCGCCAGGAATGACCACAAGATAATCCTGCGCCATTTTTGTCAACATCCCCAGAAGACCCAAACCCTTCTTGCTATGGGTCTCCCTCCTTTCCCGGAAAAACTCACAAATAATCTCCGGGAGGCTCACAGGCTCCCGGGCCATCAAACAGTACACAAGCAGGGCAATATTATAATCAATGTGGGTAAAGTGTTTTATACCCACAATTCTGTTGTTCACCCACTCTGTCCACCATTTCGCCTCTCTAATCAGGTAGGTCGATGGCAGTTTCCGGTAGGAAGGACTCCTCTCAGGGTGGTACCAGACAGCGCCGGGGACACCAGCACACAGGGTGGTCAGGATCTGCTCACTCAACTGCTCAGATGGATGACGTCTCAGTTCCTGGAACTGACAGTCATCCAACACCAACTCCAGACCCAGACTCTCTCGGATACTCTCTGGGGTGATTCTAATCCATCTCTTTCTGCAGTAAATCCAGTCAATTGACTGGACTTCACTGTTCATGCACTGCTGGAGATTGCTGTAAATCTCCTTAGCCAGCACAGAACTGACCCGCAGATTGGGAAACCCAGTAAACAAATCCCCAAACTGATCCTGCCCAGTAAATTCAAACAGTTCGTCCCCCATGGCTACCCTATCACGTGGAAAGGTCCTCTCAGCGGGTATGTCATACCGAATCTTTTTGTCTTGCAAAAAGAAACGGTGAGCCTCCATGTTAACGAACCTATGGTCGCAGAAATAGTTAGGCCTAAGCAGACGGCAGTCTATGATGTTCAATGGTGCAATAGCCCTATCTGGCCTCATGAAAGGTTGATCCACCTCCATTTCAGATTCAAACAGTAAAAATTGAAAATATTCAAAGAGAATGAAAAGATAGAACCTGGGTACCCGGAGTGAATCTTACGGGTACAGATCTGGAAATATCTCTCTGAAATGAATCTGTTGGTGTTTGAATCGGCTGATTTGGATCACCCCCACACTGTTCCTGACCTTCTGGCGGTGCTGCGGTGGTCGTCGGAGGCTGCTGGCGGCAGACTGCTCTGGCGGCTGCTAGGGCAGAGAGAATTTTCTAGAGAGAGAGTTGAAAACTGGAAGACTTGTGTGAAAATGAGTCACTGTCATCCGTACAGTATATATAGGCAAACTTTCAGAAATTGCAGAATGGCCCCAAAATTTCAAAATTTTTCAAAATTTTCCGAAATTTTTGATCCCGCTCAAATGTGCGTTTGAACGCAGGTCCTGCGTTTGAACGCACTGCTTAATTTTTCTGGAAAATTTGAAGATTTGATGAGCTGCGTTTAAACGCAGGGTGTGCGTTTGAACGCAGTGCTTGAACGTTCTTGAATTTTTCTGGGTCTGATGAGTTGCGTTTGAACGCACATGAGCTGCGTTTGAACGCAACGCTTATCGTCTGCATCTTGGATGAGCTGCGTTTGAACGCACATGAGTTGCGTTTAAACGCACGCCTTTGTCTCTCTAGAAAATCTCTGCTGAATGGGTCTGCGTTTGAACGCAGGATCTGCGTTTAAACGCACGCCTTAAGAATTTTGACCTCTTCTTTGTCATCTTGCGTTTGAACGCACTGTGTTGCGTTTGAACGCACTACTTGGTGGCTGAAAATTTTCATGATGTGATCTGCGTTTGAACGCAAGTCTGCTGCGTTTGAACGCAGAAGTGTTAGCAGTTTCCAGTGCTCTTCCTGTCCGTTTGTGGGGCTGCGTTTGAACGCACGATCTCTGCGTTTGAACGCACTGCGTTTGAACGCAAGTCTTCTGCGTTTGAACGCACGCCTCTGCTTCCTGAAAACACTAAGTTCAACATTAAATCCCTCTTTCTCACTTTTCTCTCAAATTATGAACATTGTAAAAATTATCTAAAAACAACTAACCTACGTTGGGTTGCCTCCCAACCAGCGCTTGTGATTTACAGTCGACAGCCCGACTTTGTTACCTCTGCTGTAATCACGGAATGTCGAGGTAGAGTGCCTCTACCTCCATGATTTCCTGAGGATCCCTGTATGGCTTGACTCTGTTCCCATTCACCTTGAAAACTGTATTGTCCCTCGGGTTTTCCAGCTCCACCACTCCCCATGATGTAATGTCCTTCACAATAAATGGTCCAGACCATCTTGAGCGCAGCTTCCCTGGATAGAATTTCATCCTTGAATTGTAGAGGAGAACTTTCTGCCCGATTTCTATCTTCTTTGGTAGAATGCGGTTGTCATGCCACTTCTTTGTTTTCTCCTTATAAATTTTGGCACTCTCGTATGCAGTTTTACGAAATTCCTCCAGTTCAAGGAGTGCCATCTTCCGTTTGTTTCCTGATAAACTGTGATCCATATTCAGCTGTTTGATTGCCCAGTAAGCTTTGTGCTCCAATTCTACTGGTAAATGACATGCTTTCCCAAACACCAGCTGGTACGGGGACATTCCCAGTGGGGTTTTGTAAGCAGTTCTGTATGCCCAAAGCGCATCATCCAGCTTTAACGACCAGTCCTTGCGTCCTGGATTCACAGTTTTTTCCAGTATGCTCTTTATCTCCCTGTTGGACACCTCTGCTTGCCCGTTTGCCTGAGGGTGATAAGGCAGTGATACCTTATGGATAGACACCCCATACTGCTTTAGAACCTTGGCAAAGACTTTATTGATAAAATGAGAACCTTCATCACTGACCATGGCTCTCGGTGTCCCAAATCTGGTAAAGATGTTGCGTTTGAGGAACCTTTCCACAACTGACGCATCATTCTTCTGACAGGCTATTGCTTCGACCCACTTTGACACGTAGTCCACTGCCAATAAGTTGTAGAGATTTCCCAGCGACGAAGGAAAAGGACCCATAAAATCAATACCCCACACGTCGAAAGGCTCGACTTCCTGCCACAGTGTCATGGGCATTTCATTCCTCTGGGAGATATTTCCTGTTCGTTGGCAACGATCACAACTCTGTGCATAATCATGGCAGTCCTTAAAAACTGTTGGCCAGAAAAATCCTGACTGCAGCACCTTGTGAGCTGTTCTCGGTCCGCTGAAGTGTCCTCCACACTGTGCTGAGTGGCAGTGCTGAATTACCTCCAAAATTTCGTGACATGGAATGCACCGTCGGAGAATATTATCTGCCCCTTGCTTGAACAGATAAGGGTCGTCCCAGAAATATTGCCTGCAATCTGAAATAAATTTCTTTTTCTGCCAAGGGGTGATATCTTCAGGGAGTGCTCCATTGACCAAATAATTGGCAATGGCATAGTACCAGGGCCGTCTGTTGGTCTTGATCTTCATAATATGTTCATCTGGAAAATCTTCTTGAATGGGCACCACTTCTTCTGTAGGTTTTTCCAGACGAGATAGATGATCAGCTACTACATTTTCAACTCCCTTTTTATCCCTGATTTCGACGTCAAATTCCTGCATCAGCAGAATCCAACGCAGCAGCCTTGGCTTTGCATCCTTCTTTTCCAGCAAGTATTTCAGTGCACTGTGATCTGTAAAAATAATGACTTTAGAGCCTACCAGGTACGATCTGAATTTATCCAGGGCAAAAACAACTGCCAGCAGCTCCTTCTCTGTAGTCCCATAATTAATCTGCGCCTCATTCAGGACCCTGCTGGCATAATAGATGACACTGCACACCTTGTCCTTCCTCTGTCCCAGTACCGCGCCCACAGCATAATCACTGGCGTCGCACATCAGCTCGAACGGGAGCGTCCAGTCTGGTGTTGTGATAATGGGTGCAGTCGTCAGCCTTTCTTTAAGCACATCAAAAGCTTCTTTGCAGGCTTCGTCAAATACGAAGGGCACATCTTTTCCCAACAAATTACATAGTGGCTTTGTAATTTTTGAGAAGTCTTTAATAAACCTTCTGTAAAATCCTGCGTGACCCAAAAAGCTCTTGATTGCCCTCACTGTGGTTGGATACGGCAGCTGCTTGATCACCTCTATTTTTGCCCTGTCTACTTCCAGCCCTTTACTGGAAATCCTGTGTCCCAGCACTATTCCTTCAGTCACCATAAAGTGGCATTTTTCCCAGTTAAGTACCAGATTTGTTTTCCTGCAGCGAATCAAAACTCTGGCCAGATGATATAAGCAATCTTCGAAGCTGTCTCCGAATAACGAAAAATCGTCCATAAAAACTTCCAGGTTTTTCTCTATCATATCAGAGAAAATTGCCATCATACACCTCTGGAATGTTGCTGGAGCATTGCACAGTCCAAATGGCATTCGTCTAAAGGCGAACGTTCCATACGGGCAAGTGAACGTCGTCTTTTCTTGGTCCTCTGGATTTATGTAGATCTGGTTGTAGCCCGAGTACCCGTCCAGAAAGCAGTAATAAGCATGGTGTGCTAGTCTGTCCAACATTTGGTCCATGAATGGCAGTGGGAAGTGGTCTTTCAGTGTGGCCTCGTTCAGCTTCCGATAGTCCATACAGATTCGCCAGCCAGTGACAGTTCGCTGGGCGATCTGTTCCTGATCAGCATTCTGCACTACTGTAATACCCCCTTTCTTCGGTACACACTGGACAGGACTCACCCAGGTGCTGTCTGATATGGGGTATATAATTCCTGCTTCTAGCCACTTCATGACCTCCTTACGTACCACATCTTTCATAATTGGGTTCAATCTTCTTTGAGGCTGGATGACTGGCTTCTTTCCGTCTTCAATTCTTATTTTGTGCATGCAATAATCAGGACTGATTCCCTTCAAGTCTGCAATTGTCCATCCTATGGCTTCTTTATGCTCTCGAAGTACCTCCAGTAGCTTTTGTTCCTGTTCCTGAGATAAAAGAGATGAAACAATTACCGGCAGTGTGTTATTTTCACCAATAAAAGCGTACCTGAGGTGTTCTGGCAACTGCTTTAATTCCAGGGCTGGTGGTTCCTGCAGTGACGGGACCAGTGTCATTTTCTGCTCGCCTCCTTCATCCCTGTATAGCCTGACCCAGCTTTCTGTTCCCATGATCTGCTCATCCTGCTGCTCTTCTGTTTCCTCTGGAAATATGTCTTCAAATTCCTCCCATAAATCTTCTATCTCATCGCTTTCCAGGTCATCAATTACCTCAACTGCAAAACAGTTTTCATGTCCATAGTGATCGGGAAGCTGGAGAGATTTGAAAACATTAAATTTTACTTTTTCTTCATTAATTTGCATGGACAGCTCTCCACTTTTGCAGTTAATAAAGGCTTCACCAGTCGCCAGGAAAGGTCTGCCCAGGATCAGCGGAACCTCTCCTGCCTCCATATCCAGTATCACAAAATCTGCTGGAAAAATAAGCTTTCCCACTTTTACCAGGATATCTTCAATTACTCCATAAGCGGGTTTCACGGATCTGTCAGCCATTTGAAGCATAATTCTGGTTGGGCGTGGTTCTCCGACTCCCAGACTTTTGAAGATGGTCAGTGGCATCAAGTTGATGCTGGCACCCAAATCGCATAAGGCTTTTCCTGTGTATGCACTGCCCAGGGTTACCGGAATAACAAAGCTGCCAGGGTCTTTCTTTTTCAGTGGCAGACCATTTTTTACACAACTGCTCGCTTCTGCCGTCAGATTCACTGTTTCGAAGTCACTCATTCGCCTTCTACCGTACAAGATGTCTTTGAGAAATTTCGCATAAGTAGGCATTTTGGCAAGTGCTTCAGCAAAAGGTATATTTATCTGTAATTGCTTGAATACCTCCAGAAATCTGGCGTAGTCTTTACTGTCATCTCTCTTGCGTGTTTTCAGAGGGTAAGGAATCTCCTTAGAAGTTGGCACTGTCTCTGGATTACCCTCACTCTTCTGCGCTGCTTCCTGCTCGACCGAACCCCTTTTCTGAGGGTCAGCGGTTGAACTGTCTTCCCGGTCAATCACCTCCTGTTCAATAATTTTTGACTTTTCTGCGCGTGCATGACTGGGATACGGTGGATCCTGCAGTGCAATTCCACTCCGAGTTGTGATAGCATTGATTTGAGCGCGTGGATTGTTCACTGTGTTAGACGGTAAATTCCCTGGGGCTCCTTCTGCCTGGTTCTGTGCAAGCTGTCCATTCTGTACTTCCAGGTTGCGGATAGCAATCTTCATCTGGCTCACATCAGCAGTTAATGAGTCCATCTGTGCGAATCTGGTTTCCAACTGCTTATTGAATTTCTCCATATAGGACTCAAAATGTTGCTGAGACAGGTTTAGTTGTGGTGCTGCTTGCGCAGGCTGGGCTGGAGCTGTCTGTTGTGCCTGTGGCCTGTGCTGGAATCCTGGTGCATACACTGCTGCATTGGGATTTCCGTAGCGAAACCCTGGATGGTCACGTGTGCCTGGTCTGTAGCGACTAGGATCCCACTGCTGCTGAACATAGTTAGCATCTTCGTTCTGAAGCTCCAGAATTGCTGCGTCAAAGTCAGGTTCGTCTACTGATGCCACTGGCTTCTTTTCTGTGTACACCTTCTTGACTAAGTCCTGTACCACTTTCGTGAGATTATCAATCCTGTCATCAACCACTGGTTCTGCTACTGCTGCGAGCCTGCGGTCATCAAACAGGCGAGTATCCTGTTTGGCTAGTTGCTTCATCAGTTCGTAGGCTCCATCTTTATCCACATGGTACAAAAATTTACCCCCAGCTTCCCTGTCAATCCTGTCTGCGTTCTCCCTGTCAAGTGCGTGGTAGAACACCTGCAGAATCTTTGCGTCCCCGAAGCCGTGATTGGGGCATTTTTTCACAAGTCTCATTAGCCTGTCCCATGCATCTACCACTGTCTCCCCCATCTTCTGTTTGAAAGATAAGATCTCGCTCTGCAGCTTGATAACGCGGGATGCAGGGTAGAATTTTGCCAAGAAATCAGCAACACACCCCTCCCAGGTAGTGATAGACCTCGGTGGTCTTGCCTCCAGCCAATCCTTTGCTGTACCGAACAAACAGTATGGGAATAAAATCAGCTTTAGCGTGTCCGCTTCGACTCCTCTGTACTTAATCTTGTTGCAGTAATCCTCAAATTTTCCGAGGAAGTCGTTTGGATCTTCATCTGCCTTCCCATTAAAAGGACAATGGGTCTGGGCGGTCTGGATGGTGGATGATTTCAGGTCGAAGTGCTCTGCTGTAATGGGGGGCACTACAATAGCTGGTTGATGTCCTCCGGTTGGGACTTCAAAATTTTCGACCAGTGCCCTCCCAGACCTGTTATAAGTCCTCTGATTGTTCCTGGCAGCAAAACCTGCTGCTATCAGCTCTTCAATGTAAAGAGCCATCTGTGCTGGAGTACGTTGTGGCTGTCCTGTGGGTGTTCCTGTTTCGGTTGTGGTGTCTTCTCCGTGCTCAGACATTGCGGCTCGGTGTCTGCGACTTTGCTCTCTGAAAAGTTTTTCGGGATCTTCGAGTGGTGATACCAGTTTGCGGGGCAATCTGGGCATAAACTAGAATAGCCTGAAAATCAGATTTCAAGAGCAGTAAGTCGAAAGAAAGTAACTGTAAAAATAAAAGAAAAACTCTGAGACTTATTCTAATGTCTCTTTAACAAAAACTGTAACCGTTCCCCGGCAACGGCGCCAAAAACTTGACAGCGTAAACTATCTGCTTTTTCGCAAGTGTACGATCAAGTAGTATAGAGTATGTAATTGTGACTCTGGTTGTCGAACCCACGAGAACAGTTTAAGTTTTTGTTAATCAGAATCAGAATAAGACACAAAGTTTGTAAAAAGGAGGAAGGTTTGGGATTTGATTATACTAAATTATAATAAATAAAAACAGTAAAAAGACTTATTTTATTTTTCTGCTGAATATTTTGCTGAAACTGTTGTAGTTGTAAAAGTTGATAATTCTAAAAATCTAGATTCCAGGATCCCCTAGGGTTACTCTCCAGCTTCCATGGTTTATTTGATTTCAGAAACACACAGTGGTTTTGTTTATGCCAGCATACCAATAGTACAATCTCCTCTCGGTCTCATGCACTTATCACTCGACTGCAGATTTTCGGGTCCTCTCGGTCCACCTAAATCTGCAGGTTCGTTCTATGTCTGCTAGGGTTACAGGTTCTCCTCTCGGTCTCCCCCTAAACGTCTAACAGTTGGTCTAATGCTTCTGGGCTAGTCCCCTGATTCTCTTCACCTCTCGGTCCATCAAGGCAGAGTACTAAATCCTGTCTTTTCTTCCTAACATTCACTGGTCACTCTCGCGCACCAGATCCTGTCTGTAACACTCCTGGGTGATCAGGCCATTCATGTATGTAAATAAAATCAAAGACAGAATAATAAACAAACCATCCTGTATTAAGACTTAGCTAGCCATGCATCTGAAAATCAAAACATCCAAGTCTGCTGAATTCATAAACCCTAGGTTCACCGAGAACCTAGGCAAAAGGTCTAGCTAGCTTGCATTATTAAAAGACAATGTTTCATAAAAAGAGAAAAGATCAAACTAGTTATTTCTGAAGATACTGGAAAACTGCTCCAATCCTGCTCTGCTCCAACTCCTGGCTGCTGTGAAAACTGGCTGCTGATGATGATGATAGCTGTGGTATGCCTTCGTCACCCTAAAACAGTGCTGGGACACCTCCTTTTATATTGCCACAGTCTCCAAAACTGATGCACGAAATTCCTGTTTTACCCTCGAAAAGATCCGCCCTGGAAGATTCTGGAACACGTCTGTGCGTTCAAACGCACACTTCCTGCGTTTAAACGCAGTGCGTATGAACGCACACCCCCCCTGCGTTTGAACGCAGGACTTAGTCAATTTCCTCTTCTGGCTCCTGAACCCATGCGTTTGAACGCAGCTCCTTTGCGTTTGAACGCACCCCTTAGCCGTTTCTTCTCCTGAGTGTTGAGCCCTGCGTATGAACGCACAACCTGCGTTTGAACGCAGGACTTAGTTTTTTCTGCGCTTTGGTCTCTGACTCCTGCGTTTGAACGCAGCCTGCCTCTGCGTATGAACGCAGGCCTTAGCCAAATTCTGCCATTTTTTCCCGCTGCCTGTCTCGTGCGTTTGAACGCAGCTTCTGCGTTTGAACGCACAACTTAGTCATTTTTCCTCTTTTCTGCTCAGCTCTCCTGATACGCTGCCTCCAATCCAAGTCAATCTCATGCATTTTTCCGGCACCTGTTACCTGCACATAACACGCACCCGCGATCATATCCAACAAACAAAAGTATGCATAAAATTACTCAAATTTTGCAATCATAATATATAAATCTCTGCCTCGTATCAGGTGGAAAATAAGCTGAAAATGGCCAAACTCAACTCTCACAGGGTTAAAACCAATGGTAAAAAGATGTCCCAGACTAATACATTTTCAAGCTGTCAGTGACCCCATAGGTTCTATCTAGTTGGTAGCAACAAATTTGCTTATATGGAGCGGTTTCTAGCAAAACATCCATTCTAGCCAACTAATAGAATAGTCATCCGACAAACCTTGTACAAGTAATTGTTTCATACCTTTGTCTCTATATCCGGATTTGACACGAGACATACAAGTCACACTCGTATATCCAATCCACAGTTTCTCGATCCATGGGAATAGCCTTATTCGTGCAAATAACATCAATATCCTATATTGATTTATTTGAGTCTGGTCAGACATTCTGTGAGCACTATCCCTGGAGTGGCCTAGGATATTTGCTCCCGTTATGTGGGAGGGACAAATTCTATCTACGTCCACTACGATCTCTAAGCTTGCTTCTTATTGTATCCGGTACACGCCTTTATAACTACCCAGTTACGGTGTAACGTTTGACGCTACCAAAATCACAATGATCCACAACTAGAATATCTAGCGACTTCAAGTCTAAGGATGAAAATACCAATGCACCACGAGAAGCACTTGTGACTTAACATAACGTGTATGTAGCCTTCTCGGAGATGGGTCAATCTGGTGCGCCATTACCCTTAATGCACACCCATGTGTTGGGTTATGATATCTCTATATCAATCCAACCCCATACTAGTCTATAGATGATCGTCCTATTAATCATTATACTGGACTAGGGATATTTATGATAAACAACACAATTGTAAATCTAAGGACTTCATTATATTAAATATCCAATAAATAATACAATGCATGTTCTAGCCAAAAAATAAATTCACACTAAACTAGATTGCCTCTAGGGCATCTATTCCAACAGTCTCCCACTTGCACTAGAGCCAATCTGACGCATCTCGTATTCCCATGCTCCTAGTGTGCCCCTCATGCTTCCACTGCACAAGAGGCTTTCTAAGTGGATCTGACAGATTCTCATCTGTAGGAATCTTGCATATCCGAACGTCTCCTCTATCGATAATATCTCGAATCAGATGGAACTTACTGAGCACGTGCTTGGATTTCTGGTGTGATATGGGCTCCTTTGATTGCGCGATCGCCCCAGTGTTGTCACAGTACAACTCAACAGGATCTGCAATGCTAGGAACCACACCAAGTTCAGAAACAAACTTTCTGATCCAAACAGCTTCCTTTGATGCGCCATTTGCAGCAATGTACTCAGCCTCTATTGTAGAATCAGCTACCGTATCTTGCTTGGAACTCTTCCATCTCACCGCCGCTCCATTCAGGCAAAACACATATCCCGATTGTGATCTAAAGTCATCTCTTTCGGTTTGGAAGCTTGCATCCGTGTAACCCCTTACATGCAACTCCTCCTCACCGCCAAATATCAAGAAAGCATCCTTAGTTCTTCTCAAGTACTTTAGGATGTTCTTGACTGCAATCCAGTGACTCTCACCCGGATTGGATTGGTATATGCTTGTCATACTCAAGGCATATGCCACATCTGGTCTAGTACATAACATGGCGTACATGATAGATCCTATGGCCGAGGCATAGGGAATCCTACGCATGCATTCCTTCTCAATCTCATTGGAAAGATAACCACTCTTCGAAAGAGTGATTCCATGTGACATGGGCAAGAATCCCTTCTTGGAATTTTGCATGTTGAACCGTTTCAACACCTTGTCAATATATGTACTATGACTTAGGCCTAGCAGTCTTTTAGATCTATCTCTATAGATCTTTATACCGAGTATATAGGCTGCTTCCCCTAAGTCTTTCAATGAGAAAAACTTCAATAGCCAATCTTAACATATTGCAGCATGGGAACGTCGTTTCCAATGAGTAGTATGTCATCGACATACAAGACCAGAAAAGCTGCAGAGCTACTACTAACTTTCTTGTAGACACAAGACTCATCTTCGTTTATAATGAAGCCAAACTCTTTGACTACTTCATCAAAACATCGATTCCAAATCCTAGAAGCTTGCTTCAATACATAAATGGATTGTTGCAGCATACAGACTTTGTTGGCTTGCTTTGGATCTTCAAAACCCTCTGGTTGTATCATATACACGTCCTCGAGGAGATTCCCATAAAGGAATGCTGTTTTGACATCCATCTTCCAAATCTCATAGTCGTCGTATGCTGCAATTGCAAGTAGGATTCAGATGGATTTGGTCATTGCGACTGGTGAAAAGCTTTCGGACCTTATAGGTAATCACATTACCATCCATGTCTATCTTCTTCTTAAAGACCCATTTGCACCCTATGGGTCCCGCCCCTTCGGGTTGTTCCACCAAAGTCCATACTTTGTTGGTATACATGGATTTCATCTCGGATCTCATGGCTTCTAGCCACTTCTGAGAGTCTGTACCTTTCACGGCCTCTTCATAGGTAGTAGGCTCATCATCTATGAGCATTGTGTCACCGGAATCGGTCACGAGAAGTCCATACCTCTCAGGTTCCTGGCGCACTCTACTAGATCTACGAAGCTCTTGTGTTACCACATCAGTATGTATGAGTGCCAATTGCTCACTAGTCCTCTCACCTTTCTTATTGAAAGGGGAATTTGTCATTTTTTCCAATAAACAAGCCTCACATGTCTCATATGATTCAAAATCAAATGAGTCTAGTAGTCCATCCTTATGGAGTCTAGATACACGTTTTTCGTTTATATGGCCTAAACGACAGTGCCATAAGTAAGCAGGATTTAAATCATGTATTTTAATCCTCTTGGTATTAATGTTGTAGACAGGATTGCTTAGATCAAGGACATACAGTCCATTAAATAATTGCGCACTACAATAGTGAATATTATTAAAATAAAAGGAACAACAATTGTTCTTTATTGAAATAATAAAACATTCCTTTTCCAAACAAGAAATAGAAATAATGTTTCTGCTCATAGCAGGCACAAAATAGCAATTATTTAATTCTAAAACTAATCCTGAAGGCAGAGACAGCTCGCACACGCCCACGGCCAACGCAACAACTTTTGCTCCATTCCCAACGCGCAGATCTATCTCCCCTTTAGCCAATCTTCTACTTCTCTTTAGATCCTGCACATTTCGACAAATGTGAGATCCACATCCAGTATCTAATACCCATGATGTAGAGACAGTTAAATTGACATCTACAACAAAATACCTGGTGGTGGTGGAATCACTATTCCAAGCCTCTTGTCCTCCAGATATTTTGGGCAGTTCCTCCTCCAGGGTCTAGGCTGACTGCAGTAGTGACATTCACCTTTATTCACACCTTTAGCAATTCCACCAACAGGTTTAAGGGCAGGTTCCTTGGACTTGGCAACTGACTTGCCTTTGCCCTTGGAGGATAAGGCAAACCATTTGCCCTTTCCTTTATGCACCATCATAATGGCCTTGCCGTTACCCTTGTTCATGCTTTGTTCAGCTGTCCTCAACATATTTAGTAAATCTGGCAGTGGTTTCACGATCTCGTTCATGTTATAGTTCATGATGAACTGTCCATAACTCTCAGGCAACGATTGCAACACGAGATCAGTTGGCAACTCTTGGCCGACCGAGAACCCCAGTCGGGCGAGATTTTCCAAGTACCCGATCATACGGAGTACATGGGGTCCCACCGGGTTCCCTTCGGCTAGATGACACTTGAACAATGCCTTAGAGACCTCATACCTCTCAACCCTTGCCTGCTCTTGGAAGAGCTGCTTCAGATGCTTGATCATATCGACAACATTCATGTTTTCGTGTTGCTTCTAAAGCTCAGAAGTCATGGTGCATAGCATAAGTCAGGCCGCATCATTAGCGTCATCAACACGTTTTTGATACGCCTTTAGGGCTGCAGGGGTATTGTTCTCTGGACCTGCTGGAACTTGCTCCTCTATTGCGTACAGTTTCTTCACTTGCTTGAGAACAATTCTCAAGTTTCTGTACCAATCAAGGAAGTTGGTTCCAGAGAGCTTGTCCTTCTCAAGGACAGATCGTAGGGAATGTTGTGAACTCAATGAGTTGTTTGCCATTTGGAATTCTACAAAAATGAAAATACGCAAGTTTTAGTACTTGTGTTTTTTGACTATATTCAATAATGGCTAGTTTATCAAATATAGCTCCCACTATTTTTCTACGGATTAATAACCCTCAAGATATTAATGCGGAAAATATCCTTTATATTTTCTAGTGGGCCAAGATCCATGTTTCATCTCCTTATGAGCTTGCTTTGGCAAGTCACCCATAATTTGAATACTTTAGGTAGGAACAATTCGAATTGCATCCCTTATGCAACTCTTGGTTAAAACTGGGCAAATAACTCCTTATTTATCCATCCGCATGGATAATCCCGATTGATTGTCTCTAGGTTTAATCCAATTAAACACGTAGTTGCGTCCAACCTCTTACTTAAACAATTTGCACACGAGGTGTGCCATCGCACCACATCATTATTAACCAAGTCGCCATGTTTGGCACGCACGATTTTGGGAAATCATAATGATGATGAGTGTTTAAATAACGAGAAGACGAAACACAATATTTGGATTTGAGGGATTTTTCAATTCAATTTTAATTGTTTTTGTTGATCTATATCAACTGATCTATCTATCTGAGTTTGGGCACAACTCCAAATAATAGATTCGGGTTGTCTAATTATCTTATTATCCTAATTGCATGCATCATCCATACACCAACCACAAAATAATAAGACAATAAAATAAACAACCACAAAACAAAATAAAACGTGATGTGAATATGGCCTTTTCTAGACTAAGATAATTCCTAGCCAATGGAATCATCTATGAACCCTAAAAGAAAACACATCTTCATGCGTCTTCATCTTTTGGTCCATCCTTCATAGTCATGTGGAATGCTCCATGCTCCATCTTTTGTGGCTTCCTTTGGATTTGGGCTTCTTTTCTTCAATCTTGGCTAACAAACTATTCTATCTAGCACTAGCTAACAACTATACTAAAATAAAATAAATCTCACAAGTTGAGAAAAAAATAGCTCGCAGGCCATAAAACTCTAATCAATTATTACAATTAATTGATCAGCTCGCATGCCGTAAACCATAGCCACAAAATTAAACAATCACACCAAACCACATCATAAGGCCATATCCAATCACCATGCGACTTGCACATAAACAGTTAAAATCCAATTTTAACGCGCTTGGTCAATTTTAATTGATTTTAGGATATTCTAGGGTTAAAACGGTCCATGGGGCCCAACAATCAAATTGCCCGGACCGCAAAAGAGGACCGCCAAGGCCTTGGGCCGGCCGGCCCCTAGCCCACAGGGCTAGGCCGCGGGCTAGGGCTGTCCCGGCCCCTTGGCCATCCCTTACTTGGGCGGCAAGCAAGGAGGGGCGGTCCCCTAGGGGGGGGGGGGGGCGAACCTCCTTTGACAACTCCCTTGCTTGGTGCCCAAGTTTGGTTGTTTCCTTGTGTGAAAAGAACTCCTTCTTTCCATAGGAGGCCCAAACCCTAGATCTAAGATCCTAAAATTTCTCAAACTCACTAATTCATGCATTCAATGCAAAAACTAGGTCTTGTTATGATTGATTATTGACAAATTTCATCATATGCTTGATTTATCTTGTTTTACGCGATAAACAATAAATTTAAAGTGTAAAACTATCAAAACGTAACACATAAACCACGTTTATGCTCTACGGTCTGTGGCTCTGATACCACTGTAGGGTTTTTTTTATCATGGATACGCAGCAAAAAAACAAATTTTATCCATGCAATACCCTCCAAGGATCACAGGACAAGAGACATAACGATGTTTAGGGAAGAAATCAAGTTACACACTTTTGGGTTTCTCCTGTGATGACTTGTAACGTGAATTGTGTCACGTTCTCTATAGTTGATCCACACATAGAGTTGAGATCTAGATATTCCTTCTCCTTTGTGCTAGCCCGGAATGGAAAAAGAGGAAGAAGAAATCACGCAACACGAGGCAACAAGGAGGTGGCGTCCTCCTTGTTGGGCCGACGGGAAGGGGGCGGCGGCAAGGGGGGCGTTCGCCTCTCTTGCTTGCTTGCTCTCTCTCCTTTTGTTCTCTCCCACTCAAGTTATGAACTAAAGGCTCATAAGTGTGGGAAGGAAGGAAGGAGCATCCTTTATATAGTTCAACAAATCCTTTCCAACTACCTAAAGGACCTATTCTAGTCCTACTAGAATTCGGTTTAGTCCCTTCCTTACAAATTAGTCCTACTAAGTTAGCAAGGTGTTGCAAAGAGATCCTTCTAATTGATTAATCATATTAATTAATTCCCAAATCTAGTTCAACTCTATATAGCGTGTGACCCCATAGGTTCTATCTAGTTGGTAGCAACAATTTGCTAATATGGAGCGGTTTCTAGCAAAACGTCCATTCTAGCCAACTAATAGAATATTCATCCGACAAACCTTGTACAAGTAATTGTCTCATCCCTTTGTCTCTATATCCGGATTGGACACGAGACATACAAGTCACACTCGTATATCCAATCCACGGTTTCTCGATCCACGGGAATAGCCTTATTCGTGCAAATAACATCAATATCCTATATTGATTTATTTGAGTCTGGTCAGACATTCTATACGCACTATCCCTTGAGTGGCCTAGTATATTTGCTCCCGTTATGTGGGAGGGACAAATTCTATCTACGTCCACTACGATCTCTAAGCTTGCTTGTTATTGTATCCGGTACACGCCTTTATAACTACCCAGTTACGGTGTAACGTTTGACGCTACCAAAATCACAATGATCCACAACTAGAATATCTAGCGACTTCAAGTCTAAGGATGACAATACCATTGCACCACGAGAAGCACTTGTGACTTAACATAACGTGTATGTAGCCTTCTCGGAGATGGGTCAATCAGGTGCGTCATTACCCTTAATGCACACCCATGTGTTGGATCATGATATCTTTATATCAATCCAACCCCATACTAGTCTATAGATGATCGTCCTATTAATCATTATACTGGACTAGGGATATTTAAGATAAACAACACAATTGTAAATCTAAGGACTTCATTATATTAAATATCCATTAAATAATACAATGAATGTTCTATCCAAAAAATAAATTCATACTAAACTAGATTGCCTCTATGGAATCTATTCCAACACCTCGAGTAGCTCACGTTTTTGGGCGCAAGATTTATTAAGGGGGTGTCAACACTTAAGGTATAGATTTCAGGTTATGGGATATTGAATGGTTACTTTACCCCCATTACAATAAATTGTAGAACTGATATTTTTGGAGTTGGTATCAAAGTAAATTTTTAAAAAGGGAACACACATTTTTTTAGTTAGCCCGAATCGGGCCATGGCTAAGGAATAGAGTATTTTCTCTGGCTAGTCTTAA
Organism: Linanthus parryae; assembly: GCA_023055425.1. Lineage (NCBI taxonomy): Eukaryota > Viridiplantae > Streptophyta > Magnoliopsida > Ericales > Polemoniaceae > Linanthus > Linanthus parryae. The sequence continues at coordinate 1,422,066 of JALGPY010000030.1, forward strand.
AGATTATAGAAATGGTTAGAGTTGGTTTATCTTGCATTCATTTCATTGGGCTGGTCTGGGAAGAATTAATTAATGGGTAGATTAATTATGAATAATCTGGCGGGTAAATATGGATTTTGCGGGAAAATTTTCTGCGAATTTGGAGTAAACTGGTACCGGTTTGAGAGTAACCGGGACCGGCTACAACAAACCCGGTACGGGGTATGCCACTAGCCGGGACCGGCCATAATGAAGTCGGTCAAAAAAGTGCGTCGCCTGGCCACGTGTCGCTTCTAGATTGGTCCGTTGACCGCACAGAATCCGCGAAGATTCCCCACCCGTGAATTCGCGCCTGACTTCACAGAATACAATAACTTTGTCTCTTCCCCACCCATGACTTCACATGGGAATTTCTCCTCCGGCCTCCCACCCACCCTTCATCCCTTCCACCACACTCCTACAAATACTCACCCACTATTCTTCCTCTCTAACACCACAAATCATATCCATACTTCCTCTCAACCTCCTCTTAACTACCAACTGTTAAATGGCGTCTCGCCGAAATTTCGACGACCTACCTCTAAACCATGCTGCTCGCTCACATAACAATCTTACTCTAGGTCTCATCTCCGGCGCACCCCCTTTTCTTTTTGATTATCAAAAAGTGAGGTACGACGACCTCACGTTGAGAAATGTTTACTCAGGCCGAGGTATTGACTTAGAAAAGAAGTATGATCGATTTCAAGACTTTCTTGGTGGGCATGGGTTGGCAATCAATGGCTGATCTGAACTCGATGGTGTACCCCATGCTTGTTCGAATACTATTTGCAAACATGGAGGTAGTTCATGTGGGTAATACCAGTTATCCTTCTACGTACTTTAAGGACATGTACATGCATCTAACTGAAGATGTATTGGGCGATGCGTTAAACATACCGACTGGGCGAGAGAAGATTTTTTTCACCAAAATGGAGGACCTTGAAAAATATATTGCAGTGCCAATGGTGGATTATTATGGCTCGTTTTGCGTGCACGACTATCCCATTCCGACGGCGTTGAAAGCTGCCGACATCAAGCCCGAGTATCGTCTACTCAAACATTTCTTGGCCAAAACTATATTATCGCGGTCAGGTAAAGGAGACGAGGTAGACACATTTTTGGGGTTCGTCATTCATTGTTGTGTCGTTGAGCGTCAATTGTGTCTTCCCTACATTATGCAGCGTGTAATGTTTAGGAGTTTGGGTAGTGGTAATAAGAATTATTGCATACCATATGGTGCTAGTTGGACAACAATAATGTCGTACTTCCGTGTCCAACCGTCTTTTGACGACGTCGATGAGACCACTGAGAAACCCATTGATCGCAGTGCGGTAATCCAGATACGAGGACTCTTGGCACGAGATGAGGGTGATGGTGGCGCTGACCATCTTCTGGGAGACGTCGTAGTACCTCAGACGCCCCTCGTCCTACCCCACCTGCGAGCACGTCCACGCAACGATCAGCCAGTATGAGGGAGCACCAGCTGAAATTAGCCGAGGTCAATGAGAACGTGAATAAAGTGGACCGTAAGGTTTCAAAAATAAAGAAGTACATGAAGAGCGGTTTCAAGAAGATTGAGAAGACTATGATTGCTTTGTTTGAAGGTCGCAAACCACCAACTCATCAATTTTCATCTGATTCTGATTCCACCGTTCCGCACTCGTCAGATGTTGAAAAATCAGATTAGCCGCGCTTTGTAACGTTGTTGTCCTCCATTTTTTTAAATCGTGTCATGGTCCATGTTTCTTAATCGTGTTGTAGTCGTTGTTATTTTTTAGGGTTGTATTTCATGTTTTTAATCGCATTGTAATTTGTCATGTTCGGTTCGGTAGTTGTAATAAAATGTTCTTGTTTATGTATTCACAACTACTATTGTTAAAGATTTCGGTTGCCACAATAAGTAAGGGAAGATTACTTAAAATTTAAATAATTAATTGACTTAAATGACACTTGTAGCTAGAAAAAAAAAAATCATTCACCGAGATAAAAAATAATAATAATACTTAGCTTTAATTTCACAAAAGAGTATCATCGAAACAATGAGACTGACAAAATTCATTCGTTAGTATTGACAATTACAGATGTTATCTCGTCACGCAGTGCTAGCATTGTGGCATCATCGGTATTCATGGAAGGGTCGTACACTCTGAAGTTGGACGTTGATGCGACATTAACGTTGACATGGGTTTCATGGATGTGACGATGTCTAGTACCATACCTATCAGCAAATTGGAACCACGCATCCCTTCGATCGTGTCCCCTCACAAAGTTGTGCAATGCCATGGTCACACCCACGATGGTTACCTGAACTGCATAACTAAATGCGGGCATTGATTCTAGTATTTGCCAACGAGTTTTCCATACCCCAAAAGTGCGCTCAATGACACTTCGCAAACACGCATGACACCGGTTAAACTTCTCCTTCGTGTTACGCGGAGCATCTCCTTGGCAAAATTGGGAAAGGTGATACCTCGGCCCACCCTTATATGGGGCTAGGAATCCCTGCATGTTAGGATATCCAGCGTCGACCAAGTAGTATTTTCCTGTTGGTGGTAGTGGGAAACCCATGTTAGAATTTTTTAAAACGTTGTTTAAAATTCGCGTGTCGTGCGTACACCCTTCCCAACCCGCCGAAACGTATGTAAAGCACATGTCAAAATCACATATAGCAAGCACGTTTTTGGTTACATAACCCTTCCTCCCAATATAGTTAATATTTTCATTTTCCGCCACACGAACCTGCACATGTGTGCCATCCTGTGCCCCAATACAATCCTGAACACAAATATACGGATTAGATTTAATAATTAAAACGATTACTTTAAATTTACAGGTGACGACTACCTTGAACGCAGGCCAATACATCTGGTTGTTCCGTACGTGTACATGGTTCTCACCGTCGAATGTTGGCGCAGTCCCCTCCGCAACCATCTTACTGGCAGCGTCCAGGACACAATAGAAATGCCGATGTATGATCTCTGCCGAATGCTGAAATATTTCTTGTAAGTCACGGTTACTCACCCTATGACCGAGCATGTACAAAAACATCGCCACTGATTCTTCTACCGACACACGACGATACTGTCGCAATCCGTACCGCGATGTTAGCAAGTCACACAATTCCCGGAAAACATTAGTCCTCCTGCGAAAGCTTTCGACGCTTCTCTTCCAAGGGCCATTTAGAACCTCATCCACCCACATTTGGCCCGTTAGGGCTGATGTCCTACAAGGCTCTTTCATGTCGCTAAAAAATTCCTCCATTACCACTAACATGACGTGTCCCACATTTGGTGAAGGCGCCAACTGAATTGCAGGTGCGATGGTCGTGTCTAGCAGCTCGTACGGAAATTCTTCGTCTACTTAATCTGAGATATAATGGGGTGTCAAAACAATAAAGCACGCATTAATATTTATGAAACAAAGCCGGCTACATAAAAAATAACATGGAGTACAACAACAAACTCCTACAACAAACTACAACACAAAAAAATTTCTAACACACACGATCACAATTAAGTCACTAAATTAAGTTTATGATTCTTTCCTAGCCCTCTCCAAACGCTTCGTAAGCCAATTGTAGCGTGCCTGGCCGTTCCCAACCACAATGAAACTGTCTTGGTTACGTGGTTCCTGAAAGAAGTCAACGCACTCGGTGAAGGTGTCAGTCTCGTATCCCATATCCGGGTATGTAACGACCACAGCGTGGCGATCATCCCCAGTGCTCCCAACACGATCATGTGTGTGGGTGACAGTCAGATTGCCATGGTGATGGGTGATTTGCTGCGCCTGAAAGGCCTCTGACAGGTTGGTGACGCGGATTACTAGCGCTTATTACGCAAGTGCACGGTCAAGTAGTAAGAGTGAAGTATTTTTAGGACTCCGGGTTGTCGAACCCTCGAGGACAATCTCGCAACAAGTTTATACTTAACAATTTAGAGTAGTTCACTAGGTAACTAGAGTAAAAAGTGATGATTTGTGGTGTTGCCACCCCCAAACAAGTGGCTGTAATAAAGTCAGAAATAAATAATAAACTGGAATTAAGAAGAATTCTTAATCAATTAATGGAGAGGACTAGGCAATCTCGCTGACCACCTAGGGTTGTAAACGATTTTCGGATTATCTGAGCAACACGTTAACTATATTCTAACTAAGTCGGGTGACAGCGCTGACTATCTCCTATCGGTCTCAAGTCATTCTACTTCACGGTAGACTACAATCTCCTATCGGTCTCATGTGTCTACCGGTCCGTTCTAGTAGGCTAACGACATGCACGACGACGGGTCCTATCGGTCCACGGTTGCACGAAACCGTCGAATCTCACCTACAGAATCTACCCACATTTGGCCAATCCTAACACGTCTCTTCTCAGTCTCAGTGATACGGGATTGATGTTCAAGTCTCATCCTAGTTAGTTAGAATCACTATCGTGCATTCACTAACTAAGCAGGGTTTCCGGTTAGCTACTCCATTAACACTGAGTATTAAGCACAGTACATGAACAATTGAATTAAAATAAGCTAACTTTAAGCATGAATCAACTATTGAGTGAAACCCTAGTTCTTGAACCCTAGTTTATCTCCTAATCGTGTCACTCAATTAGGATTACTAACATAAACAAGAAACTAGAATTGATTCAAAAGAAGAAATCAAGAAATCATGAAGCAAATATTAAATCCGGAAAATATTCATCGTTTACATGAACCCTAGGCTCTCAAATCGAGATGCCTAGCTATGGAGTTTTTAGCTACTCATAGTTGAATAAGCAATACTCGTGAGTTTCTCCATTAAAATTGACTAAGAAGAGTAGAAGAAATCAAACACAAAGAAGCTCCAATGGTGAAGCTTTGATCTTCGTCTTCGTTCGTCTCTCTCTTCTCTTTCTCCTTCGTTGATGGCTTCTCTCTCTTCTCACGTCTCTCTTTCTCTTAATATAGGGTGTATTAATTAATAATCAAACATTATTAATTAATAACCCTAATGCCCTTCTTTTTCTCCGTTGATGCGCTGATTCTGCTTTCAGATCACGCGATCACCTTATGCTGATTGTGCGATCTGCTGTTACGTTGGCTTCTACTCTTCTGTCTGATTGTGGGATCACCAAATCTGATCCTGCGATCTGCTGTTGATCCTAGGATCAACTTTTGATCCTACATTCCAGTGAGTTTTCTTTTTTTTCTCTACAACCTTCGCCCGCTTGATCGTGTGACCACATATTGTGATCCTGCGATCTGCTTCTGATCCTAGGATCAACTTTGATCCTACACTTCAGTGGGTTTTCTTCTTTTTTCTTCCGCTCCATTTTTCTAAGTCTTCTCTTTTACTCTTCATTGGGGGTGTTAAGTGTTATTATCCAAACTTTCTAAAATTACACTTTGACCCCCTTTTTCCATCTTTGTCCTCTTTTCTTCCAATTTATTTCTCTCCTAAGCTTCCGCATATGTTCCGAAGTTCGTTTTCCTCCTCCTCTTGATCCATGAGCTCCGTTTCCTGTCCAACACAACACGAAAACACCCCGTGCGATCAAAAGTGACAAAATAAATGTAAATAATGTGAAAAACGCCCAGATTAACAATTTAACACTCAAAGCTAAACTTATCCAATTTCCTCAAGTTCATAGTGTATTTCTAATATATTCAACCCGGAAACTACACAAAACGGTACACAAACGCAGAAGAAATATAACTCTAATATAGAGTTATCAAATCCCCCCACACTACCTTTTTGCGCGTCCCGAGCAAAATCAAAAACATCTCTCACACTATGATTTTCAATCCACCGAATTGCATTTAAATTCACTAGCCATGTGACATAAACAACACACACACCCATGCAATCTACATGACTATACAATGCAACTCGATTTTTAAACAATGCAAAAATTGAAACAACATCAATTTTTTTTCTTTTTAGTTAGAGATTGGGCAATCTCAAAAAAGTAAACCGGCAAGTCATAAGGCTCTCATATTCCCTCGGAAGTTCTATAACTTTAGTGATCGGTAGAACTTGCGGCCAGTTTCGTTAGATAGAACGGGCACGAACACAAAATATGTTGCTTCCGCACACTGATTCAAACGTATCCCTAGCACTTACCTTCCGAGCTATTTATCCACGGGTTAAATTGCTGACGGTTTAGGATAGGTAGGAAAGGATATTTAGAAGCGTAGTCCTAGACGTCATGATCTAACTCACAAAACCCGATTCTCACACTCCCTCACCAAAATCCAAGGAACCACACCGAATCTCACTACTCCGGCCCTCATTCCCGAAATCTTGGTGCAACACCGTTCTCGCGGCCACAAATGTGAAGAAGTGATCTCGAACAATAGCTAATCTCCCCGGTCTTCAATTTCAAGCTTGCTCCTTTATTCCCTTTCAATTTCACTTTAACTTTCTATTTTACTTTTTTTTTCTCTTTTTTTTTTTTCATTTCCACACAATAACATTAAGCACATGGAGCCGACAATACGATAGTAATATCCGAGGAGATCAAATGTCAAAATTAGATAACATGGGGGTGGAATGTGTCAAATCAGTGATGTAATAACATAGATTTCGACACCCCCACACTTGATGCAAAGCAAATCACGAACCCAGTAGCCAATGTGTAAACGTGCTTTTCCAACCGATCCTCCTCATCACCTAAGATATAGAGAATATAAATAAAGCATAATCACGGCCTCCTATAAGATCAACCAACCCCCACCCCATGACGTGCGGAAGAAATATCACGCACTACGGTACTCCACCTGTGATCGTGTGTAAGGACACGACTCACCTCCACACCGAAGTGTGCTACCGTCTCTAACTCACCCTCACATCCCCTCAAAAGACGACATGTAAGAGAATCCACATAAGATATATCAAATCAACTCACCCTCATCGAACCTCCCTAACTCAACTCCCTCTATCATGACGCATAGGAAAGGACCATTCTAACAAGTGATGAAAGTCACAATGAAAGGCTTCCTAGGCTAGAGGCTGTGAATAAAAGGGGTAAACGGATCAATAGGGGTAACTAGTGGAACTAGGAGATGAAGACGGGACGTGAGGCCCTCATAAACATCACTCGCACAGCTGTTCTGTTGCCACTACGAGGAGGGTTGACGACTACCTAAGTGACGGTGGTGTAGCGCTAGTTGGATAACCAGTCTGAGAGGCAGCTACTCGCAGTTCTAATGTGCATTAGCCCTATAAGTCTTCCTACTTCTGATTCTCGCGTCTACCTCACCTCAGATTTTCATAATCCTAAGGAATTCTATCATTAATCCCTCTCCACATTCACTCTCTTCGATTGCCCTTTCTCAAAAAATTAAAATTTTATGATTTTTTTTTAATTTATTTTTTTTTTAATTTTTTTATTTATATTTCCTAACTCTATATGCTTTTGGCCAACTCGATTAAACACAAGTTTTGGGTAGGGGACTCAATAATGTAAAAGTGCTAACAAAATGCATAAACTACACACTCCTACCACAGACCAACACAATATGAACACATAACTATATGACTATATGTAACAAGGCGATCCAAACAAAGACATGGCTAGTGAACATAGATACAAACCCCCCCACACTTAAGCGTTTCGTTATCCTCAACGAATTTAGAGATAATGAAGGAGGACTCATCGCTTAAATGTGTCGGCGGTGGATTTCAACATTCATCGCTCAAGAACGTAGACTTGAAAGAGAGTGTTAGAGGTACCTGGGTGCCCGGACCTACATGGGCACCGTTGCCGCGAAATTGCAACAAGAAGGGGTCTTGTGGACCGTTGACAATTTTCGGAGAAGTCTCTACGCGCCCGGATGCCGATGTGCGGCTAAGATATAAATTGTAGCCCTCTCATGCGTGTGGCAACCAACATATTGGAATCGCTCCTCGACCTCGAGCAATTCTCTATTCTTTTATGCATAATCATGTGGGGTTTTTTCTTTCCATAATTTCATGCAATCTCTAGCACGTACATCAAGAAGGGGAATCCGGTGCGTCTTCTGTACCTGTGTCCCTGCACACTGATTGGAAAAATAAGTCCACTCTCCCTCACCCCTCATAGTCAAATATAGAGAACTCATAAATAAATAAATAAAACATATAGCATCCTACTCTACATGGGTTGCCTCCCAAGCAGCGCTTTGTAATTTAAGGTCGACGGCCCGACCATGTTACCTCATGAGCCTCAGAAAGGTGGTTTGGCAGGTCTTGTCGCATCCAACTTCTGGCGCCGGATACTCATGACTACCTCGTGCGCCTGCACACTCGATTATTTACCTTTAGGATCTGGCGGATCTTCCTGTGTCAGCTCTGAAATCCCACGCACAACTTTCACAGGAAATGTCAAGTCTGGCTTCACCTCATAAGTGTACTGGGGAGTCGGTTTGAAAACCTGAAAGGTCTCCACAGTATCGTTGACCCTCATGATCAACTCTCCATTCTCTACATCAATTAAATTCCGACCGGTAGCCAGAAACGGCCTACCAAGAATGATCGGAACGTCACCAACTGGCATGTCAAGTATCACAAAATCTGCTGGCATGATCAAACTACCAACCCTCACAAGTAAGTCTTCTACCACCCCAATGGACTTCTTGGACGACTTATCTGCGAACTGCAGATTGATCCAGGTTTTACTAGGCTCCCCCACACCTAGCTTTTTAAATATTGAAAGTGGCATCAAGTTGACACTTGCCCCCAAATCACATAGAGCCCTGCCTGTATATGCCCCGCCAAGTGTAGCCTCAATAACAAAACTACTTGGATCTTTCTTCTTCTTGGGTAGCCCATGCAAGACACATAAACTCACCTGCTCATTCAGTTTTACTGTCTGAAAGTTTTCCATAGCTTTTCTCCCATAGATTGCATCCTTGATAAACCGCGCATACTTAAGCATTTTCCGCAGTGCCTCAATCAAAGGAATATTGATGTGCAGTTTGGAGAAAATATTGAGAAATCTCCTGTACTCCTCAGAGTCATCCTTCTTATTCCTAGTTTTCAATGGAAAAGGTACATCTTTAGAAGAAGAGGGTGTTGGTAATACCTCATTGGAATTTCCCTCATCATGTGGAGTCATGCCCTTTGATTGGGGGACCATGACATGTGTCTTCTCAGACTCGAAGACCTCATGCTCCTTAGCTTTTGACGCTTCAGCTCTAGCATGGCTCGGGTATGGTGGATCAGTCAACGGAACCCCGCTGCGAGTGGTAATGGAATTTACCTGGCGCACATTCTCTGTGTCAGACGGTAGAGAACCAGGTGCTCTTGCAGATAATTGCGTTGCAATTTGCCCAACTTGAACCTCTAGTGCACGAAGAGAAGTCTTCGTAGCCTGCAAATCAGAAGACATAGCATTGACCGTCGTGGTCATATCGTTCATGTTGTTACTCAGCTGTGTCAACGCCTTAGTGAGTACAGAATTCTCTGGGTTTGGCGCTACAACAGCCGGTGGTGGAGCCTGCGACACTGGTGCTTGTGCCATGTGCTGAAACCCAGGTGCGTATATAGCTCCAGACTGATCCCCATACCTGTAACCTGGATGATCTCTTGTGCCTGGTCTGTAGTTCCCTTGGTTCCAATTCTGCCTTTGTCCTTGTGCCCCCACAAAGTTTACATCTTCACTTGCAATCTTGGCCAAGGCTGAATCAAATTCCTGCTCCTCTACTCTTGCAACTGGCTTCTTATCCCGATACACATGCTTGGCTAAATCTGACACCGTATTGCTGATCCCAGTCTTCCATTCATCATCTTTAGGTTCAGGCAATGCCAGTAATCTCCTGGAATCATAGAGTTGTGAGTCATGCTTAGCGAGCTGCTTCATGAGTGCATAAGCTCCTTCCTTGTCAACAGAGTATAGAAAATTGCCTCCAGCTTCTCTGTGAACCAGGTCCTGATTGTGACGTTCTAGACCATAGTAGAAGACCTGCAAAATTTTGTAATCCCCAAAATCATGGTTTGGGCACTTCCTGATAAAATGCATAAAACGGTCCCATGCATCCACCACGGTTTCATCGGCATGTTGCCGAAAACCTAGAATATCACCATGTAGCTCAATCACCCGCTGAACTGGATAAAACTTGGCCATGAACTCATCCACACACTGAGCCCATGTAGTGATCGAATCTGGAGCTCTTGACTGTAGCCACTTCTCAGCTGCACCCTTCAGACTGTAAGGGAAAAGAATTAGCTTCAACGCTTCTGCTGTCACATCCTTGTACTTGGTAGTCTTTATGTACGCGTTGAACCTCCCAATAAATTCATTGGGGTCTTCATCCCTGTTCCCATAGAATTGGAACTGATTGGTCACCGTATGAATTGTCGCAGGCTTAAGATCAAAGTGCTCGGCCTGTATCTCTGGCACTACAATTGTCGGATTGTGTCCACAATCTCGGGTTGTCGAACCCTCGAGGACAATCTCACAACAAGTTTATACTTAACAATTTGTAGGGTTTTGATTCATGGAACGCGCAAACGGAAGCATAATCAAATAAAAGCCATGCAAAACCCTCCAAGGATCACAAGTCTAGATGCATAACGATAGTGAAGGTAAGAAATCATTAACACACCTTTGGGTTCTCCTTGATGACTTCAAACGCGAATAGTGTCACGTTCTCTATAGTTGATCCACGCCTAGAGTTGATCCTAGATCTCCCAAACTCCTTGGTGCTAGACCGGAATAAGAGGAGGGTGAAGGAATCACGCAAAACGAGACAAAAAGAGGGGCTTCGGCCCTCTTTTGGCCGACGGGGTGAGGGCGGCGGCAAGGGGGTCGGGTTCGGCCTCCTTGTTGCTTGCTCTCTCTCCTTTGTTCTCTCCCACTCTTGTTATGTTCACTTAATGAGCATAAGTTATGAGGAAGGAAGGAAGGAGGGTCCTTTATATAGTACAACAACTCCTTGTTAACTACCTAAAGGACTTATTCTAGTCCAACTAGAATTCAATTTAGTCCCTTCCTTGCAAATTAGTCCCTACTAAGTTTGCAAGGGTTTGCAAAGTGATCCTTCTAATTAATTAATCCAATTAATTAATTCCCAAATCTAGTACAACTCTATATAGCGTGTGACCCCATAGGTTCTATCTAGTTGGTAGCAACTATTTGCTAATATGGAGCGGTTTCTAGCAAAACATCCATTCTAGCCAACTAATAGAATAGTCATCTAGACAACCTTGTACAAGTAATTGTCTCATCCCTTTGCCTCCATATCCGGATTGGACACGAGACATACAAGTCACACTCGTATATCCAATCCATAGTTTCTCGATCCATGGGAATAGCCTTATTCGTGCAAATAACATCAATATCCCATATATTGATTTATTTGAGTCTGGCCAGACATTCTATAAGCACTATCCCTCGAGTGGCCTAGGATATTTGCTCCCGTTATGTGGGAGGGGCAAATCCTCTCTACGTCCACTACGATCTCTAAGCTTGCTTCTCATTGTATCCAGTACACGCCTTTATAACTACCCAGTTACGGTGTAGCGTTGAACGCTACCAAGATCACAATGATCCACAACTAGAATATCTAGTGACTTCAAGTCTAAGGATGACAATACCATTGCACCGCGAGAAGCACTTGTGACTCAACATAACATGTATGTAGCCTTCTCGGTGATGGGTCAATCCAGTGCAACATTCCGTAATGCACACCTATGTGTTGGATCGTGATATCTCCATATCAATCCAACCCCATACTAGTCTATAGATGATTGTCCCATTTAATCATTATACTTGACTAGGGATATTTAAGATAAACAACACGATTGTAAATTTAAGGACTTTATTATATTAAATATCCAATAAATAATAAATGAATTTTCTAGCCATGTACAAATTCATACTAAACTAGATTGCCTCTAGGGCATCTATTCCAACAGTCTCCCACTTGCACTAGAGCCAATGTGGCGCATCTCGTATGCCCATACTCCTAGTGTGCCCTTCATGCTTCCACTGCGTGAGAGGCTTCGTAAGCGGGTCTGACAGATTATCATCTGTAGGAATCTTGCATATCCGAACGTCTCCTCTATCGATAATATCTCGAATCAGATGAAAACTTCCTGAGCACGTGCTTGGACTTCTGGTGCGATCTTGGTTCCTTTCATTGCGCGATCGCCCCAGTGTTGTCACAGAACAACTCCACTGGATCCGCAATGCTAGGGACCACACCAAGTTCAGAAACAAACTTTCTGATCCAAACAGCCTCCTTTGCTGCGCCATTCGCAGCAATGTACTCAGCCTCTGTTGTAGAATCAGCTACCGTCTCTTGCTTGGAACTCTTCCAGCTCACCGCTGCTCCATTCAGGCAAAACACATATCCCGACTGTGATCTAAAGTCATCTCTGTCGGTTTGGAAGCTTGCATAAGTGTAACCCCTTACACGCAACTCTTCCTCACCGCCAAATATCAAGAAAGCATCCTTAGTTCTTCTCAAGTACTTTAGGATGTTCTAGACAGCAATCCAGTGACTCTCACCCGGATTGGATTGGTATATGCTTGTCATACTCAAGGCATATGACACATCTGGTCTAGTACACAACATGGCTTACATGATAGATCCTATGGCCGAGGCATAGGGAATCCTACTCATGCGTTCCTTCTCAATCCCATTGGAAGGACAACCACTCTTCGAAAGAGTGATTCCATGTGACATGGGCAAGAATCCCTTCTTGGAATCTTTGACCACTTCATCAAAACGTCGATTCCAACTCCTAGAAGCTTGCTTCAATCCATAAATGGACCGTTGCAGCTTACAGACTTTGTTGGCTTGCTTTGGATCCTCAAAACCCTCCGGCTGTATCATATACACGTCCTCGAGGAGATTCCCATAAAGGAATGCTGTTTTGACATCCATCTGCCAAATCTCATAGTCGTAGTATGCTGCAATTGCAAGTAGAATTCGGATGGATTTGGTCATAGCGACTGGTGAAAAGGTTTCATCATAGTCAATACCATGAATATGACTGAATCCTTTAGCCACCAATCGGCCCTTATAGGTAATCACATTACCATCCATGTCGATCTTCTTCTTGAAGACCCACTTGCACCCTATGGGTCGTGCCCCATTAGGTGGTTCCACCAAAGTCCATACTTTGTTGGTATACATGGATTCCATCTCGGATCTCATGGCTTCAAGCCACTTCTGAGAGTCTGGGCCATTCATGGCCTCCTCATAGGTAGTAGGCTCATCATCTATGAGCATCGTGTCACCGGAATCGGTTACGAGAAGTCCGTACCTCTCGGGTTCCTGGCGCACTCTACTAGATCTACGAAGCTCTTGTGTTACCTGAACAGGTGGCTCCACAACTGCTTGTGATTCATGTTCATGTTCCATAATCGGTTCAGTAATTTGTGGTTCTTGAACTTCTTCAAGTTCTACATTCCTCCCACTTGCTTCTTTAGATACAAACTCTCTTTCTAGAAACACGCCGGTCCGAGCAACAAACACTTTGTTCTCGGTTGGATTGTAGAAGTAGTATCCCTTAGTTTCCTTAGGGTACCCCACAAACTTACACTTATCCGATTTAGGCCCTAGCTTGTCTGATTGTAAACGTTTTACATAGACATCGCAGCCCCAAATCCTCATGAACGACAGTGTGGGACACCTCCCACTCCACATCTCATATGGTGTTTTCATGACTGATTTAGATGGAACACGGTTAATGGTGAAAGCTGCACTTAATAGAAAGTAGCCCCAAAATGATAATGGAAGATCGGTTTGACACATCATAGACCGAACCATATCCAATAGGGTTCGATTCCTCCTCTCGGACACGCCATTCCATTGTGGCGTTCCGGGTGGAGTGAGTTGGGACACGATCCCACACTCTCTAAGATAGTCGTCAAACTCTTGGCTCAAGTATTCTCCTCCACGATCCGATCGTAGAGCCTTGATACTTTTGCCAAGTTGCTTCTCTACTTCATTCTTGAATTCTTTGAACACTTCAAAGGATTCGGATTTTGCCCTCATAAGGTACACAAATCCATATCTACTGTAATCATCAGTAAATGTAATGAAGTAGACATAACCACCCCTGGCAGGCGTGGCAAATGGCCCACACACATCAGTATGTATGAGCGCCAATTGCTCACTAGTCCTTTCACCTTTCTTATTGAAAGGGGACTTTTTCATTTTTCCCAATAAACAAGCCTCACATGTCTCATATGATTCAAAATCAAATGAGTCTAGTAATCCATCCTTATGGAGTCTAGATACACGTTTCTCGTTTATATGGCCTAAACGACAATGCCATAAATAAGCAGGATTTAAATCATTTATTTTAATCCGCTTGGTATTAATGTTGTAGACAAGATTGCTTAGATCAAGGACATACAGTCCATTAAATAATTGCGCACTAAAATAGTGAATATTATTCAAATAAAAGGAACAACAATTGTTCTTTATTTAAATAATAAAACCTTCCTTGTCCAAACAAGAAATAGAAATAATATTTCTGCTCATAGCAGGCACAAAATAGCAATTATTTAATTCTAAAACTAATCCTGAAGGCAGAGATAGCTCGCACACGCCTATGGCTAACGCAGCAACCTTTGCTCCATTCCCAACGCGCAGATCTACCTCTCCTTTAGCCAATCTTTTACTTCTCTTTAGATCCTGCATATTTCGACAAATATGAGATCCACATCCAGTATCTAATACCCATGATGTAGAGACAGTTAAATTGACATATACAACAAAAATACCTGGTGGTGGTGGAATCACTATTCCAAGCCGCTTGTCCTCCAGATATTTTGGAAAGTTCCTCCTCCAGTGTCCAGGTTGACTACAGTAGTGACATTCACCCTTAGTCACGACCTTGGCAACGCCACCAACAGGCTTAAGGGCTTGTTCCTTGGACTTGGCAACTGACTTGCCTTTGCTCTTGGAGGAAGATGCAAACTTTTTGCCCTTTCCTTTCTGTACCATCATTATGGCCTTGCCCTTACCCTTGTTGATGCTCTGTTCAGCCGTCCTCAACATGTTGAGCAAATCTGGCAGTGGTTTAACGATCTCGTTCATGTTATAGTTCATAATGAACTGTCCATAACTCTCGGGCAACGATTTCAACACGAGATCGATTGCCAACTCTTGGCCGACCGGGAACCCAAGCCGGGCGAGATTCTCCAAGTACCCGATCATTCGGAGTACATGGGGTCCCACCGGGTTCCCTTCTGCCAGATGACATTTGAACAGTGCCTTTGAGACCTCATACCTCTCTACCCTCGCCTGCTCTTGGAAGAGCTGCTTTAGATGTTCGATCATATCGACAGCATTCATGTTCTCATGTTGCTTCTGAAGCTCAGAGGTCATGGTGCAAAGCATTAGGCAGGCCGCATCATTAGCGTCATCAACACGCTTTTGATACGCCTTTAAGGCAGCAGGTGTCTGGTTCTCTGGACCTTCTGGGAAATGCTCCTCTATTGCGTACAGTTTCTTCTCTTGCTTGAGAACAATTCTCAAGTTTCTGTACCAATCAAGGAAGTTGGTTCCAGAGAGCTTGTCCTTCTCAAGGACAGATCGTAGGGAATGTTGTGAACTCGATGAGTTGTTTGCCATTTGGTATTCTACAAAAGGAAAATACGCAAGTTTTAGTATTTGTGAATTTTTGACTATATTTAATAATGGCTAGTTTATTAAATATAGCTCCCACTATTTTTCTACGGATTAATAACCCTCAAGATATTAATGCGGAAAATATCCTTATATTTTCTAGTGGGCCAAGATCCATCTTTTCATCTCCTTATGAGCTTGCTTTGGCAAGTCACCCATAATTTGACTACTTTTAGGTAGGAACAATTCCAATTGCATCCCATATGCAACTCTTGGTTCAACCGGGCAAATAACTCCTTATTTATCCATCCATATGGATAATCCCAATTGATTGCCTCTAGGTTTCTTAATCAAATTAATAGCCTAGTTGTGTTCAACCTCTTATCTAAACAATTGCACATTGTTACGTGCCATCGCATTCCATCATTATGAACCAAGTCGCCATGCTTTGGCACGCACGAACTTGATAAATAATGATGATAATGAGTGTTTAAATAACGAGAAGGCAAGAACACAATATTTAAAATTTGAGGGATTTTCAATTCAATTTTTAATTGTTTTGTTGATCAATATCAACTAATCTATCTATTTGAGTTTGGGCACAACTGCAAATAATAGATCCGGGTTGTCTAATTATCTTATTATCCTAATTGCATGCATCATCCATACACCAACCACACAAATAATAAGACAATAAATAAACAACCACATAACAGAAAATAAACGTGATGTGGATATGGCCTTTTCTAGACTAAGATAATTCCAAGCCAATGGAATTATCTATGAACCCTAAGCAAACACATCTCCATGCGTCTTGGTCTTTTGGTCCATCCTTCATAGTCTTGTGGATTGCTCCATGCTCCATGCTCCATCTTTTGTGGCTTCTTTGGCTTTGGGCTTCTTTTCTCCAATCTTGGCTAACAATCTACTTTATCTAGCACTAACTAATATCTATACTAAATAAAATAAATCTCACAAGTTGAGAAAAAAAATGGCACGCAGGCCATAAAACCCTAATTAATTATTACAATTAATTGATCAGCTCGCAGGCCGTAAAACCAAACCACAAAATTAAACATCCACATCAAACCACATCCTAAGGCCATATCCAATCACCATGCGATTTGCACATAAACAGTGAAAATCCAATTTTAACGCGCTTGGTCAATTTTAATTGATTTTAGGATTTCTAGGGTTAAAACGGTCCATGGGCCCAACAATCCAATTGCCCGGGCCCAATAGAGTGAACCATAAGGCCCTAGGGCCGGCCCGGCCCATAACCCGCAAGCTAGGCCCGCGGGTTAGGGCCGCCCGGCCCCTTAGGGCGGCCAAGCTTGGGCGGCAAGCAAGGGGGCGGTCCCTAGGGGGGCCGAACCTCCTCTTAGGAGTTGTTTCCAAAACAACTCCCTTGCTTGGAGCCCAAGTTTGGTTGTTTCCTTGTTTTGGGAGAACTCCTTCTTCCCCAAGGATGCCCAAACCCTAGATCTATGATCCTAAAATTTTTCAAACTCACCAATTCATGCATCCAATGCAAAAATTGGATCTTGTTATGAGTAATTCTTGACAAATTGCATCCCATGCTTGATTTGTCTTGTTTTACGCGATAAACTATCAAATTAAGGTGTAAAACAACAAGAATGTAACACATAAACTACGTTTATGCTCTATGACCTGTGGCTCTGATACCACTGTAGGGTTTTGATTCATGGAACGCGCAAACGGAAGCATAATCAAATAAAAGCCATGCAAAACCCTCCAAGGATCACAAGTCTAGATGCATAACGATAGTGAAGGTAAGAAATCATAAACACACCTTTGGGTTCTCCTTGATGACTTCAAACGCGAATAGTGTCACGTTCTCTATAGTTGATCCACGCCTAGAGTTGATCCTAGATCTCCCAAACTCCTTGGTGCTAGCCCGGAATAAGAGGAGGGTGAAGGAATCACGCAAAACGAGACAAAAAGAGGGGCTTCGGCCCTCTTTTGGCCGACGGGGTGAGGGCGGCGGCAAGGGGGTCGGGTTCGGCCTCCTTGTTGCTTGCTCTCTCTCCTTTGTTCTCTCCCACTCTTGTTATGTTCACTTAATGAGCATAAGTTATGAGGAAGGAAGGAAGGAGGGTCCTTTATATAGTCCAACAACTCCTTGTTAACTACCTAAAGGACTTATTCTAGTCCAACTAGAATTCAATTTAGTCCCTTCCTTGCAAATTAGTCCCTACTAAGTTTGCAAGGGTTTGCAAAGTGATCCTTCTAATTAATTAATCCAATTAATTAATTCCCAAATCTAGTACAACTCTATATAGCGTGTGACCCCATAGGTTCTATCTAGTTGGTAGCAACTATTTGCTAATATGGAGCGGTTTCTAGCAAAACATCCATTCTAGCCAACTAATAGAATAGTCATCTAGACAACCTTGTACAAGTAATTGTCTCATCCCTTTGCCTCAATATCCGGATTGGACACGAGACATACAAGTCACACTTGTATATCCAATCCATAGTTTCTCGATCCATGGGAATAGCCTTATTCGTGCAAATAACATCAATATCTCATATATTGATTTATTTGAGTCTGGCCAGACATTCTATAAGCACTATCCCTCGAGTGGCCTAGGATATTTGCTCCCGTTATGTGGGAGGGGCAAATCCTCTCTACGTCCACTACGATCTCTAAGCTTGATTCTCATTGAATCTAGTACACGCCTTTATAACTACCCAGTTACGGTGTAGCGTTTAACGCTACCAAGATCACAATGATCCACAACTAGAATATCTAGTGACTTCAAGTCTAAGGATGACAATACCATTGCACCGCGAGAAGCACTTGTGACTCAACATAACATGTATGTAGCCTTCTCGGTGATGGGTCAATCCAGTGCAACATTCCGTAATGCACACCTATGTGTTGGATCGTGATATCTCCATATCAATCCAACCCCATACTAGTCTATAGATGATTGTCCCATTTAATCATTATACTTGACTAGGGATATTTAAGATAAACAACACGATTGTAAATCTAAGGACTTCATTATATTAAATATCCAATAAATAATAAATGAATTTTCTAGCCATGTACAAATTCATACTAAACTAGATTGCCTCTTGGGCATCTATTCCAACACAATTTAGAGTAGTTCACTAGGTAACTAGAGTAAAAAGTGATGATTTGTGGTGTTGCCACCCCCAAACAAGTGGCTGTAATAAAGTCAGACATAAATAATAAACTGGAATTAAGAAGAATCCTTAATCAATTAATGGAGAGGACTAGGCAATCTTGCTGATCACCTAGGGTTGTAAACGATTTCCGGATTATCTGAGCAACACTTTAACTATATTCTAACTAAGTCGGGTGACAGCGCTGACTATCTCCTATCGGTCTCAAGTCATTCTACTTCACGGTAGACTACAATCTCCTATCGGTCTCATGTGTCTACCGGTCCGTTCTAGTAGGCTAACGACATGCACGACGACGGGTCCTGTCGGTCCACCGTTGCAGGAAACCGTCGAATCTCACCTACAGAATCTACCCACATTTGGCCAATCCTAATACGTCTCTTCTCAGTCTCAGTGATACGGGATTGATGTTCAAGTCTCATCCTAGTTAGTTAGAATCACTATTGTGCATTCACTAACTAAGCAGTGTTTCCGGTTAGCTACTCCATTAACACTGAGTATTAAGCACAATACATGAACAATTGAATTAAAATAAGCTAACTTTAAGCATGAATCAGCTATTGAGTGAAACCCTAGTTCTTGAACCCTACTTTATCTCCTAATCGTGTCACTCAATTAGGATTACTAACATAAACAAGAAACTAGAATTGATTCAAAAGAAGAAATCAAGAAATCATGAAGCAAAGATTAAATCCGAAAAATATTCATCGTTTACATGAACCCTAGGCTCTCAAATCGAGATGCCTAGCTATGGAGTTTTTAGCTACTCATAGTTGAATAAGCAATACTCGTGAGTTTCTCCATTAAAATTGACTAAGAAGAGTAGAAGAAATCAAACACAAAGAAGCTCCAATGGTGAAGCTTTGATCTTCGTCTTCGTTCGTCTCTCTCTTCTCTTTCTCCTTCGTTGATGGCTTCTCTCTCTTCTCACGTCTCTCTTTCTCTTAATATCGGGTGTATTAATTAATCATCAAACATTATTAATTAATAACCCTAATGCCCCTCTTTTTCTCCGTTGATGCGCTGATTCTGCTTTCAGATCACGCGATCACCTTATGCTGATTGTGCGATCTGCTGTTACGTTGGCTTCTACTCTTCTGTCTGATCGTGGGATCACCAAATCTGATCCTGCGATCTGCTGTTGATCCTAGGATCAACTTTTGATCCTACATTCCAGTGAGTTTTCTTTTTTTCTCTACAACCTTCGCCCACTTGATCGTGCGACCACATATTGTGATCCTGCGATCTGCTTCTGATCCTAGGATCAACTTTGATCCTACACTTCAGTGGGTTTTCTTCTTTTTTCTTCCGCTCCATTTTTCTAAGTCTTCTCTTCTACTCTTCATTGGGGGTGTTAAGTGTCACTATCCAAACTTTCTAAAATGACACTTTGACCCCCTTTTTCCATCTTTGTCCTCTTTTCTTCCGATTTCTTTCTCTCCTAAGCTTCCGCATATGTTCCGAAGTTCGTTTTCCTCCTCCTCTTGATCCATGAGCTCCGTTTCCTGTCCAACACAACACGAAAACACCCGTCCGATCAAAAGTGACAAAATAAATTTAAATAATGTGAAAAACGCCGAGATTAACAATTTAACACTCAAAGCTAAACTTATCCAATTTCCTCAAGTTCATAGTGTATTTCTAATATATTCAACCCGAAAACTACACAAAACGGTACACAAACGCAGAAGAAATATAACTTTAATATAGAGTTATCAGCTGGCCATTACCTCATGTCGACTAGAGCTACTCAGCTGCCTACGCCTGTGTTTCCTTCTGTCTTGAGAACTTCTACCCCGACCCCATCCCATTCACTTGGAGGCTGAATTAACTGGGGAACTAGAGGTGTCCTCCAAGTCAGCAGGAATGCGCTCCTCCCGCGGTGGGGTACGATACCTATTCGCTTCAAACCGCTCATGTGGTGAAGCTTCAGCAGATGGAGTCCAAGAATACTCTCCTGTCTCGGTGATATTTGCAAATGCCTCGTACTGCAGGGCTCTGTGCATTAACCCCTTGGTCCTCCACTTCACCACGTCTGGATATTTCTGTTGGTAAACACAACACATTAGACTTGGCCAGTTAACAATCATATCGAAATGTAAGATTGAAGATAGTCATTTACCACAGCCAGGTTTGACCACCCTTGTTCCAACATGGTGAACGTATCTTTGTCCTCGTCCCACCCCAAACCAGTCTCTTTCATGGTGATCCGGACCCATAACTTGAATTCTCTCTTCATCAAGACAAATTTGTTTTTTATTTGCTGTTTTGTTAAAACTATGTTCATTTTTTCAGACAAACCCAATATGATGTTTGCGTACGCTGTCTTAGCTAGCTCTTTTCCACAAAAATTACCCTTAGTTTTTTCTACAATTATTAACTGCAGGAAACATTCGACTAGCTCAGATGACCACTGCACTCTATCAACAAACACTGCGCCTTCCGAAAACTGGGAAGTATTGGAGATGGGAGATTTACCGTTGCCTCGACCTTGGTTTCCTCGTTGAGAAGTAGACATGTTCCTGTCCAAAAGGAAAATAAAAATAAATCAATTTAAACAACAAAAATGATAAGACACAGCAACATGAAGCTTGTATACCTTAAGATGATGCTTCCAGAAATGCAGCAAGTATCGGTTATGGTGCAGCTATGGGTTACGGTGCAACTTTGGGTTTTGTTTTCTGCTCTTTTATACACGAACACAAGATCAAAGATGAAAAAATATCTGATGTAAGATTCAAAGGTTCATCATTTCTTTGAACGACCAAGTCTCAGAAGAATGACCATTCAAGTAGGAAAATTGATTGACAATTCATAACAAAGATGAAATAATACGTCTGAAAAGGCTATAGTTACGCTCTGCATCGAATATATTTGTCTGAAACGTCTGTATAGTGTAAAAGAAAATATTCCTCGAATATCTGTAAAATCTCCACTGAAAAGAGAATTCCAAGTCAAAAAGGTGTTAATTGCGCGTGACTTTTTGAGGCCGGGTGCAATATGGCCGGTACCGGGTGGACACAAACCGGTACCGGTTGGTCTTCAACCGGGACCGGTTCCTGTATAACAGGGACCAGTTCATTTTCAACCGTTAGAGTTGAGTGTGAAGAGAATTTTATAATTGATTATTTTAGTTAATTAATCAATTAGAGTTAATCGACGAGCTCATACTTATTAAGTGCTTTTACTAGAATAATTGTAAATAATTAGCAAGAATAGTCCAATTTAAACGAGATTGTTTACTGTCGAATTAATGTTTGGTTGTCTAATTTATTGGAATGCAGTAATCAAAATTTATTACAAAACTTAAAGACGAAACAAACAAAACACCAATGAAACCCAACTAATATACAACAATTATATTGTTGGTCTAATTTAGGGTCGAATTATGGTCGAATTAATGTTTGTTTGTCTAACTTATTGTTCAGCTCATGCTCCAGGTAATTAGATTACTTGACTAATTATAGTTAGTACTTAATACAAACACCAATGAAAGGCAATTTATTCCACAAGATTAAAGACGTCACATATTACAAACACCGATGAAATACAACAACATTTTCTCCAACAAAAACTTCCGGCAGAATCGGAATCTGACGGGTGGTCAAGGGCAACGTCCAGTTCATCCGCACCCAAGTCGGGGTTGAAAGCTGGCTCATTCCTCCCATGTTACGGAACACTATAGAGATCGCACAAATCGTCCAAATTATCCGTCACATAATGAGGGTGACAGATCGGGTTGACACCCGGTTCAACCACTGGAGGTCCATTCTCTCGAGCACGATGCTCCCTAACCCAACGCAAGAAGACGACGCGGAGATTGTCAGCTTAGAATCGCAACTGCGTCGGTGTGTGGGTACGACAGTGTTCGTTCTGCCACTTCAATAGCAATCTGATCGAATGCTGCCCTGCTAAAATGCGACCCTCGCATGTTCCCCAACTCTTTTTGTTCAAGCAACAACTGAATGAAAGTCTCCCATTCAGCGAGTTCCAACAACGAGGGTGTTGAATCACGGTCATCCGAGCATTACGAAGGCCAAGAGTAGAGCCACGACCACCGCGCATCCTTCACAAAATGAAACGATTAAATTAGCATTAAGTACTTCACTTAGACATTTAACACAAGATAAATATAAAAGTTTGTCATCTTTACCTGATTGGTAGGAGAGTTGTGAATGTGTTGGAAGCACTTGGAACAAATATGCAGCATAGTGAAAAGGACCAACACATATGGGGTATTTAAAGGCAAGAAGTGTAGGTGAAACCGGGACCAACCGGTACCGGTTAGAGACCAACCGGTCCCTGTTAGGAAAAAACCGGTCTCGGTTGGGAACCAACCGCTCCTGGATTGGACGATATCATGTTACAAATATCATTATAATATAACCCCGTCCCGGCTATTATTACACCCCGACCCGGTTATTGCAAAAAATGCAATAATTAATCATATTTGCCAAACGGGTCAGATTAATTATTGAAAAATAATTAATTATGCCATTAATTAAGCCTTTCCAAGCATGCCCATTGTTACTTGGCTTCATTTTTCCAATATCATACTTGTCATCATGTCAAACATTGGTTTATATTTAAGTCTCTACTCCAGAATCATTTCATATGTATGGATGTGAATTTACTCTCTGTTCGCTGTTGCTTTTAAATTGTGGTGTCTGTTTTGTCTATTTTAATATCACCACAAGTTAATTCATGCTTAAATGAAAGAACGGACGCACCTATGCTCAGGAACAACGAAAAAATTTAATAACTATGCGTTGGCCTTCGGGTAATAGTACACATAGAGTTTTCATTAAAAGAGATGCTAGCTTGGTAATAATAATTTTTCTTTCAGTTACTCAAAGTTGAATTTTTGGTTACTGTTTTATGGTTACTAAATCCCGTTGCAAGGGTGACACCCACACAATTTTCGGTCCAGAAAATGGGAGGTGTTACATATTAGAGAAAAGAGATTGTAGAAATTGTTTAAGTGTGAGATGGGGTTTTTATGTATTTTCTAAAACTTCTGTTGCCTTGTACTATTTTGTGTAACGGTCACTTACCATAGTTAGGTAAGTGACCATGGTTAAGTTGTGAGTATATAAACTCACTAATCAGCTGTTTTAGGGTTTATGGCCGATTGGCTTCTATTAGAAATGAATTCCTCTCTTCATCTTCATCCTCTACGTTTGATTCTTGCCAAACCCTAGCGGGTTCTTTCATGGTATCAGAGCCTGGTTGCTCTGATGCTACCTACTCCGATTGATACCCAAATCACTCACTCATCATCATCTCTCACCATGAGTAACCCAGTTTCTTCGGGGAATCAAAACCCCCTTTACCTCCTTTCCAGTATCAATAATCTCATGCCCATCAAGTTGGATAATACCAACTTTGTAATCTGGAAACACCATATTTCTTCGATTTTTCAGACTCAATCTCTGTTTGGCTACCTCGAAGGTTCGATTCCATGTCTACCTCAGTACCTGACGACCGATGATGGTTTTGTTTCTCCGGCGATTAACCTTGCCTTCTCTGCATGGCAAGTTCAAGATCAAGCGATTCTGACTCTTCTCAACGCAACTCTGACTCAAGAAGCCATAACTCTGGTTATTGGCCGTTTGACTTCTCGAGAGGTATGGTTAGCCCTAGAACGCAGGTATGTCTCTTTGACTCGCTCTAATATTCTGCAACTGAAGACAGAATTGCAAACCCTAAAGAAAAAGGGGGATTCTATTGATGTCTATATTCAGAAACTTAAATCTCTTAGAGACAAACTTCATGCTGCTCTTGTTATAATTGATGATGAAGATATGCTCATGTTCACCTTGAATGGTCTGCCTCCAGAATATAATTTTTTTCGTACTACTCTCAGCATAACCCTTGGTTCTGGATCTATGTCTCTTGAGGAATTACATGTTCTTCTTAAAACTCAAGAGCAAATGTTTGAGGCTCAGACAAGTACTGGAAATGATATGAATACTACTGCCTTTACTGCGTCTGTGTCACCTGTGTTTAGTGGTTAGACAGGTCAAAACCCTAACGCAAATTATAGTAACTCTAGGGGGGGCTATAGAGGAGGAACCAATAGAGGTGGCAGAAATGGAGGAAGAGGTGGTGGACAGTCTAGAGGTGGAGGCTATCAAGGCTATAAAAATTCAGGGAGAAACCAAGGTGGGTATAGAGGAGGTAATAATAGAAATGGAAATGGTGGTAGAGGAAGGTCCAATGGGTCTAACAATGCTCCTGTAACCTGCCAAATATGTGGTTATGACTATCATAGTGCTCTTGATTGCTGGCACAGAATGGACCATGCTTATCAGGGCAAGACTCCACCTGAGAGTTTGACAGCAATGTCTGCTGTTACAAACCAATCTCACTACTCTCACCCATCCTGGCTCACTGATACTGGTGCTACTAATCACATGACCTCTGACTTGAGTCATCTCTCCCTAGTGGAACCTTATAATGGTTATGATCAAGTCTCTGTTGGGAGTGGTCAAACTCTTCCGATAAATCATTCTGGTACTGCTCATATCACAACCTCTTCTCATGTGTTTAAACTTTCTAATACTCTTCATGTTCCTTCAATAGAAACAAATCTCCTGTCTGTCCATAAAATGTTTCTTGAACATAATTGTCAATTTGTGTTTAATGCTGATTCCTTTTATATTCAGGACAATGCAGCAGGAACAATACTCTATCAAGGCAAGAGTGAAAATGGATTATATCCAATTCACTCCACTCTAAGAAATGTTTTTCTTTCTAATTTGTCTTCTGAAAATGTCAGTCATAGTTCTAATTTATGTAAGAAAGTGAGTAACTCTTTGTGGCACTCTAGACTGGGACATCCCTCTTATGAAGTTTTGAAGAAAGTTCATGTTAATTTAGACCTTAAATCCTGCTCTTCTAGTATGTGTGAATCTTGCTTGAAGGGTAAAATTACAAAATTGCCTTTTTCTGATGCTACTCATCATACTACTCAACCTTTGCATTTACTTCATAGTGACATGTGGGGTCCTGCATCTGTTAAGTCTTACCATGGATACAGATATTATGTTCTCTTTGTGGATGATTACTCCAGATTTAGCTGGATCTTTCCTCTTGTTAACAAGTCTGATCTCTACAATGTCTTTCCTATCTTCAAGAATCAGAATGAAAAGTTGCTAAATTGTTCTATTAGAATCTTAAGAAGTGATGGTGGTGGTGAGCATATGTCATATGTTTTTCAACAACTTTTATTTACCAATGGCATTACACACCAAAAATCATGTCCTTATACACCTCAACAAAATGGTCTAGCTGAAAGAAAACATAGACACATTGTTGAGACTGCTGTTACTCTCATGCATCAAGCTTGTCTTCCAAAATATTTTTGGTATCATGCATTTCAAGCTGCTATTTTCCTTATTAACAGAATGCCAACCAGAGTGTTAAAATTTAAATCTCCTTTTGAAGTCTTGTTTGGATACAAACCCGATTACACTTGGCTCAAAGTCTTTGGTTGTGCATGTTATCCATATTTGAAACACTATAACACATCAAAACTTGACAGTAAAACCTCTAAGTGTGTGTTCTTAGGCTATGAATCAAATTACAAGGGCTACATTTGTTTGATCCAAATACCAAAAAAAATCAAATCAGCAGACATGTGGTGTTTGATGAATCTGTGTTCCCTCTTTGCACTATCTCTCATGACTATTCAGATACTGCTGCTGCTTGTGATCACTCACATTGTTCTTCTGTCTTTCCTGTTTCAGGACAAGACACTTATGATACCACAATAAATGCTGGTATCTCCTGTCCCAATCCTCCTGCATTTAATGATCCTGTTGGTGTGCTGGATGTTCCAGAGACCACCACTGAGCTGCATCCTGGTTATCTGGACACCTCAACAATAGATACTGCTGACATGGAGCCTATCAGTCCAGGAAGGGCACCAGTGGTGGTGCCACCTGTGCTTCACCACACACCAGCCATACATTCAATGCAAACCAGAAGTAAGTCTGGCATCTCAAAGAAAAAGGTATATCATACTGTGTTTTATGCAGCTTTAAATTCTGCATTTAAGGACAATGAATGTATTGATTGTACTGCTTCTCTTGATGATCCAACTAGCTTCAGAGAGGCTCAAAAACACTCTCGGTTGATTAATGCCATAACTGAAGAGTTTGAGTCTCTCATACAACAAAATACATGGACACTTGTGCCTCCTCCTTTAAATGCAATTATTGTGGGAACCAAATGGGTTTACAAAACCAAATTTAATCCAAATGTTACTGTTTCTAGATATAAGGCTAGGTTAGTTGCCAAAGGTTTTCACCAAATTGCTGGTTTAGACTTTGAAGAAACTTTTAGTCCTGTGGTAAAACATGCAACAATTAGAATTATTCTTGCTCTAGCTGCTACTTTTTGGTGGAAACTTCAACAATTAGATGTCAAAAATGCTTTCTTACATGGAGTTTTAAAAGAAACTGTTTACATGAGTTAACCACAAGGTTTTGTACACCCCAAATTCCCACATCATGTTTGCAAATTGTACAAGTCCATATATGGGCTTAAACAGGCGCCAAGAACTTGGTTTGAAAGTTTTACAACTCACATTTACTCTCTGGGCTTTACAAATTTTGCTGCTGACACATCTCTCTTTCTCAAATATCATAATGGCAAGATCATTATCTTGTTACTGTATGTTGATGACATTATTGTTACTGGAAGTGATCCTGAATATATTGCAACTCTTGTTACCCAACTTTAGTCTATTTTTGACATGAAGAATCTTGGTGAACTAACTTATTTTCTTGGTCTTCAAATACAGAGATCAGCTTCTGGTATTGCTATACACCAATCTAAATACATCTCATATCTTTTACTTAAGTTCAATATGCAGGATTGCAAACCTAGTCCCACTCCACTACATGCTGGTACTAAATACGATGCTGCTTCTGGTGAGATCTTTTCAAACTCTACTCTGTTTAGACAGTTACTTGGTTCTCTTCAATATCTTACTTTCACCAGACTTGATATCAGTTTTGCTGTTAATCACTTATGCCAATTTATGCATAACCCCACTGATCTTTACTGAATGGGGGCAAAAAGAATACTTAGATATCTTCAAGGCACAAAAAATTATGGTTTATTTTATACTTCTGGATATCTCCCTATTCATGCATTTAGTGATGCTGACAGGGCTGGTAATCCAACAGATAGAAGAAGTACCACTGGGTTTGTGATTTTTCTTGGCAATAATCCTATTCATTGTGGTGCAAAAAAACAACTTATTGTTCGAAATCCTCATATGAAGCTGAGTATAGAAGCTTAGCCACTACTGGTGTTGAAATTTGTTGGATTAAAATGATTTTGTGTTTTCTCAAAGTTCCTATTCCTACAGCTCCATCTATTCAATGTGATAGTAAATCTGCCATTGCTATGTCTGCTAATCCTGTGCTTCATTCTAAAACTAAACATATTGATTTAGATTACCATTTCATTAGAGAAAAAGTCTTTCTCAAACAACTTACTGTCAATTTTGTCTCTAGTGCAGTCAGGTAGCAGACATTTTCACTAAAGGACTGCTAGGTGATCACTTTGCACACTTAAGAGATCAACTTATGGTGAGGCATCTTCATCTTGAGGAAGGACACTTTACTGCTGCTGCTACAACTCTGACTTCAAGAAATTCCAATCTCAAGACACCTCCGAAGAATTGACCTCCAAGATCACCTACAACACCAAACTGCAACAAGAGAATTCAAGTTACACCCAGAAGTCTTCAAGAAATTTCAATGTCCAAACAATGTCAGAAAAATTGAGCCCCAAGATCACCTACATTTCCAAATTACAACAAGAAAAACCCAGTTCTTCCCAGAAGCTTCAAAGAACTCCTCTCCAAAATTCCCAGAAATCAACATGTCACATTCAGCATGGTACAAATGACATGTCTTTGAAATTTGGTTTCTTTGACACAAGTGATTGTGTTGCTCCCAGCTGCAACACATATCTCGCTGCTTCTCCTCCTAGCTCTCCTTTCTTAACTTTTGGCACCTTCACTCCCACTTTTGTCAAAGGTTTAATTCACAACAAACAATAGTCACAAACTGTCTATTGTTTGAGAGGGCATATTAGATCAAAGAGATTGTAGAAATTGTTTAAGTGTGAGATGGGGTTTTTATGTATTTTCTGAAACTTCTGTTGCCTTGTACTATTTTGTGTAACGGTCACTTACCATAGTTACGTAAGTGACCATGGTTAAGTTGTGAGTATATAAACTCACTAATCAGTTGTTTTAAGGTTTATGGCCGATTGGCTTCTATTAGAAATGAATTCCTCTCTTCATCTTCATCCACAAACCGGGACGACTCATATCGGACATGTTCTTTCGGCCTTTGAGTTCCATGAGAGCACGGAAAAAAGGCAAGGAAGGCTTTCTAGCGTTCAAAATCGACAAACTCTGCTAATTGAGGAATCAACAAAAGAAAAACGATCATATTGAATAGCATGAATTTGAATTCGTGAATCTCTCTACTTGTACATGACTGTATTAATGTGAACTCAATGGAGGTGCCTTTGAACCTTGCTGGAGCATCCTCTACTCAAATTGAATGAATGAAATAGCGTGATGGACCCCCTTTCAAGTTCAATATAAAGTTCCCCGCTAACGTTGCGCTCCCCTTATTGACAATAAATCCCACGAGAAGGTAGGAAGCGGAACCAAACTGGAGTAGAAATGCAACGATTGTTCAGAGTACCCCGATTGGTCTGTGAGCAATGAGAACATTGTGTAAACCCTCGAGACCTAACCCTCTTCCTTAATGCGACGTTTTAGGAGGTGATCTGACCGAGCATTGCTGTTAATGAATTTTGTAATGGTGAACATGAAGAGACCTGTGTTTCATTAGGTAGTTCAACATGAAGGGACATGTTTCATCAGGTAGTTCATTCATAAAGGTTATTCTGTAATTTCAACCTCTAATTTGAGGGGATTTTTGTAAGTTCAAAAGTACAAGGAACATTTTTTGTTAGGAACTCTTCAACCTTTCATATAGTAGATATTATTATTAAAAATGTATATGGAGCTTTCGCGATTGCTTTTTTCTTCTATAATCTATACATTCAAGACGAGTGTTTTATGATATGTCTTTATTTGAAGCTGATTCATCTATATATAGGATCTTTCTTTTTTTTTTTAATGTACAAAACATCAAAAAAATTATACAATGGATGATCAGATATTGATCCATTGATCCCTATGAACGGTTTAGAACTCAGGAAAGAATTATTTCTTCCGTATAAAAGTGACTTGTTTATTTATTTTTGCTCCTCTGAACTATCAGCCTATCTTTGCTGCTCCAATCAACTGTGCTTAATTTTGCTTCAGCAGATAATCCTTCTATTCACTACAACAGATTTGGTTTATAGTGGCAATTTACCTAGTGACAATAGCAAACTTGTCATTTAGTTTGGTAGTTCAGTGACAAGTTCAACATTGTCAAATTTGGGGGTTATTATGTGACAATATGTGAAATATTGTCACTTACTGATGGGGCGGGGTCTTTTTTAGAAATTTTAAAAGTTTAGTGGTCTTAATAGAATTACAATAGATGTCCTTGATATAAAAGGCTGACTGACCCCAAATTTTCCATCGCTCTGTCATCGCTCTCTCATCGAACGAACTTAGTTCTCTGAGAGTCTGAGTTACTCGCAAACCCTAATTCGTTCAATTGAAGATCGAATTGACTAGAAAATCGGCGCGGATGATGAACATACTCGGTACTGGAAGGAAGATAGAATCCTATGGGCACAAGACGCGACAGCGAACTGACGGAGATATCGAACTCGATCTAGATCTGAGCGGGACTTTGCTCGATCCCAAAGGCGCTCAAGGTAAAGATCGAAGAGTAACCTCAATTTGTTTGTTTTACAACTAGTTCCATTACATGATTGATTCAATTTTGCTCTCACTGTGAGAGTCTCACAGACTTCAATAAATTTGTCCATCTTGCGTGCCAGCAATTGCAGTCCCGGAGGACATACGCCATTTCACAGTAGAAGGTAAGCCATTATTCAATAATCCTTCAATTTACCTCATGTTTAGCATAAAACAGTTTTGCTTTGTAGGGATTGAACCTATAAATACCTGCTATGTTGTTTCTGGAGCTTTGAGTTTTGCTTTGTTATACTGTAAGCAGTTAGATCTACTCAGATGCTAGCAAGTTCATATGCTTTATGTGTTAAGACACTCTCGTTGCAGCTACACAATTGAACACCAACCCTAGAAGAGGCATTAGTATAATTGTTTGGATGTAGTTTGATAATTGCTGATGAAAACATAAGAGATATGTCTTCTAGGTTTGTTTTTTTATATTGAACTGTTAGTTTGAATCAGAGGGTAGGTGAGGATAACTATTATCGAGCAGTTTATTTCCTACTGAGTGATGTACTTTATTCGCGTGGCTTCTTACTGCTCATTGAACTATTGCATTTGATTTTACTTTCATATTAGTTATAGAAACTAGTATCCTTACATATCATGTAACATGTTGCAAATGTTAGAGACACATTGTATAGTGAACTTGTATGTACTTGGGTAATGATTGCTCATGTCTGAAACTAGTATCCTTCTTGATTATACTGTCTGATGCTATACTTGGGGATTTTAAGTTGTAGATCTGACATTGGTTTGTTTCATTTCGTATATATGCAGTTAATGTTGGAAGTTAATCATTGAAGTTTCTTCGAGATAAAACATGACTAGAAGAATTGTTTGGAGGATTGTGTTTTGTTGGTGCTTCTACGATCTTTTCTCTTTTCTTAGATTAGATTCAGCCCTGTTTAGACATTGACGTAGGATTGGGATGTTTCCAAAATATTTGTTGTGTATATGAGCTGTCTTGAAATTATTTTTTGTAGATCGATTTCAGTTTAATATAATTTCTATTTTACCATCCCCAATTTAAGGTTTGACGCCAAGGTGTATTAGCGTATACCAATGGTATTAATTCTTAATTGCTTAGTTAGTGGCAAAATTTATTGTCACTAAGATTCTGATTATTGCAATTACATATTGTCACAAAATAGTTCATATTGTCACTAGTTGCTGTTTGCGGTGACAATATCTTTTGTCACTAAATGTTTTTTGAAAATGACAATTTTATTTATTGTCACTAAAAAGGAGTAGACAGTGACAATAATTTTTTGTCACTAACTATTTAATTTTTTAATGACAAGTTATTGTGTCACTAAATTACGAGATTTTAGTGACAACTTTCACTTTTTTGTCATTAAGATGTTTAGAAGCATATATTTAGTGACAGGACAGTGACAAAATTTTTTTTGTCACTAAATGGTTTAGTGACAATATTATGATCTTTAGTGACAATTTTTTTTGCCACTAAACACATAATCTGTTGTAGTGATTCGAGTATTATTTTCATCGATTTAGAGCAAATTTGATCCAAAGGTGAGTTTGCTCTTCTATGCTGTATTTTATTAATAAATATGTACCCACTGCTGAGGCGAATTTAGCGTATGTTCGGAAGTTGTCTCCGCACATATGCCATTTCTCTTAATATACTTTACCTAGCTAGGAGATATTGTAAGTGGACTGACACCCTCATAATGGGTGTAGAGTAAATTGCACTCTCTTCTAACGTTGTTGTTTGGGAACGTGGTTTTGTGATTCTATAGTAAATTGCACTCTATTCTAACGTTGTTGCTTGGGAACGTGGTTTTGTGTAATTGTGTACCTTTCTGTTCCCGCTCCTTGTCCCATTTTAATTTTAGAGGTTACTTTGACCAACTTATTGAATTTGATCAAACTCACCATTTCAAAACAAAAATTGAGGAGAGAAATTCAAAACTGGAGAAGAAGGAAAAGAAGCTCTCAATCTCATATTCATTTTTCTGAAAATGAACCTAATCGTTTTAGGAACTTATACATTCCCTAAACAACTAACAAAACAGAGACCCAATTCTCGACTGCCACGTGTCTGTGATTACTTACAAATAGAGAATTAAACAACTAACAATATTTTGCTAAGCAAAAGATAAATGAAAGGACAAAAGACTAAAACACCCCCTTACTAGTAGGCTTATAACTTTCTGTTATAAGCTATATTTCTAATACAACTAATTTAGTTAACAATGATAGGAAATTTTGTTAATGTTTTGATAATAATTTATATCTTTCTTAACACTATAATACTACAAAAATTTAGTATATTTTGTATCATATCGTCATCTAAATTGGTCCGTAGTAACCCCAAGAGTCAGATGGAGACAGAGAGAGAATGGAGTGCTATTAGAGAACTGTAACTAAATCGTACTATGCTCTCTCAATCAAATGACAATGGACATACACCAAATTAAATCTCTCTATCCCTTTTCTTCATTCACCTTCTCCTGTTTAGTGCCCTCCACGTAGGTTTTCTTTTCCACCATCGCGGACGTTGAAACCTGAACCAATAACAGTGTTGTAACATAACTTCTGTTTCAGAGCTCTGCTACCAGTTTGTTGTAACTTGTAGGTATTCAGGCAAAAACGACGAAAGTAAAATCAAGAACGAGACAGAATTTAACGTGGTTCACTAACGAAATCGTAACGAACCCGCTAGCTAATCCGCGGCCAGAACCAGATATTTTATTGAGAAGAGAACCCGATTACAATGCACGCCGTGGCCACAACGGCCACGGCGGCCAACCAAAACCAATCACCCACACACTGACACACACTCGCACAAATGCTCTCCAATTACCCACTGTGTGTATTTGTGCTAAAAGCCAAAACAACCCTTTTATACACATGTGGGGGCGGTGGGTTTACCAGCCACACCACAATTAACCACCGCCCCCAAAGACTTGTTTCCTAAGCAATGTTTTGACTGTTCTTTCTTTCTAATTTGATTGCAAGTCAACTTTTCAACAAACAGAAATCCCAAAATTCACCAAATGCAGGGTTCTTTCTCTACATGATAAAGAGTTTATGCATAATATTAGTTAGATCAAGAAGGTTAAATGTGTCAATTTTGTTGTGTTGAGATTACCCTGGTGTAAAGGATATTAAATGTGTGAATTTTATTACTATATTTGTAGTTATTTGTAACAGTTATTTTTAGTTATGTAAGAATCATTTTTAAGGAACCAACTACCACTATTTGTGATTACTCAACATTAATTTTTCGTGTAACATATGTTTATTTCTACTCTTGGGGTTGATCATCTCTTTTGATAATTCATGCATAGTAGGTAATTTCAAGTTATTGTTGATTTGACACAATAAGAACTTTGAAAAATATTTTTTCAAAAATACTCTACGGCATTTGTAGAGGATATTGTGCACATGTGTGTTATCATTTTTTTTGGGTTATCTAATACTCAAACAGAAAACACACCAAAATTTCATTTTAATATTGTTAGTTTTTTAGGGTAGCGCCTCGAGGGCACGGGACTGGGAGATAATAAAGTAGGAAGTCGTTTCTTGGAAATTGGAATTAGCTGTCCATAAACTCCTCGCATTAATCATACACACGCGACAAGATTTATTTCAATTGCTCGGCATATCGCTAAAATTGTGGAGTACAAGCACTAAGTTATGAGTCGAGATCATCTGCATTCTTTTTATGTATCATTCCATGTGTTCTTACTGTGATTAGTATATTTCATATTTTTTATTTAATGTAATAGAATTTTAAAATAATTAAGTTGAATTAAAAAAAATATACCAATCAAAGTAAGGATACATGGATGGATACACATAAAGGATACAGAGGATCCGGACTCGTAAGTTATACCATTCCGTTCTCTCTCTTTCTATCCATTTGACTTTTTTGACTCGTATTTGGGTCACTTTGACCAGGAAAGTTGGATAGCAAGACGATGCAATTTTTTGACAATTTTTCACCGTATTATAGAACAACTTTTACTCTACAACATTATGAAAATATTATAAAAAAATTCAATCATATTGTTATCCAAATCACCGGGTCAACGTGGCCCAGTGAATTGTGACAAAAGATTTAGATAAAAATAGAGAGAACGGAGTGGAACTCCTCATCAGACGTAATAGATACCCACATGCATGCAATTAACAGTCTACGTAAGATCCACATGCCGTTCAGAGAGGAGGTTCCCTAGCTCATTGAA
The DNA here is from genome assembly GCA_023055425.1 of Linanthus parryae. Classification (NCBI taxonomy): domain Eukaryota; kingdom Viridiplantae; phylum Streptophyta; class Magnoliopsida; order Ericales; family Polemoniaceae; genus Linanthus; species Linanthus parryae. The sequence goes on from JALGPY010000030.1 coordinate 1,456,928, forward strand.
TTCATTACTATAAGACATACAATGGACATGCAAAATATATTAGTTGTCAATCTCATTCATCGATCTTCACCAATCATGTCTACTTCCCCGTATACCATCCTTGGACTATCAATGCTTGCCGGAGCCATCTGGTGGTCACTCATCTACCGCCGCCAGGCACCTAATGGCCAGAAAAGACTTCCGCCAGGTCCTCCAAAGTTTGCGGTCAGCAAATACTTGTCCTTTCTGGGTGGTCTCAACAACCCCTACCGCGTCCTCCGAGGTTTATCCTCAGTATATGGACCCATAATGTCGTTGAGGTATGGAGGAAAGACAACGATCATAATATCCTCCCCACAAGCCGCCAAGGTGTTCGTCAAGACACACGAAACAAACTTCCTGAGCCGGCCCACAAGCGAATCCTACGACACGAATCACTATGGACCCAAGGGGATGATGTATGTCGAGCACAATGAGTACTGGCGGACCGTGAGGAAGTTGTTAACGATGGAGCTTGTGCGTGCTGCTGAGTTGCTTCCTTTAGGGGTATGAGGATGGAGGAGATGGAGATGGCGGTGGAGTCGATCAGGGCGGCACCGCCTGGAGAGGCGGTGGATCTCAATGACAGAGCGCAGAGGTTGATTGAGGGCATTGCTTACAGGATGCTTTTCCGGCGGAGAAGCAGTGCTCATCTGATGGATGCTGTTGACGAGCTGTCATTATTGATTTTAACTTTCAGTATGTATGACTATGTTCCCTACCCCGTGCCCCTCCACCTTCAGGTACGTACTCGACGAGTAGTTATTACGTACTCTAGAGTAAATGACGTGTCCGTACTCCAATCCATACAACACAGGACACGTAATAACTTCATATCACGTGTCATTTGTTATATAGATTGGAGTACGGACACATCATTTACTCTAGAGAACCTAACAATTAGTCATACTCGAGAGATTACAATCATCACACAGTACTCGACTATGTTCCCTAAACCTATATACTATTTTCTTAGACCCCATCACACCATACTCAGAGAGATTACAAGTACAGATCTCTACAAAAACTATATCTATATAAAAGCAAAGCAATGAGAGAGGTTAATTCTCCTTTTGCCACATAGGATTTCAAAAAAGTTATTAGTATGACATGTGTCGTGTTATGTGACAGAATTGGCCAATTGAATCTTGACAACTCACTTTCTAATGACATGTAAGAATATAACAACCAATTACATGTTGTCAACTCAATTAAAATGACATGTCGTGCATAGAAAATTATTTTTTCATAAATCTTTTCAAATATATAGGCATTGTAATTGAAAAAGTCAGTTTTCATTTCTCTATGCATAATAATTAAAGAATATTCATTTAATTTTATTTTTCAATTTTCAGTACAATGAATCTCATGAAAAAAAAATCTTCATCCAAAAAAAAAGAACAGACTTTTAGAAAAAACATATACCACATAATTTTTCATTTATTTATGTATTATTCTCTGTATAGCAATGCCTTCACTTTTAATTTGAAAGAAAAGCTAGAAATGACCTAATAAACATCTATATCTATATAAAAGTAAAGCAATGAGAGAGGTTAATTCTCCTTCTGCCACATAGGATTTCAGAAAAGTTATTAGTATGACATGTGTCGTGTTATGTGGCAGAATTGGCCAATTGAATCTTGACAACTCACTTTCTAATGACATGTAAAAATATAACAACCAGTTACATGTTGCGAACTCAATTAAAATGACATGTCATGCATAGAAAATTAATTTTTCATGAATCTTTTCAAATATATAGGCATTGATAATTGAAAAAGCCAGTTTTTATTTCTCTATCATAATAATTACAGAATATTCATATAATTTTATTTTTCAATTTTCAGTACAATGAATCTCATGAAAAAAAAATTTAATCCAAAAAAAAGAGAATAGACTTTCAGAAAGAAAAATACCACATAATTTTTCATTTATTTATATATTATACGATGTATAGCAATGCCTTCACTTCTAATTTGAAAGAAAAGCTAGAAATGACCTAATAAACATTTTAGAGAAACTATAAGTAGTAGTGAAAATAAAGATTTCAAATTTTTAGGGAATACTGTTATTTTCATTTTTACCTCAAACATTATTCTTTCTTTTAATAAAAGACGGAGAATTTTATAGGATTTGAGAAAAAAGGTCACTTTGACATGTGTTTGTTAAGTGGCCAATTTGCCTATTAAATCTTCAAAGCTCACTTTTGAATGACATGTAAAAGTATAAATATTTAAAACATCTTATTTTCATGAATCTTTTCAAATCTTTTAACAAACGACACTAAAAGCCAATGCAGTTTTTACAACATTTTGTTTGTAAAAACAAAATGTAACATAATGTAACATAAAAAGAATATGTCAATTAAGCAAATAAATTGTCAAATATGAGCATGAATGCCATAAAGCTAATCTAATATTTATTTATATTTTTTACTTAATGAAAGTGTTCAATTAAATTAACATTAAATAATAGTATTGTATCTCTCACAAAGAAAAAAAAATTAAGGGGACGAGAAAAGGGAACATATAAAAAAATTAACTAAACAATAGGTAATAATAACTTAACATCTTCAAAATAAATAACTTTTTTATATTGGATCATACACCTTCGATTAAACTATTCGTTTCTCTGTGCATAATAACTAAAACTTTTAAATATGAATTGAATTTTTACATTGAATCTTACACCTTCAATTAAACTTTTCGTTTCTCTATGCATTGATAGAAAAAATAACAATTAACCTTAGAAACAGAGTATATGAAAGTGTGAACAACAAAACTATATTTACATAGAACATGAACAAAATACCAACCCACACTAATAAATTAATAAATTTAAAATCGTAGAACAAACTCATTCGAATTACTAATTCCAACCATAATCTTTTACACCGATTTGTTTTTTCTTATATGCATTGGTTTATAATGAAACTTCAACCTTTAATTGTAAAGTGAATAAATATCACTACATTTTCACCTTTCTAATGCAATTTTTTTTTTGATAATGCAATTTTTTTATTTTTCTAATGCAAATTTTTTGTAAGTATTGTAGAATTCAATTAACTTTACATGATAGTAATGTATATCTCACAAAGAAAAAAATAAAAAATCAACGTATTATATAAACTAAATTTATTGAATAAAATAGGTTATAGACAATTAGCATTGAAAAACTGCATTTCAATAAAAAAAACATAGAAATGACAAATAAACGGTTTTCATTTCGTCTTACACTTTGAACATAACTTTTGTTTCCTAATGCATTGATGAATTAAAACTACAACTATTAATATTTTTAGTGCAACACTTACACTATATTTTTTATTTAATATTTTATTCTTAAATTCAATCCAATTAACCTTCTATGATAACAGTGTATGTGTGTATCACAAATAAAGAATAACCAAAAAGACACGAAAAAATCAATTTAAAAATAACTAAACAAAGTAGGTATTAAACAATTAACTTTGAAAAAATTAAACAAAAGCAACATTAGAAAGGAAGCAAAGCAAAGCAAAGTATGAACCGAACGAAAGTATAATTACATATCATACACACACACACGCACATATATATATATATATATATATATATATATATATATATATCAACCCACACCAATAATATAAAGACCCTTAACTTACATAACATTTCACATTCACTTCAGATTGTTCATTATCTACCGTCTTAAGGCAAAATACTATAACTGTATTCCACCATATCTCATTGACGTAATTATTGTTTTTTTTTTGCTCTTTTTATGTTTATTAATTTGTTTGGATGTCAATTTATTTAATAATTATACATAAATTTGTTGTTAATTATAAATAAAATGATTATACATTTTTTTTATTGAAAATGAACTATGGAATCTCATCCCATGTGCAGTTTAGCTACGTAAAATCTCACTTAGATGTAGGTACAGGATCTTAACCCAGCCAGTTTTCACACAACACCCACATATTAGAAGCTCTAAGCCTATCTTTTTAATTTTACGAGTAATTTCTAATACTTATGTTGAGTAGTAGCCAACACCAATTTATCAAATGTATCATTACAAGTGAAAACTTTAATTTATTTTCATACAATGATAGTAATCGTCAATATCTACAGCTTATCATTTTCAGAATTGCTTATACCAGACGGATGCGAAAAAAGTTATACATGAAAATATTTCTTTAATAAAAGAAAAGGAAATACTTACTCTCCATTAGGCTATGAGAATTCATTTTAATTAGCCAACATGGATGGTGTTAGACCAATAAAAGAAAAGACAACTTAATAATGTATGTTTTTTCCTTCAATGTACATTGAAGCTTGGTATATTGTCAGAATTGTTAAGGTTTGTGAGTAATTTCAGTGAACAATTGACAGATGATGATAAAATTAGTTGCTCAAACTGATGGGCATGACTACATCTTGCTTATTGTTTTCTGTTATGGTTCTTTTATGAGAAAAGTATAAGTAGTAGATTTTTTTTCTATAATATATAAATTGTTATGAGTTTTAAAATAATAGTACTATGCATATTGTTTCTTTGATTCTATATTATTATTATCTCGTATTCTTGGTTCGTTATTAGAGACTCCTTTAATTAAGAACCACATCTTCATCAAAATGACAATTTACAACTTTAAACCAACAGTTCGTCAAAATTTGAATTCTTTAATGGCCTACATGCTTAACATGTGTGCAGTTAATATAAGTTTTGTAAAATGATTATTTCATAATTTAAAGAAACAATATTTTTCAAACTCCAATAAAACAAAATAACATCCACATGCACAGCCCGCGCCATGGCGCGGGGTTAATAATAATAATAATAATAATAATAATAATAATAATAATAATAATAATAATAATAATAATAATAATAATAATAATAATAATAATAATAATAATAATAATAATAATAATAATAAGGGTTAACGACATTTTGCACCCTCGTGTTTTGGATTATATACAAAAACAATCCCGATTTTCGGAGATATACAAAAACCACCCATGTCATAGTTAGGGGCTAACGACACACTAACAGATGGGTAAAAAGACATATTTACCCTCATTTTGGAAAAAATGCCACACTATAAATGCTTTTTTTTCCTTCCTCTTCCTCACTATCTAACCCTAGCTGCCTCCTTCACCTTCCCCACCTTCTCTCTCTCTCTCTCTCTCTCTCTCTCTCTCTCTCTCTCTCTCTCTACCCTCCACCACCATCGACATAACCACCACCGTCTGCGACCCAGCCGTCGGCCCCTTATTTTCTGACCACTCCTTCTCCTCCTCCTCTGATGAATCCCTCCACCGACGAACCACCTCCTTCCCCTTCGTCCATGGCATCACAAACCCTGAACCTCTGCTTCGCAAATCATCGCCTCCACCTCTAACACGCCATTGAAACCGGCAATTCGACCTCTATTCACCAAACACTCGTCGACCATGTCGCCAAATCCAAACAACCAACAGCTCGGCCGAATCGAACAAACCCGACACTCATCAAAAGTGGGTGAACACGCCCTCATCAAAATTGATCGGTTTAAACAATTTTTCGACTAATTCGACTCCAGCAGATCTCGTCTGAACAAGGGTGTCGCCGATAAGAGGCGAATATAGAGAGAGAAATGAGACGACGAAACAAACCCTAGAGGCATGAGGCGAAGAGGCGGTAGAGAGGGGAGAGAGGAAGAGGGAAATGGCGAGGGGGAAAAAGAGTGCCATCACCAGAGTCTGCCGTCACTGAGCGCGGAAGCATGGGTTGGGCAGTGGAATGCAGGTGAAGGGAGATGGTGGCGTCGATGTCCACCAGGCGACGGAATATCGATGACAGTTCTCTCTCTCTCTCTCTCTCTCTCTCTCTCTCTTCTTCTTCTTATTCTTCTTCTTCTTCTTCTTCTTATTCTTATTCTTATTCTTATTCTTATTCTTCTTCTTCTTCTTCTTCATCCTTTCCACCAGAGGTTCCACATTCCTGACGCTTTCCACCAATCTGGAAAAGGTAGGCATATTTAAGTTAATGATCATACCTTTGTATTCATCGCGCATGCCCTGGAGGCATATCTCCACCAGTCGACTTTCCAGGACATCGTCCACACACTCCAAGGACTTGGAGCTGAACCTTTTGATGAAGGCGACCCCCTCCTCATCATTCCTTTGGTACATGCGTGAGAGATGGATAGTGGTAACCTTTTCTTCGACTTGGAAGAATTTGGTGTAGAACTTCTTAACCATGTCTTCCCATGTCTTGACGGATCCTGCTTCCAAAGTCCTGTACCAATTGTACGCGACAGCCCCCATAGACTTGGGAAATTCACGCATCAGTAATCTGGTGTCTACACTGTTCGGGCCCATCATCTTAACGAATCGCATCACATGCTCATGTGTGTTCCCGCCGACGTCATCGAACTTCTCCCACTTGGGTGCTTTGTATCCATTAGGGTTGGTCATCAAGTAGATGTCCCGCGGAATGGGGGCGCGCTGTCGAACTTTGGGATGACAGCCTCTGCGAAGCTCTGGTTCGCAATGATGTTGTCTATACGCTGTTCTAGGGCACCGAAGCCCGGAATGTAGGGAATGGTTGGAACATACAGAGGTGGCGCCAGAAGTTCATGTCTGCCTAGATTCCCACCTGTGTGATAAGGCACCACCGAGTATGACGTAGGGTTCCCCATCGTCATCAGGGAAGAGCTCTTCGGGATGCCCGGTACCTGAGGCCCAAGGCTACGAGAAAAAGAATATTTTGCAATAGAAGTATGCACTATGGATGTGGTTGTCGCCACTGGTAGGGGCAACGGGGTTGTTAATGGTGGGGCTGAAGCCCCTGCAGTGGTGTTTTGAGCGATCCTTCCCAAGATCGTCATGATTTGAGCAATCTGGGCGGACTGGGCTTGCATCATCTGGGCTTGACTTTGAATCGTGGCTTGGAGCGCCTCCAAAGAGGGCCCTCCTCCAGCAGCTACTTGCTTACGGATGCTGGGATTGGAAGTGGTGTTGAGAAGTCCCTCTTCTCCTGAGGTCTGCTCGTGGGAAGGGGACCGATCGCCGTCAAGAACGTTTGCGTTAGAAGACATTATGGAAGGGTTAAAGAGAGTTGAAGGTGGATGGTTCAAGTCAGGTTCACCAAATTTTGCTCACTGAAATCCCTTGGAGAGATCTAAGTGTGCACCTCAAGTAGGGGATAATGACACAGAGAGTTGTAGGGTGTGTGTAGGGAGAGGGTAAGTAATGGTAACTGAGAGGGAGAGAGAGAGAGAGCTTAATGGCATAGCTTCAGTAAGTCCAGAAGAATCTGAGTTTTCGCAATGGAGGGCTAACGATCCTATATATAGTGGGGAAGTGACCGTTGTGAGGGGGTTAATGCACCATAGATGGCGGCTTAATGATAGTAACGGCACGTTCGACCGTGTATATAGGAACCGTTAGGCACCTGACCGTACATACCGGAGACCGTTATGAGGTCAAGTCGGGTTTATAGGACGTGGCCATTAAGTCTCTCAAAGCAGTTAGAAGGGGTCGCGCGCGAGCTTGGTTTTCGCACACGCGCGACGGGCCTTACCCTAGCCTCCAAACCACTAAGTCCCTAAAATCCCCGTGGTGGTACGCGAGGGCCCTGTCTCGCAGCCCCCACTTGGATTAGCATAGGTAGTTATCCGGTGTGTATGGAGCAGAGCTGGGTGTGCTGGATAGCTGCCACGTGGCTGTGATCTGTCTGTCCAGAATGCACTATCTACAATTTGTAATGGGGATAGGAACACCAAAATTTTCCACCTGTCCACTATTATTAAGATGATAAGAAAAGAGATTTTAGTGTTTAAAGATGACTTTGGGAACTAGGTTGACAATAGTGAGGATATTAAATCTTTGGTGAACAATTATTTCCTCAATCTTTTTTTTTTGATAGAGTTGTTGACAATCATGAGCTTGAATTTGTTTGGAATAATGAGTTATGTCCCAAAATTCATAAATCTAATTCTGTTGACCTTTTCACCATCCCTGATGGTAAAGACATTCAAAAAGCCTTTTGGGGTATGAACTCTAACAAGTCTGGTTTCTACAAGAACTGCTGGAGTAGTATTAGAAAAGATGTTTGCGATTTTGTTAGAAACTGCTTCATTAATGGGGGTATTCCTCATGAGATCAATAGGACCTTGATTTTACTTATCCCCAAGTGTGATAATCCTGAGAATATTACACAGTTTAGACTGATTAGTCTTTGAACTACCATCTACAAGGGGGTTACCAAGTGTATTGTGGATTTCATTAGACCAATCCTTAATAATATTGTTGGCCCATTTCAGAGCAGCTTTCTTCCGGGTAGATCTACCGAGGATAATATTATCACTACCCAGGTAATTATCCACACGCTTAAGAAAATGAAATACAAGCTTGGGGGTATGATTATAAAAATTGATCTTGAAAAATCTTATGACAAAATTTCCTGGAATTTTATCAGGAAAACGCTGGAGTTCTTTGGCTTCTCTTCCAGCCTTATCAATCTTATTATGAGCTGTGTCACAAGTGTGAACACGACCATTATTTGGAACAAATTTACCTTGCCTGAATTTAAAACCAGTAGGGGCCTTAGGCAAGTGGACCCTCTCTCCCCTTAAATGTTTGTCCTTTGTATTGAAACAATATCCCACAAGATTTTGGAGTTGGTTAGAATTAAGATGTAGATGGGTCTCAAAGCTTCCAGAAATGGGCCCATTATCTCCCATTTATTTTATGCAGATGATCTGATGTTTTTTGGCAAGTGTGATAGTACTACCTGCACTGCTATGAAAGACGTGCATAATGATTTTGACAGTCTCTCAGGTTTAACTATTAATGCTAGTAAATCCAAAGTTTTATTCTCTAAAAACACTCCTAGAACTATCAAAAACCAGATGAATAACACGATTGGTGTGCCTGAGACTGAGGACCTTGAAAAATATCTAGGTATTAACCTTGTCCATGGCAAATTTAACAATGATAGTGTTGCGAATATCCTGACTAAGATGAATAGGAAGTTGTCTGGTTGGTCTAGTAAAATTATGTCCTTTGCTGGGAGAGTGACCATGTGTAAAAGCGTCCTAGCTACCCTTCCTCCCTATACTATGCAGGTCCTTCCTCTTCCTATCAATGTCTGCAACAAAATTGATAAAATTTTTAGAGACATTATTTGGGGTGATATTATTGATAAGAAATAAGTCCATCTGATTAAATGGGACACTCTTTGTCTTCCCAAATTCAAGGGTGGTTTGGGTATTAAGAAAGCTAGATTTCAGAATGATGCCCTTATTGCTAAGCTATGGTGGGGTGTCTGTTTTGATGATAATATCTGGTGTAAGATCTTAAGAAAAAAATATCTCAATGACACCAGCTTGGGAAGTGTCAAGAAAACAAGGCGTTCCTCCCCTATCTGGAATGGTATCCTTGGTACTAAGAAATACATAAGGGAAAACCTCAAGTGGAATATTGGAAATGGTAAGGATGTGTCTATTTGGAATGATTGGTGGTGTGGGGAGAAAGTTATTGGTTCTCATATTGATCAAAGCCTCATCCACATGAAAGTTGCTGACATTATTTCTTCCAATAATTGTTGGAATTTGGATCCCATTGCGAATGAGATTGATGCTAATACCAAACATAATATCCTTAATACCATCATCCATTCCTTTAGAAATTTGGTTGACTCCCCTTTTTGGACAGGTTCCAATTCTGAAACCTTCATCGTCTATGCTGCCTATAATGCCATAAGTGAATGCTGCAATCACGCTAGTGCTGTGGGTAGTGGGGACTGGATAAGGATTTGAAAACTTAGAGTTCTAAATAAAATTATCCACTTCCTTTGGACCTTGATGCATAACAAGAACCTTACTAATTTGAACAAAAATCAGAGGCAAGACCGATATTCATAATTGTAATATCTCTGGCCTGAGTGGGAAGGATCAAAATCATCTTTTTAGATCTTGTAGTAAATTCACTGGTATCTGGAACCTCTTGTGGAACCAGAGCTGGAGACTTACACTACAACAAATACTGCCTTCTTGACACCAAAATTTGTCGGTAGATAGCCTAAATTTGTCGGAAGATATTCTACCGACAGAAATTGGTTTGTCGATCCGTAGTCACAATAACTCTGTCGTTAGAGTGATAGCCGACAACCGTTCTGTTTGTCGGCAGAAAGAGTAAGCAGCGACATATATTTCTGTCGGTAGTTTCGTTCTACTGACTATGTCCTTTTGTCGCCTTTAAAACTGGCGACAAACATATATTCATGTGTAGTTAGATAGATGAAATTAGTCACTAGAAGAGAAGTTTGATGGTGCTTCATCTTTCTTGTGACGTTCGTGCTTGTCACCTTTATCACAACTTAATAAAAAAAAAACACACTTTTGAAGACCATCCAAACATGCTGCCAAACATAAACAAGATGCCATAAATTGGCAGTTTACATAAGAAATAAGTTGGCTACAGACACTACTTGCATTCAGCAACATGTCATAGATTGCCAAAACTACATAAAACTTAGCATCACAACCGAGTTCAAAAAATTCAAAGTCGCAGCCGATTCGAGCTTAGTTCAAAAACTACACAAGTCATTCGAGATTATAGTATAGTTAACAGAAATACTAGAAGTAGTAGACATACTGGATCCAAAACTCCGTGGCATGAACTATATATAGCACTCCATTCACGAACACCTGGTCCAAAAAGCTAACGTACTCCATTCACGAACCCCTGCAAATATTCATACATAAAGTCACTGCCTACTTGATTCCTAAATAAACTATAATTGATGACATAATTTAAATTCAGAAACTTATTTAAGCATTTAGACGAAGTATCGAGGAAGATTTGGTACCGTTGAGAAGAACAATTTTTGGACAGCATGAAGTGCTTTCCAAACAGAAAATTCCGTCTGCGTAAGAACAAATACAAAATTGATTATGATTAGGGAAGGATTCAACATCTGTGAATTATTAGTTAGAACCTCAAATGCATAAGAGCAAAAAAAAAATTCTAATAACTACTTATACAAAGAAGTGAAACTGCCAAATTAAGACAGGTGTAACAGGATACTCAATCAACGTAAATAGGGATCCAACATCAGACACTTTCTTACAACTTCTAATATCAGTCAAGCTAGGTAAAGGTAAGATGGAAATAACCCCAGGCAAGTGACGACTAACTGCATGTTGCTCAAGCCAGTAACAGTATGCATTTAAAAAAACTTCTCCCTAATTAACCACAATTATGGAATCGAAGAATGACAGAAGATAGTAAATCCCATAATATTATGAATCTATTCAAATAAAAAGTTTAGTACCAAGTCTCTTACCTCATTCTCTGTTTGAAGTGTCCAACTCCGATTCCGACACGGACTCCTGCTTAGATTCCTCTGGAAATTCTTCTTCATATTCCGGCTCAGATTCCGTTTCAGACAACTATTCAAGGGGGAGACTCTTCAGTATCAGTGCCTCCACATTGCTCACCTTCTTTTCCAGGGCTTGGGAACGCTTCTCAGCAGGCTCTGCCCTTCTTCGTTCAGCTTCTGCCCTTCTTCGTTCAGCTTCTGCCCTTTTTCGTTCTGCTTCCGCCCTCTTTTCAGCTTCTTCAGCCCTTGCTAGATATTCAGACCTCCCATCATCGTAAGTCCAAGCACAATTTGGGACCTCACCCCCTCTGTAGCCAGCTACGAAACCCCACCTTTTTCCAAGCACTTCCTCCGTAATCTGTTCTTCAGTTAGGACACCATCCACATCATTGTCCCTAATTTCTATCATTTGATTCTGTCATTTGAAAACAGTTGATTGAGTTTTAAAATGCTGGAAAAACATTAATACTTTCGTAGGAAATGTATAACATACATATAGATTACGGGCCTCCCGCGACATCCAGATGCTTGTGCCACGTTTGCAATGAGTGGTCTTGAAATAGTCAATAAATGACGATTTTTCCTATACAAGATAGTAAATGAATGTTACATATATATGAAGATAAGGGGGGTGATATTACATACACACTTAGTGGAAAACAAGTTTAAGCATAAAACTATGGTAATGTAAAAATCAGAGAAGTTAAATGCATTACCATCTCATGCAAGCGCTGTACAAAAGTCTTCGAACTAGATGTATGTAGATTCTTAACATCTCGTCTGTTCTCAGTACCCCTTCTACTCTTTTTCTGCCATATGATGCCAACAAAATTCAATCAATGTATTTTCAGAAAATAGAAAAATGGAAGCAATGAATAAATGTGTACGAAAAAGTCTTGTATTGTTTGTACCTTACAGGCTTCAGACTCAAAGTAAAGACACAATGTATTCCAATCATTCTGTTTCACAAGTGGGGAAGGATGACGCTTTGCTTCAATAGGGCTGCGGAAAGTTTTGTAATTCTTATGCAACTTGTATCTGTGGTCATTATATGATCAGCTGCACATGGAACTGATAGCATGAATAATATGTTTCCTCGAAAAATCAAGCTCAAATATCCCCTAAATAGACAGAATACAGTAAATGAAGTTTCAGTTCATGATCATAAGTTCAAGAAATATGAAATGTGTATAACCCAACTCACTTGCAGGTGGTCGTAAATTGGTTTCTTATGATGAGGCTCCATAGCGCTCCATGATGGTACTCCAACGGGCGCGTACATGCGAACCGCAACACCAACCTCGGCTGTTATCTCTTAATGTCCATCACCCACTTGTCTGCTCTTCCCCAAAGGAATGTTGACAGGAATCTTAGCTTTTTCTTTCAGGGTATTTCTAACTTTCAGTCCACGAGTCACTCCTCGTCCACCTCTACTTCTTTCCGGATCTGTAACAAATTGTATATGCAATGTTTAGAAAACAAGCATCCAATTTGTAATCAAATATAAAAAGAATAATTGAATATGTCCATGTATATAATATGCGACTTAAGTTACATACATTCAGCAGAGAAGTTGCTCTCGGAATTTCCCTCGTTAGTTGGAGGTGATCGTTTCCTTGTCGAATTCAGTCGAATCGACATTCTCGGTGTATCATGAAGCACCGCATCCTATAAGAAAAAATCATCATGAGTACACTATATATAGATAATTCCCCACTTACAGTAATTAAAGATACTGGAGAAACATTCTCCGATGTATTGGTACTTACATCAGTAGCTATGTCATTGTCAGATACATTTATCTCTTCCATTTTGAAATCTGTCCTTGAGTTGGTCCGACCACTCGTCCTGGGAGTTGATGCTGCATTCGCTCTTTTCGCCAACCTAGTAGGTGTTAGTCGATGAGATCTTCTTACGCCAACGTCATGTTTCGTAACCTGCATAACAGAGTTCTACAAGTTAAGGCAATGAAGCAAAACTTAGGTATGGATATCATCAATATAACCGCATCACTGTCATGGACATTGTCCGTTTCAACTTGAGCACTTGCAACAGAATTCTTCCAAGCCTTTTTCCTGGTTTGTGATCCTGCATATATTACAGTAATTACAAGTAATTTGAAAGCGTGGTGTCTTTATAATACAATAATTTGTGTACAGGTATAATACGAGATATTATTACCGGGGTTCACTGCATTACGCTCCACATATCTTCATTCTCGTCTAACAGAATGAGCAACCACATCTGTTGTCCCAACACCATGTATCGTAAACTGCATCGATATCACAGAGTTCCACAAGTTAATTAAAGTGCAAAAATGAAAATTAAGCAAAAAATGAACACATATATCATCAATAGTACCGCATCACTGTCATGGACATTTTTAGTTTCCATTTGAGCACTCGCAACAAAGTTCTTCCGAGCTTTTTTCCTGGTTTGTGATCCTGCATTTATTACAATAATTACAAGTAATGAAAGCGCGGTGGCTTTATAACACAACGATCTGTCTACTGGTTTAGTACGAGATATTTGTACCGGGGTTGACTGCATTACGCTCAACAGAGTGTCTTTCTCGTATGACAGAATCAGCAACCACATCTGTTGCGCAAACATCATGTGTCGCAACATGCATCACAGAGTTTGAAAATCTAATTACAGTGCAGAGAATGCCAATGAAGCAAAAATTGGGTGTGGATATCATCAATAGTACCGCATAACTGTCATGGACATTTTCAGTTTCCACTTGAGCACTCGCAACAGAGTTCTTCCGCGCCTTTTTCCTGGTTTGTGATCCTGCATTAATTACAATAAGTACAAGTAATTTGAAAGCGATGTGGCTTTATAACACAAGGATTTGTCTACAGGTATAAAAAGGGATATTTTTCCCGGGGTTGACTTAATTACGCTCCACAGAGGTTCTTTCTCGTATGACAGAATCAGCAACCACATCTGTTGCGGCTAGTCTAGTAATCAGGCTACGAAGTGTGGGTTGCAAAGATTTCCTTTTGCGAACATCCTGTGCCATCACCTAAAACGTAATTGGCTGGTGATAAAGATACACAATTTATTGAAGAATGCACCATTAGGATTAAACTGCATTTGTAGCTACCTCATGACGTTCAGTTACATATCCGTCTGCCCTTCCCACGGTACCGGTTGAATTGTTGAGATTACGATGTTCCCTTCGGTCAGAAGTAGGGTCTTCAATTGTTTGAGTGATGATATTCCTGTTGGAAGTCAATCTAGGGGATCTCCTTATACGGCTTTGAGATTCTATGTTCTGTATGGAGTGTACACACACAAAAATAAAACAGACAGTTGAAATTTACCAGTAATAGCTCTGTTACGTGTAACTTAAATAGCTACGTACCACAACATCATTGTCAACCTGATTTTTTGTGTCCTGCCAACAGTATACTTGACTGGTTCAGAACATGTTCCACTGCAACACTGGTGTTTGTCCTAATCGGTGTACTTCTTGTGGATATGCACTGACTTGCTGATTGGGAAACGGGGCCAACCTGCGTCACAACTGCATTGTCGGGCTCCATTCCCATGATTGTCTGTTGGGTTGTAACTGACTTTTCCGCATTTTTCTTGTTATTTTTTTTTCCCGAAGGACAATACTGCGTAAACATAATGCAAAGTAAAGTAAGAATCGACGAACAAGCAAAACTGAATGTGTTTCCATTTTGCATATAAGTTATTACAAATGAGGGAGTTAAGAGAATAATACCAAGCTTATCAACATTCGCAGCCAACCATCCTTGTGGGAGTCGAACAGAGTTGCTAATTTTTCTGCAATTGTGAAACCGTAGATCCTACAGAATAATGCACAATTTAATCTCAACAAGTTACGTTAAGAGTTACGAATAATGAAAAAATCAAAATGTAAACGACGTAATTAGAATTTTATTCCCTTGGCGTTGTAGTCTCTGATGTTTTCTCCCAACACTCCGCAGTCAGTGGACTTCGATGACTCTTGTCGAGTAGTAGTCGGTGACCTGGTAGTGGTGACTCGAGGGGATATCCTTGTACCACTGGGCAGGGCTGTATTCTTTGTAAAGGATAATAGAGACATAAGTGACGACACCGCAACATACTTATACAAGTATGTACTTAACTACAAGTTAAACAACTAAAAAAACACATATACAAAATAAAGAAAATGGAGGAGTCTCGAAAAATTGTTTGCTTTATACATTAGTAAAGATTATGAGCCTTAGCTCCACCATAATCTTATTTTGAGCAGTAACCAATCCACTTATGTCGTTGGTAGACTTGGAAGGAGTTAACCGGAGCGACCGTCTTACCTTTCCAAATGTCTCCATAGCCTAGAGTCAAGTACAAATTAAAGTGTACAAACAGGCCAAGCAACATTAATGTATTATTCATCTCATCAGGTATCAATATCTATGCAGTACCAAACCAACACAAAACCTGTAATAACTGTATGAAATAAAATTATATAACGACATTAATGTTTTATTCGTGAAAAAAATGATGAAATAGCTAAGACGAATAAATTATTAATGAAACATGTGAAGTCAAACACAAGTAAATGGAAAGATCCAATTAATTATAATCTTCCAAATATGTATCGTCATCGTCATCGTCAGCATCATCATCATCATATCGGTGACTACCATCAATGCTGTCGCCCAAACTTTGGTAATCGTCGTCACCAGAACTCTGTTCTTCGTCACTTTCATAGTCATCGTTTGTTGTATCTTCGTCAACGGTTTCATTAATATCAACTTCATCATCAACTTCAAACATATCATTATGGCCAACATTAAATGGTTTTCGATATGCATCATCAACATAAATTTCTTTGCCCTAATGGTTACTTGTTTCTTCTACAAGTTCTGGTATGTCGTGCAAATTTCTAGGTTGTACTTTTTGAACTATCCTGTAGTTTTTACCGATAATAACATCACGAACATAGAAGACTTGTTGATCCTGTGACGCTAGTATATAAGGATCCTTTTTATACCATGAACGGCTTATGTTGACGCTTGTGAAGTACTTATCTTTCTTAATCCCTGTCTTCGTGTCTCCTGTATTAAACCAATTGCACTTGAAGATAAAAACACGATTCCCACCTAAATAACTTAGCTCAATGATATCTGTTAAAGCACCATCAAAGTCAATTTATTTTCCCTTATGGTCGGCTCGGACAAGAACTCCAGAGTTCTGTGTCACGCGATGTTCATCGCGTGCAGCAGTGTGGAACCTCATTCCATTAATAACACATCCCCGTGTACCGGTTAATGCGTTTATCCGGGCCACATGCAAGCGAATACAAGTCATCAGTTGCCTCTTCGGACTTGTCAATGCGCTTTTGAACCATCTGGGTAAATGAAAAAACATTTCAGAACCTATTCACTACAAATTCCAACATACAATAAGGATTGGTATTGGACAAGATGTCTTACAAGCTTTTTAAACCAACCAGCAAACTCATTCTCATGTCTTTGCTCCACATTTGTGGAGTCGCTCAACTCAATTTCTTCACGATGCTTACTGTGACCAGATTCAATTGTCAATTTTTTTTTAACAATAGATTGATGTTTTCACAAAGGAATAGAAGTACCAATAAAAATACTTATTGTAAATATGGATCAATTTCTTCGCAGTTGCGTAACACAAACCATCTGACTTGATCATATTCTGCAGATGACATCATTTCATTTGGAAGGCATTCAAAGGCCGAGAAGGGCGAGAAAATACATACAATGTATTCCTTTGCTTGTAATTAACTACTTCTTGGTTTCTATCTTCCCGATTATATCTTGTTTCAACACCGTGGAGATACATCGAAAAAAAAGTTAGACATTCATTGTCGATTTAGGCCTCGACAATTGAACCTTCGGGTCGAGCTTTATTTCTAACATATTTTTTTAAGTGTTTAAAGAAATCAGTTCAGGTAAAGATACATACGATAATCATAAATGAAGTTGATGGCAGATTATAAAATTTAAAAACCGCAAACCTATCAATAAAAGTTACCTTTCAATGGGATACATCCAGCGATATTGAACTGGACCCCCATAAATTGCCTCTTGAGGAAGGTGGATTGGCAAGTGAATCATAACATCCCAGAATGAAGGAGGACATATCAACTCCAACTTACAAAGTATCACCACAATATCCCTTTCTAATCTCTCCAACACTCGACCGTCAAAGTTCTTGAAGACATGTCTTTAAAGAACATACTCAGTTCAGTTAATGCTTCACAAACTTGTTTGCTCAAGTTCCCACGTATAGCAAGGGGGAGAAACCGTTGTAACAGTACATGATAATCATGGCTTTTCATGCCAATTATCTTGTTATCGTTGCTACTGACACAATGAGATATATTTGAGCATAACCGTCAGGAAATCTAATGGATTTTAACCATTCACACATGTTTTTCCTTCCAGCTTCATCCAGACTATAGGGTGCTGGAGGAATAACACCATCCATTTGTACTTGTAGATCTTTCCTAATACGCAGATCCTCCAAATCCAGACGCGAATTAAGATGATCTTTCGTTTTACCTTCAATATTCATCAAAGTCCCAATCACGCTCTCACAAACATTTTTCTCTACGTGCATGACATCCAAGTTATGTCTGAGTTGATGTGACCGCCAATAACTTAATTCAAAAAAGATCCTTTTTTTCGTCCAGTTTAATTCGGGCTCACTGCGCTTTCTCTTCTTACTAGTTGAAGTCTTTCCCTTCTTATTTAAAGTCTTTTCGAACTTTAAATCTGCAGGAAGTGACTTCAACTGATTAAGAACATCATCCCCCGATAACTCCTTCGGCTTTGGTTTATGCTCATATTTACCATTAATTTTTTTTATTTCGACGCCAAGGATGATTGAGTGGTAAGAACCGACGATGAACCATATAAGCCTGTTTCTTACTATACTTTAATCTTATATGGTGAGTTTCTTTGTTACACGGTGGACACGCTAGTTTCCCTTTTTTACTCCATCCGGACAACATACCATATGCAGGGAAGTCGTTAATTGTCCACATGAGTGCAGCGTGCAGCTTAAATGTTTCACCGGAATAAGCATCGTAAGTTTCAACACCATGTTCTCAAAACTCTTTCAGGTCATCAATTAATGGATGCAAGTAAACATCGATGTCATTTCCCGGTGATTTAGGGCCAGGAGTTAATAGAGACATCATAATAAATGGATCTTTCATAACTTGCGTAGGACCCACGTTGTATACAGTAAGAGCTACATGCCACATACTATATGTGCTACTCATATTACTGAAAGGGTTAAATCCATCACTGGCTAATCCCAATTGAATATTACGAGGAACTTCAGCAAACCATTCATGTTCTTTGTCAAATTATTGCCATTGCTTAGCATCAGCAGGGTGTCGACTGACATTGCTGTCTTGCACACGCTGCTCCTTGTGCCATCGCATATCCTTGGCAACAGATTTTGACATGAACAGTTTTTGAAGCCTGGGTTTCAGAGGAAAATATCTAAAAACCTTTCGAGGAATTCTCTTACCATTTGTCTTCTTACTTTCCTTCCATCTAGGTTCCTTACAATCAGGATTGGGACAATGATCCAACTTTTCATTTTCTTTCCAATACAAAGTACAATTGTTTGGACATGCATGGATGTTAATATAGCCAAGACCAAGTTCTCGTAAAACAGTTTTAGCTTCATAAAAGGATTTTGGTAGAGTGTGAACGGGAGGCACTAACTCTCTAATCAAATCCAATGCCATGTTCACCGATTTATTACTCCATTAACATAACGTCTTGATATGTAGAAACCTTATTATAAGGGAAAGCTTAGAGAACTTTTGACAACCCAGATAAGCCTCACATTGAGCATCGCTTAACAATTTAGCAAATTTGTCACCCTCCCCGCTTTCTGCATTTGGTTCATCGGATGATATAGCATCCCCATGATTACCAGTAAGCAGTCCCTCTTGTAAGTTCCTTATCAAACCCTCAACATCAAGACGTGTCTCAGGAATGTCATCTACAACGTCCCTCGAATCATTCACACCAACCGGACCTAATCCGTAATCTTCCCCATGAAAAACCCACTTTCTATAATCAACAAGCATACCATTTGCATGCAAATGTCTTCTTACAACGTTAACCGGTAAATAGTAAACATTAACGCAGCTAGAACACGAACAACGTAATCTATTCCTTTCATCAATGTGCCGACTCGCAACCGAAATGAAATCAGACATTCCATCAACATATTCCTGACACCATTTATCATTTAACCCAATCCAACTTCGATCCATCAATACCTATATAGAGTTTAGACATCATAAGTTTTTATACGACAGTTGGTGTTATGCAAATTAACAACCAAATGTAGAATACAGAGTTATCAAGTACTACAACACATAAGGAGTATGAAGTCATCAAAGAGCATTGTGAAAAATGCACAAACCAGCATAAAGTATCACACACTTTTACGCGAGTAGATGAGAAAATTTACCTTTGATGCGAGATGAAGATACAAATTAGCTTATTAGCACCTGTTAATCAAGATCTTTGTCACCAAGTTCACTAGTAATTGCGTCCTTGTGCTCAACTCTATCTATAACCTGACATACAGTACATGACGATTAGTACTTATACATTAAATGCAGTTCAACGACAGAGTTAACACAGTCAAATACAATCAATATACAGCACAAACATTGTTAATACAATCAATTAAATCTGAATACAGAAAGTATACAGTGTGGATACAACAGATTTTCGTAAGGAAACAAACTGAACTGGGAGCAAATGAGCATAACAAACAGATACTCTACGTCCAATGAGTACAAAAAAGAGGAAAACGTGAACTATAAGTGATGAAGAACCAAGTTGTTTAACACAACTCACGTCTCCACTATCCACCCACGCTTCCGTGTACTGATATATACTTCAGAAAAATGCCCCACTATTGGCCAACTACCACTTATTTCGACAAACTCCCTATCATTAATCCATCAATTAAAATCCATAGAAAGATATCATCCTGCTCCTACAATTCTGCATAGATGAATGCACAGGGCACAACTTCAAATTTGTTTGGAGAGGACTAATTGCTTGATTTGCGGATCCAAGGTAAACATGTACGTATTTACTTATGTGAATTCCATTAACTTTCTTCCCATTTCAACGGTTACAGGTACTTATATACTAACCAGACTTTGGAAAGTTGGATACGTGTTTCACTGAAAATTAACCTTATTAATTATCTCGATCAAATTAATTTCTGAGCACGCATCGCGTGCACTGTATTGCTAGTTTACATAATTTAATGTTCATGGTACCAACCAATTCAAAATTTGTTTCTTTCATTACTTAACAGCCTCTCACTATGATCATAAACCCTCGAAATTGCTTCCAGTATAACTTTCAGATCAGGCTGAACCCTAACAGAGCTTAAGATCCACACATCAAAGCAATCGAGAAAAATTTACTAACAATCAATTACGAAATACAGTGAAATACATAACTCCTCTTTGAAGTATCCCAAAATAATTAAGAAATCTCAGGACCCTTACACTTGCCAACTTCAAAAGTGGACCGCACAAATAATACACTCGCTAATACAATCAAAACACATGCACATTGAATACCACAAGCTGAAAGACAAGACGATTCTCTACAGACAAGAGGAGTCCTATCATTTTCCTAATGTCTAAGAAAGAGACAAAAACAACTACAAGTATAACACATTGGTAAGGCAGATGCGCAATGAGTATCGCTGTGAATTGCAGTCTTCCACCATGTGCAAACAACGGAATTGACAGTAAATAAAAAAACTAAAACAACAATTCAACTATGCAGAATAATGTATATACAGTTATGACTATTCAGTTACTTTGTTTACTTCGACAATATCACAAATCAAACCCAAAACATATATGATCAGTTACAGTCCAAAATTTGTCAGTTTAATTTGTTTACTTTGACAAATATCAAAACCAAAACAGCAAAAGCCCTAAATTTTTCACAGGAAACATATATCAAAATAAGTACAAGTCTTACTACCAACCTTTTTTCAGTCCAGGGCAATCAGCTTCTCATAAAAAAACCACATCCACCTGAACAGACACAAACCAAATCATTCAGAAACAAAAATGATCAGTCCAATCTCCAAAAAAACATAAAAGCCCCAATTTTTTAAGAAATAGCAAAAAATCCTAGTTCATGAACGAAAATAAACTGAACATGCAATCTGAAAATTGGGTCAAATATGTGCGCAGTCACTTCAAAATTAACCTAAATCTGCAAAATTAACCTAAATCTGCAAAGCCCTCGATTTCACTCATTCAAACTTCCGGGTTGATCTCATCTAGGAAACCCTAGTTCATGAACCAAAATAAATTGAACACACATAGAAAGGAAAAAAGAAGAGGAAATAGTGAGAGACCATCATACCTGATGAAGGGGATCGACCCACTAGAAACCCACAGACCGTCGCGTTCACAAACTGATGAAGGGGATCGCCCGATGGAGAAGATAAGGAGATAGAGAGTAATGAAGGGGATTAATCAAAGGATTTTCAGAGAGAATCACGCGATTTTAAGACTAATTGCGATTAAGATTGAGATTGAGATTGAGAGAGTTTGTGTAACACCCCCAAAATGACCAAGTCGGAGGCCCGCGGGGTGTCACTCCGTACCCGAGATTAAACCCGTATACAAGGACATTTAAAGATGGTTCCCAAGCAAAACATCCATAAAGTTATTAAACCAAACATTATTACAATTCAATTATCCGTGCCTCAAACGCGGGCATAAAACAAACTATAGTATTAACTAACCAAACGAGTTCTAATTATTGAAGAGAAATAGCTAATTAACTTGGTGATGAATCGCGTCCCCCGCTAAACCAAATATTCACCACCTAGACCTGTGGTGCAGAAATAAAAAGAACACCACAGTACAAAATCAGCATATAAATACTGGCAAGCAAACACCCAAACATGTAAAATGATGATGAGATAGTTATAAAACAATGACCCATTTTACAAGTAGGAGTTCTTTTCAAACACAGAGGAAATAAAGTTTGACGCTTGTAATAAAAGCATTTAAGTTCCCAATTCCATAATATTTCCAAACCAATTCCATAACCATTAGGGGAAATCCAAAATCACATATTAATTCTTTTTCCATTAATATGAACAAAACCAAAACCATCTTATTAATTTGTTGTGAAGGGGGAAACCAACCATCTCGCAAGCATCCAAGACCTTAAGTGTCGACACCCCCCAAAGACTCTAGCGGCCAGAGGAGTGAGTACAGGAAGCTATCCGGGCTAAGTGCGGCCGGATTAAATAAAATAAATTGAACGGAAGACCGAGATCAACACGTCCAATGCCAATAGTAACCAATAATAAAAGTCCCCGCACAACTCTTCCACTTTACGTTATCGTCCATTATTATATCTTGGTGATATTTTCAAGAAAAACATTTAGCACTTAAAAATAGGTATTTGAATTGCACGTAACAAATAAAATTATTTTGAGACGTAAATTAATAAATCATTCGACACGAAGGAAGTTAGGCACACTAGGTCTGGCATGTTTACTTACCTCAAAGCAAATCAACTACGGCGACTCACTCGTAGTACTCAACATACCCGTCGTCGGTGAACTCGTCGCCTACAAGTTAACAATACTCTAATTAAATTACAATACTTTTATAATACTAGCGACAACTATACCATATGCATATGACGCTCAATGGTTTAGGGTTCTAACACCATCCTAACATTACCAAGTAAACGCGATACGCAAGTGGTTAGGATGATTGGTTCTAACTCAACAACACTATACCACTAGGCAGTTCAAGTTTCACATCCACTAGGCCAATTAACTTAAACAAAGAGGTTACTAAACAACTTAGACTTACATTACACTAGTCACAACTCACAAATCCTCTCAAACACACGTAGTTAGGTTCAAGGTCACGAAACGAGTGTTAAAACTCCCAAAATCCAACTACTTTCCATGTCTAGACACTCTTTAACAACCCGCCAGCATTAGTGACAAATTCAGCATCTTTTGGCGACTAAAAACAGTCCTATAGAGACAAATACCAACCTTTTAGCGACCGGACAGATTGTATATCAACTCTAGATCATCATATTAAGTGTCTAACGGTCTCGATTTCAACTCCAATTCAATTACCCGACAAATACAACTCGTCCTACCAACCCAACACATCAAACAAGTGATAACTTCTAGTTAACCCTATTATTTCAACTTGTTTTTACCTCCTATACAAACTAGGGTTTGTGGGGTATAATGAACAAGAATAAATCAAGTGATTTATGATGAAATATGTGATAACACTTGATGATTAAGGTGAATAAAATTCTGAAAATTGTTGAATGATTGATACTTACGTGAAACGTGAGAGATTCGAGAGATCGAATGACTAAGATGATGATCAAAGGCTGCCGGAAAAAGAACAAGAGAAAAGAGAAATCAAAGTATGAAGGAGATGAAGAAAAAATCGAAGAACAAGAAGAAGAAGAAGAAACGGATGGGGAATGAGGGGAAGAAGAAGAAGAAGAAGAAGAAGAAGAAGGAGAAGAAGAAGAAGAGAGAGAGAGAGAGAGAGAGAGAGAGATTACGTGCATGGGGAGAGAGAGAGAGAGAGGTGGCGGCGGCGGTGGTGGCTGCCGCTGCTGCTGCCGTCGGACAGAGAGGAAAGAGAGCTGAGAGAGAGAGACGTAGGAGGGATAAAGAGAAATAGGGATTGATGGTTTTTGACTAGAGTTGGAAAAAAAAATCAAACTCATAAGGAAGGAAACCCTCTTGAATAGGAAACTTTACGTATGAAGAAAATTGGGTCAAAATAATACCAATCTGTGGGAAATGACACTTTCTCACCACAAGTTTAGGTAAAAAGACAACTAACTCCCCTCAACTTAATTAAAGGCACTAACAACTTTAGATAAAAGACACAAAGATCCCCAAACTCTAGCAAACTTTTATAATTAACTCTCGACATTTAAATTAAGCTCCTCAACACTTATAATAATATCACAAAATACCCATAGTCACAAAACGGGGTATTTCAGTTTGAGAGACGGGAGAGTGATAAGGGAGAGGTTTTCAGAGGGAGTTTGAGAGACAGGGGAGAGTGATGAGTTACGTGTGCGTGAGAGTGAATGTATTTGTTTAATTTTTTATTGTGATTCCCTCCAATATTTTAGAAGTGCGGGAATAATTTATCATTGCCCTCCAAAATAATGTGTTTTGAGTTTTTGACGACTTTGTGAGTCGTTAGATATTATGTTTGTCACCTATTTTATTATCGGGAGCGGGAAAATCGAGCGCATAAAATTGTTGACATTTTTTTACTTGATATTTGTAAAAATTGACAGTATTGACAAATTATATCGACAAACACAAATTCAGTAGATAAATCATATAAATGCCGACACAGAATTGCTTGTCGATAAGAAAATGGTCGGCACAGGTCATAATTGTTGTAGTGTTAACAGTATGAATTTGTCCTTTACTGATTGGTTTCTTCTTAGCATAAAAAAGAAAGAGACGATTGGAGGTGTGGAACATCGTATTTTATTTGTAATTACTCTTTGGAATATTTAGCTTAGAAGAAATAATTTTATCTTTAATAATTCTATTGAGACTGACATGGTTTATGTGCAGATTTTCAGAAAACAGTCGCAGCTCACACAGGGAGCATTTCTTTCTAGCCCTAAGCTTTTATATTTCAATTTGCCTCATCACAGTTCTCATTGGTGCACTCCTTTGGCAGGTCAATTCAAGCTAAATGTTGATGGTTGTGTGCGGCTTGATAATGATAAAGCTGGAAATAAATCTCGTCTCGTGTGATGTGGGTGCAGAGTTGCAAGTTGACTGACACCATTGGTGTGGAGTAAATTGCACTACATTCTAACATGGTGCTCGGGAGCTAACATGCATGTGGGTGCAGAGTAAGTTGCACTTGACTGTAACGTGGCCGTTGAGTAAATGTGTACTACTATTAGAGAACTGTAACTATATCCCACTTTCCGTGTTCATAAATTAGTATCAATATTTTCTTGGCCGCTGATTCTTCCAAAGTTGATGTTGATTATTAATTGATCCTTACATACCACTCCGTCCCAGCTCTTTCTACCCAAACTGACTTTTGTCACTATTCACTTGGTCACTTTGACCCGTTGATTTGAATAGCAAACCGATGTAATTTTTCGATAATTTTTTCATAGTGTTGTAGATTAAAAGTTTCTCTATAATACGGTGAAAAAATTATCAAAAAATCATACTATTTTGCTATCCAAATCACCCGGTCAAAGTGACCCAGATACGAGTCAAAAAGTCAATTTGGGTAGAAAGAGCTGGGACGGAGTGGTACATAGCTACTTAATAATCTTATAGACACATTATAATCCTATAGACGCATTCTAAAGAAAATAAATAAATAATCTTATAGACAGAATGAGATATTCAATATGCTCTCCCAATCAAATGGCAATTGACATTCACCAAATTAAATCTCTCCATCCTTCTTCTTCACCTTCCTCTTGTTTAGATCCCTCCAGGTTGGTTCTCTTCTTCCACCACCATGCCCGTCGTCGTAACACAAAGAAATAACAGAAACACCAAAATCCATTAAATGTGTGGTTCTTTCTCTACATAATAAAGAGTTGATGCATAAAAACTAATAAAATAAAGAAGGTTAAATGTGTCAATTCTTTTTGAGATTATGGGTCCGTTTGGCAAAGTGGTTTTTTTTAGTTTTTGGTTTTTAAACCAAATGGTTTATTTAAAGTGTTTGTTTTGACTGGTTTAAAAATCAGATTTTAAACCAGTTTTTTTCAACATTTGCCTTGGTGAGAAAAACCAAATTTTTGTGGTTTTTTATTTGGTTTATTTCTATGACACTCGAAGCCGATATTATCCTCACACCGTAGTCGTATTAAACTGAAAATCTCTCATTTTGGTAGTTCTTTGACATTTTACCGCTATTAATTTTTTCTATACTTCCTTCATAAGTTTTTCCACAAAACTCATTTCACGCTTTTATGTGATGTTCTTATTATTTAGGGTCAACTATTTTTGTTGTGTTATTTTCCTAGTTGATTAAATTTCTGTTATCTGTTAAACAATGTTGGATTGAAAGAGTTATGCATGGGTTTATGTTATCTTGTAGCTCTTTGACTTTTTAGTCATCGAGATAATGAAAAATATTGCACAAATATTTTTCTATACTTTTGCCATAATTTGTTTTTCCAAAAAACTCAATTCTCGCATATTTCGGACGATACCTTTTATATGCGATGTTCTTATTATTTAGGATCAATCATGTTGTGGTGTTATTTCCTTAGTTTATTATTTTTTTGTTGTCCGTTACTTAACGTGGCATCAAGTGTAACTGAAATTTCTTGAAATTGTCAACTTCTTGTTGAATTTAAGTAAAAAAATTGATTTTTCGGATGTCATAATAGTGTTAATTTGTTCTTCAATTTGTTACTTTCATGAAATCGTTGAATCTCATGAAATCGTGAACTTTTTTACATTGCATTTGTTCGTTTTGAATCTGTAAAAGAAAAATAAGTGGAGGGTATATTTGTCATTTAATCTACATCATCTAGTTTAAAACCACTACCAAACACATGTCTCCAGTTTTTAATCTAATTTAAAAACTACCACCAAACACACTGGGTTAAACAGAATCTCTGAAAAAAACAAAAAAATTCCACCACAATCTAAAACCAGTTTTTCCACCAGAAACCATTCTACCAAACTCACCCATAGGGTGGTGTCCGGGCAGTTAAATGTGTCAATTATATGGTTTTGTAACACTCATTTCTTGGAAATTGGAATTAGCTGTCCACAAATTCCAAACATTCATCATACACACATGGCCGACCCTAAGGCTAAATTTGCCTTTGCCTAGGGCCCCCACAGTAAGGAGGGCCTCATTATTTGTAGAACATTTAGGGTAATTTATTTACACTCATATTATGAATAATTTAATTAAATAAAATAATACTCAAAATAAAAGTATGTATCAAATACATTTTCATACTTTTCTTTTGAAATAAATTATATTTTCAAACTTTAGAGAACCCTCAACAAGTTAAAATCTTATTACGTTTTAAATAAAAAAAGAAGTTAATAATCTTAGGCTCTCCTTTCTTTACTTAGGCCCGGCTTACTTTGACATTGTTAAATTTCTAAAAAGTTCTAAGTAATATTTTTAGAAAATATTACTTACTTATGCTCTATTTTATCTCCTAAAAATAGGTTTTAGGAGTTAAAAGTAGGAAAAGTTAAGTTAGATAAAACTAACTTTTTTTAATCTTAAAAAAGGTAAAAAAAAAAAGGTCACCTAAAATAAGTTGCAAAGAAGAACTGGACTCTGTATTGTATGCAATTGTCTCATGTATAATAGTTAATTATATAATTATAACAATTTTTTTAAAAAAACAACTATAATTAAGGTGAAAATGGACTGTGTATTGTATGTAATTGTCTCGTAGGTAAGAAGAACAGTCGTATTGAAAAATATCTAGAGTATTTCATATCACCACGCACACACACATGTGTGTGTATCATAATTTTTCATCACCAAAGTGGAGAATTGCATAACAGTAGGAATACTGAATATGGGGCCTCAAACGAGAAACACGCCTAAGGCCCCAGAATAGGTAGAGACGGCCCTGCATACACACGAGACGAGATTTATTTCTGATTGCTCGGAATATTAATATATAACTCTCGGCCGGTGCAAACTAGTCTAGAATTACATAATTTTCTCTCCAAAGGGTGGACCACAATTTACTTTAAAACATATCTTAAATTTGTGTAGTAGCAGCAGTAATTTGTACTCCTCATTAGACTTAATAGATATCCACATGCATGCAATTGAGAGCGGTCTACGTAAGATCCACATGCATGCCGTTAAGAGAGGAGAACATGCATGCCGTTAAGAGAGGAGATTCCCTAGCTCATTCAATTCATTACTATAAGAAGACATACCATGGACATGCAAAAATGTAGTACTTGTCAATCTCATTGATCGATCTCCACCGATCATGTCTGATTTCCCAAATGCCATCCTTGTCCTAGCAATCCTTGTCGGAGCCATCTGGTGGTCACTCATCCACCGCCGCCAGGCCTCTGATGGCCGGAAAAGACTTCCGCCAGGTCCTCCGAAGCTTCCGGTCAGCAAATACTTATCCTTTCTGGGTGGTCTCAACAACCCCCACCGCGTCCTGAGAGGTTTATCCTCAGTATACGGACCGATAATGTCTTTGAGGTATGGGGGAAACACAGCGATCATATTATCATCCCCAGAAGCCGCCAAGCTGTTCCTCAAGACCCACGAAACAAACTTCCTGAGCCGGCCCACAAGCGAAACCTACAACACGTATCACTACGGACCCAAGGGGATGGTGTATGTCGTGTACAATGAGTATTGGCGAAGCGTGAGGAAGTTGTTTACGGTGGAGCTTGTGAGTGCTGCTAGAGTTGTTTCCTTCAGGGGTATGAGGATGGAGGAGATTGAGTTGGCGGTGGAGTCGCTCAGGGCGGCACCACCCGGAGAGGCAGTGGATCTCAGTGACAGAGCGCAGAGGTTGATCGAGAACATTACTTGCAGGATGCTTTTCGGGCGGAGAAAGAATGCTCATCTGATGGATGCCGTTCACGAGCTGTCATCACTGATTGTAAATTTCAGTATGTATGACTATGTTCCCTACCCTGTGCCCCTCCATCTTCAGGTACGTACCTACTTCTAACCTAGGATACTACTACTATCTATGTTTCATGAGCTTCTTTCCAGTTGCATTTTGCACACTTTTAAGAAATGAGATGAAATGAAAATCTTGCCCGCCGGTTCTTTTTGTAATTACTCTCCCCCTCTCTCTCTCATGTCTCTCTTTCAATTAGGATTATGACTTCTTTTATTATAACCTATAGGGATAATGGTGACTCCTAGTGGACATATATATGTGTCAGTTATTGAATGGTGTAGAACACCACATGTCATGCTCTTGAAGCAACTAAACATTTCTCCAAGAACAGCCCACCAAAAACAAGAACAACACAAAATCAATAACAACAACAACATTAACATCTTCAACAACTCAAAACATGAACAAATCTAAAATAAAACCAGTACAAAAAATTGGACCAATTTTTGGACAAAAAATAGGACCAATTTAAACACCAAAATTTCTACATCAATAGCAACAACTAATTAATTTATAGATGACATAGAGGAGAAGATGAAGAAGTAGCACAAGACCTCCATCAGAGTTTTAGATTCATCTTCTTCAACCCTACGAACTCCTTCCATCGCCGAGAACAGATGCAGTACCAAAGCTTCCCGTCGGAGAAGAGTTCGTTCACGATGTTCACCGTATCTTTGAGCATGAAGTCAAAATCGACCATCTCCCAGAAAACGTCCAGATCTAACGAAGGAGGCGCAACTTTTTCCGTCGCGTCCTCGCGGCTGGGGGAGACTCTTGGACTCAGTCTCACGCCGGAGATCAGCTTGCTGCAGTCATCTTCTTATTTTTCTCCATCTTTCTTTCTCTCTCTCAATCGTCTCTCTGGTGCGGCAAAAGAGAGGATAAGAGAAGAGAGGATGATTGAGAGATTCCAAGAGATGACGGTGATGAATATAGTGAGTGAGAGAGATAGATTGGGTTTCGACAGTTAGTGGGTTGAAGAGAGAGGAGATGGAGCTGCTGAAGGGTTAAAAGAAGGAATAGAAGAAAGTCAATGCATTATTACTCCAACGGTAAAGTGATTTGGCATGGAATGGAATTGATTCTCTGCAACTTTTTGTGTATACCTTGGTGCTAATTTTACCACTTGGGGCTCTAAGAAGCAACCGACTATCTCAAGATCAAGTGCAAAAGTCGAATATCGCTATATGGCCTCTACCCCAGCTGAGTTAATTTGGATAACCTTTTTGCTTCGAGATATAAAGATCGTGTTGGACCAGCAGCCTCAACTATTCTGTGACAACTTAAGTTCCCTACACATGACGGTTAATCCAGTATTTCATTACTGTTTTCCAACTAGGGCAACATAGTATTTAAACAATCAAAGTGATCTCTCAGATCCGTACCTTCCCCCATGCATAGATCAAAGAGTTGAGGCTTCAACATCAACTTGTTGGTGAGAGACTTCTTCTTGTAGAGGCTCTCCAACTTGCTCTATAGTTTCTCATTTGTCTCTTGATCTGCAACCTCCGTGATCATGTTGTCCACCAAACACAACATGGTCATTGAGTGCGCTCTTTATCTTTCGCCAATGACAACCACAAGCCTTACTGCTTCAACAAATTTGACCTGCCATAAACTGAAGTTGTTTCTCCCCGTGAACTTGTCGATCTTGGTCATCCCCCCGGTCATTCGCAGCTCCTTGTCCAGATCCGTAACCCCCGAACGCGTGCTTCACCTTGATCGCGAAACCCTAGCTTCGAATTTCACGGAATTGTAAAATCGATGACTTTAGCTCCACCTTGATCTTGGAACACCGAACCAGGCTCTGATACCAAATTGTTATGACCTGGAACGAGCTAAGAGAACGATGAATATGATGAACAAGAGCACACCGATATAACGTTGTTCACTAGCGATGAGCTAGCTACCTCCACGACCTGAAAAACCTTGTTTAGGAGAGAGAAACACCACGAATACAACCAGTAAGCCACGACCCTAGGTCCTTATATTGGCCTAAGACACCGACTTGGTGCCCAAGAAACAAAGAAGATACCAAAACGAACAAGGAAACAATATTCAGGCGCCTTATCGAACTATTCAAACCTGTCACTATCGAACTGTTCGGACCCGTCAAACTGTTCACAAACCCGTCAAACTGCTGCTTCTGCTTTGTCTTCCTTGCCTTCGTCTTGGTCCTACATTTTGCCTTTTTTCTTTGCCCCTCTTCGTCGCCTAACTCCTCGCCAAGCTTCTCGAGCCTATTCAAGGCATGTTCCCAACAGTAAATGTTATTAATTATGCCAGAGTCCTGTCAGGCCATGACTACCACTAAAAAAATCCCCTTTTCCACTTCTATCGAATCTAAAGGGACAATGTAGGAAACGCATTGGTGAACTCTTAATCAGCAACAATGCAAGTGATTTAATTTAGCTACAATACAAGGGCATTGATTCCCAAATAAGCTTGCAAACAAAAAAAAAACAATGAATACAGGCCTCAATGAAGGAGGTTGTTCAGTATTTAATTTGATGAATAAAAGACATTGGGGTTGTTGGATGAGCTGAAATAAGTGAGAGGTTGAGTTTAAAAGCCCATTTAATCTGTTTTGTTTGAATGCGGTAAATTATTGATAAAAATAAATTTTTGAGATAGCAGGGTTCGAACTGTCAAGACCTCATGCAAGAGTTTGAAACACTCACAAATGAGCTAAGACACATTTGCATTAGAAAAAACATAAATCAACTTAAAAAGTCCGAAATTTCTCAAAAGAAATCCGAAATTCCTCCCGAAAATCAGGAATTCCGGAATTTCAAGCTGGAATTCTGTTTTTTTTGAGCAGAATTCCGGATTTTTTTATGGGTTTGGAGAGATTTGACAGATTTTTCTGGATTTTTGACATTTCCTACTTTCTCTAATCCAAACAAGCCCATTAAGCCCACAAGCCTACTATGAATATTGAAGTCCACCAGCCCTTTTTATAAATATTCTCCAAGGTTAAAATCAACTTAATTAAAGAGCAACGTGGGACACAAGTGCTCCACAACTATAGACAATTCTCACACACTCGTTCCTCTTCCGGCGGACTATATTCAAACACATGAACGTATTTTATTACATGTATTTATACAAGACAAAAACAGGGCAATCACAAAGACGTTGACGTGAGACTGAAAAAGTCCGGCCATAACTAAGTGGTAGTGGGAAAAGCATTAAAATTTCGGTTTAGCCGCAATGATTAACCGAACTCAAGAGAAAGAAATACTCCGAGTTTAGGTAATTTTCGAAGGAACGGGAACAAAAGACTTTCCGCGTTGGAATAATGAACTCAATAGTCTACTCTTAATTGAGATTTTTGTACAAACTCAAGCATCATGGTTTTTTATACAAATATTGAGGCCATATTTGAAAACTGCCTAAATTGAGGGGGTTAATTTTTGTATTTGAATAGTAATTGAGGTGCATTTTTAATAAATGAGCTTAGGAACTTTTTTCTTTCTCTTTCTTTCTTTTTTTTTTTTTTATTTATTTTTTTTTTTTTGAGAAAGCTTAGGAACATGAGGTCTTTCTGCCATAAAAGAATATTGAAGAGTTTATTTAAAAAAAAAAACAATTGTAACATAAATCTTTCATATTCTATAAGGGGTCTTTCTGCAATAAAGAAATATTGAAGATGTATTAAAAAAAAAAAAAAACAAAAAAAAAACAAAAAAAAAAAACAATTGCAGGAATAAATATTTACTCTTTAACACCACGCTCTATAAAACTTTATGAAGTGAGAGCTCACAATCCGTCATAAGACAACACTCTCAAAAGATTTAAGCGCTAAACCCTAGAGATTCAGTCTTAAACTAAAACAAATTATGAAGGCAAGCCCTTCTTTGCAATAAAATCAGGCCATCGGGCCATAAATGGAAATACATTTTAACCAGGCAAGTATGCAAGCCTTTCAACATGATCACTTCCAAGTCCTAAGCCCATGTTCTAAACCCACAAAACGTATTATAGAAAATCTTTCTGTTGAAGTTGTTTTCTATCCCCAATGTCGAAAATCTTTCTACAATACTTCTTATCACCTACTGCTTAGTACCACCGTTCTCTTCCGGGTAAGTGATAAACACCTCCAAGTAAGAGCTGAGCTTGATGCTCATCATTTACTTAAGGTAGATATAAACGTTCGAGAAATGAATAGTTTATCCAAACACCCTGGTTAGGTACTTACTGGTCATTTGCTAAGGTTGTGTAGTTGTGGTTTTTTTTTTGCAAACACCCTGGTTAGGTACCCTGGTTAGGTACGCCGTCTACTAGTTTGATTTGAGACGAAAACCACCACCGGCGACAACAACTCGCTCGGTGGCGATGGCTTCCAGAGAGATCGAGAGACAGAGCGGCGGTAGAGAGATAGAGAGAAACAGATGAATGAGAGAGATGAACTGAAGTGTCTCTCCCTTAATTAGGTTAGGTTATTCATTTGGGTTGGGTTCAGTTTTTGGATTAGTAGCTATATGTTATTGTAATTGAGCTTCTAATCAGGCCTAAATGTGTTGACTTTTTTGTTTACGAAAAATTGGAGAATTTTGATGAGGGTATTGTTGCCATTTAACCGGTTTAAAGTTACCAAAATTAGAAAATTTTGAAGTGAGTGGATGTCCAAATATGAAAATGGTGCATTAGACGGGGCACACTAATTGATTGATTAAGTGATTATTTCCATGCATTGATACAATGAATATGGTAAAAATAATATGATCCATCAATTGAAGTGCCTCGTGATACCACGTCACCCCGTGGTACCGAATATCTTCTCGACGGAGTGGTAAACAATTTTAGGATGTCACTTTTGTAATAAACGATCTTTAAGAGTCAATTTCACTCTTTTAAAGATTAAAGATAGTGGAGGTTAAATGAATTAAAGTGCAATTTTTTATCCCGTCTATATTTTGGAACACGTAATCACAATTCCAAGTAACATGCGCGCACATGTAGTGAATAAAATATTGGCTTGGCAATAAGCTAAATAGGATAACCTATTAGTTTGAGCAATAGTTCGAAAGAACGCATTCGTTCTTTCCCAAGCGCATTAGTACATTTTATTTTTTAAAATATAACCAAATGATTTAAATGATAAAGCATAGAATAAATGCATCAAGTTATGGTGAAATTTATATAAAAACTAAGTAATAAAATCTTACTGTTAGGCGTTCGCATAAGTCATTAAGCTGGAAGGAAATGTTGGTTCACAGTTGTACTGAGATACTAAGATCAATAGGAAAACCTCAACCCTGAATATATATAAGCAATGAAATGAAAAAAGGCTTTTAATTCTTCATTGCATACCCTTGGTTTGTCCAAATTTCTCATACTGCAATCATCATTCTTAAACTGCGTTATTACATCCCCAGTTTGCAAATACTCCATCATGTTGAAATTGAAGAAAATTTCAGCTAAATACTATGTACTTGTCTGAGAACGGTAGAATCTTAAATATGCAATACATAATATGATAAAAAAGACATTAAAATTTTATTGCTCATTACTGGAGGAGAACTAAAGGAATGCTACTAAACTTGCCAGGCATTATATCCAAGATTGAAGGTTTTGAAGGAGACAGTTGACCAAATGTTGGAAAGCATCATAGATGAGCGTGAAGAAGAAGAGAAAAGAGAAACTGCTACTAATCAACCCCATCGGAAAGATTTTATTGGTGTGCTTCTTGCATTAATTAACAACAAGTCAGGGGATGAAAAATCATCGAGCAGCGAAGATGTTTCTTACTCGAATATTGACCGAGATGGCGTGAAAGCAATTGTACTAGATACGATAATTGGCGCTGTAGACACCTCGTCCACGGCGATCGAGTGGATTATGACAGAACTTCTGAGGCATCCGAGAGTGATGACGAAAGTCCAAGAAGAAATAAATAGGGTCGTCGGGCAAGATAGAATGGTGGGCGAAAATGATCTGAGCGAGTTTATATACTTGGAAATGGTTATCAAAGAAGCTCTAAGGTTACACCCAGTGATTCCCATGTTAGCACCTCGACAATCCATCGAGGACATAGTTATAAATGACTATTTCATCCCTAAGAATTCGATA
Source organism: Linanthus parryae (assembly GCA_023055425.1). NCBI lineage: Eukaryota > Viridiplantae > Streptophyta > Magnoliopsida > Ericales > Polemoniaceae > Linanthus > Linanthus parryae. The sequence continues at coordinate 1,492,105 of JALGPY010000030.1, forward strand.
ATTCTAGTGAACTATTGGGCAATAGGTAGAGATCCAAACCTGTGGTCCAAGAATGCTGAGGATTTCTTGCCAGAGAGGTTTCTTGATAATGAGATAGACTTCCGGGGACACCATTTTCACTTCATACCATTTGGGGCAGGGCGGAGAGGGTGCCCCGCGGTGAACTTAGCTATGATCACTATCCGGTTGGTGGTGGCTCAGCTGGTACACTGTTTCAATTGGAAACTTCCTAATGGAATGCCACCCACTGAATTAGACGTCAAGGAGAGATTCGGCATATCATTAGCAAGAGCCAACCACTTGCTTGCTGTACCCAAATTCCGACTAAGTATATGATGGCTGGCTGGTAGATAAACAAAATAAAGACAAGCATTGGGCGACATTATCTTTCTTAAGAATAAGTTAGTTTCCACTATTGTCAGTAACTTTGTGTGTGACATGTTTTATGTAATCTCCAGTTTCAATTTCGTAAATGTTACTTTGTTATTGCCGTTGTTGTGGTGGTCCTCGTTGTCATATTATTGTTTTCTTTGTTTGAAATATGATCACTTTGTTTAAGCCGTCCTATTCACAGGTTCTGTGTTTATTAATATCTATCTATCTCATATATTCTAGTTTGTTTGTCGGGTGGGTGTAATCGGGTGGCCGCCGTGGCCGTTTTGGCTACGACGTGCATTGTAATCGGGTTCTCTTCTCAATAAAATATCTGGTTCTGACCGTGGATTAGCTAGCGGGTTCGTTACGAATTCGTTAGTGAACCACGTTAAATATGTGTCTCGTTCTTGTTTCGCTTTCGTCGTTCTTGCTCGAATACCCACATGTTATAACAAACTGGTAACAGACCTCTGAAACAGGAGTTGTGTTACAACAAACTGGTATCAGAGTCAGGTTAGGGAATCACCAGTTTTAAAAAACTGGTATCAGAGCCAGGGTTCCAAGATCAGGGTGGAGCCAAGAGCTAGGGTTTCACGTTTTGGTGGAACTCAAAGTTAGGGTTTCGCGATTCAGGTGGAGCAGGCTGTCGGGAGTTGGGTTTTTGAGATTCCGCCAAGAACGATATATGGTTTGGCGATCAATATCGATCTGTTTGTGAGACAGAAGCATGTACACCCACCATATGAAGCCCTGTGCAGGGGGGCTATCCAAGCTCCTTCAGGAGCAATCTGGCGCGCATCTGATTAGGCGTGCAAGGGATCTGGCAAATCCACGCATTCTGTACTGGCGCGAATATGGCGGTTCACGCGCATATGGCATTTTGGCGATTGACGTTCAGGCGCAATCCGGCTCCCTGCGTGGAGCATCTTGCGTGTGAATTGAATCTGCATCTGGCTCATGCGTTGCAGGAACTCGTTGGAGTTGGAGCAACGACATGGAGCATCTGGCGCATGAGATTTCAGGCACGCGCATCTGATCCTGGTTCTGGCGCGCATTATGCACGAGTATGTTCTGGCGTGCATCTGTTTTTGGGGCGTGTACCATGACACGCATTGAGCTAGCATCTGGCGCGATCTGTTTCTGGCGAGCATCTGGCGCATCTGAGGCATACGGGGCGCATCGGGCATGACAACTGTCGGGGCATTCATTGCTAAGTGCATCAGGTCTAGTAGCGATATTTGGGCATTCTGTCATGGTGCATCTGTCTGGCGCAATTGGGCGCATCTGGAATACATTCGGTCATGCTTTCTCAGTGAATGTATTCGAGTCTGGTTCTGGGTGGAGCACTTGTTACTGTTTCCGGAAGTGCAACCACATCGGGCGCAGTCGTTGCAGGAACGCATGGTAGTTGGAGTAACAATTTGGCGATTCAGGTTTCGCATACAGCTGCGGGACATATCTTTGTGGAGGCGTACTCGTTTCTGGTTCTGGGAGACGCATCCGGTTCAGGTCAGGTTCTTGTCCGGGTTGCTGAGATAATTCAAGTCAAGGTGGAGATTTGTTGGGTTGACTTGAATTACTTTGGTAAGTTTTTTGTGTCCAAGTCAAGGTCAAAACGGTTTTGGAAACACAATTGTTTCCATGTTTGTTAAGGCGGTGGATGCACATGTACGTGTGTCAATTGGCACTATTTAAGGGACTTTGTATTTGGTTCTCAATACATGCAGACAAAGTAAGTCGCGGTTTTGAAGCAATACTGCTTTTAGGGTTTTTGGTTTGTGTGTCGATGGGTGTAATCGGGTGGACGCCGTGGCCGTTTTGGCTACGGCGTGCATTGTAATCGGGTTCTCTTCTCAATGAAATATCTGGTTCTGGCCATGGATTAGCTAGCGGGTTCGCTACGAATTCGTTAGCGAACCACGTTAAATATCTGTCTTGTTCTTGTTCTTGTTTCGCTTTCGTCGTTCTTGCTCGAATACCCACAGGTTATAACAAAATGCTAACAGAGCTCTGAAACAGGAGTTCTGTTACAACAAGAGGTATAATTCGGAGACTAGAAAAAATTGAGAGTAACAAATGCATAACAGAATCAGAACTGAAAATCGAAGCTAACGAACTCTCAGTTCCCAATCAATAACCCATTATTACAGCATACAGTAGTACTGTATGCAAATGAAAAATTGGAGAGAGAATAATACTTAAAACCTGATTTGACAAAAGGAATGTGAAAGTGTGAGTATGCAGATGTTAATGCAGCTAAGATACTCTAGAAGGGGGTGGGGGTTGAATAGAGTATGCCAACTTTTTGCAAAACTTGCTAGGAAGATGAAAACTTGTGCAAACAATGAAGTTCAAGGCCTTGAAAACTATTTCAAGCCCTTGGATAAGATACAGACAGTGTAAAGCAAGTATGCCTTTTTCAAGGTCTTGAAAACAAGTTCAAACCCTTGAAAAACAAACAGTTTTGCGTGCTGCAAAAGCTTATGAAAAAGAATGAAATGTAAATGCAAGTGACAAGTGATTTATAGAGTTCACTCCACTTGGACCTACGTATCTACCTCAGGGATCAGATCCCTGCAGGATTTTCAACTCAATTCTTATTAATCAAAAGGTAAGCCCTAGAACTCAAGCCCAGAGAGTTCCCTTACTCTGTTACAGCTTGTGGTTTTCCCTAACCTGTCTAGTACCTGCTCTAGCTAACTGATTAACTAAGAATTCTCTATTGTTCACCTTGAACAATCCTCGAGAATAGATGTAGAGAAAATACAGAAATGATCTACCAATACAGCTCAAAACAGAGGTACACTTTGAATGGAAAACTGCAGTGAAAATGCAGTGAACTTCTGTAGAATAAATTGAGAGTTTGATGTTCTTCTTTTGTGCTTTGTCAATCCAGAAACTTGTCTCTTGCTTTTTCCCGTTTAATCTCGTGTTTTGTTGCTTCAAAGTGAGCTCCATTTATACTGTTTGAAGTTCAGCAAATCTTCCCAGATTTTCAGCAACAACTTCTTATTTTGTAGGCAACATGTTTGACTCTCTTTAACAGCTTTCTCCAATGGATAGTTGATCACAATCTTCAGATATATTGTTGTGATTTTGTCTATAAACACTCTGAGAACCTGTCATTAGTTTCTGATTGATCACAGGATCAAAGTATCAAACTATTTCCAAAACAGCACAAACTCAGTTTAGGAAACAATCCTGCAAATATTGGAAACAAAATTTCCTGCAATATCAAAGTCAAACAGATGATATTCTATGATCAAAACATGTTAGAATAATTTGTCTTTCATAATCTAATAACAGTGAATCAAACATATGGGAAATAGAAAAGGAATCAACTCTGCGGAAGCGATTTTTAAATATTTGGGTCTATATTTATTTTAGAAAAAGATAGGTCAGTCCTTTGAAAATTGATAGAATATGAAAACTGTAAAAATTTGAGTCAAACTAGTTAACCCCTGATAATAAGAATTTATAATTAAACTTTCAATTTGAGACAAAAATGAACACTACAAACACAATACACCACCTCTATTGAGCAATAACAGTTTTAGAGAGTCCTTACTACGTTATTGATACATAATAATCTAAAGCTATAAAAATAAATAAAGTCTAGCTTCTACTACTAAAATCAAGCCTTCTAAAATTTTTTGTGTACGGTATTTGACAGTCACCTTGAATCTCGAGCCCTGAAAACATTATATTTAAAAAGGGGGTGAGCTGAAAAGCTCAGTGAGGGGATTTCTTCTCCTTTTGAGTAAAAGTATGTGAATCTTCATTTTGGATCATTATTTAGCAGTAATAAAACTTCGTAAAAATACAAACAGTCAACATTTCATTTCAATCACTTTCATTTAGTTGAGATGCAGCGGGTAACCGTTCGTGATCTATAGGTGATATATCCCCTTACCTACCCGTGTAAGTAGTTGGTAGGCCAATAATATATCCGTAATTTGACATGTCTTTGCGCCATCATAGTGGCTCGTCGCCTATTATTACCCGGACGATAGGGTCTTGTGGATATAGAACAACAAAACTTGTCCAACTCGTCATTATTTTTCTTATAAAATTATTTTAAAACATAATAGCGTAAAAATATATAAAAAATACTTTAAAAGCATTTAACTATGAAGTAGCTTAAACAGTTTATCAAGGAGGAGGGGACAATAGAAATATATACATTGCATTTTAACAATTAAAAAAATACTTTATTTAAATAATAATAAAATTATATTTAAAAACAGTGTCGTAGAGTGAGAGTGATTTTACTCACCTAATAAAGTTGGTACAGGAAACTATGAGTACAAAGATAATATTGGATAAAAAAAGCTTTGAGAACTTGAATCAATAAACTGTGAGTGGGAGAACAATTTTTGGAAGATGAATTTTGAAAGAGAAGCCAGTGGCTACTTATACCCTATTCACCGACCACATTGAGGTAATCACTTACGTTGCCAAAATTTAAAATTAATACTTTGATCATGAATCTTAAGGAGGTCTTTTATGGTGAAGACAACACAAAGACCATTGCCAAGCATGTAGCTTAAACATGCAGGTTACTAAGGCATGAGGGATAGACACAAATTTAGAAGTGACACATGGGTATGAAGATATTTTGCTTGTACCTTTTTTCATTTTATATTTTTTTTTCTTATTCTTTTTAATTTATTACTATTTTCACTTTCAAGTTATAACTCTCTTATATTATAGGTGACTACATTTTGTGTAGTCTAGCTCATCCCAATACACTGGTGGGTATAATTTTGTTAATTTCCCATTTACTTTTCCAATTTTACAATTAAATATATAAAAATGACTAAGAAATGTAGTTGGTGACTATAATACAATTTATAAGATGTATATAAGAGTATATCATTCATACTCATAATTCTATTTTAACGGATTAACATGACTGAAACTATTTATTTTCCTCCAATATTTCCTGCTAAAAATATTTTCATAAAATATGAAATCTATAAACAACTACTATTAACTTGAAAGCGGGGAACAAAATTTATTTAATTATTTTTATTAATATAATTAAATATCAAACATAACAAACAAATAATATTTTCCTTAAAATGAACTCTCTATTGTTTACTTAGTAATATTTCTTTAAAAATTTGAGTGCTTAAAAGTTGGGTTATTACACAGAGAGTCTGCAGAAAACTCCCCCTGAGAATGTTCATACAGGTTAAGCGGTTTCAAGGCTTTGAATCCAGTTTCAAGGCCTTGAAAATAGCTCAACTATTTTCAAGCCTCTGAAACTGAATCAAGGCTTTGAAAGCTGATTCAAGACCTTGAAATAGCTGAGCTATTCCAAGCCTTGCAATATCTGATCTTACAATCTCCCCGTTGATGAAAGACAAAACCAAATTATGTTTGATCCTTAGTTTCTGCAAAATAAAATGTTTAGTTCACAATATATAATAACACAACAATTCCAAAAAGATCCAACTTATCATAATACCAACAGAAACTTAAACAGTTCAGCAAATAGCAAATAAACCTAGAAATAAAAACTACTAAATCCTAGAATTTTCTCCCCCTTTTTGACTTTCATCAAAAAGATAAAAGATGTTGGATCAAGTGTCTGGAAAATTTTGAAAACTTAAGTAAAAACTTTGAAGAAGAGAGAATGGGGAAGAAAGAGTAGGCAAGATTAAGGTTCTTTTTCATCATCCTGGTTCCCTGCTTCTTCCTCACTTTCCTCATTGTAGACTTGAAATTCTTGTGAAACCACATCTAGTTCCTCAATGAAGGAGCTGATCTTCTCAATAACACTATTGAATAGGAAGGTGAGTCCTTCCAGGGCTTTCTTCCCATGCTTCAACTTCTTCGTTACAGCTAACCTTTTCTATTGAGGAGAGACACTCTTGAGATTCTTCTTTCCTGCTTTTGAAGCTTCTAAAGATTGGGATGGATCCTTCTCATGTCTCCCTTTGTTAGATATGGAGTACACTCCATAGGATCCTGAAGTAGCGTCTGATTCTTGAATGAGAATTTCTTTTCCTTTTCCTTTGACCTCATAAACTGTCTTTTTCTTGTCTCTCTTAGGACTTCCAATATGGATTCCCTTCTTCTTCTCTTGTGTAGATGCAGTAGTTTGTTTCTTCTTTGATGGAGCCTGATCTTTTCTCACAATCTCCTTGGGTGGTGTAGATTCTTCTTCTTCATCAGTAGAGCTCTTTGAAGCAGAGTCTTGACTGATTTCTTGAACTTCATCCATTACTGCTTTTATTTTCTTCTCTGAGACAGGTTTCGATCCTCCAGCCATCTTGATTCTGTCTGAGGCTCTCCTTGTGCTCATTTGGGTTTGGGAGAAAAATAGAGAGAGGTGGAATGATACGGAGAGAAGGAGAAGAGAAGAAGATAAATACTGAAAGATTTTGAGTTTCAAAAGGAAACTAGCATCTCTCTCATCTCAAAAGATTTGCAATGATCAGAGAGAATTCAAATCTTTTATGTCGTTAGAAAATAAAATATTCTAATACTATTTTTGGCTAAAACAAACTTCTGAAAATGGTAGGGGCTATATTAGGTAAATATCTACAGAGATATCACCCAACATAGAATGATCCATGATTATTGACTATTAGTGTAGCAGACTTATTTTCAAGGCTTTGAAAAGGCTTTCCAGATCTTGAAAAACTGTAACACTGCAACAAATAAAAGACAAAGCATTGAACTGATTTTCAAGGCTTTGAAACTCAGTTCAAACCTTTGAAAACACATAAAGCTTACATTTATTACCTGATGCTCCCCCTAAACCAATGCATCTTTATTTAGCATCCCCAATTCCAATCTTAGGGCTGAGAATCTTTCATATGCTAATGGTTTAGTGAAGATATCTGCGATTTGCATGTTAGTAGCAACAAATTCAAGAACAATATCACCTTTCTCAGCATGATCTCTGATGAAATGTTGTCAGACATCAATGTGCTTGGTTCTTGAGTGTTGCACTGGATTATTTGTACTAGTGTTATCACACTTAATATGTATGCTCCTGAAGTCAAATCCAAGATCTCTTAGTTGTTGAGTAATCCATAGTACTTGTGAACAACATGCTTCTGCAGCTATATATTCAGCTTCAGCTGTTGATAGAGAAACTGAATTCTGTTTCTTGGAATTCCAGCTGATCAAGGATGATCCAATGGATTGGCAAGTTCCTGAAGTACTTTTCCTATCAACCTTTGTAGATAGTGCTTTCTGAGCTGACAGATCTTGGCCACGTGGCAACCACCCAGCACACCATATTGTGCTCCACACACACAGGATCACCAGCCGAGCTGATCCATGTGGGGGCTGCGAGACAGGCCCTCGCATACCACTGCACGGGACTTGTAGGGACTTTGTGGTTTGGAGGCTAGAGTAAGCCCTGTCGCGTGCGAGCCAAGCCCGCGCGCGACCTTTAGTAACTGTTTTGAGAGATTTATGGCACGAGCTCCATAAACCCGGTCAATCCGGTCAAACCCGGTCAACCTCGTAACGGTTCCGGTATTCGCGCACAACGTGCTGTAACGGTCCCTATATACTCGGACGAACGTGCCGTTATGGTTAAGCTAATTAAGCCGCCATCAATGGGCGCATTAACCACACTACAACGGTCACGTTCTCTGCTATATATAGGACGTTAACCTTTCCATACAAAGGGGGAACACACTTGCCATACGCGGAAGCTCTGCCAAACCTCTGTCTCTCTCTCAGACATTGCTACTGCCTTACTCTCTCCCTACACACAACCCCACTCTTCCTGTGCGATCCTTGATCCTCTACATACGGTGTACACGGAGGTCTCCCCGCCGGAATCTCTTGTGCACATTTTGGTGAACCCGACGTGAACTTACCAACAAAAGCAACCATGTCTCAGGAGGATGATATCAGCAACAGATCACCTTCCACTGAAACCGCCTCGGGAGAGGGGACCCGCCGTACTCCTACCACCCCCGGCAAGACACCGACGCTAGAGTCCTTGGACGCCACTGTCCAAAGTCAGGCGAAAGCTCTCAAAGCGCAGTCTGCGCAGCTAGAACGGATCTTGGCCGTTCTGGGCACCCTTGCGCCGAACCCTTCAACAGCCACCGCCGTCTCTCAAGGATGAGGAGCCCCTACTGCTCCGGGGCTGGGAGTGTCAACCACACCTCCCGACCCTAACCTGCAGACTCCTCCGGCGACTACGCAGCTGCCTTCGATTCAAGGGTCAACAGCTCAGATGTTGCCTCTCACTGCTCACACTCCTCAGCCCTCGGCTTTGGCGTCTAACCCGACTTTGCAGTACCCTTTGCCTCCTCCAACGGCGATCTCGGGCAATGCAAATAGTCAATATGTCCCCAATCCTTCGACGGCATATGTGTCGCCTACGCCTGCGGTAACCCCTCCTTCGACTACCGAGGGAAGCATTTTAGAATGCATGACGTCACTGCAGAAGCGCATGGACACTATTCTGGCTCATCAGTCATTCGCGGATACCATTATCCCGAAGCTTGACAACGATCCACCCATTCCACGAGAGATCTATCTCATGCCTAACCCGGCGGGGTACAAAGCTCCCAAATGGGACAAGTTCGAGGATGTCAACGGAAACGCTCATGAGCATGTCATGCGTTTCATTGATGTCATGGGGCCATACGGAGCTGATCCCAAACTGCTGATGCGAGAGTTGCCTAAATCTTTAGGGAACGTAGCGTACAAGTGGTACCGAACACTGGAAGCTGGATCTGTGAAGACTTGGGACGACATGGTCCAGAAGTTTTACACCAAGTTCTTCCAGATGGAAGAAAAGGTGACGATGATCCATCTCTCGCGAATGTATCAAAAGCGCGAGGAGGACGGAATTACCTTCATCAAGAAATTCAGGGCGAAGTCCTTGGAGTGCAAAGATCCAATGCTCGAAAGCCGGCTCGTAGAGATATGCTTGCAGTGCATGCGAGACGAATACAAAGGTATGCTCATCAATTTACAAACACCTACGTTTTCAAAGCTAATTGAATGTACGAAGAACATCGAGCCTATAGTCGAGAGGCAGAAAAAGAAGAACGCTCCGGAGCGACCCTCGAGCGGCACCACCTACAAGATCGGGAGATTCAGTTACAAGAGGGGACGCGAAGCTGAGGTCAATACAGTTTTGCCCCAGAAGCAAGCGAAGGTTGTGAACTTCGACGTACCACCCCTACCATGCTCGGTAGAGGAGGCAAGCGACCTCTGCAGGCAGTGGCGCAAGGACGGTGTCCTACCGCCGCTCGAGAAGATACCCTCTAAGGAGATGGTGAGAGACCCTAAGTGGTGCGAGTACCACGGCAAGGTCATGCAACCCACGGCTGAATGCAAGAAACTCAGGTTCGCGTTCGACCAGAAGATGAAAAACGGCGAGCTGATCGTCAGTGATCACAGGAAGGATGTACGCAACAACCCACTTCCTGCTCATACGGAGCAAGGCTCGAAAGGCAAGGAGGTCGCCATGATCTCGATCGTAGACTTGGAAGAAGTCGCAGAGGATGGTCTACCCATCATTGCCGAGGTCCATGAAGACGAAGACTACAGCATGGACACAGAAGAGGAGCGTGCCGACCGGATGAAGGGGTCACACGGCTTCAGCAGATTCTTCGACGAGATGAATTTCTCGGAGAAATGCCGGACGGAAATGACAAAGGCGATCTTAAGGATAGCGGAGGACTACGAGGAGGATCTTGTAGTCTCCAACGGGAAAGTCATCAGGGCGTCTCGCTCTACACAAAAGATCATGACCTTTTCTGCCAGCGACAAGAAGACAGATGCGAGCCACCAAAGGCCTCTGTACGTGACGGCCATCGTCAATGGTGTCGAATTCAAACGAGCATTCGTTGATGGAGGAGCAGCAGTCAACGTCGTTTCGCTCCACACACTGAAGCTAGAAGGGATCCCCGAGCATAAGATCGTCAAGCGTCCATCTCCGCTGATGGGCTTCGGAAGCGACTCTAGAATGACGATCGGATGGATCCGCCTGGGCGTTCAGATTGGCAAAATCAAGTGTTCGGCGAAGTTCTATGTTATAGACGCGAACACTACGTACCACATGATTATAGATCGAGCCTGGATTCATCGCTTCGATGCAGTCCCTTCGACGGCTCACCAGGTTATGAAAGCTATCTGGAACGACAGAGTAGTCGAGATACCAGCTTCAACGAATCCATTCAACTTGGATGAAGCACATCTTAGCGAAGCAGTGTGGTTCACCGAGATGGCGGATGAGCAAACACCGGGACCATTCAACCCTACTCCTTTGCCTCTCTGGAAGGACATCAAGGATCAGTCACCTGCGGGAGTGATGGTGACAAGAGAAGATGCCAAGGAAAAGCCGCCTACACGCGAAGAGGCGCCGCGTATCGCATATCATCGGAATAATGTGTATACCCTGAAACGAATTGCAAGGCATGACCCCGAGGGCAAGGAGATAGAGAGCTTCTACGCCAATGGGAAGAAGTGCTATCGCATATGAAGGTGCGCGGGGATGTCCTCACACGGGCATGGGGATATCCCTGGGCAAATCAATCAAATCGAGCAAATTGCGCTAACAGAAGAGCCAACACAGGGCACTCCAGACGAGAAACTCAAAGAAGCGCCTGAATGCATGGAAGACAGGCCCAGACCACAAAAGCAAGAACTAAAGGAGGTGTTCCTCAGCCCGAACGAGGAAAAGAAAAGGCCAGTCTTTCTAAGCGCGGACCTCACAAGCGAAGAGGAGCAAGGACTGCTACAGCTCCTAACTGAATACAAGGATGTGTTCGCATGGGAGTATGATGAGATGTCGGGATTGGATACAAGCATCACTATGCACCGCTTAGACATCATTCCAGGGTCTAAGCCGGTAAAGCAGAGCACAAGGAGCTTCAGGCCGGAGCTTAACGTGAAAATCAAGCAGGAGATTGTCAAACTCCTGGATGCCAAATTTATAGAGCCGAATCATCATCCCACGTGGCTGGCCAACATCGTGCTAGTAGTGAAGAAGAACGGACAGCTCCGCATTTGCGTGGACTTCCGAGATCTCAATCGCTTCTGCCCAAAAGACGATTTTCCACTGCCCAACATCGATTTGCTCATCGATTCAACAGCAGGCCACCGCATGTTCAGCTTTATGGACGGTTTTAGCGGGTACAATCAGATCAAGATGGACCCCGAAGACGCGCGGAAAACTGCATTCATCACTCCGGTAGGGGTGTTCAACTACACAGTGATGCCGTTCGGGCTCAAGAACGCGGGTGAGACCTATCAGCGGGCCATGATGGCCCTGTTCCACGACATGATGCACAAAGAAGTGGAATTCTATGTGGATGACTTGGTGGTTAAATCCAAGCACGGAGCAGAACACCTCGCAGATCTACGGAAGGTGTTCAATTGATGTAGACACTTCCAACTAAAGATGAATCCCATGAAATGCGCATTTGGGGTGACATCAGGGAAATTCTTGGGATGCGTAGTTCATCGCCAAGGAATCGAGCCTGACCCTGCGAAAGTATCAGCCATAACCGGCATGACGCCGCCGCATAACCAGAGCGCCTTGAAGACGTTTTTAGGAAAGCTATCCTATCTACGGAGATTCATCCCAGCGATTGCCGAAATCACATGCTGTTTTAGTACTCTTCTCAAGTAGGACGCCGTGTACAACTGGGCTCCGGAGCACGAAGCTGCATTCGAAAAGCTGAAGGATTTGCTGACATCCTCAAAAATAATGATCGCACCTCAACAGGGATCACCGCTTCTGCTATATCTGACATCAACAAGGAGATCCATAGGAGCACTCTTGGCTCAGGAGTACGAAGGCCAGGAAAGGCCTATCTACTACATCTCTCGCATCGTGCAGCCTGCTGAATTGAGGTACACAGACATCGAACGTCATTGCCTTGCTTTGTTCTTCGTAATAGAGAAATTGAAACACTACTTCGCATCGCATAAAGTAGTAGTGGTCACCAAAAGCGATCCTATATGATATCTGCTAACTCACACTACTCTCGGCGGGAGATTGGCGAAATGGTACATGACCATCTCTCAATATGATATCACATGCATGAGACCACGAGCGATCAAGTCGCAGGCGGTAGCAGACCTGTTGGCGCAATTTCCCGACAACAGCCATGAGCCCGTGATCGAAGAAGAGCTCGAAGGCCCTGAAATCTATGCAATCGACGTGCCCTATTGGACGCTCCACTTCGACGGCTCGTCAACAAAGAAAGGTGGAGGCATCGGGATAGTCTTGACCAAGCCGGATGGGGAGGTCATACAGATATCCGCGAAGCTCAACTTTACAGTCACAAACAATGAAGCAGAATATGAAGCCCTCATAGCGGGACTGCGCCCAGCAAAAGCTTTGGAAGTAAGCAATCTGACGGTCATGGGAGACTCCAAGTTGATCGTCAAGAAAGCCTCGGGCGAATACGGTTTGAAGGAGATTAATCTTCTGTCTTACCGCACCATAGTGCAAAAGCTGGTACAGCAATTCTGCGATGTGAGGTACGAGCACAAGCTCCGAGCAGACAACAGGCATGCGGACGCTTTAGCAACCTTGGGATCTAAGGTCAGCACAGACAAATGTCCCGCAAGGATTTCCATTGAAGTGCGAACATCGTCGGCATTGACAGAAGATGCGTACGACGACGAACACATGGATGACACAGACTGGAGAAAAGCAATCCTACAAGCTATCGCAGAAGGCACAAGCAGTGAGAGCTGGGCACTCACCAAGGGGTACTGCATACATGACAACACCCTCTACTACAAGGGTCCTGGCGGAATATTCATGCGATGCGTCTCCGAGCGAGAGGGACAACTGTTGTTAGAAAAGATTCACCAACATGCTTGCGGAGAAAGCGAGGTGTCAATCTACAGGAAGGCTCAGAGATACGGCATTCATTGGCCAGACATGTCAACAGCCGCGGCCCTGATACAAGGGAAGTGCGAGAGTTGCGCACTAATCAAAGATTCTTTACTCATCGCTCTGACTGATGATGACACAGACTGGAGGAAGCCACTCTTTGATTTTCTCACTCAGGGCACCGTGCCTGAATCGAGAAAAGAAGCCGAGAAATTGAAGAGGAAAGCATCCCGATATGTGGTACAGGAAAACCTGCTTTGGCTGAGAGGTCACGAGGGCAACTTGCTGCGATGTCTAGACGGCAGAGAAGCACAAGAAGTCATGGACCTTTCTCATCAGGTGGAACACCAAGGAGGTGCGAAATTATGCAGGCAGCTCCTCTCAATTGGATATTTCTGGCCCACGATGGAGGTCGATTGCCGCACCAAAGTACGACGTTGCCAGGAGTGCCAATTCAAAGGAAACCTGGGGCACGCTCCCGCCGTGGATCTACATGCATTAGGAACACCATGGCCATTCCACACATGGGCTTTGGACTTCATCGGTCCCATCCGACCAACGTCACACGGGAATCATTTCATTCTCACCGCGACTGAGCTATTCACCAAATGGGTTGAAGCAATACCACTGAAGACGGCAAATGCGCTAGCTGTGGTCAACTTCATCCAGGAAAGCATCATATGCAGGTTCGGAATCCCAAACACCATTCTTTCAGATAACGGTACTCCCTTTGTTAATCGCCAGGTAGCTGCGAAATTAGCGGAGTACAATATCAGTCAGATATGTTCTACCCCTTATTACCCGAAGGGAAATGGACAAGCCGAAGCGACCAACAAAATGCTGTTGAGAATTTTGAGCAAGATGGTCGTAGATGACCACAAGAAGTGGGCCGACTCTCTAAGCATAGCTCTGTGGGCCTACCGAACTTCTCCAAGGACACCCACGGGGGCCTCGCCATTTCTACTATGTTATGGGGCCGAAGCTGTGGTACCTGCGGAGGTGAGAGTCAATTCGGCAAGGCTAGCCTTCCACGCACTCTTTGAAAATCAACGCGATCATGACTTAGTCTTGCTAGAGGAAAAGCGAGAACAAGCCAAAAGGACCAACAAGCGATATCAAGAAAGGATTGCTCGCGCTTGCAATAAGACGGTCCAGCGAAGAGATTTCGCAGTTGGAGACTTGGTCCTGCGCGCATCTGACCACTGCATGCGAGAAGCGACTCACCCAAAGTTCGCAGCCAATTGGGAAGGACCCTTCGAAGTCACAGAAGTCTTCGACAGTGGCTATTGCAGCATACGAAGGTTGCACGGCACAACCTCAACCCCGAGTTCAGTCAACATGCGCTGGATTAAGAAGTACTATCCCTGACTTCTCTTATTTCATGCGTTTTATTATAACGTCGCTTAATCTCTTGTAGGGTTACGATTTACACAATCTCCTCTCCCGTATGAGAGGATTGTAATCTCATCTCTCCCATATGAGAGTGTTATAATAAGAGAATTCTCCCAAATGAGAACTTTATATTTCTGGATTGTCAATTGTGCTTCAATTTAGTTTGCTATAACTGTTAACAACGCGATCTTAATTGATCATCTAAGCCTATCTGTTACGATAGCAGCCAATGCAAATGCGATCTTAATTGATCATCTAAGCCTATCTGTTACGATAGCAGCCCATGCAAATGCGATCTTAATTGATCATCCAAGCCTATCTGTTACGATAGCAGTCTATGCAAATGCGATCTTAATTGATCATCTAAGCCTATCTGTTACGATAGCAGCCTATGCAAATGCGATCTTAATTGATCATCTAAGCCTATCTGTTACGATAGCAGCCTATGCAAATGCGATCTTAATTGATCATCTAAGCCTATCTGTTACGATAGCAGCCAATGCAAATGCAATCTGAATCGATCGTTCAAGCCTATCTGTTACGATAGCAGCCCATGCAAATGCGATCTGAATCGATCATCTAAGCCTATCTGTTACGATAGCAGCCTATGCAAATGCGATCTTAATTGATCATCTAAGCCTATCTGTTATGATAGAAACTCATGCGAAAAACGATCTTAATTGGTCTTCTAAAGCCTATTTGCTACGATAGCAACCCATGCGGAAAAAAACGATCTTAATTGATCTAGTAAAGCTTATTTACCACGATAGCAACTCGTGTGAAGAACGGTCTTAATTGATCTACTAATGCCTATCTGT
Source organism: Linanthus parryae (assembly GCA_023055425.1). NCBI lineage: Eukaryota > Viridiplantae > Streptophyta > Magnoliopsida > Ericales > Polemoniaceae > Linanthus > Linanthus parryae. The sequence continues at coordinate 1,507,537 of JALGPY010000030.1, forward strand.
TACGATAGCAACTCATGCGAAAGACGATCTTGACTGATCTAGTAAAGCCTATCCGCTGCGAAAGACGATCTTGATTGATCTAGTAAAGCCTATCTGCTACGATAGCAACTTACGCGCAAAGTAAGCTTAATTGATCTTCCAAACCTATCTGCGGTGATGGAGGCATTCTACGAATACAACAGCAATATTGTGAAAATGATCTTAAGTGATCTACAAAGGTCTATCTGATATGATAGCACGTGCATCGAAGGCTAATCACAAGCCCGTCTGCCAAGATGGCACAACTGCGAAAATATGATCTCGAACGATCTAGTGAAACATCTGCGAATCCATATGGCAGATAGCAAATGCGAAACCATTACATAGCATTATGCAAGGAGAAATATGCCAAAATGCATGCGAAATTGTGTTTTGTTGTAACAAGGCAGCAGATAATACAAAAAGCTATTTATCATTATGAGTCGAAAGGACTTACAATTTATCTGTCTAGATAGAAGCTTACAAGCGAAAAAGCTCAAAACTAACTACACAGCCAACGTGGCTTACAATACATTCGAAAAGTAGCTGACAAGCCAGCAAAGACACACTACGGGAATCCTGACTGAAAGGGATGAACCCACCGGTCCTAACACCGGCTATGCAATACACAGATCTGCGGCCAAAGATCTACAGCAAAAGGGATGCTGCTGCAAAGAGATCAACTCGTCATTTGCTACGTCCCTAGCGGCGAAATCTGGGTAACGGTACGTCCAGGACCTCAAGAGGTGACAAAGGCCTCTGTCTGATCAAGATAGGCACCGGAGGAACCTCCTGTTCCGGCGTATGCCGCCGTGCGAAACAGGGGAAGCAGTCATTCCTCTGGTGATGGACTCCTTGTCATGATAGACAAGGGCATTGACGAGCCTCCTGGGTTCAAGAACGAAGAGGCAAGAAATCTTCCTCCAGGGATGCTGGAGGAGAATTCCGCCGTTCATTACGAGACGGTAGCACGGTCACTTCGGCGCTGCACCTCACTGGGAGGCGGCCGGAAACATGACCTGCAAATACACGAAGAAAATTCTTCGAACACACATGAGATATCATCTCCATCTTCTTTATGATGGTTATAAAGAGCAATAAGCCTCATAAAGTGGATCTTGGAAACTATTTCTACAGCACAAAGCGCAAACTCAGGATTCACAACTTGAAGTTGCCATGAATCAACGAAAAACAAGCGTTGAAGCCAGCAGTCGTAAGGACTCACGGCAGAGCACATTTTTGGGATGAAGAACCCAAATGGCAAAGACAGGGTTTATATAGACCTTGGGGAGACTCTTCAGTTGCCAAAAGATGAGTCAGCAGAATTTGAAAATAGGGTAAGGTCAATCACTTACGCCTTGAAAAGCGGTAACGATCAATTACCCTACTAAAGGCTACGACGATTCAGTTGCGTATCCTAATAAATGACGGATAGTCATGATTCGGATGGACTTCCCAACGAAAGCGTGCTTATCTTCCGAGAAATTAGCGCGAAAATCAAGCAGAATATCAATTGCTGATGTCATAATTGGATATGCACGGAGACATCCTATCAAATCCCGGAAAGGGCAAAACGGGCAAGTTGATTCTTGTTGTTAAAAAAAATGGGGGAGAAACCCTAGCAACATTACATTAATGTTTCAAACATTACATTAATGTTCCAGCCATTTCCTTGCTATTTTCAAATTCAAAAAGTCAAAAGCAAATTCTTGATTAAGGAGTCATGGGGTGCGAACTGATGGCTCAGCTTCTCTACCTGCTCCACTTCTTGCTTCAATTGCTCGCACTTGGCATTCATCTCATGATAGAGCTTCATAGCTTCTTCAGCCTTTTGCTTCTGCTGATCCACCTTCTGCTTTTCAGCTGCGAGGTTCTGATGGCCGAGCTTCAAAGTTACGACTGCGCGAATCAGAGTGACTCTTTTCATAAGAAATCTGAAACCCAGTCTGCCTTGAACTTTGGTAAGAAGATTTTGACACATGCCACAAAGCAATTCGGCACTCTGGACAGAAATAGTCTCAGGCGTGGCCGCAGACAGCTGCTCCAAAATCCAAATGGCTTCGGTAAGAAACAGCCTCGTGTCAAAGGGCCCTATCTCCAGAGATCTTGCAAACGATCGGGGGTAGGCAAGGCGCATCCGAACTAGCCAGTCCACATCAGTTTGCTTCAAACCTGAAGCAATGTTAAAGCTAAGTTATGCTATCAAACTCGCAAAGGCACCATGCGAGATGCAAACAATGAATCACTACTTACCGGTTCCTTCAAGAATCTCACGAAGAGAAGGAATGCGCATTACTGGAGTCGTTGAAGACTGCCCTTGCTCCATAGCTCTCCTATCAGCCGCGAGCTCTAACTCCTCATAGTTAGGAGGAAGAGTGTAGGCCGCACCAGCTGCGACTGCATTCCCAACCTGCGAGCCCCAAAAGCTCCACGCAGGAATAGGCGCCGACTCAGTCATCGCCGGAAGCGAAGTGACAGCCGAGGTCACTTGGCGAGGGACATTCTCAGATGCGGAAGCATCGGCAGTACTTGTCCTTACTTCCTCAGCGCCAGCATGGGCATCTTCATCCATTAGCACAGCACCAGCTTCAGCATCGTCGGAAAGTTCGATGATGTCCTCGAGAGGCTCACCTGCGTGATCAGTAGCTGCGACGGGCTTCTCAGTATGGGGGCTCGGAATCGGAACATAGGACGCAGAAGGCTGACTTCTTTGCTCCGGCGCATGTTCCTCAACATTGCCTGCGATACAAAATGCGATGGTATGAGGTAACTCTCATTGAATAATATTTTGCTATCTTTACTTAAGCTAAGAGCAAGCACCTCCACGCGAAGGTGGGATTGAAGTCTCTTCGTCATACACTAAAGACGTGGAACCATGCCCTATTAGTGTGTCCTCATTACCTGGGATGCGAATAAACCAGTCATGATTCTGTCTCAAGTTGCTAAGGCCTAGTACATGCGTATCGCTCGAATGATTACCTGAAGGTTCTCCGCACTTGTCTACTAGCCAACGGCGAATGTCAGCCTTTGACACACCATGCTTTAACGCACCCACAATAACATCTCTATAAGTTACTGCGAGATTGAATATCTCACCTTTATCGCCGCCTGCGATCTCTTCGAAGTCTGCTTGGGCCTGCTCCAGGGCTGCTGCATCCTCTTCTGGAACCTCATCCTCCTCCTCCGCATGAGGAGTCACTACTTCGGGGAGTACATCTTCCTCGTCAACTGGACGCACTAAGTCGTCAACATGCTGCTCTTCAAGGCTCCGCTGTCTCACACGCTCGAGCTCCTCCTCTTCTCGCTGCCTTCTTCTTTCAGCAGCTTCCGCGGCTGTCTTCTGGGACTCAGCAAGAACGTCCTCGCTTATGGGATCGTCTGGAATGCCAGAATGGGTATCTCTCTTTTGTCTCTTGGCCAAAAGGCCACCTATGGTATCATCATCATCATCATCTGCGAAGATATGATTGATAAAGAATTGCAAAGAAATTACGATAATGGGAAAGGAAATGCGACGGAGGTACCTCCTGATTCTTCCTCATGCATCACCACTGTTCTTTCTTCTTCTTCATCACTTTCTGTGGGCTCCTGCCTCTCTCCTTCTTCCTCCTGGTTGAATGGAACGAAAGTCTCAACTGCGAGCTCCTTCTGCGTTTTGTTGGGCATGCGACCCTTGCCTTTATCCTTGACAGAAAGGGACCTCGCCGGAGGAGAAGTTGGAGCACTTCTAGGGGAAGAAATTGTAATTCCCTGCTGCCTGGGTCTCTTCGCTCTCGGCGCCGCAGTCGCTGGAGGGGACGGAGCATCTCCAGGAGGCGACGAGGCCGGAACATTGTCTATCAGCGAGTCAGCAAAAGCGTTCATGACGGCGCGAATCCTGGTTTCGACCTCAGGGTCCATCCTCCATGCTAGCAGGAATGACTGCTTTTGTCTTCTGGTGGCGACAATGGTGTTAACCAATGACTTGGAGCGATCACCAGATGCGAATCTCCGCACATGACACTACAGCAAGCAGTACAGCATAAAGGCATCAGCATAAGGAAATCAAGAAGCTTAACGCACGCGAAAAAGTGCTTACCTTAGCAAATGCCTGGCTATATCTGAAGACATGCGTGTCGCCCTTCTTAACTGCGGCGATCTTTTCCTTCAAAATGACGTCAGGGCACAAATGGTTCTCATGATCCAGCAACGAGTAGCAACCATACTCAGACTCGCTCAAACTGCAATTGGGGCGAAACGGGAAAGAGTTTCTCTTGATCAAGGGAGCTCTACTTGGCTGCGCGGCCGACTGCGTCTCAATCCTCGTTTGCTGGGCGATCCAGTATGCGAGCCAGTTCTGAGAACAACCACCCTCGTGGGTCCCTGCAGGCTGCTCAAAGGGAATATTGTTCATGAATACTGTCTTGCACTCCTTTGTCAGCAAGCGCTTATAGCAACCTCTGATAATGGACTGGGGCCAGATTGATGGTGCCACTGCGTCAAAGCCGAACTGGGGAGAAACTCGAGTGGGGTCAACATCCACGGTAATCCTCTCATACCTTGGCGCGTGCTCACGAATATGCTCTGCGAGGGCAGGAAGAGAACCTCGTAGACACCAGCAAAAGAACTCTCGATAGCGCTCATGGAAATGCGATCCCTCTTCGAAGAGGAGCTCTTCTGAGAAGACGACACCCTTAGAGGGGTACAGCTTTGGAAACCATCGCACATTCTCAACACGTGTGGCATAGGGCCTGGCAGTAAACTCTTTCCGTTTGTCGCATATCAAGCTCCAAACGCACTTGGTGTTGTTCGCTCCAAACCACCGCGCAGCTCTGCCGCTGTTGCGCTCCTCCGTCTCGCCTGGGGGACACCACTTGTCGGGTTTGAGAGCAGTTGGGGCATAGGATGGCCACCGCTCGAAGACCCACATTGTCAAAAAGGAGATATTGACAAAAGTCAGTACATCGAGGCGGCCACGCGACTCTTTCATGGCCAAAACCAGCTGATCAAGCCTGTAATACAACGTGCCCAAGACCAAGGGTCCGAGTGCGACTCTCTGGCCAAGGGCGAGCCTCACAGCAATTGGCAAAACATGGTAAAAGACCCCATCATGTGGGTGACCGTCGATCAAGTACCTCGACAACCAAGCACAGAGGAAAGCACAGAGGGTCAAGTGGTAGCCTTTACCCTCCACATAATTCTCGGCCTCTGGGTTCTCACTCAGAAGCTTTTTAGTGATGCTGCTGTTCGCATAGTCTCGAAAGAAGTACTGCAACCATTTGTTCCAGGTATTCTTCGCAGACGTATCAACTAACTGCCAGTTTGGAAGGGCTTTCGTAGTAGTCCACCGGGTGGAGATTTTCTTTACCTCTGCCAGGCATTCCTCCATCTGCGTGTACAAGGCAATCTCCGCAGGCGTCCTCAAAGGACTCAAAGGGTCTACCTCACCCATGGGAGAAAGATCGTACAGCATCTGCACGTCCTCGAGTGTAGGGGCAGCCTCGAACTCAGCAAAATGGAATGTGTGAGTCGCAGGCGAGTAGCGGGAAAGAAGGTCTAGAAGCATGGACTGGTCCAGCTTCACGGCAGCACCCTTCATAGCACGAACAGCGAAGTATACGCCGGCTTCATCAAGAGTCGCAGCATGATTGGTCAACACGTGGTCGATCCACTCATCCATGTAGTCCAATTTCTGGACAAAAGCTTGGGTAGAAATCGCAGTGTAAGGGAAGTACCCATTCTCGATTCCCAATCGAACCACATCCTCGGAGCCAATTAACTCGAGCAAGGCTGAGTTAACCGGGCGAGTCAGTGTTAGCGATCCCTCAATTGGGACAGGAGCAGGCATTCTCTTCGCTTTAACCCTCGCATGGTAGAAATCTTGGCCACCTAAATAGGGGGCTTTTCGCCACAAAGCCTGCGGAAGATCGGGGATCTCTTCGTCCTCCTTGTTGGGTTTGGTTCCTTTTGTCTTGGCCATTCCTGCGAAAGAGCAAGAAAAAGGGGGGAGAAATATGCTACTTTAGTTTGAAATTCGAGATTCAAGATCTATAGAAAGGAAGATGAACAGCTTCTGGTATCAATTTCAGAAATTATAGGGTTGCATTATTAGGGGATTTCAAAACCCTATCCACGGTCCTTATTATTGAAGGATCAAGCCGGAATTGGGTCCAAAGCTTGAAACTTCTTCACAAGTTTCAACAGATTATATGGGTTTACAGATTCAACGCAGTTCAAGGCATACACCGGAATTTTAAATCGAAATTGAACAAGGCCAACCTTGTTTTCGCAAAGCTTGCCTGGATATGCACAGTTGAAGAAGACGATTTGCAGTTTTGAATTGATGATTGATTATCTGAATCTGCTCTCGAAGATCTCCGGGTACCATTCACTTTAAGAGAAAGAAGTGATGCTTTGCAACAGTGGATACAAAGTATTTATCCAAAAACAATGAAGGGTTGCGTCCTTTCAGTAGTCGAATCGCAACCGTCACCGTCGAATCGCGCAATCACAGGACAAGCTGACGTCACGCCTAAAACCCTAAAAACCAGACGGCACGACTCTAGGGGTTTTAGGTCATAATGGCACGCACGGGGGCTGAACTTACCCGTATTTGAATTGGTGCGTGGCGACAACGCGTATGTTGGTTTCCGCGCATGGAAGTCTATACAGCTATGAGTCTTCACGCGCAGAAAGGGGGCTAATGTAGATAGTGCTTTCTAAGCTGACAGATCTTGGCCACGTGGCAACCATCCAGCACACCATATTGTGCTCCACACACACAGGATCACAAGCCGAGCTGATCCATGTGGGGGCTGCGAGACAGAGCCCTCGCATATCACTGCACGGGACTTGGAGGGACTTTGTGGTTTGGAGGCTAGAGTAAGCCCTGTCGCGTGCGAGCCAAGCCCGCGCGCGACCTTTAGTAACTGTTTTGAGAGATTTATGGCACGAGCTCCATAAACCCGGTCAATCCGGTCAAACCCGGTCAACCTCGTAACGGTTCCGGTATTCGCGCACAACATGCTGTAACGGTCCCTATATACTCGGACGAACGTGCCGTTATGGTTAAGCTAATTAAGCCGCCATCAATGGGCGCATTAACCACACTACAACGGTCACATTCTCTGCTATATATAGGACGTTAACCTTTCCATACAAAGGGGGAACACACTTGCCATACGCGGAAGCTCTGCCAAACCTCTGTCTCTCTCTCAGACATTGCTACTGCCTTACTCTCTCCCTACACACAACCCCACTCTTCCTGTGCGATCCTTGATCCTCTACATACGGTGTACACGGAGGTCTCCCCGCCGGAATCTCTTGTGCACAACCTTGTAACCTGCAAAGTCAGCATCTGAAAATCCATGCAAAGAGATGTTAGAATGTCATGGATACCAAAGCCCTAAGTCTTTGGTACCATTGAGATATCTGAATATTCTCTTCACAGCGGTCGAGTGTGATTCTTTTGGATCAGCTTGAAATCTAGCACACATACACACACTAAACATAATATCTGGTCTGCTTGCTATGAGATAGAGTAATGATCCAATCATACCTCTATACTCATTTACATTGACGCTCTTACCAGATTCATCCTTGTATAAGGACAGTGTAGAACTCATAGGAGTCTTGGCTTCCTTACATTGAGCCATGCTATATTTGTTTAGTAAGTCTCTTGTGTACTTGCTTTGATGTAGAAAGATGCCCTTCTTCAGTTGATGAATTTGAAGTCCTAGGTAGAAGCTCAACTCTCCCATCATGCTCATTTCAAATTCCCTGCTCATAAGACTTGAGAATTCCTTGCATAATTGATCATTAGTAGCTCCAAACAATATATCATCAACATATATTTGAACTACAAGTAAATCTTTCTCATGAGTCTTTATGAAAAGAGTCTTGTTTAATAAACCTCTTTTGAAATCGTTTTCAAGTAAAAACTTTGACAGTCTTTCATACCAAGCTCTTGGAGCTTGTTTCAAACCATAAAGAGCTTTGCCAAGTTTTTAAACATGATCTGGAAACTTGTCATTTTCAAAACCAGGTGGTTGTGCAACATAAACTTCTTCTTGTAAATAGCCATTCAAGAAAGCACATTTCACATCCATTTGAAACATTTTCATGTTCTTGTGAGATGAAAATGCAAGCGAAATTCTAATTGCTTCTAACCTGGAAACTGGAGGAAAAGTTTCCTCATAATCAATACCTTCTTCTTGATTGCAACCTTGAGCAACTAACCTTGCTTTGTTTCTGATCACATTGCCACTTTCATCCAACTTATTCCTAAATACCCTTCTGGTACCAATGACAGACTGGTTCGTAGGTGGAGGAACCAGGTTCCAAGCCTTATTCCTTTCAAACTCATTGAGTTCACTTTGCATAGCAATGATCCAGTCTGCTTCTTGTAAAGCTTCTTTAACAGTTTTTGGTTCTACAAGAGAGATAAAAGCATTAAAAGCACATAAGTTCTTCAACTGTGATCTAGTTTGTGTACCAGTGGTTGGATCTGATATGATATTATCAACTGGATGAGATGAGAGATATTTGAGTCTCTTTCTTGGAGACCATAGTTCATGTTCTCCATATATCTCTTCTGGTCTTGAAGTGGTGTCTCTGTCACTTGAATCCTTGTGATCATCTTTTTCAAGGCTTTGAGGCTTATTTTCAAGGCCTTGAGCACCATTTTCAAGGTCTTGAAAATGTCTTCTATGTTCTTCTGAGCCTTTCTTGAATCCTAGTGGATTCTCAGTCTCTTCCTCTTTCACTCAAAGGACCATCATAGCTTTCATCATAAATAACATGAATGCTCTCTTCAACCAGTTTGGTTCTTTTATTGTAAACTCTATAAGTTTTGCTATTCAGAGAGTAACCAAGATATATACCTTCATCACTTCTTGCATCAAACTTACCAAGATTGTATTTTTCATTGTTGTGGATAAAATAAGTACATCCGAAGGGTCTGAAGTATGAAATATTTGGCTTCCTCCCTTTGAATAGTTCATAGGGGGTCTTCTTCAGAATAGGTCTGATCAAGCACCTGTTCAAAATATAGTTTGCTGTATTCACAGCTTCTGCCCAATAATATTTCGGCAGCTTGTTCTCAAGAAGCATTGTCCTTGACATATCGTCAAGTGTCCTGTTCTTTTTGTCAACAAAACTGTTTTGTTGAGGAGTTCTTGGAGAAGAAAAGTTGTGAATAATACCATGCTTATCACAGAATAAATTAAATTCTAACTGATCAAATTATCTACCATGATCACTTATGATTGAAGCTACAGGTAGGTTTTTCAAGTTTTGAAGTTCTCGGCAAAGCTTTGAAAATTCAGAGAGTGCTTCAGATTTTTCTTTGAGAAACATAACCCAAGTATATCTAGAAAAATCATACAAAAAAACTAGCATATACCTTTTACCTTTTGGAGTAGGAGTTCTCAGAGGACCACAGAGATCCATATGAAGCAGTTCAATAGGTCTAGTTGTACTTACAAACTTCTTTGGCTTGAGGGAACTTCTGGTCTGCTTGCCTTGAGCACAGGCTTTGCATATTTCATCTTCTTTGAACTTGATGGATGGCAATCCTCTTACGAAGTCTTTGGAAATAAACTTGTTCAAAGTATGCAAACTGATATGACCAAGCATCCTATGCCAAATCTTTGAATCCTCTTTCAAAACTTTCACCTGCAACTTTGTTAGTCTGAAAAGTATAAACATCGTTTGATCTAGAGGCTGTGAGAATGCAATCTCCTGATTTCTCATTTTTCACCACACACTTCTCTTTATCAAAAATAACTTTGTTTCCATTGTCACAAAGCTGAGATACACTAAGCAAGTTAAATTTCAAACCTTCAACTAGATACACGTCAGAAATAGAGTTTTCAGAATTTTCACCAACTTTACCAATACCAAGAATATTGCATTTGCCTTTGTCACCAAGTGTAATTGAACCTTCATATTGCTCTTTCAACTCTGAGAATAAAGATCTCTTTCCACTCATGTGTCTTGAGCAACCACTGTCCATAAACTACTTCTGTTCTTTGATATTGGTGACAACCTGTAAACACCAATCACTGCCTTACCCAACTGTTAGACCAAGTGTGGAACTTGGATTCATATTCAGCATCAACCATCTTAGGTGGCCCCAAATCTGCTTAACTTGTCCTTTGAGTTGAAAATAAAAAGTGTTCCTCATTATGTGAGGGTCTCTTCTTCTAAAAGGACAAGTCATTTTAACATGACCAGTTTTACAACAGTAATGACATGTAGGAGTAGTTTTGTTTCCAGCCTTCAAAAATCTGGCATTTTTCTTCCTTGGGAAATTTGGATTGAATCCAATACCAGCTTTGTGAACAGACTGTGAAATTCCTCCAAGAATCAAGTTCAACTTGTGTTCTGATCCAGCAAACTTGACTTTGACCAACTCAGATTCTTGAAGTTTCTCAATAAGAGTAGTCTTTGTTTATCTAATTCATCAATTTGATGTCTTAGATTAACAAGGTTGTTACTCATTAAAGAGTTTTCAGTGACTACATCCTTGACTTGTGTTTTCAAGGCTTTGAAACTGGTTTTCAAGGCCTTGAAATCACTGTCAGTTTTCTTCTGAGAGATTTCAAGATTCTGATTTAGGCGAACAAGTTGTAAGTTCTCTTTTACTTGCTCATGAACTTTTTCCTTCAAAAGTCTGATCTCTTTCAGATAATCTTCCTCATTTAAAAGCATTGTTCTGAGATATTCTGAAAGAGCTTCTTTTTCTTTTGAAATCAGACAATTAACCATTACCTCAATGTTCTTCTCAGAACTATAATCATGCTTGGCCGTGAAGCATAGGTTGGCATGTTCTTCCTCAGATTTAGATTCACTAGAGCTATCTGAATCACTCCATGAAGCTATCATGGCTTTCTTCCTTCTGTCATGATCTTTCTTTTGAAAGCTCTTTTTTTTTTCTTGTGTGGACAATCTCTTATCAAGTGTCCTGCATCACCACATTCAAAGTAATTCATAACTTTTGATTTATTTTGTAAAGAAGACTTACCTTTGTAGTCCTTGCTTCTGGATGATCTATTCCTTTCTCTGTTGAAGTCTTTGTTTCCAAAGTTTTTCTTCATTTTGAGAATCCTTGTCAATGCTTTGGAAATTAAGGCCATTGGATCTTCATCATCACCATCCTCAGTTTCAAGGCTTTGTGTTCTCTCATTCTCTTTGGCTTTGAGAGCTATGTTCTTGACACCATGTGGGATTTCTCCATCTTCTTCATTCATAGATATCTCATGTGTCAGTAGCTTCCCTTGTAGGTCATCAAGTTGTAGAGTTGAGAGATTTTGAGCTTCTTCAATAGATGTGGTCTTTGGTTCCCACTTTGCCTTTGGAAGACTTCTGAGAATCTTCCTCACATTTTCCTCATTGGAAAAATGTTTTCCCAGTGAATCAAGGTTGTTGACAATATCAGTGAACCTCTTGAACATGTATCTGATGGACTCATCTGCATTCATCTTAAACAGCTCATATTGCCTGAGATAGATGTTGATCTTGGTTTTCTTGACTTGAATGGTTCCCTCAACTGTAACCACAAGCTTATCCCAGATTTCTTTAGCAGTTGTGCATCCAGAGATCCTGTTGAATTCATCTGTACTCAAAGCACAATACAAAATGTTAATAGCTTTGTAGTTCTTAGAATATTGCTCTAATTCAGAAGAGGAGAGTGAGTCTTCTATTTTGGGAGTTTTAATCCCATCTTTCTCTGTGTAGAAAGTGTGAGGTCCATTTTAGATAATGGTCCAAAGCTCTAGATCTTGATCAATGATGAACATTTTCACAAGAGCTTTCCAGTGAGCATAATTTTCTCCACAAAATAGAGGAGGTCTGTTAGCAACTCTTCCCTGTGAGAAACCACCATCACCTGCAGTACTCATGATCACCAAATGGTTAAATCTATACAGTGATACAAGCTCTGATACCAATTGAAAGTGTGAGTATGCAGACGTAAATGCAGCTAACATACTCTAGAGGGGGGGGGGGGTGTACGATCGAATCCCAAGTATAGGATATTGCTACAAGTAGTAATCCGGTAAGACCGGAGTCGAATCCACAAGGATTGAGCAAGAGAGAACACTCTAGGCTAACAAACTACTAAGCAACTAACTAAAAATTAAAAAGCGAGTTCTCATAGGCTTTAGAGCTAGCCAAGCTTCAAATCTACCAAGTAAGCTTGGTAAAGCAAGGATTTGTGTGAAACAATTTAAAGAAACTTAGTAAATAACTAGGCAATCAAAATGAGATATCTAAAGAGTTTGGAAAATTGATAAGATAAGAGTTGGATCAATTGTATCCTCTAGTGGTTCATGTGACTTGAATCCAACACCCAAATCACTTTGCTCAAGAGTTCAATTCATGAGCTCAAATGGAGAAATCCAAATCAATGTTGCCTCAAGCATTGAGTATGCCTATTTCACTTGAAATCCACATACTCAATCAAGCCACAATAGAGATTCCTACTTCAACTCATAGAACCCATGAATTAAATCACTTAAACATCAAAACACGAAGCACAAGTGCATTCACATCTCATGAACCAACTAGAATCAACAACTAATCCAACAACATGTTTAGCTACTCATGTTCAAGAGTAGAACAAAGAAGAAATCAAGCATATTCAACAAATTCATGACTAGAAATGAATAGAGGTAATGATATAGCTCAATGATTCTCCAATTCATCCCCAAACACAAGTAGTATTGAGAATTCAAGCTCTAAAACAAGAAATAAAAAACTAGCTATCCAACTTGGCTCAAATTCGTTCTCTCTTCCTCCTTGGTTGTTCGTGGCTCCTACCCAAGGCTTAGAGACTCAAGAACAACTCAAAAACCGGCCAAAACCGTGGGGAAGGGTTTTTTTGCGTCCACGGATGAATCCCCACCCTCCAATTCATCCCAATCCATCTCTATCATTGATTTTTAGAACCTTCATGAACCCTAGGTTAAATTGGGGATTTTTGATTTTATGTATATTGGGCCGAATTGAGAGGTTATATAGGTAGAGCTCGGTCTTTGGAGCGTTTTGGGACAAATTTGAGCCAATTTGGTGAAGAATTGAGGCTAGGGTGAAGCTTTGAAGAGCTTGGGTGAAGCAACAATGGAGGAGAACGTGGGTTTCTTTGTTTCCCGTCGGTAGAGAGAGAGAGAGAGAGAGCACGCGTGAGAGTGCTCCATGTTGGACGAAATTGCACTTTGGCCCCCGCTTGTTTGTTGGGGGCTTTAAAATACCCCCTTGGATGTAGTTTTAAGGCATAAGGACCCCCTAACCGCTAAGAAACCTTCAAAATAGCTATTTATAACTTTGCAAAACTCCAATTACGCCCCCAATTCCGTTAAAATGACTTCAAGCAAGCCCCTTGGTGTAACTTTGGCCTTCTAACTTGGTTTGTTTTCAATCTTGGCCTCTAACTTTCATTTTTCTTCTCACTTTGGGCCCTTAAGTCTTCAAGTTACACGCTTCTAATTCCTTTTTCATGTCTCTTAGCCCTCCAACTCTCTTTAATTCATCTTTTAAGCTCTCCCAAGCTAGCTTCTGGTATTCCAAAGCATGTCTTTGCCTACGAAACAAGATAAAAGCAACCAAAACTACGAAAACAAGCATAAGTCTAGAAAGAGAGATAAAATGGATAGATTACAGATATTAGCAAGTTATGAAGAGTTCATTAACATACTAAAACATGCAATTTTAAATCATCAACACACCCCCCCCAACTAGCATTTTGCTCGTCCTCGAGCAAAGAGAGCAATGCAAGTAGTAAACTAGTGAAGAACCAATCATGAGAGACACACACTCAACTAGACAAGGCTTGACTCAATTCTAGACTAGACTCAAATATTTCTAAACACACTCACACATTATCTATCCTAAGTGAGAACCCAAAAAAAAAAAAAAAAAAAATCCTAAATATTACTAGCTAATTTTAATTTTTTTGGTGGGGAAAAAGAAGAATGCATAAATGTTTTCTCCAATAAATTCTCAATGTCCAAAAAAGATTAAGGAAGAAGTCTATGGACGTCTAAGCTTATACTCATACAAATGTGGGCGGTGTTTGGTAGAAGTTGACTCATGCGACCCACAAAACTTGTTAATTAAGTCTAATTCGGAAGAAAGTATGCCTTTAAAAATAAGGATCACATGAAACTAGTCATTCGCATACTTATTCAAAAGCACCCATGTAGGATGGACTTCCAAAGCTTTGAACAAAAACGAGTTTTAGAATGGGGGATATGGTTGTGGGCATGTATGATCCTTTTGTGGATTTTTGGGAGGTGGTGCGATTCATCATAATTTCATTTTTTTTGTTCGAGATTTATAGCACTAACATTTTTTCCTACCTCCAATCCAAGGCTCTCCAAGACCCACAACAAAAGAGAGGAATATACAAGCGAGTGGGCTTTTTAAGCTAAACCAAGGGAGCTATCTAGGTGGTGACGTAACATTATCCCCGGACACCCCTCTATTTCTTAGGCATCGCATGAGGTGCCATTGGTCAGCACCACTCCAATGGGCTACAAGTTTCCACCGCAAAAAATTGTTAGAATAAAATCTTTTTGTGAAGTTCAAATCACTTTAGAGAATACACCCTTTTTCAAAAGTAGTAAGACGTCTAAGTTTATGTGATCAACTTAGCTTGAAGGACTTATACATGAAACGTAAATTTAGTTTGTCGCTTTGTGAGAACACAATGAAATCGCGGAATGTGGGATATTGGTGTAGATGTATTGAGTATAAGCAAATAATTCCTTTTTAAAATAAAAATAAAAAGAACATGGACTAAGAGATTTCATTATTTGAAAACATCTAGCTTTCCAAAACTCCCCCTTTTCACTTTTTCTCATTTTTTTTCATCATTTTTCATTTTTTTTTTTATTTTTTTTGAAATAAGTGACTCAATTATAATTTCCTAAGACTCAATAAATCTATCAAAGATGAAAATAAAAATCTAGACTTAAGATGAAAGGCTAAAATAAATAAAACTACCAAAGAAATGAAAAGAAAATATATGGTTTGACACGGGGAAAGAGTGATGCTTCTCATGAAAGGTTCACACACATTTTTTCAAAATTTTCAATCTTTTTCTAATTTTTATGATTTTTTCAAATTTTTCATTTTTTTTTGTATTTTTCATGTAAATTACTAATGAAGAAAAAGTATGATAGTAACCATTTAAGCAAGAAATAAAATCTACTCCCCACCCCCAACTAAAATGTCACATTGTCCTCAATGTGTGAGAACAATGGAAAAGCATACAAGTTTTAGCAAGAGTTAAGGGATAGAAGAGACCTCATTTAAGCTTTCTTGGCCACCAAGCACAAGTCCTCCTCCAAGTGCAACCTACAAAATGTTAATAGAAAGAGAAAAAAATGCAAGAAATAGAGTTAAACTAATTTATTTATTTACAACTAGGGAGGTGGAACAAAGAATTGATGCTATCCCACCCCCAATCTTGGAAATTTCTTTCCATGCCATGCCCCTACTTCATTCTTAGAAAAGTACTTCTCCTTTAAAAAGTTTGATTCATCAATTAGAATAGAAAGGATAATTAGGGGCAAGACACAAAAGATGAATAAGATATGCAAGCAAAATCTAACAATTAAGCTAGAGCAAGTTGTTATGTCATGCATCATCTTAAGAAAAGGGTTTGAAATCCTCAAATGACATGAATCATAGAATGGGTCTTCATAAGTTGCCAAATTTTTACTTGAAATCACAACTTGAGAGATAGGGGCAACTTCTGAATCCTCAATCTCATCATTTTCATACATAGCACATGGATTTAGGGATGTGGATTCACAAGAAATAGGTAAAATCATTTGGGAACATGAAACCACATCCAAACCCCTAGGCTCACGATTTGGATCATTGACTTGGTCAAGTTGAGCCATTAATCTCTCCTCTTCATCAAAATTAATTGCATCTTCCATGAGAAGAGATGAGTAGGAAGCTTCACTATCATACAAAAATTCTATTTCCTCCCAAGTAAGCTCATCTAATTCTTTAGAAGATGTAGTAAAAGAGTTTATATGAATCGGAGTATCAACACATGAACCCCCCAACTTACTTGAAGGTTCTTCCACAATTTCTAGTGGAGGGGGTTCTCCTAGAGTATCCTCTAAGTCATCAAAAAATAAGTAATGATCATGATCATGGGAACTATGATGAGTAGTAGGTTCTTCTTGAGCACAAGACAAGACAATATTTCCTTCATGAATGGTAGCATCAAATTTGACTTCTAACTCATCACATGAGTGATTTCCATTTTGTGAATCCTCCTTACATTTTTCACTATGTGAGTCATCCAAAATGGCTTCACTCATGTCATGGGTTGAAGAGTCATCATCAAAAATATCAATCTCACTACTAATATCACTATCACATGCTTCTTTAGAATGTGCAAATGAGAAATGAATACAATCACCTATCCTAGTAGCAACAACTCCATCATCAAACACATCATCCAAAATTTGGTCTTGAATAGGCTCGTGATGTGTGTGAATAGGAAGTTGAGACTCATATGATGGCGAGTCTTGTGAAGAGTAAGAACTATATGCAAGAGACTCATCATCATGCCATTGTGAATATTAGGAAGCTACTCTATCCTCCAAATGAGAGAATGATTCTTCAAATTTTCTTTGTGATTCTCTTGATTCTATTAGTGATTCCAAAATTTCTTTATTCTTTTGAATATGCTTTTGAATTTTCTCATATAAAGTATCACTTATAGGCGTATTTAGCTCATCATTCACAAGGGATTCCCTCTCAAAATGATCAACTCCTCTTGATTCACACATCATATCATTATATTGATAAGTGCATGAATCATGAGAGTTCAAAAACATGTAAGTGTTTGAGGGAGGTGATTGTGCACAAGAAGCATGAGATGTGTAATCTAGTGTCCTACTACCATGCCAAGAATAATCATTCTTAGGAAAATAATCACCATTTTTAATCGCACGTTCACGTATGGAACGCATTGATTCCTTAGAATGATTTCCATGACTGGTAAATGCATAGTAATAAGGAACGTTAGGCCTCTCACTAAGTCCAAAATGTTCATGAAATATTTTTTTTTCAAGCAAGTAGATGAGAGCTACTCGATAAATTTCACAAGCCCTCTTGAATCTCACAAGCTTAACTAACCACAAGCAACTAGAAAAAATGTCAAGAAAAATACTAAGAAAGTAAAGAAAATCAAATCTAAAGCCTAGCCTCTCCCCGACAACGGCGCCAAAAACTTGTTCGATCGAATCCCAAGTATAGGATATCGCTACGAGTAGTGATCCGGTAAGACCGGATTTGAATCCACAAGGATTGAGCAAGAGAGAACACTCTATGCTAACAAACTACTAAGCAACTAACTAAAAATTAAAAAGCGAGTTCTCATAGGCTTTAGAGCTAGCCAAGCTTCAAATCTACCAAGTAAGCTTGGTAGAGCAAGGATTTGTGTGAAACAATTTACAGAAACTTAGTACATAACTAGGCGATTAAAATGAGATTGCTAAAGAGTTTGGAAAATTCATAAGAGAAGAGTTGGATCAATTGTATCCTCTAGTGGTTCATGTGACTTGAATCCAACACCCAAATCACTTTGCTCAAGAGTTCAATTCATGAGTTCAAACGGAAAAATCCAAATCAATGTTGCCTCAAGCATTGAGTATGCCTATTTCACTTGAAATCCACATACTCAATCAAGCCACAATAGAGATTTCTACTTCAACTCATAGAACCCATGAATTAAATCACTTAAACATCAAAACACGAAGCACAAGTGCATTCACATCTCATGAACCAACTAGGATCAACAACTAATCCAACATGTTTAGATACTCATGTTCAAGAGTAGAACAAAGAAGAAATCAAGCATATTCAACAAATTCATGACTAGAAATGAATAGAGGTAATGATATAGCTCAACGATTCTCCAATTCAACCCCAAACACAAGTAGTATTGAGAATTCAAGCTCTAAAACAAGAAATAAACAACTAACTATCCAACTATCAAGAACACTATGAAGAACACTGTGAGTATCAATGAAGAACAATGAAACTTGGCTCAAATTCGTTCTCTCTTCCTCCTTGGTTGTTCTTGGCTCCTAACCAAGGCTTAGAGACTCAAGAACAACTCAAAAATCGGCCAAAACCGAGAGGGATAGAGAGAGAAGGTGAATTTCGGCCTCCTTCAAGAGGTGAGCTAAAAAAAAGAGAGCTTCTTCAATCTTACTCTTCGGCTTATATAGAGGTTGGGGAAGGGTTTCTTGGCGTCCATGGATGAATCCCCACCCTCCAATTCATCCCAATCCATCTCTATCATTGATTTTTGGAACCTTCATGAACCCTAGGTCAAATTGGGGCTTTTTGATTTTATGTGTATTGGGCCGAATTGAGAGGTTATATAGCTAGAACTCGGTCTTTGGAGCGTTTTCGGACAAATTTGAGCCAATTTGGTGAAGAATTGAGGCTATGGTGGAGCTTTGAAGAGCTTGGGTGAAGCAACAATGGAGGAGAACGTGGGTCTCTTTGTTTCCCGTCGGTAGAGAGAGAGAACGCGTGAGAGTGCTCCATGTTGGCCGAAATTTCACTTTGGCCCCCACTTGTTTGTTGGGGTTTTAAATACCCCCTTGGATGTAGTTTTAAGGCATAAGGACCCCCTAACCGCTAAGAAACCTTCAAAATAGCTCTTTATAACTTTGCAAAACTCCAATTACGCCCCCAATTCCGTTAAAATGACTTCAAGCAAGCCCCTTGGTGTAACTTTGGCCTTCTAACTTGGTTTGTCTTCAATCTTGGCCTCTAACTTTCCTTTTTCTTCTCACTTTGGGCCCTTAAGTCTTCAAGTTACGCGCTTCTAATTCCTTCTTCATGTCTCTTAGCCCTCCAAATCTCTTTAATTCATCTTTTAAGCTCTCCCAAGCTAGCTTCTAGTATTCCAAAGCACGTCTTTGCCTACGAAACAAGATAAAAGCAACCAAAACTACGAAAACAAGCATAAGTCTAGAAAGAGAGATAAAATGGATAGATTACACATATTATCAAGTTATGAAGAGTTCATTAACATACTAAAACATGCAATTTTAAATCATCAACAGGGGGTTGAATAGAGTATACCAAATTTTTGCAAAACTTGCTAGGAAGATGAAAACTTGTGCAAACAATGAAGTTCAAGGTCTTGAAAATTAGTTCAAGCCCTTGGAGAAGATACAGACAGTATAAAGCAAGTATGCCTTTTTCAAGGCCTTGAAAACAAGTTCAAACCCTTGAAAAACAAACTACTTTGTGTGCTGTAAAAGCTTATGAAAAAGAATGAACTATAAATGCAAGTGACAAGTGATTTATAGAGCGCAGTCCACTTGGACCTAGTATCTACCTCAGGGATTAGATCCCTGCAGGATTTTCAACTCAATTCTTATTAATCAAAAGCTAAGCCCTAGAACTCAAGCCCAGAGAGTTGCGTTACTCTTTTACAGCTTGTAGTTTTCCCTAACCGGTCTATTACCTGCTCTAGCTAACTGATTAACTAAGAATTCTCTATTGTTCACCTTGAACAATCCTTGAGAATAGATGTAGAGAAAATACAGAAATGATCTACCAATACAGCTCAAAACAGAAGTACACTTAGAATAGAAAACTGCAGTGAAAATGCAGTGAACTTCTGTGGAATGGATTGAGAGTTTGATGTTCTTCTTTGGTGCTTTGTCAATCCAGAAACTTGTCTCTTGATTTTTCCCGTTAGTCTCATGTTTTTTTGCTTCAAAGTGAGCTCTATTTGTTGGAATAGATGCCCTAGAGGCAATCTAGTTTAGTATGAATTTATTTGTGGCTAGAAAATTCACTTATTATTTATTGGATATTTAATATAATGAAGTCCTTAGATTTACAATTGTGTTGTTTATCTTAATTATCCCTAGTCCAGTATAATGATTAATGGACAATCATCTATAGACTAGTATGGGGTTGGATTGATATGGAGATATCATGATCCAACACATAGGTGTGCATTAAGGGTAATGACGCACTGGATTGACCCATCTCCGAGAAGGCTACATACACGTTATGTTAAGTCACAAGTGCTTCTCGCGGGGCAATGGTATTGTCATCCTTACACTTGAAGTCGTTAGATATTCTAGTTGTGGATTATTGTGATTTTGGTAGCGTTAAACGCTACACCGTAACTGGGTAGTTATAATGGCGTGTACCGGATACAATAAGAAGCAAGATTAGAGATCGTAGTGGACGTAGATAAAATTTGTCCCTCCCACATTTCGGGAGAAAATATCCTAGGCCACTCGAGGGATAGTGCTTATAAAATGTCTGGCCAGACTCAAATAAATCAATATGGGATATTGATGTTATTTGCACGAATAAGGCTATTCCCATGGATCGAGAAACTCTGGATTGGATATACGAGTGTGACTTGTATGTCTCGGGTCCAATCCGGATATAGAGACAAAGGGATGAGACAATTACTTGTACAAGGTTTGTCAAGATGACTATTCTATTAGTTGGCTAGAATGGATGTTTTGCTAGAAACCGCTCCATATTAGCAAATAGTTGCTACCAACTAGATAGAACCTATGGGGTCACACGCTATATAGAGTTGAGCTAGATTTGGGAATTAATTAATAGGAATAATTAATTAGAAGGATCACTTTGCAATACCTTGCAAACATAGTAGGGACTAATTTGCAAGGAAGGGACTAAATTGAATCCTAGTAGGACTAGAATAGGTCCTTTAGGTAGTTGACAAGGATTTGTCGGACTATATAAAGGACACTCCTTCCGTCCTTCCCACACTTATGTCATTATTTGATCATAACTTGAGTGGGAGAGAACCAAAGGAGAGAGCAAGCAAGAAAAAGGAGCCGCCGCCCCCCTTGCTCGCCGCCTGTCCCCGTCGGCCCACAAGGAGGCCGAAACCTCCTTGTTTCAGTCTCGTTTTGCATGATTTTTCTTCCCCTTCCTCTTTCCGGGCTAGCACCAAGGATTGGAAGATCTAGAAATCAACTCTAGGCGTGGATCAACTATAGAGAACGTGACACAATTCGCGTTTGAAGTCATCAAAGGAGAACCCTAAGGTGTGTTATTGATTTCTTCCTTTACCATCGTTATGTCTCTTGACTTGTGATCCTTGGAGGGTTTTGCATGGTTTATAATTGTTTTCGTTGCGCATCCATGAATCAAAACCCTACAGTGGTATCAGAGCCACAGGTCGTAGAGCATAAACGTGTTTTATGTGTTACGTTTTGATAGTTTTAACCCTTAAAATTGTTGTTTATCGCGTAAAACAAGACAAATCAAGCATATGATGCAATTTTTCAATAAACTATCATAACAAGACCTAGTTTTTGCATTGGATGCATGAATTAGTGAGTTAGAGAAATTTTAGGATCTTAGATCTAGGGTTTGGGCATCCTTGGAGAAGAAGGAGTTCTTTCCATACAAGGAAACAACTCCCAAAGGAGGTTCGGCCCCCCTAGGGGACCGCCCCTCCATGCTTGCCGCCCAAGCATGGCTCGGCCTAGGGGTCGACCGGCCCTAGGCCCTTGCGGTTCTCTTTTTGGGCCCGGGCAATTGGATTGTTGGGCCCACTGGACCGTTTTAACCCTAGAATATCCTAAAATCAATTAAAATTGACCAAGAGCGTTAAAATTGGATTTCAACTGCTTATGTGAAATTCGCATGGTGATTGGATATGGCCTTAGGATGTGGTTTGATGTGGATGTTTAATTTTTGTGTTTTGGTTTACGGCCTGCGAGCTGATCAATTAATTATAATAATTAATTTAGGGTTTTGTGGCCTGCGAGCCATTTTTTCTCAACTTGTGAGATTTATTTTATTTAGTATAGAAGTTAGCTAGTGCTAGATAAAGTAGATTGTTAGCCAAGATTGAAGAAAAGAAGCCCAAAGCCAAAAGGAGCCACAAAAGATCGAGCATGGAGTATGGAGCATTCCACATGACTATGAAGCATGGACCAAAAGATCAAGACGCATGGAGATGTGTTTGCTTTTAGGGTTCATAGATAATTCCATTGGCTTGGAATTATCTTAGTCTAGAAAAGGCCATATCCACATCACGTTTTATTTATGCTTTGTGGTTGTTTATTTTATTGTCTTATTATTTTGTGGTTGGTGTATGGATGATGCATGCAATTAGGATAATAAGATAATTAGTCAACCCGGATGTATTATTTGGAGTTGTGCCCAAACTCAAATAGATAGATTAGTTGATATTGATCAACAAAACAATTAAAATTGAATTTAAAATCTCTCAAAATTCAAATATTGTGTTCTTGCCTTCTCGTTATTTAAACACTCATTATCATCATGATGTATCAAGTTCGTGCGTGCCAAAGCATGGCGACTTGGTTCATAATGATGGAATGCGATGGCACAAGCTAGTAATGTGCAATTGTTTAAATAAGAGGTTAAACACAACTAGGCTATTAATATGATTAAGAAACCTAGAGGCAATCAATTGGGATTATCCATATGGATGGATAAATAAGGAGTTATTTTCCCAATTGAACCAAGAGTTGCATAAGGGATGCAATTGGAATTGTTCCTACCTAAAGTAGTCAAATTATGAGTGACTTGCCAAAGCAAGCTCATAAGGAGATGAAACATGGATCTTGGCCCACTAGAAAATATAAGGATATTTTCCGCATTAATATCTTGAGGGTTAATAATCCGTAGAAAAAATAGTAGGAGCTATATTTGATAAACTAGCCATTATTGAATATAGTCAAAAATTCACAAATACGAAAACTTGCGTAGTTTCCTTTTGTAGAATTACAAATGGCAAACAACTCATCGAGTTCACTACATTCCCTACGATCTGTCCTTGATAAGGACAAGCTTTCTGGAACCAACTTCCTTGATTGGTACAGAAACTTGAGAATCGTTCTCAAGCAAGAGAAGAAACTGTACGCAATAGAGGAGCATGTTCCAGCAGGTCCAGAGAACCAAACACCTGCAGCCCTAAAGGCGTATCAAAAGCGTGTTGATGACGCTAATGATGCGGCCTGCCTTATGCAATGCACCATGACTTCTGAGCTTCAGAAGCAACACGAAAACATGAATGTTATCGATATGATCGAGCATCTGAAGCAGCTCTTCCAAGAGCAGGCAAGGGTTGAGAGGTGTGAGGTCTCTAAGGCACTGTTCAAGTGTCATCTGGCAGAAGGGAACCCGGTGGGACCCCATGTACTTCGAATGATCGGGTACTTGCAGAATCTTGCCCGACTAGGGTTCCCGGTCGGCCAAGAGTTGGAAACCGATCTCGTGTTGCAATCGTTGCCCGAGAGTTATGGACAGTTCATCATGAACTATAACATGAAAGAGATCGTGAAACCACTGCCAGATTTTCTCAATATGTTGAGGACAGCTGAACAGAGCGTCAACAAGGGTAAGGGCAAGGCCATTATGATGGTGCAGAAAGGAAAGGGCAAAAGGTTTGCCTCATCCTCCAAGGGCAAAGGCAAGTCAGTTACCAAGTCCAAGGAACCTGACCTTAAGCCTGTTGGTGGCATTGCCAAAGGTGTGACTAAAGGTGAGTGTCACTACTGCAGTCAGCCTGGACACTGGAGGAGGAACTGCCCAAAATATCTGGAGGACAAGAGGCTTGGAATAGTGATTCCACCACCACCAGGTTTTTTGTTGTAGATGTCAATTTAACTATCTCTACATCATGGGTATTAGATACTGGATGTGGATCTCACATTTAACGAAATGTGCAGGATCTAAATAGAAGTAGAAGATTGGCTAAAGGGGAGATAGATCTGCGCGTTGGGAATAGAGCAAAAGTTGTTGTGTTGGCCGTGGGCGTGTGCGAGCTATCTCTGCCTTCAGGATTAGTTTTAGAATTAAATAATTGCTATTTTGTGCCTGCTATGAGCAGAAACATTATTTCTATTTCTTATTTGGACAAGGAAGGTTTTATTATTTCAATAAAGAACAATTGTTGTTCCTTTTATTTGAATAATATTCACTATTTTAGTGCGCAATTATTTAATGGACTGTATGTCCTTGATCTAAGCAATCTTGTCTACAACATTAATACCGAGCGGATTAAAATAAATGATTTAAATCCTGCTTATTTATGGCACTGTCGTTTAGGCCACATAAACGAGAAACGTGTATCTAGACTCCATAAGGATGGACTACTACACTCATTTGATTTTGAATCATATGAGACATGCGAGGCTTGTTTATTGGGAAAAATGACAAAGTCCCCTTTCAATAAGAAAGGTGAGAGGACTAGTGAGCAATTGGCGCTCATACATACTGATGTGTGTGGGCCATTTGCCACGCCTTCCAGGGGTGGTTATGTCTACTTCATTACATTTACTGATGACTACAGTGGATATGGATTTGTGTAACTCATGAGGGCCAAATATGAATCCTTTGAAGTGTTTAAAGAATTCAAGAATGAAGTAGAGAAGCAACTTGGCAAAAGTATCAAGGCTCTACGATCGGATCATGGAGGAGAATACTTGAGCCAAGAGTTTGACGACAATCTTAGAGAGTGTGGGATCGTGTCCCAACTCACTCCACCCGGAACGCCACAATGGAATGGCGTGTCTGAGAGGAGGAATCAAACCCTATTGGATATGGTTCGATCTATGATGTGTCAAACCGATCTTCCATTATCATTTTGGGGCCACGCTCTATTAAGTGCAGCTTTCACCATTAACCGTGTTCCATCTAAGTCAGTCATGAAGACACCATATGAGATGTGGAGTGGGAGGCGTCCCACACTGTCGTTCATGAGTACTTGGGGATGCGATGTCTATGTAAAACGTTTACAATCAGACAAGCTAGGGCCAAAATCAGATAAGTGTAAGTTTGTGGGGTACCCTAAGGAAACTAAGGGTTACTACTTCTACAATCCAGCCGAGAACAAAGTGTTTGTTGCTCGGACCGGCGTGTTTCTAGAAAGAGAGTTTGTCTCTAAAGAAGCAAGTGGGAGGACTGTAGAACTTGAAGTGGTTCAAGAACCACAAATCACTGAACCGATTATGGAACATGAACAGGAACCACAAGCAGTTGTGGAGCAGCCTGTTAAGGTAACACAAGAGCTTCGTAGATCTAGTAGAGTGCTCCAGGAACCCGAGAGGTATGGACTTCTCGTGACCGATTCCGGTGACACGATGCTCATAGATGATGATCCTACTACCTATGAAGAGGCCATGAAAGGCCCAGACTCTCAGAAGTGGCGAGAAGCCATGAGATCCGAGATGGAATCCATGTATACCAACAAAGTATGGACTTTGGTGGAACCACCCGAAGGGGCGCGACCCATAGGGTGCAAGTGGGTCTTCAAGAAGAAGATCGACATGGATGGTAATGTGATTACCTATAAGGGCCGATTGGTGGCTAAATGATTCAGACAGATTCATGGTATTGACTATGATGAAACCTTTTCACCAGTCGCTATGACCAAATCCATCCGAATACTACTTGCGATTGAAGCATACCATGACTATGAGATTTGGCAGATGGATGTCAAAACAGCATTACTTTATGGGAATCTCCTCGAGGATGTGTATATGATACAGCCAGAGGGTTTTGAGGATCCAAAGCAAGCCAATAAAGTTTTTAAGCTGCAACGATCCATTTATGAATTGAAGCAAGCTTATAGGAGTTGGAATCGATGTTTTGATGAAGTAGTCAAAAAGTTTGGCTTCATCAGGAACGAAGATGAGTCTTGTGTCTACAAGAAGGTTAGTGGGATCTCTGTAGCTTTTCTGGTTTTGTATGTGGATGACATACTACTCATTGGAAATGATGTTCCCATGCTGCAATCTGTTAAAGATTGGCTAGGGAAGTGTTTCTCAATGAAGGACTTAGGGGAAGCAGCCTATATACTCGGTATAAAGATCTATAGAGATAGATTTAAGAGATTGCTAAGCCTAAGTCAAAGTACATATATTGACAAGGTGTTGAAGCGATTCAACATGCAAGATTCCAAGAAGGGATTCTTGCCCATGTCACATGGAATCACTCTTTGGAAGAGTGGTTGTCCTTCCAATGAGATTGAGAAGGAACGCATGAGTAGAATTCCCTATGCCTCGGCCATAGGATCTATCATGTACGCCATGTTATGTACTAGACCAGATGTGTCATATGCCTTGAGTATGACAAGCAGATACCAATCCAATCCAGGTGAGAGTCACTGGATTGCAGTCAAGAATATCCTCAAGTACTTGAGAAGAACTAAGGATACCTTCTTGATATTTGGCGGTCAGGAAGAGTTGCGTGTAAGGGGTTACATGTATGCAAGCTTCCAAACCGACAGAGATGACTTTAGATCACAGTCGAGATTTGTGTTTTGCCTGAATGGAGCAGCGGTGAGCTGGAAGAGTTCCAAGCAAGATACGGTGGCTGATTCTACAACACAGGCTGAGTACATTGCTGCAAATGGCGCAGCAAAGGAAGCTGTTTGGATCAGACAATTTGTTTATGAACTTGGTGTGGTTCCTAGCATTGCGGATCCAGTTGAGTTGTACTGTGACAACACAGGGGCGATCGCGCAATCGAAGGAACCTTGGTCGCACCAGAAATCCAAGCACGTGCTCAGGAAGTTTCATCTAATTCGATATATTATCGATAGAGGAGACGTTCGGATATGCAAGATTCCTACAGATGATAATCTTTCAGACCCGCTTACAAAGCCGCTTGCGCAGTGGAAGCATGAAGGGCACACTAGGAGTATGGGAATACGAGATGCACCATACTGGCTCTAGTGCAAGTGGGAGACTGTTGGAATAGATTCTCTAGAGGCATTCTAGTTTAGTATGAATTTATTTGTGGCTAGAAAATTCATTTATTATTTATTGGATATTTAATATAATGAAGTCCTTAGATTTAAAATTGTGTTGTTTATCTTAAATATCCCTAGTCCAGTATAATGATTAATGGGACAATCATCTATAGACTAGTATGGGGTTGGATTGATATGAAGATATCATGATCCAACACATAGGTGTGCATTAAGGGTAATGACGCACTGGATTGACCCATCTCCGAGAAGGCTTCATACACGTTATGTTAAGTCACAAGTGCTTTTCGCGGTGCAATGGTATTATCATCCTTAGACTTGAAGTCGCTAGTTATTCTAGTTGTGGATTATTGTGATTTTTGTAGCGTTAAACGCTACACCGTAACTGGGTAGTTATAAAGGCGTGTACCGGATACAATAAGAATCAAGCTTAGAGATCGTAGTGGACGTAGATAGAATTTTGCCCTCCCACATAACGGGAGAAAATATCCTAGGTCACTCGAGGGATAGTGCTTATAAAATTTCTGGCCAGACTCAAATAAATCAATATGGGATATTGATGTTATTTGCACGCATAAGGCTATTCCCATGGATCGAGAAAATGTGGATTGGATATACGAGTGTGACTTGTATGTATCGTGTCCAATCCGGATATAGAGACAAAGGGATGAGACAATTACTTGTACAAGGTTTGTCAAGATGACTATTCTATTAGTTGGCTAGAATGGATGTTTTGCTAGAAACCGCTCCATATTAGCAAATAGTTGCTACCAACTAGATAGAACCTATGGGGTCACACGCTATATAGATTTGAGCTAGATTTGGGAATTAATTAATAGGATTAATTAATTAGAAGGATCACTTTGCAATACCTTGCAAACTTAGTAGGGACTATTTTGCAAGGAAGGGACTAAATTGAATTCTAGTAGGACTAGAATAGGTCCTTTAGGTAGTTGGCAAGGATTTGTTGGACTATATAAAGGAAAATCCTTCCTTCCTTCCCACACTTATGTCATTATTGATCATAACTTGAGTGGGAGAGAACAAAAGGAGAGAGCAAGCAAGCAAAAGGAGCCGCCGCCCCCCTTGCTCGCCGCCCGGCCGAAACCTTCTTGTTTCGGTCTCGTTTTGCGTGATTCTTCTTCCCCTTCCTCTTTCCGGGCTAGCACCAAGGATTGGAAGATCTAGAAATCAACTCTAGGCGTAAATCAACTATAGAGAACATGACACAATTCGCGTTTGAAGTCATCAAAGGAGAACCCTAAGGTGTGTTATTGATTTCTTCATTTACCATCGTTATGTCTCTTGACTTGTGATCCTTGGAGGGATTTGCATGGTTTATTATTGTTTCCGTTGCGCATCCATGAATCAAAACCCTACACTATTTATACTGTTTGAAGCTTTGCAAATCTTCCCAGATTTTCAGCAACAACTTCCTATTTTGTAGGCAACAGCTTTGACTCTCTTTAGCAGCTTTCTCCAACGGATAGTTGATCACAATCTTCAGAGATATCGTTGTGATTTTGTCTCTAAACACTCTGAGAAGCTGTCATAAGTTTCTGATTGATCACAGGATCGAAGTATCCAACTATTTCCAAAACTGCACAAATTGAGTTTAGGAAACAATCCTGCAAATATTGGAAACAAAATTTCCTGCAATATCAAATTCAAACAGATGATATTCTATGATCAAAACATGTTAGGATAATTTGTATTTCATCATCTAATAACAGTGAATCAAACATATAAGAAATAGAAAGGGAATCAACTCAGAGAGTCTGCAGAAACCTCCCCCTGAGAATGTTCATACAGGTTATGCAGTTTCAAGGCTTTGAGTCCAGTTTCAAGGCCTTGAAAATAGCAACTATTTTCAAGCCTCTGAAACTGATTCAAGGCTTTGAAAGCTGATTCAAGGCCTTGAAATAGCTGATCTATTCCAAGCCTTGCACAACCTTATAACATACAATTACTCTATTTATACTACACTTGTAACTCATAAGGAAACATCTCGAAATGACTTTGTAATACTTGCAAACGAGCATATTGTCATCCGAGGTTCCTTCTATAGTTAACTGAGTTGCGCTATCCTTCTAGAACTTATATTAGACATTTGTTGGGTGTAATACCTCTCACGATCACTCAAGTCTCACGAACGATAACGAAAGATTCAATCACATAAGATTTACATGGTTCACTAGTCCAAATCGAGCTAACTACATCCACGGGGAAGAAAGACCTCTATTCAATGAGTAGGAACGACCAAAGATGTTTACATACGTTCATCAGACTCCAAAGGATCCCTTTATATCCCCCAAAACCTCCCTGATACAATAAGGAAACATTCTCATCCTTATTTGCCGCCTCCGGACTCTCTTCATAGGAAGGCCCGAAGTCTTCGTGCCAAGGCTGTTCGTACAAAGACATTCAACTCTTCGTGCGAGGACCTTCCTGATTTGACACAGGAAGCTCTTCTGCGAAGACTTTCCAATTTTAGCTAACACTTGTCTTCGTACGAAGACACTGGGATTCACTTCTTCGCTCTCCTTTGAGTTTCTTCTAAGTCTTCAAGTCACTTTCCAATAAATCTCCACCTTGACATGAAGTCTGTAGTCTTCAACGAAGTCTTCATCCTCCTTACGAAAAAACCTTGTCTTATCCCCTCCCGATGTGTCCTGTCCAGAGACTCACTGGACCTCGCCGGGTCCGACACGCCCCTAAGGGCTCACTGGCTCATGATGTTGAGAAATTCCAGACAATGCTGGAACTTACTCCTTGGAATCGGCTTGGTGAACATATTCGTGGGGTTGTCAGTTGTCCCCAACTTCTTCACCTTGATCCTGCTCTCGTTTCTCAGAAAGTTATATCTGACGTCGATATGCTTGGTCCTTACATGAATCGCACTCAAGCTGTCACAGTTGACTATCGCATGATCGTGATGTAAGCCTAGATCATTGACCATACATTTAGGCCACACTGCCTCCTTTGCTGCTTGATACGAATTCTTACGTGTTACTGCAAGTGCACGATTCAAGAAATGTAGGGTTGGTATTTCAACCCCTGATTTATCGATCCCACGAGGACAGGGTTACTGTATAATCATGAAGTGGCTTTACAGAATAAAAAATGTAAAAAGTAAAAGGAGGAATTTTGAGCTGATTTTGATCTAAACTAAGTACTGAAAGAAAAAACATAATTACACAATCTTTTTGGTAATTTTCTGGTAATATTTTGAACTAGGAAACTTATGAGTTAAATATCTGGGCTCCAGGATCCCTAGGACTATTCATCTTTTCCAGTTTTTCTCGATTTTAGAAACACACAGCAGTTTTATTTTTGTCAGCATACCAGTGGTACAATCTCTTCTCGGTCTCATGCACCTGTCACTACCCTGCAGATTTCGGGTCCTCTCCGCACTCCTGAATCTGCAGGTTCGTTCTAAGTCTGCTAGGGTTACAGGTTCTCCTCTCGGTCTCCTCCTAAACGTCTAGCAGTTGGTTTTATGCTTTTCAGGCTAGGCCCTTATTCTCTTCACCTCTCGGTCTATCAAGACAGGAAACTAAATTTAGCCTTCTCTTCCTAACTCTTACTCACCACTCTTGCGCACCAGATCATGTATGTATCATTCCAGTTTCGCGACTCCGTTTATGCATAAACAGCAAAAACAGAAGATAGAAAAATAAACACAACCGCTACTGTATTAAGACTTAATACAGACATGAATTCAAAGTCGGTATAAACTAAGTCGCTCAAATCATAAACCCTAGGTTCACCAAGAACCTAGGTAAAAATGTTAGCTAATGAAAACTAACATAAAGAATATAAGAGAATCAAGCAGGTGACGGTAATCTGGCGATTCTCGAGACTGCTCACGAACTCCAACTTCTGCTCTGCTCTGATTCCTTGATGTGATTCTGAATTTTTTGACCTGGATGCTTGAAACTGCTGGGCAGAACTGCTTTATATACTCCTGACGTTTTGTGCTGAAATTCTGTTTATGTCCTCAATTCTGGCCGTCTTTGACTTTTCTGCTGAAGTTTGATTTTTTCAACCGCCTTAGGAAAATTATGGATTCTTGACATGCATTTGAACGCAGCCTGTTGCGTTTGAATGCAGGCCGCTGAGCATTGAATTTGATTTTCGTTGACTTTGCCCTCATCCGTTTGAACGCAGAGCGGCTGTGTTTGAACACAATTATTATTATTATTATTATTATTATTATTATTATTATTATTATTATTATTATTATTATTATTATTATTATTATTATTATTATTATTATTATTATTATTATTATTATTATTATTATTATTATTATTATTATTATTATTATTATTATTATTATTATTATTTATTTATTTATTTATTTTTTTTCTGCATGATGACCTCCTGCGTCTGAACGCAGGGTCTGCGTTTGAATGCAGACAGCATCAGTGCCTTGGCCAAATTTCTGCATTTTCTGAGTCGGAACGCTGGGTCTTGCGTTTAGCCCATTTTTTCCCTTTTTCGGCCTCCTGGACTCAGTTTTTGTTTGGCCACCAATATTGCGTTCGGACATAAGTTGTTTTGAACTTCGGGGCTGCGTTTGGACGCAAGACTTGCGTTTGAACCCAGGGTTTTGCGTTTGAGCGCAGCTCAGCAACAGCCCCAACTTTGAAACATCGTAACTTCTTCGTCTGATCTCCGATTAGCTTCGTGACCTATCATTGGATAGCTGTTTAAGTCTAATTTCATTTGACACCAGTATCACTCAAAAATTCCTTTTATAACTAAATTTATGATCAAAAGAGTGGAGACTGGTCATTCTAGATTCTTCAACATTGCGTCTCTTTACTCCACTTGAGCGTTTCTTTGTTTCCGAACTTTGTTTCATGCCTCAAATCAACAACTCAGCATCCTTTCATGCAAAGACAACTCGAACAACTATACCAAGTGATTATATTTGCCAAATAACATCAAGTTATGCATGAAAACGTCCGAATTTCACAATTAAGCTTAAACTCATCTTTTGCATAACACAGAGGTTTTGTTGGCTAATATGTGCTCAATATTATGGAAAATCAGCTTATTACATTATAATATAAGCTCACAGATAACTCAAAATCAGCTTATTACTCCTCGTGTTGGTGCTGGTGAAGCTAGGGTGCGTACAATATGCACGCCTCTTCATATTCATGATACTTTTTTTATTGTAAGCAATTAATTGGTTTGTGTGCATCCTCTTTTCTGTGCTAACTGTGGAAGCTGTCACAGTAGGGAGGACTCAGGGACTAAATTGGCCCCAAGTCAAAATTTTCACGCCACATGCTTATAATTTCCCTGGTTCCTTGCGTTCCTGAGAAAACAAAGCTCAAGAAATACCTGTGAGGTAACTACGAAAATAATAATAATATATTTTTCAATTATTTTTCAATTTTTTTAACTCTCTAAACTAGTTCCTAATTGACAATAAACCGCCGTCCCCGGCAACGGCGCCAAAAACTTTTTGATGTGCACGGTTTTTTCTTTTTTATTTTTGAGTCAACCCACCAACCATTTAAGACCCTACTGTTAGGTATATAATTAAAAAGAATCATAAAAAATCAGAAAATTTTGAGGAAGGGAAATTGAAATAACAAGAAACTTGGGGAGAGTCCAATGATAGGTCTCCAAAGGAGAAGAAAAACCACACCGAGGTGTAGGTGGCAGTATAACGATTAGAGCCCATGCGCCTCATAATCCACAAGTAGTTGTCACCTGAGCTAGGAATCCGACTAGTGCCACACCGCCGTCATTTAGGTAGTCGACAACTTGCCTACGGGCGCCATCACGGTCACCGCATCAGAGTGGAGTGATTGGCTCATAACGGACCCACTGTCCTGCTTCTTAGCCATAGGTACAATTAGTTAGCCCTTTAGAAGCTGTTCACCCGTTTTATTCACAGCCACTGTAGCCTAGGATGCCTTCTTTGGGACTTTCATCACTTGTTTAGTTGGCTAGTACTACGCGTTATGACAGAGGGTGTGAGTTAGGGAGGGTTTCTGATGGACGAGTACTTCATTATAGATCAGTTTTGGACAACTTGAGGGTGAGACAGGGTGAGTTAGAGGCGACATCATTAATTTGCTGAAGGTGGTTCACTGCATTAAATAGTGATCACAGGTGGAGTAGTCGCGTGCGAGGCATCTTTCCGCACAAACTGGGTTTTGCGGGTTGTTAGGATTAATTGGTGGTCGTGCTGATTTCTACATCTTAGGTGATGAGGAGGTTTGGTAGGACTACACATTCTGATATTTTTCGAATACAGCGATCTGCGCTTCATGATTACTGTGGGGGTGCCAAAAACTTGACACGAATTCTTACGTGTTACCGCAAGTGCACAGTTCAAGTAATATAGCACTGGTATTTGAACCCTGAGTTATCGATCCCGCAAGGACAGGGTTACTGTGTAATCAGGAATTAGCTTTAAAGAGTAAAAAAAGGTTAAAAGTAAAAGGAGGAATTTTGAGCTGGTTTTTATCTAAACTAAGTACTGAAAGTAAAAACAGAATTACACAATATTTTTGGTAATTTTCTGGTAAAAATTGGAAGTAGGATACTTACAAAATAAAGGTCTAGTCTCCAGGATCACCTAAGGTTACTATTCAACTTTTCCAGTTTTTCTTGATTTCAGAAACACTCAGCATTTTTGTTTATGCCAGCAATCCAGTGGTACAATCTCCTCTCGGTCTCATGCACCTGTCACTACCCGGCAGATTTCCAGGTCCTCTAGGCACTCCTAAATCTGCAGGTTCGTTCTAAGTCTGGTAGGGTTACAGGTTCTCCTCTCGGTCTCCCCCAAAACGTCTAGCACTTGGTCTTATGCTTTGCAGGCTAGTCCCTGATTCTCTTCACCTCTCGGTCTATCAAGGCAAGAAACTAAATCCATCCTTCTGTTCCTAACTCTCACTGGCCACTCTCGCACACCAGATCATGTCTGCAGCATTCCATTTTCGTGACCCCGTTCATGCATAAGTAGTAAAAAACGAAGACAGAATAATAAACAAAACATCTACGGTATTAAGACTTAAACAGTTATGAATCCAAAGTCCGGATAAACTAAGTCACTAAAATCATAAACCCTAGGTTCACCGAGAACCTAGGTAAAAAGTTTAGCTAATGAAAACTAACATAAAGTAGAGAAGAGAATCAAACACGTGACGGGAATCTGGCGATTCTCGGGACTGCTCCTGAACTCCAACTTCTGCTCTGCTCTGATTCCTGGATCTGATTCTGAATTTTCTGACATGGATGCTTGAAACTGCTGGGCAGAGCTGCTTTATATATTGCTAACGTTTCCATATTCCTATGTTGAAAATTCTGTTTCTGTCCTCAATGCTGGCCGCCTTTTGACTTTTCTGCTGAAGTTTGACTTTTTTCATCTCCTTTGGAAAATTCAGGAAATCTTGACATGCGTTTGAACGTAGAGGGTTGTATTTGAACGCAGCATGCTGAGCGTTGACTTTGAATTTCGTCGAATTTTCCCTCATCCGTTTGAAGGCAGAGGGGCTGCCTTTGAACACAGGTTTTTTTTTTTTTCTGTTCTGCATGTCGAGCTACTGCGTCTGAACGCAGACAGCTTCAGTGCCTTAGCCAATTTTTGCATTTTCTGCGTCTGAACGCCGGATCTTGCGTTTAGCCAATTTTTGCCCTCTGGGCCTCAGTTTTTGCATTTGGCCACCAATCTTGCGTTCGGACATAAGGTTTTTCGGACTTCGGGGCTGTGATTGGATGCAGGACATGCGTTTGAACACAACCCTCTGCGTCTGAACGCAGCTCAGCAACATCCCCAAATTTGAAATAACGTAACTTCTTCGTACGATCTTTTAGCTTCGTGACCTATCATTGGAAAGCTCTTGAATTCTACTTTCATGTGCCACCAGTAGCACTCTAAAATTCCTTGTAAAACTCAAGTTATAATCGAACGAGTGGAGACTATTGATTCCAGCTTCTCCAACTTTGCGTCTTTTACTCCTCTTGAGCTTTTCTTTGTTTTTGAAGTTCGTTGCATGCCTCAAATCAACCACTCAGCATCCTTTCCTGTCAAGAAAACATGAACAACTATACAAAGCGATTATATTTGCCAAATAACATCAAATTATGCATGAAAACACCCGAATTTTATAATTAAGCTTAAACTCATCTTTTGCATAGCACATAGGTTTTGATTGTCAATATGTGCTCAATCTTATGGAAATTCAGCTTTTTACTTTATAATATATTGCTATCAATATCCCCTGCATAGTCCGAATCCAAGAACCCACCTACCAAGATTTCTTCATTAACCCCATAACATAGGCCAATGTCTGACGTACCCTTAAGGTACCTGAATATGCGCTCCACCGCCTGCCAATGGTCCTTCCCTGTTTGAGCCATAAAACGACTAACCACACTAACAGCGAATACTGTGTCCAGTCAAGTACATAGCATAGCATACATAAGGCTTCCAGCTGCGCTAACAGATGGAACCTTGGACATGAACTCCTTCTCCTCCTCAGTCTGAATGGTGTACATTCCGAGCTTGCTGTTAGTTGCCATAGGAGTATCTATAGCTTTTTCAGATAAAATCTCAAATCTACTCAAGATCTTCTTGATGTATCCATGCTGTGACAAGAAGAGCTTCTTCTTATTCCTGTCTCTATAGATCTCAATTCCCAGTATCTTCAAAGCAGCCCCCAGATACTTCATCTCGAATTTCGTGCCAAGGGACCTCTTCAATTCTCTGATGTCATTGATATCCCGAGTTGCGATCAAAATATCATCCACGTAGTGAATAGGTAAATACGTGATCCACTTTGCAACTCCTTGTGATACACGCACCAATCATACTCGCATTTGTGGTAACCAATCTTCAACATGAAGATGTCAAACCCCTTGTACCATTTCCTTGGTGACTGCTTAAGTCCATAAAGAAATCTCTTCAGCTTGCACACGTGGTTCTCTCTTACAGGAACTTTGAAACCCTTCCGGTTGGCTCATGTATATCTCTTCTTCCAACTCTCCATGTAGAAAAGTTTTCTTAACATCCAATTTCTCAAGTTCTAGGTCGTGGTGTGCCACTAAATCTAGTAACACTTGGATAGAAGTATGTCTGACCACCGGTGAGTAAATCTCGTTGTAGTCAACTCCCTCTTTCTTTTTGAACCCTCTTGAAACTAGCCTTTCCTTATACTTGACGCCCTCTCCAGATGTAGTTCGTTCCTTTCTTCTAAAAACCCACTTGCAGCTGACAATCTTCCTTCCCGCATGCAATTTAACAAGATCTCAAGTCGAGTTCTTGCTAAGAGACTTCATCTCCTCTCCCATCGCGACAATTCAGTGTGCTGACTCAGAACTAGATATAGCGGCCTTGTAGGAGGATGGCTCATCCTCTACCGATTCTGCTACATGTAATGAATATCCCACCATACCATCATCTTTGTATCTTGCCGGAGGCTTTATGACTCTCCTTGGTCTTCCTTCATCAATTCTTTGATGATCTGGTTCCTCTAGTGTAGACGCATCCTCACTATCAGACTCTTATGCTTCTTCCCCTTAGGCTTGTGGCGGCGGTGTAGGGATTTTGGCATCCTTAGGATCAGTAGGATCCGACTCTCCCTCCACCTTCTTCTCTGCATCCCCAAACTCCACCTCCACGGATTTCTTCAACATATGAGTCTCGTCAAAGACTACACTTTTGCTAAGTATAATCTTGTTGTCCGCCCATATCTTGTGTCCCTTCACAACCGTTCTGAAACCCATGAATACTCCCTTCTTAGCTCTTGGTTCTAGTTTTCCATCATCAACGTGATAATAGGAAACACAACCAAAAACTATCAAATCTGAATAATCCACTGCTCTACCGGACTAGACTTCAATAGGAATCTTGCATCCTATACCTGTGTGCGGGCTCCGATTTATGAGATAGCATGCCATGGAAAATGCTTCACCTCAAAAGCCTCTGGAAAGATCTGCAATCGAAATCATGCACGTTGCTTTCGCTAAAAGTGTCTGCTTCATTCTCTCGACTACACTGTTCTGCTGTGGTGTGTGTCGAACGATGCGATGGCGTGCAATTCGTGTTTCATTGCAGAATCCATCTATTGAGTCAAGATCCCTGAATGTGCTTTGACTGGTAAATTGTTTTGGGGTGATGAAAGACAAAAGGCTAAGATAAGCAGCAAAGGCATTCCAGTAATCTCAAAGCCTTGAGATTGACTGAACTTCAAAGCCTTGAGTTATCTTATTTTGCTTTATGTTCTAACATTCCAGTGTTGCAGAATTGGATATCTGATTATGCAAATCAGTGGATTATGGTATATACTTTTGGATTATACTATTTATATATCTAACACAATTGCAGATGATCAGAACAGGAAGAATCAAAGTTATCTGGGTTTAACTTTGAAACTCTGTGAAGCAGGTTCAGAGCTCCAAGGCCTTGAGATATGCCTTGAGCTGCTGACAGTTTTTACAGAACTTAATTGATTCTTTCTTGCAGGTTATGACTCTTAGTATTGTGATTATCTACTCACTTCTAAGTGTCCTAAACTTGTTTTTCATGATTCATATGTTTTAATAGATATGCAGATTATTGTTCTAAGTTTATTAAACAGTTTTATTAGAAATTGTATAACCAAACAGTCTTAGTACTGTTAGCTTTCTGGATTTTGTTGTTGCAGTATTTCTATGTTGTTGCAGGGTTTTTAAACGGGCAGGAGAAATCTCAACAAACTCCAACGGATATCCACTTGAAGTTGTTTGAATTTAAGTTGAAAACACAAGGAGGATTTGTAGGAACTGAGATCCTAAAATCTCTCAATCAGTTGCAGCTGTGGATAAAAGAGTCTGGTTTGAATTTTGAAGAGGAGAGGGGCTTGCAGAATACTCTGAGAGGTGTGAAAAATTCGTGGGAGATCATTCATTTAAACACACAATCATTCAAGCTTCATTCCAGACTTCTGAAGATCAAATCAATCCATTTTTTCAGAAGAACACTTCCAGGCTTCAACAGATTATCTTCATACTGTGTTCTTCACTTGTACTTCCATTTGTGTATCTCTATATTATCTCAAACATCACTTAAACTAGTGGTTGGTTGTTCAAGTGAACAACAATAGGTTCTTGTTAGCTCAACAGTTAGTAGCTGGAACTAGATAGGTTTGGAACCACAAGCTTTATAGGTGTAAGGGAAATCACTTAGGCTTGAAGATCTAGGGTTGTTTCTGTGTGAGTAATAAGAAGTGTTTGCCCATCCTGGTGGGATTAGATCCCTCAGGCAGAGATTAGGTCCATTGGGACTGAACTCTGTAAATTGCTTTGTGTTCTTTACTTTTCTGTTTGACTATTATCTGCTGCACACAACTCAAATCAAACTAGGGTTTAAAAGCTGTTTAGAATTGTTCACAGCTCAAGGCCTTGAAGCTTACAATTTTGCCTTAGTGAGTTTCATACAGTTTACAAAATCTCAAGGCCTTGAGATTTGAGTTTCACACAAAGCTTTCCTGTTAAACTTTAAGTTTTGCAAAAAGTTTCCATACTCTATTCAACCCCCCCCCCTTCTAGAGTATTTAGGTCATGTATTTAGTCTACATTACACACTTTCAATTGGTATCAGAGCTTGTGTCACTGTTTTTAGATCTAACAATCTGGTGACTATGAGTAATGCAGGAGATAGTGGATTCTCACAAGGAAGGGCAGCCAACACACCTCCATTGTTCTGTGGTGACAACTTCATGCATTGGAAGGCATTGATGAAGATGTTCATCATAGATCAAGACATGGAACTATGGTCAATAGTTCAGAATGGTCCTCATGAGTACTAATCTACAATTGATGGAGTCAGAACTGTCAAGTATGAAGAAAATCTTTCAGTCACTCAACTGGAAAAGGTATCCAAAAATTACAAGGCTATGAATTTGCTATATTGTGCTTTTAAATGCAGATGAGTTCAACAGAGTGTCAAACTGCAAGAGTGCTAAAGAAGTGTGGGATAAACTAGTGGTGACATATGAAGGAACCAGCCAGGTTAAGCAGACAAAAATCAACATTCTTCTGAGGCAATATGAGTTGTTCAAGATGAATTCAGATGAGACCATCAAGGAAATGTTCAAAAGATTTACTGATGTGGTGAACAACTTGGATTCATTGGGAAAGAAGTTCTCAAATGAAGAGAAGGTCAGAAAGATTCTGAGAAGTTTTCCAAAAGCCAAGTGGGAGCCAAAGACAACAGCCATTGAGGAAGCTCAGGACTTGAGTCTTCTTCAGCTAGATGATCTACAAGGAAAGCTGCTCACTCATGAAATGTCCATGAAGGATGTGGAAGGTGATTTGAGTGAAAATATCAGGAACCTAGCACTTAAGGCATAAGACAGTGA
Organism: Linanthus parryae; assembly: GCA_023055425.1. Classification (NCBI taxonomy): domain Eukaryota; kingdom Viridiplantae; phylum Streptophyta; class Magnoliopsida; order Ericales; family Polemoniaceae; genus Linanthus; species Linanthus parryae. The sequence goes on from JALGPY010000030.1 coordinate 1,546,708, forward strand.
ACAATCTCAAAGCCTTGAGACTGAGGATGAACCTGATGATGAAGATGCTTTAGCATTGATCTCCAAGGCCTTGGCCAGGATTCTCAAAAAGAAAAGAAACTCTGGTAACAGGGATTACAACAGAGAGAGATCAAAACCTTCAGGAAGCAAGGATTACAAAGATAAATCTTCATCACAGTCACATAAAACTAAAGTAATGAATTGTTTTGAGTGTGGTGATGCAGATCATTTAGTAAGGGACTGTCCACAAAAAAAGAAGAAGAACAGGAATTTTCAGAAAAAGGATGGTGACAACAGGAGGAAGAAAGCCATGATGGCTTCTTGGAGTGATTCTGATTCATCAAGTGACTCAGACACAGAAGACGAGCAAGCAAACTTATGCTTCATGGCAAAGCATAATGAGGAAAGTTCATGAGACAGACACATTGAAGACATGGTAAAAATTTTACTTGCTAGTCCTTCTGATGTACTTCATGAAATTCTCAAAAGTATGTTTTTAAATGAGAAAAGTTATAGAAATGAGATTTATGCTTTAAAGATTAAGGTTCATGAGCAGGTAAAAGAAAACCTGGACCTAGTATTTTCAAACAAAACTGTTGAAGTTTCTAAGACAAAGCTGGAAAAAGACTTCAAGGCCTTGGACAGCAGGTTCAAAGTCTTGAAGGCACAAATAAAAGAGGTTGTTGATCAAAACACTCTTTTAACTGAAAGATATGCTGATCTAAAGAATCATTCTGAGAATTTAGAACAACAGATCTGCTCTTTGACTGAGAAACTTCAAGAGTCAAAGAAGGTCCTAGCAAAGTTTACAGGCTGAGAACATAATATGAATCTCATTCTTGGAGGAAGTCTGAAATCAATGCATAAAAGTGGGATTGGCTATAATCCAAATTTTCCAAAGAAAGGCCAAACTACTTTTGTCAAATCTGGTAGCAGACATTCTCCAAAATGTCATTACTGTGGAAAAATTGGTCATGTCAGATTAACTTGTCCCTTCAGAAGATCAGAACCTCACATTATGAGGAATACTTATCCTTATCAGCTTAAGGGACAGGTTAGGCAGATTTGGGTTCCAAAAGGAATTAGGCCACCAAATATGGCTGATTCTGAGTATGACTCAAAGTTCTGCACTTGGTCTAACGGCCTGTTGAGGCAATGATTTGTTTTTTGCAGGATGTCACCAAGGCCATGAAAGATCAGAAATGGATATTAGACAGTGGATGTTCCAGACATATGAGTGGAAAGAGGTCTCTCTTTACTGAACTTACAGAAAAATATGGAGGAACAATCACACTTGGTGACAAAGCAAAATGCAATATCATTGGTATAGGTAGTATTGGTAATGGTTTTACAAATTCTATATCTGATGTTTATCTGGTAGATGGACTTAAGTATAATTTGCTTAGTATCTCTCAGTTATGTGATAAAGGTTATAAAGTTGTATTTGACAAGGAGAAATGTGTGGTGCAAGATGAGAAATCTGGTGATTGCATACTCACTGCTCCTAGATCATATAATCTATATGCTATGAATACTAACAGTGTTGCAGCTGACAAGCTAAAATGCCTCATGGCCTTGAAGGAAGATTCAAAGCTTCGGCACAGAAAGCTTCGGCATATTAGTATACATACTTTGAATAAACTCATCTCAAAGGACTTGGTAAGAGGTTTACCATCACAGAAATTTTCAGATGATGAGGTTTGCAAGGCATGTGTACAAGGTAAACAGACCAGAAGCTCATTTAAGCCAAAGAACTTTGTAAGTACTTCCAGACCCTTAGAATTGCTGCATATGGACTTGTGTGGTCCTATGAGAGTTCAGACCCAAAAAGGTAAGAGGTATATGCTTGTTATAATTGATGATTACTCTAGATTTACTTGGGTGATGTTTATTAGAGACAAAACTGAAGCTTTATCTGAGTTTTCTAGATTGTGCAAAGAGCTTCAAACTTTGAAAAACTTACTTGTTGCATCCATTAGAAGTGATCATGGTAGAGAGTTTGATCAACTTGACTTTGATTTTTTTTTGTGCAAATCATGGTATTTCACATAACTTTTCTGCACCTAGAACTCCACAGCAAAATGGAGTAGTTGAAAGGAAAAATAGGACACTTGAGGATATGTCCAGAACCATGCTTCTTGAAAGTAATTTGCCAAAGTTTTTATGGGCAGAAGCTGTTAACACTGCCAATTATGTGCTGAATAGATGCTTGATTAGACCTATTTTGAAAAAGACTCCTTATGAACTGTTTAAAGGGAGAAAGCCTATTGTTTCTTATTTTAAACCCTTTGGTTGTATCTGTTTTGTGCATAATAATTGTAGAGACAATCTTGGTAAGTTTGATGCTAGAAGTGATGAAGGTGTATTTCTTGGATATTCTCAAACTAGCAAAGCTTATAGAGTTTATAATAGAAAAACCAAGATTGTGGAAGAGAGCATTCATGTAATTTTTGATGAAAGTACTAAGGATTCTACGAGTGAAAGTTTTGCAGATCTAGATTTGAACAAGCATGAATCAGATGATGATGCTGTGAAAGAAGACAAAGGCAAAACTAATGTAAAAAATCAACCAGCAGAATCTCAAGGCCTTGAACCTCCTGCTGAACCAAAATCTCAAAGCCTTGAGACAGAAACTGAAACTTTCTATGATGCTCCCTCTACTATTTCAAGAACTCAAAGCCTTGAAGGAGAATACTCTTGGGTACTAAGAAAGAAGTTTAAGTACCTTGCAGACCATCCAGCTGACAACATTATATCAGATCCATCAACTGGAACACAGACAAGAGGACAGTTAAAGAACTTGTGTGCTTTTAGTGCATTTGTATCTTTGATTGAGCCTAAGAATACTAAGGAAGCTCTGGAAGATGCAGAATGGATTATTGCAATGCAGAGTGAGCTGAATGAGTTTGAAAGGAACAAGGTTTGGAATCTGGTCCCCATACCTAAAGAGAAGTCAGTTATTGGAACCAGATGGGTATTCAGAAACAAGCTTGATGAGAATGGCAAAGTGGTAAGAAATAAAGCCAGACTGGTAGCTCAAGGATATAATCAGGAAGAAGGTATAGATTATGAGGAGACTTTTTCTCCTGTTGCCAGGTTAGAAGCAATTAGAATACTTCTTGCATTTGCATCTCACAATCACATAAAGCTTTATCAAATGGATGTTAAATGTGCTTTTCTAAATGGATATTTACAAGAAGATGTTTTGTAGCACAACCTCCTGGTTTTGAAGATGAAAATTTTCCTGATCATGTTTATAAACAGGACAAAGCTCTTTATGGTTTAAAACAAGCTCCAAGGGCTTGGTATGACAGACTTTCAAAATTTCAACTTGAAAACAATTTCAGAAGAGGCTTAGGTGACAAAACTCTTTTCATTAAACATCAACAAAGTGATCTGTTAGTAGTTCAGATTTATGTAGATGATATATTATTTGGTGCTACTAATGATGCTCTTTCAAAAGAGTTTTCTAGTCTGATGTGCAGGGAGTTTGAGATGAGCTTATTGGGTGAACTGAATTTCTTTCTTGGACTTCATATATTACAAATGAAGAAAGGAATTTTTGTGCATCAAGGAAAATATACCAAGGACTTATTGAATAAGTACAACATGTCACAGTCCAAGGTGCTTAAGACCCCTATGAGTCCATCACTCTCTTTAGACAAAGATTCAACTGGTAAGAGTGTGAATCAGAAGGAATACAGAGGTATGATTGGATCCGTGTTATATTTAACTACTAGCAGACCTGACATTATGTTCAGTGTCTGTATGTGTGCTAGATTTCAAGCAGATCCTAAGGAAAGTCATCTAACTGCAGTTAAAAGAATTTTTAGATATTTGAATGGAACCAGAGACTTAGGGCTTTGGTATCCAAGAAGATCTAATTTTATGTTGAGTGGCTATTTAGATGCAGATTTTGCAGGTTACAAAGTAGACAGGAAAAGTACTTCTGGATGCTGTCAATTTCTTGGATCTTCATTGATCAGTTGGCACTCCAAAAAGCAAAATTCTGTAGTATTATCAACTGCAGAAGCTGAATATATTGCAGCTGGTGCTTGCTGTTCACAAGTGTTATGGATTGCTCAGCAACTTAGGGATCTTGGCTACAACTTCAGAAATGTGCCAATTCATTGTGACAATATAAGTGCTATTTCAATCTCTAAGAATCCAGTTCAGCACTCAAGGACAAAGCACATAGATGTGAGACATCATTTCCTTAGAGATCATGCAGAACAAGGTGATGTTGTTTTAAATTTTATCTCTACTTCAAGGCAGATTGCTGATATTTTCACTAAACCTTTGCCAGATGATAGGTTTTCATCTCTAAGGCTTGATTTGGGGATGTTAAACAATGATGCATTGGTTTAGGGGGAGTACTAGTACCTATATGTGTATATGTGCTGGAATCTCAAAGCCTTGAGATTATACTTTCTGAAGCCTTGAAAGTAGCTCAAAGCTTTGAAGTTTCTCAAACTGCAGAAAATCTCAAGGCCTTGAGATTGTTCTCCAGGTCTTGATAATATCTGTAATATTTGTTTTAAAAAAATGGATCATCAAATATTATATCTTATCTTTTTAGATAACTGTATAATATTTGAATTACTCAGAGAATTTTCTAAAATATCCCAAAAAGATTTTTCAAGATTCTATTTTTGCATGTAGATATTGCAGAGTCCTTTTATGACTCATCCTTTTCAACTTACTTAAGCTGAAAGTCAGGGCTTTTTCTTCTCATTCTCTTCCAATTTTCTGCGACTACTACTCTCTCTCTCTCTCTTTCTCTCAATTCCTCTCAATCACATTCTCTTCTCAAAACCCTAAAACCTAAAACGGGGCGCAAATCAGCCAGAATTCAGCAACAGAGAAAGCCCTCTGGCAGATCCAAGAAGAGAGCAAACAAGAAGGAGAAGATAGTATTTCTGATTCATATTCAGAAAATACTCAAAGCTTGCATGAGGATACCCCTCCTGCATAGAAGTCAAGAACAGAGAAGGGAGATGAAGGCTCAAGTGTTGATCCACAACAGGAGACTCAGGGTTGTGATCAACCTAGGTCAGATAAGAAGAAAGGGGGAGAAAAGAGAAAGGCTACTGAAGAGGAGAAAGGGAAATCAACTCAGGAAAGCCAGAAGAAACCAATTGTAGGAGGACAAGAAAAGACCAAACCCTCTGAGAAGAAGACTAGGGTTAAGCAAGTTCCTGCTGCAACTAAGAAAGGATATCAAGGTAAGAATGCACTTCCAACTGAGTGGTTTGTTAGTTCTGAAGTTAGAACTGTTTGGATGCAAGGATATGCATCATCTAAAGTAGCTTTCTGTAGCATGATTTTTGATGAGTTGTTGGATAAACTGGACATAGAATGCATGAGAAAATTGAGGGAAATTTCTGTTTGGAAAGTTCTAAATCCTAGTTCAAAGGATTATCCTAGGTTAACTAGGTTATTTTATCTGAACTTGGTGTCTGAAGGTGATGATAGAATGGTATTAACATCTAAAGTGGCTGGTGTGGATTTGAGGTTAGATCATAGGACTTTTACCAAAGTCTTGGGCATTCCTAGAAAATACAATGTTGGAGATTATCCTGATAGGAAGGAGTGTTTGGATAAGGCAAAGGAGATGTTCTTTGTTGAAGATGTTCCCTCTGGTCCAAAGCAGTTGACACACTGTGTGCTCAACTGTGAAGCCAAAATTTTGTTTACTATTCTAATGAGGAGTGTAGTTCCCAGGGAGAACTCAAGAGAGTTGGTAACTGATAAAGTTATGATTTTGATGTATCTGATATCTCAAGGGTTTGAGATAGATTTGCCAACAGTTGTTATGGAGCATATGATTTATTGTGCAACCAGTAGAAACCATCCTCTTCCATATGCCAACCTGTTACCTCTTTTCTTTGAGTATTTTGATGTGCCTGTGAAAGGAGAAGAAAAGATTACTAGAGGTTTTGGGTTGATAGATGAGACTGCACTTCAGAGGATTGGGGTAGTTCAGACTGGGAAAGGGCATTGGAAATTTTATTCTGATTTGTCAAAGGAAGAACTTGCTGAGAAGGAGTTTGTGAAGCCTAATGGGACTGCATCTGGGAAAGGAAAAGCCAATGAGGATTACTCTCTGTTGGTTGAGAAGTTAGAAGATCAGCAGGTTGAGATTGAAGATCTCAGACAAAGGTTGTTTGACCTGTCAATTGAATTCAACCAGTTCAAGGGCTTGATGAATACTATGAATGGGAAGTTTGATATTGTCATCAAGGGTTTGAATCTGGAGAAGATACCTTCTGCTACTAGTCATGACACCAGTGTGGATTCAGAAGAGAAGCTGGGAGATTTTCTGAAGAAGAAGAAGAAGCCAATTCTAGTGGTGCTAGCTTCAAAAGACTTGTTCGAACAAACTGATGAAGAATATGCTGGTGAAGACACATGTGTTGATGCAGCTACAGAGGTAGATTCAGTACAGGCTAAGAAGAAAGTGGATGAGATAATTCAAGAAGTGGTTGCTGAAGTGGAAGCTGAACAAGAAGGTAATCAGTCTGCAGAAGATGCTGCAAGTGAGGAAGAAATTGAAGAAGGCTCAGAGAAAGGCCAGACATCAAAGAATAAGTGAAGATCAGAGACTGCCAAAGCCTTGACCTTCTATCTCATTCTCTTCTATCTTTTCTGTCTCAAGGCCTTGACTTTTTAGCTATTTTTTTTATTTTTAGACTCTGAGTAATGATCCTACATTTCTTCAACCTTATTTGATGAAAGTCAAAAAGGGGGAGAGTTAATGTGGTATTTGTGTTCATGTGGTATTTGTGTTCTCTGTTTGCAGTATTTGGACTAGTAATAATAAGATTGGTATTTGTGTTCATGTGGTATTTGTGTTCTCTGTTCGCAGTATTTGGACTAGTAATAATAAGATTTTCCTAGTTATTTTGGTGAATTGTTGTTTTTGTGGTAATTTGTAATTCTCACTGGTTATCTGTATGGGTTCAGTATATATATATTGTATCTGCAAATTTTGGTTATTTAATTTTTGAACATGAGTGGCATGAAGATCTATGCAAGACTATAGGTTTTGTCTTTCATCAAGGGGGATATTGTTGAGTCAAGATCCCTGAATGTGCTTTGAATGGTAAATTGTTTTGGAGTGATGAAAGACAAAAGGCTAAGATAAGCAGCAAAGGCATTCCAGTAATCTCAAAGCCTTGAGATTGACTGAACTTCAAAGCCTTGAGTTATCTTATTTTGCTTTATGTTCTAACATTCCTGTGTTGCAGAATTGGATATCGGATTATGCAAATAAGTGGATTATGGTATATACTTTTGGATTATACTATTTATATATCTAACACAATTGCAGATGATCAGAACAGGAAGAATCAAAGTTATCTGGTTTTAACTTTGAAACTCTGTGAAGCAGGTTCAGAGCTCCAAGGCCTTCAGATATGCCTTGAGCTGCTGACAGTTTTTATAGAACTTAATTGATTCTTTCTTGCACGTTATGACTCTTAGTATTGTGATTATTTACTCACTTCTAAGTGTCCTAAACTTGTTTTTCATGATTCATATGTTTTAGTAGATATGAAGATTATTGTTCTAAGTTTATTAAACAGTTTTATCAGAAACTGTATAACCAAACAGTCTTAGTACTGTTAGCTTTCTGGATTTTGTTGTTGCAGTATTTCTATGCTGTTGCAGGGTTGTTAAACGGGCAGGAGAAATCTCAGCAAACTCCAACGGATATCTACTTGAAGCTGTTTGAATTTAAGTTGAAAACAGAAGGAGGATTTGTAGGAACTGAGATCCTAAAATCTCTCAATCAGTTGCAGCTGTGGATAAAAGAGACTGGTTTGAATTTTGAAGAGGAAAGGGGCTTGCAGAATACTCTGAGAGGTGTGACAAATTTGTGGGAGATCATTCATTCAAACACACAATCATTCAAGCTTCATTCCAGACTTCTGAAGATCAAATCAATCCAGTTTTCCAGAAGAACACTTCCAGGCTTCAACAGCTTATCTTCATACTGTGTTCTTCACTTGTACTTCCATCTGTGTATCTCTATATTATCTTAAACCTCACTTAACCTAGTGGTTGGTTGTTCAAGTGAACAACAAGAGGTTCTTGTTAGCTCAACAGTTAGTAGCTGGAACTAGATAGGTTTGGAACCACAAGCTGTATAGGTGTAAGGGAAATCACTTAGGCTTGAAGATCTAGGGTTGTTTCTGTGTGAGTAATAAGAAGTGTTTGCCCAATCCTGGTGGGATTAGATCCCTCAGGCAGAGATTAGGTCCATTGGGACTGAACTCTGTAAATTGCTTTGTGTTCTTTACTTTTCTGTTTGATTATTATCTGCTGCACACAAATCAAATCAAACTAGGGTTTAAAAGCTGTTTAGAATTGTTCACAGCTCAAGGCCTTGAAGCTTAAAATTTTGCCTTAGTGAGTTTCAGACAGTTTATAAAATCTCAAGGCCTTGAGATTTGAGTTTCACACAAAGCTTTCCTGTTAAACATTAAGTTTTGCAAAAATTTTCCATACTCTATTCAACCCCCCCCCCTTCTAGAGTATTTGGGTCCTGTATTTAGTCTACATTACACACTTTCACCATCAAACTATGATGAACAAAACTCTAATCGGTTTTCCGTGCGCATCCTATTCACCTTCTTTCCCACCTGATTTGGTACTAGCGTCTTCCACTCCTTGAATCTTGTGAAGTCTTCTCTCATGTGCTTCATCACGAATATCCAAGTCATCCTGGAGTAATCATCTATGATGCTCAGAAAATACATGTACCGGACGATCGCCTCGACTTGTGATGGGACCCAACAATCCGAATGGATGTAATCAAGATTACCTTTCGTTCTATGAACCGCCTTAGGGAACTTGCTACGATGTAGCTTCCCATACACTCAGTGCTCACAAAACTCTAGGCTCTTGAACGCATTCCCAGTGATACCCCTTCTTGTGAAGTTCCTGCATTCCACGTTCACTCATATGACCGAGCCTCATATGCCACAGCTTAGTCAGATCAGCTTCCTTAATCTCGACTGAGGCAACTCCGACAGACCCTGTGATAGCCGAACCTTGTATCACATATAAATTCCCATCCTTGACCTCCTTGAATAGCACATACTAGTCCTTGTAGACGCATAATCCTCCACCTTCATCCTTGAACCTGAAACCCTTGCTGTCAAGTAGACTCAAAGAAATTAGATTCTTTGTGACAAGCGGTACATGTCTCACCTCCTTCAATGTGCATGTCTTCCCATCCACAGTTTTGAACATAACTGAGTCTTTTCCTATGAACTTGCAAACAACTCTATTTTTCATATGAACGGATCCTCCATCTGCACGGTTGTAGCTTGTAAATAGCTCCAAGATAGAACATATGTGATAAGAAGCTCCTGAATCTAGAAACCACGCATCGGGTGAATGCATGACATCATCCTCCAGTAGAATGAAATCATCCTCACATGAATTCTCCTTGTCCACCACGGCTACAGAGCCATGCTTTCCCTGTTTTCCTCAATTCGTGCAATCCCTCTTCTTGTGCCCTTTCTCTTTGCAAAAGGAACAGACATCATTGGATAACTTAGAACCGGAGAAATGGTTTGTCTTGTTCTTCTTACCCTTCCTGCTTCCCACCATCTCCATCAACCTAGAAGCATGATCCTCAGTACCTATGCCTGCACCCTTATAGCGCAATTCCGTAGCATGGAGCGCCGATCTGACCTCCTCTAGAGATAAGAGAGTTTTTACTAACCAATAAAATTAAATATTAACGCAATTATTTAAACTGAGAGTAAATTGATGAGAAAAATATCAGTATTTTCTCTAGGTTCACTAGGTTTCAACCGTTAAACAAATTACGTCTGAAACACGGATGATGATTTGATTTGCCAAACGAGCAATAATGATAACCGAGTTACCAAGCTAGCTTTCTATGCCCAGGTCAAATTACAACCGAGTTACCAAGTTCTATTTATCCCTAAAACATATAATGACGATCATCTAATTCTACTCAACGTCCGGGCAATTTGTTGCTTTCGCTAAGAAATTACCTATGACCTTCCTACTGCAACGTCTGACAATAGCAAGATTGATTAAGAAAAAGAATTAAACATAGCATAAACATTCATCATCAATTAATTTTATGGAACGTGAATCAAATCCATAATTCACCAAAACGGCTCCAACCCCTAGCTACCATTGATAAATCCCAATAATAAACTTAGTTACCCCAATACATGATCAACAATGAAACTTTAACGTTGTTCATGATAAAAAAAAAATAAAAAAGATAGAGAAGAGAGATCAAACGATGGAATCCTCGCTCTCACGACGAACTCCAAGATCCAAGCCTTCCTCCAACGTGTTCTTCCTTGTCTCCAGCAGTCTACTCTGCCTCTAAGTCCTAAAAACGTGATATGTAGGGCCGGGAACAATTTTCTTAGTATTTTGGCCGAATTTTGCAATTCAGCCCTTCCAGTTTGCAATTCTCGGACAAAATTGCAGGCTGATCTTGAGCGGGCTTTTTCTCTCTCATACGGACTCCGGTTTGGGCCTATATTATATTGTTCGAAAACCCTGGATATATACCGTCTAATGGCGTAGGCCTTCATCCATAAACCCTATGTAACTCCAAATACAGTCCGAAGAGTGTACACTGGTCCAGTGCAACTTTACCAGCTTTTCTTCGTTTTTGCGTCGTCTTCGCTGGACCATAACTTTCTCGTTCGGAATTTGATTTAGCTTCTTGAACTACCGTTATAAAGCTCTTTGATTGTTATTTAAATTTACACAGGTCTCACTAAAGCATGTTTTGTATAACTCATGATATAATCAAAATAGTGAAGGCTGGTCACTTTGCACACTTGCCATTTGCGCGTCCCGAGCAAAGTCTCATCTAGTGCATCTAAATGTCTTATAGCCAACAAGACTCAGACGACTCGAACATGAATCACCACACTCTAATGCAGCAATATAATGCAATGCAAATATAGAATCGATATTAAAACAAGTATTTAAAACACAAAACATCCAATTTCTCTCTTTTTAGCAAGACGAAATCTCCCTATCATTAACTGAAAATCATCAAGCTTTCACCAATCCTTTTTGAAATTCACATATACGTAGAAATAATTTGAAATAAAAACGCTTCTACGCAAAAGCTCACTAAGGCGTCCCCTTTCCTCCACCAGTTCAAACCCACAAGCACGTCCTAAGCTTCATTGGGTCTAATTCAGCTCAAATTTCATTTTAGCTTTTCTTGGCCGAATCATATGAGAAACACTTACCTAGCCAATCTTTAACAAATTTCAAGGTAGGAATGTCATTTTCAATGAGTAGTATGTCATCCACATACAAGACCAGAAACACAACAGAACACCCGCTCACATTCTTGTAGACACAATGTTCATCTTCGTTCTTGATGAAGCCAAACTCTTTGACTACGTCATCAAAATGTAGGTTCCAACTCCTAGAAGCTTGATTCAACCCATAAATGGATCGCTGCAACTTACACATTTTATGGGCATGCTCTGGATCCTCAAAACCCTCTGGTTGTGTCATGTACACATCCTCAAGGAGGTTTCCATACATAAACGTTGTTTTGACATATCTGCCAAATCTCATAATCATGATAAGCTGCAATAAGTAGTAAGATTCAAATGGATTTGGTTATCGCGACTGGGGAAAAGGTTTCAGCATAGTCAATACCATGAATCTGTCTGAATCCTTTTACCACCAATCGGCCCTTATAGGCAATCATATTTCCATCCATGTCGGTCTTCGTCTTGAAGACCCACTTGAACCCTATGGGGCGAGCCCCTTGGGGTGATTCCACCAAAGTCCATAATTTGTTGGTATACATGGATTCCATTTCGGATCTCATGTGACCTCAAGCCGCTTTGAGAGTCCGGGCCTTTCATGGCCTCTCCATAGGTAGTAGGCTCATCTTCTATGAGCAACGCGTCACCAGGCTCAATATCGAGAAGTATGTACCTCTCTGGTTCCTGGCTCACTCTACTTGACCTACGAAGTTCTTGTGTTACTTGAACAGGTTGCTCCACAACATCTTGCGGTTCCTGTTCATGTTCCATAGTAGGATCAGTGGTTTGTGGTTCTCGAACTTCTTCAATTTCTACTGTCCTCCCACTGGCTTGTTTAGAGACAAACTCTCTTTCTAGAAACACACCGGTCTGAGAAACAAACACTTTGTTCTCGAGTGGATTGTAGAAATAATATCCCTTCGTTTCCTTTTGGGGTATCCCACAAACTTACACTTATCCGACTTGGGGCCGAGCATGTCTTTTTATAAACCTTTACATAGACATCGCAGCACCATATCCTCTTGATAGACATTGTGGGGCACCTCCCACTCCACATCTCATATGAAGTCTTTATGATCGATTTGGATGGAACACGATTAAGGGTGAAAGCTGCACATAATAGAGTGTGGTCCCAAAATGATAATGAAAGGTCAGTTTGACACATCATTGATCGAACCATGTCCAACAGTGTTCGATTCCTCCTCTCGGACACGTCATTCCAATGTGGCGTTCCGTGTGGAGTGAGTTGGGATAAAATCCCACTCTCTCTAAGATAGTCATCAAACTCTTGGCTCAAGTATTCTCCTCCACGATCCGATCGTAGAGCCTTAATACTTTTTCCAAGTTGGTTCTCTACTTCATTCTTGAATTCTTTGAACTTTTCAAATGATTCGGATTTGGCCTTCATAAGGTACACAAATTCATATCTACCGAAATCATCAGTAAATTTAATGAAATAAAGATAACCACCTATAGAAGGAGTGGCAAATGGCGCAGATACACCAGTATGCACGAGAGCCAATTGCTCACTAGTCCTCTCTCATTTCTTCTTAAAAGGGGACTTTTTTCATTTTTCTCAATAAACAAGAATCGCATGTCTCATATGATTTATAGTCAAATGAGTCTAGAAATTCATCCTTATGGAGTCTAGAGATGCTTTTCTCGTTTATATGGCCTAAACGACAGTGCCATAGATAAGTAGGATTTAAACCATTAGTTTTAATCATCTTGGTATTTAATTTATAGACAGGATTACTTAGATCAAGGATATATAATCCATTAGACAATTGTGCACTACACTAATGCATACTACAAAATAAATGGAGCAACACTTGTCCTTTATTGAAATAGTAAAACCTTTCTCGTCCAAACAAGAAATAGAAATAATGTTTCTGCTCATAGTAGGCTTATAATAGCAATTGTCTTATTCTAAACTAATCATGAAGGAAAAGATAGCTCGTACACGCCCAAGACCAATGCAGCAACCTTTGCTCCATTCCCAACGCGCAAGTCTATCTCCCCTTTAGTCAATATTCTACTTCTATTTAGATCGTGCACATTTCAACAAATGTGAGATCCACATCCAGTATCCAAACCAAGATGAAGAGATAGTGAAATTGACATCTATAAAAAAAAAACTGGTGGTGGTGGAATCACTATTCCAAGCCCTTTATCCTCCAGATACTTTGGGTAGTTCCTCTTCCAGTGTCCAGGCTGACTTGTGTATTAACATTCACCCTTAGTCACGCCCTTGGCAACGTCACCAGCAGGTTTAATGGAAACTTCCTTGGGTTTTGCAACTGCCTTGCATTTCCCTTTGGAAGTATAAGCAACTCACTTGATCTTTCCTTTGTTCACCATCATTGTGGCCTTGCCCTTTCCCTTGTTGATTCTTTGTTCAGATGTCCTCAATATATTAAGTAAATCTGACAGAGGCTTGTCGATCTCACTCATGCTATAGTTCATGATGAATTGTAAATAACTATCTGGAAATGATTTCAATATGAGATAAGTGGCCAACTCTTGACCCAACGGAAACCCCAGGCGTGTGAGGTTCTCCAAGTACCCGATCATACCCAGTACATGAGGCCCCATTGGGTTTCCCTCTGACAGATGACATTTGAACAATTCCTTGGAAACTTCATACCGCTAATTGATAGCGCCTTTTAGGAGCTATCTATTACCTCCATTTTACCACATTATCACGAGTGATTTGAGCTGAATGTTAGAGAATATGAGTCGTTTTATCACTTGATGCTTCACATGCTATGTATTGTTAGTCCGGGCGTTTCTGTGCATATTTTGTGGTTATTTGTCAAATATAATCGCTTGGTATGTTTTTTCATTCTTTCTTGGCAGGGAAGGATGCTAATCGGTTGATAGGAGGCATGGAACGAACTTCGGAAACAACGGTAGCTCAAGTGGAGTCAAGAGAAGCGGAATTTGAGGAGCTTGGATGACCAGTCTGCACTATTTTGATGCTAGATGGAGTTATTCAAATAATTTTGGAGTGAGACCGGTGCCAAATGAAATTAGACTCTGAGAGATTTCCAAATATAGGTCACAGAGCTAAATCCGAGTTCGGACGAAAAAGATATGGCCTATTGAAGTCAGGAGCAGATTTTAGGGGGCTATAGTGCAATTACTAAAGAATTCTGCGGGATATGAAGGAAGGACGACCTAGGGACGAAAATCATGACCATTCACGCCTATTGAGAGTCACAATCAAGGAGGAGAGCAAGGAGACTCCGTTGGGAGAAACCTCAAGCAAGGAGAAGAGCCCGGATCGCTCCAATCTTCACGATTTCTAGCGTTTGATCTCTTCTTCCCTCTTTTAATCACTTGTATGCAGAAACTCTATTGCTTTGCTACGAATTCTAGTAGTTAAACGTTTTGCTAGGCTTCTCTAGAAAGCCTAGGGTTTATGTAGACAATATGTTTTCCGGATTTTAGACTTGTCTCATGCTTTTGGATTTGGATCTATTGGATGAAGGTTAATTTTATGAAGTTGCTAACGAGTGTAGTCTATTGACACGACTATGTTAGGAATTGATATTCATGAAATTAGGGTTTATTCTTAGATTGTAATCTTGCTTAATGTTAGTCTTTATTCTAGTTATTTTTAATATGCTATGCTTAATTTTTGGCAAGAATGGAGTAATTAATCGGACTTGTTAATTAGCTAGCGAGTGCGTGAGAGCGACTTAGACCTAGTTGTGATGAGATATGAACAACAATCCTTAATCACTGAGACTGAGAAGAGAAGTGTGTAGGATTGGCCTTAGTAGGTAGATTCGGTAGGAGATAGTGAGGTGTTCGTGTGGTGGTGGTCTGAGATGACATCATTCCGTGCACTGTCGTTAGCCTAATAGAACAGACCGGTAGATGTAGGTGGACCGACAGGACACCGAGTAGACCGTGACGTAGAACGACATAAGACTGATAGGAGATTGTCAGTACTATTACCCGGCTTAACTAGAATAGGATTAACGTGTTACATAGCTAATCCGGAAATCGTCTACAGCCCTTGGTGATCTATAGAATGCCTAGTTTCTCCATATTTGATTAATAAATTAAAAAACCCAAAAAAATTAGTTTAGTTGTTATTTTATTTCAGTCACCTGTTTGAGGGTGACGAACTCTTAAAATCACAATTCTTCCTCCTGTTACAGTACTCTAATCTAATAACTAATTAAATAATCTCAAGCTTGTCCTCGTGGGATCGATAACTCGGGGTTGAAATACCACCCCTATATTACTTGACCGTGCACTTGCGCATACACGTAAGAATTCGTGTCAAGTTTTTGGCACCGTTGCCGGGGACAGCGGTAGATTATTTAGTTAGGAGTTAGTTTAGATTACTTTTCTTTTAATTTGTTTTATTTTGTTTTATCTCTGTGCTTCACGGGTTTCTTGTGAGTTTGTTTTTGCTGTAACACAGGAAGCAGGAGACATGAGGAGCATGTCGAGCGAGGATGATTATGAGGGGATCTATGATTACCCTTAATATTGTGCTAGATGCAGAGTTTGGCACACAGATGACTGCTCAATGATTTGGTGCTACAAATGCAAGAAGGATCACAAGTATGAAGACGCATGCATATTCGATCCACCACAGGTTCAGCACCGCCAAGAGGACTCATCAGCGAGCATTGCAGACTTACACAACATTATGGGGGAGATCCAAGTGCGCCTCACAAGGATGTCCCTTGTTACAGATGAGCCACAAGAGGAGCCTGTTCCACATGCCATTGAGCCCTTAATCGAGCCTCTATGGTCACCATCACAAGATGGTTCAGATGAACCTCATTGGCTACCAGCTGTCCTAGAGATGCAAAGGACACTGATGGCTAGGATGGAGAAAGAACGAGAATCTGAATCGCAAGCTGCAATTGTGGAAGAAGAGGTACATGAGCCGAGCGAAGAATGTAGTGTCCATGAACCATTTGTGGACTTTGCCACTTATGAAGACTCAGAATTTGATTCAGACTGGGGTGGAGTTGTGTGTCCAACAATGGAGGAGGCGATGCTCTTCCCAAGGCAACCTCCAATTATCTCAAAGCCTTGGTATGATTGGGATGACACCTACATTGGGGGCTTGTGAGGTGCTGATGATGAAGCTAATGAAGCACCTGTGACTGTTGCTATAGAGGATTTGGAAATCAGCAAGTGTGGGGGTGTGGATGAGACGCATGTGTTTACTAAAGAGCATCAAGCACCGAAGAAGTACTACCGGGACGACTTTATGGAGCAGGATGCATTTGAGCCCAGTGGTACTTCGTGGAAGCTGATTAAGAAGAAAAAGTGTAAGATGAAAAGAGTCGGCTTCTACGATTGTTCACCATCTTCTTTGCACGTTGATTCACTTCGTGAGAAAAAAGCTTATTGAGAAAAGATGGTGGAAGAAGAAGAAGTGGAGAGTTAAAGCATCCTTCACTATCCTAGACGGTTGAGTTAACGGGGTCGGGCCGTCGACCTGAAATTACAAGCGCTTCTTGGGAGGCAACCCAATGTAGAGTAGAGTTTGATATTTTGTTTCGTTTTTGTTTTTTTTTTTCGTTCTCCATATTTGATTGTGAGGGGTGAGAGAGAGTTGTTTTAATATTTTCTATGAGTGTGCAGGACACAGGTACCGAAAAACTCTCAAAATTCCCATTCTTGATGCACGTGCACGATTTTGCACGCAAAACGAGGAACAACTAGCTAAACAGGAGCATTGAGCTTGATAAAGAAGCTACTCGAGTTCGAGGAGTAGTCAATTAGTCATGAGGAGCATGGTGGCGAGTTGGAGTATCGGGGTTGCACGCATCGGAACCTGGAGTGAAAATAGAGTTCAAGAGCTTTGGAGGCGAGATTCTTTGCACAAGAGAGATAAATTGAGAATAAATGGAAAATTTATTCATTTGGAAATTTTCTATTCAAAAATGGATTCCTCGTCGAATATGGAGTCCAACGGTTCAAGAACCGCGCGAATCGGATACCGGATGAAGAAATTAGAGCAAAAACAAAGTGGCAAATAGCAGTGATTTTCGCACCCATTTCGGGCCGAAATGGGGGCCAAAATCAAACCATTTCGGCCCGAATTTAAATAGCCATTCTGCTTCATTTTTTTCCAGTGATTTCGGGCTCCATTTCGGCCGAAATCACCTGATTTCGGGCTCCAATTCGGGACGAAATGGGGGCCGAAATCAGCCGGACAACTCACTTTTTGGGGGTATTTTTGATACTTTTTGGGGGTTATCTTGACATTTTGGAGGATTTTTAAAGCCAAGAACCAACCAACAAGTCCCCTAACACCCCAATTTGTATCAAAAACTTCCCAAATTCATCTTCTTCCTCTCCAAACCCTCAAGAACACCAACACACCCCAAACCCAAAACGCATCCAAATCGCAAAGTTTTTGAGATAGTGAGTGGATTAACTCTTGAGCTTTTGAGATAGTGAGCAGATTAAGTGTGGGGGAATTCAAAGAGGAAGATCTCTAAGAGATTAAATCTTCCAATTCGTTGATTTGGAGGGGGTTCGGCCAAATCTCAAAGAGGAACTTAAGACGGGAACACCGAGGAGCACATCAAGGGTATGCATGCTTCAACTTGCTCAAGTTTACGGAAAATTTGGTCGACCGACTCGGTCCTTCTTGACTAATTTTCGCGAAACCAATCCCGTAAGAATGGTACTCCGGGATCATAGGTACCATATTCTCTCTCTCTTTAAATAATCATTCTAGACGATATTATTCAATTCGTGCAAAATGTCATGCAACACTTGTCATTTTAAATCCTTACACTTGGAGATCATCTCTTTCGGGGGACACTCTAAATTCATTGAGGAAAATGATTATCTCAAGTGTGTGTGCGTGGGGGGGGGGATTACACATATCTTTACTTTCCTTAACTTGCATTGCCTCGTTGCATATAGAATAGTGAGTCAGTTTGCACGTAGGTGTCAGAGTTAGGATTGCAGGTGCACGTTTCTATATTGCATTGTATATATTGTTTGCACTTTTACTTATTGAGTCCTCCTACCCATATATGTTTTTAATCGAGTTGGACCGAGCATATAGTGGTATAATAACTCAACTAAAAAAAATAAAAACCAGAAAAATCATAAAAATTGAAATTTTTGAGAAGGGGCAATTGAAGAGAGTAAGCGTGGAGAGGGCTCAATGATCGTATTCCCTATGTAGTATAAAAATCTGAGGTGAGGTAGACGCGAGAATCTGGAGTAGAAAGGCTGTAGGGCTAATGCACTCGAGAATTGTGAGTAACTGTCTCTCAAACTAGTTATCCTACTAGCGCTACACCACCGTCACTTAGGTAGTCGTCGACCCTCCTCGTAGTGGCAACGGAACAGCTGTGCGAGTGATTTTTATGGGGACCTCAAGTCCCGTCTCCACCTCCTAGGTCCACTAGTTACCCCAATTTGATCCATCTGCCCCTTTTATTCACAACCTCTAGCCTAGGAAGCCATTCCTTGTGACTTTCATTACTAGTTAGAATGGTCCCTTCCTATGCGTCATGATAGAGGGAGTTGAGTTAGGGAGGTTCGTTGAGGGTGAGCTGATATTATACATACATCTTACGTGGATCTTCTTACATGTCATCTTTTGAGGGGATGTGAGGGTGAGTTAGAGACTGCAGCACACTTCGGTGTGGCGGTGATTCGTGTCCATACTTCACGATCACAGGTGGAGTGTCGTAGTGCGTGACATTCTTTCCGCACGTCATCGGGTGGGGGTTGATTGATCTTATAGGAGGATGTGCATGTTCTTCATTTATATTCTCTATATCTTAGGTGATGACGAGAATTGTTTAAAATTAGCAGGTGTTACATTGACTACCAGGTTTCTAATATGGTTTACATCGAGTGTGGGGGTGCCGACATGGATTTGATTACATCATTGATTTGACACATTCCACTCCCACGTATCTATTCTGATATTTTATCTTCTTGGATATTACTATCGTATTGGTGGCTCCATGTTCTTATTGGTATGATAATGAAAAAAAAACAATAAAGTCGAAATTGAAATGGAATAGGGAGCCGGAAATTAAACTTCATGAAGACCGGGAAGATTAGCTATTGTTCGAGATCGCTTCTTCATATTTGTGGCCGCGAGAACGGCGTTCACCAAGATTGAGGGAATGAGGGCCGGAGTAGTGAGATTCGATGGGGTTCCTTAGATTTTGGTGAGGGAGTGTGAGAATGGGTTTGTGCGAGAGGTATCGTGACGTCTAGGACTGCGCTTCTAAATATCATATCCTACCCGTCTTAAGCCGTCAATAATTGAAACCCGTGGATAAATAGCTCGGATGGTAGGTGCTAGGGATACGTTTGATGAGTGTGCGGAAGCAACTTATTGAGTGTTCGTGCCCGTTCTGTCTGACGAAACTGGCCGCAAGTTCTACGGATCACCAAAGTTTAGAATCTTTTAGGGAATGTGAGAGCCTTATTGACATGCCAGTTTTTTCTTCGAGATTGCCCAATCTCTAACCAAAAATAAAAAAATATGTTATTTACTTTACTTGCATTGTACAAAATCGAGTTGCATTGTTTATGGTCATGTAGATTGCATAGTCCAGTTTTTGAGTCGTTGTGTTTAAGGCAAAGTAATGATATATGTGAATCTTGGAAGCAAGTGTTGCTCGGAACGAGCAAGAAGGTAGTGTGGGGGAATTTGATACCGCCTTTTAGGAGCTATCTATTACCTCCATTTTACCACATTATCACGAGTGATGTGAGCTTAATGTTAGAGAATATGAGTCGTTTTATCACTTGATGCTTCACATGCTATGTATTGTTAGTTCAGGCGTTTCTGTGCATATTTCGTGGTTATTTGTCAAATATAATCGCTTGGTATGTTTTTTCATGTTGTTTTGGCAGGGACGGATGCTAATCGGTTGATAGGAGGCATGGAACGAACTTCGGAAACAACGGGAGCTCACGTGGAGTCAAGAGAAGCCGAATTTGAGGAGCTTGGATGACCATTCTGCACTATTTTGATCCTAGTTGGAGTTATACAAATAATTTTGGAGTGATACTGGTGCCAAATGAAATTAGACTCTGAGATATTTCCAGATATAGGTCACGCAGCTAAATCGAGTTCGGACGAAAAAGATATGGCCTATTGAAGTCAGGAGGAGATTTCAGGGGGCTATTGTGCAATTACTGAAGAATTTTGCGGGTTATGAAGGAAGGACGACCTGGGGACTAAAATCATGATCATTAACGCCTATTGAGAGTCACAATCAAGGAGGAGAGCAAGGATACTCCATTGGGAGCAACCTCAAGCAAGGAGAAGAGCCCGGATCGCTCCAATCTTCACGATTTCTAGCGTTTGATCTCTTCTGCCCTCTTTTAATCACTTGTATGGAGAAACTCTATTGCTTTTCTACGAATTCTAGTAGTTAAACGTTTTGCTAGGCTTCTCTAGAAAGCCTAGGGTTTATGTAGACAATATGTTTTCTGGATTTTAGACTTGTCTCATGCTTTTGGATTTTGATCTATTGGTTGAAGATCAATTTCATGAAGTTGTTAACGAGTGTAGTCTATTGACACGACTATGTTAGGAATTGATATTCATGAACTTAGGGTTTATTCTTAGATTGTAATCTTGCTTAATGTTAGTCTTTATTCTAGTTATTGTTCATATGCTATGCTTGATTCTTGGCAAGAATGGAGTAATTAACCGGACTTGTTAATTAGCTAGCGAGTGCGTGAGAGCGACTTAGACCTAGTTGTGATGAGATATGAACACCAATCCTTAATCACTGAGACTGAGAAGAGAAGTGCGTAGGATTGGCCTTAGTGGGTAGATTCGGTAGGAGATAGTGAGGTGTTCGTGTTGTAGTGGTCTGAGAGGACATCATTTTGTGCACTGTCGTTAGCCTACTAGAACGGACCGGTAGATGTAGATGGACCGACAGGACACCAAGTAGACCGTGACGTAGAACGACATGAGATTGAGAGGAGATTGTCAGTACTATTACCCGACTTAACTAGAATAGGATTAACGTGTTACATAGCTAATCCGGAAATCGTCTACAGCCCTAGGTGATCTAGAGAATGCCTAGTTTTCCATATTTGATTATTAAATTAAAAAACCCAAAAATATTAGTTTAATTGTTATTTTATTTCAGTCACCTGTTTGAGGGAGACGAACTCTTAAAATCACAATTCTTCCTCCTGTTACAGTACTCTAATCTAATAACTAATTAAATAATCTCAAGTTTGTCCTCGTGGGATCGATAACTCGGGGTTGAAATACCACCCCTATATTACTTGACCGTGCACTTGCGCGTCCACGTAAGAATTCGTGTCACTCATGCCTCGCCTGCTCTTTGAAGATATGCTTCAAGTGTATGATCATATCAAACGCAATCACGTTCTCATGTTGCTTCTGAAGCTCAGAGCTCATGGTGCAAAGCATAAGGCAGGCTACATCATTAGTATCGTTAACGATCTTGTGATATGCCTTTAAGGCTGCAGGAGTATTATCTTTTGGACCCTCAGAAACTTGCTCCTCTAGACTGTACATTTTCTTCTTTTGCTTGAGAACGATTCTCAAGTTTCTGTACCAGTCTAAAAAGCTTGTCCTTCTGAAGGACCAATCGTAGGGATTGTGATGAATTCGATGAATTGTTTGCCTTTGGAATTCTACAAAATGAGAAATATACAAATTTAAGTATTTTGTGAACAAATAACTACATTTAATAATTTCTAGATTATTAAACATAGCTCCTACTATTTTTCCTGAATTAATAACCCTCCATATTAATGCGGAAAATATCATTATATTTTCTAGTGTGCCAAGATCCATATTTCATTTCTTTTTGAGCTTGCATTGGCAAGTCACCCAACAATTATTTATTTAGGTAGGAACAATTCCAATTGCTTCCCATGCAACTCTTGGTTCAATTGGGCAAATAACTCCCTATTTATCTATCCCATTGATAATCTCAATTGTTTGCCTCTAGGCTTTCAATCCTATTGAAGTAGCCTAGTTGTGGCCAACCTCTTCAACAATCACACATTACTAGCGTGTGCACTCGCTTCACATCACAATGAATCAAGTCGCCTTGCTTTGGCAAGCCCGAACTTGATAAATCATGATTATGACGAGGGTTAAGTAACGAAAGGCAAAAACGTAATATTTAAATTTGATGGATTTTCAATATAATTTTAATTTTTTTGTTGATTCATATCAACTGATCTACTTATTTGGGTTGGGCAATCCCAAAATAAAAGATATGGGTTTTAATTGTTATCTTGTTACAATTTGCATGCATCATCCATACACCAAAAATAAATAATAAGACAATAAATAAACAACCGCAAACAATAAATAAACGTGATGTGGATATGGCCTCCTAAAACTAAGATATTTCCAAGCCAATGATAATATCTATAAGCCCTAAAAATAGCAAGCTCATCTCCATGTGCCTCCATCTTTTGGTCCATGCGCCTTAGCTTGTGGAATGCCGCCATCTTGTGGTTCTTTAATTCTTTAGGCTTCTTCTCCATGTCTTGACTATCATCTAACTATCTAATACTTGCTAGCACCAATACTAAATAAAAAGGCCTCACAAGCTGGGGAGAAATCGGCTCGCAGGCCGTAAAATCTAATTAATTAGTTATTACAATAAAACCAAACCACAAAATTAGACATTCACAACATCCACATCTAAGGCTATATCCAATCACCATGTTTTGACGCGCTTGATCAATT
This sequence comes from Linanthus parryae, assembly GCA_023055425.1. NCBI lineage: Eukaryota > Viridiplantae > Streptophyta > Magnoliopsida > Ericales > Polemoniaceae > Linanthus > Linanthus parryae. The sequence continues at coordinate 1,569,739 of JALGPY010000030.1, forward strand.
TTAATAGAGTTAAAATCCAATTTAAACGCGCTTGATCAATTTTAGTTAATAATTGGGTAACTAGGGTCAAAGCGGTCCAAGAGGCCCATCAAAACCTTTAGTCCAACCCAAAGAGGACCGCCGCAAGCCACTGGGTCAGCCGGCCCTAGGTTCCACGGTCAAACCGCGCGCCTAGGCCGAACCGGCCTTGTGGCCATGGCCTTGCATGCCGCGCAAGGAAGGGGGCGGGCGGCTAGGGTTTCGGCCATAGCTTGTTTCCTCCTCTTCCTTCCTTGTTTGCTTGTTTCCAAATTGAGAAAACCCCTTTTCCCAATTTGTCACCAAACCCTAGTTTTCAAAACCCTAATTGACACATCACATGTGGCCGAAATTTGCTAATTTTATACGACGTTTCCAATTAGCTCATTCCCTATTGAATTATATTCAAATTTCATCATTATACCAAATCCAGTTTTACGCGATAGATCATAATTACGGTGTAATAACTGACTTAAAGGTAACACATTAACCACGTTATGCACTACGACCTGTGGCTCTGATACCACCGTTGGATTTTGATACGGATTACGCAGCGAAATAAACAATAATTGATTTCGTTCAAGACCTCCAAGGATCACAGGACTAGACATCATAACGATGGTGAGGGAAGACAATTATGTGTACCTTAGTTGGTTGAATTGATGACTTCACGTGAAATAGTGTCCACGTCTCTATGGAAGTCCACGCCTAGGATCAAGTCTAAAGTCCTTCCAATCCTATGTGATAGCAATTTATGGAAGGAGGAAGAAGAAAATCACGCAAACAGAGCAAAGAGGGGTGGCGCGCCTCCTTGAGCCCGACTGCGCACGAGGAGGGGCGCACGGGTGAGGCTTCGGCCTTGTATTGTCTTGATCTATCTCCTAGCTTGTTATTTCACTCAATGATTGAACTTTAATGAAATAATAAGATAGAGTTTGCTTTTATAGTTTAACAACTCCTTATTAACTACGTATTTGCCCCAATACTAATCATGTCCATACACGGATTAGTCCACCTTGCAAATTAGTCCTACTAAGTTTGCTTGTGGTTGTGTATTGATCCTTATATTTAATTAGTCCCACTAATTAGTTCTCAAGTCTAGTTTTTAATCCATTGGGTGTGTGAGTCCATATGTTTCTACTTCGTTGGTAGTAACAATTACAAACATAGAGCGGTGTCTAGCAACACATCAATTCCACCCAAATAATAGAAATAGTCAGTAATCCGACAAACCTTGTGACTAATGTTACCGTATTGTATTATCCCGTTGTCTAAATATCCGGATTGGACACGAGACATAGAAGTCATACTCGTATATCCAACCCATAGTTTCTTGATCCTGGGAATATTATTATCCATGAAGATAACATCAATATCCCATATTAATTTATATGAGTCTGGCAGGACATTCTATAAGCACTACCCCTCGAGTGGCCGTGGATATTTGCTCCCGCTATGTGGGAGGGATATATCATCTTTACATCACTACCATCTCTAAGCTTGCTTCCTATCATGCCCGATAACTACCTTTATAGTTACCCGGTTAAGGCGCAACGTTTGATAATATCAAAGCATGATATTTCACAACTAAAGTATCTAGTGACTTCAAGTCTAAGGATCACAATACCATTGTCAAAACGAGAAGCACCTGTGACTTTACATAACTTGTATGTAGCCTTAACTTTGATGGGTCAATCCAGTATGCCATTACCCCTAATGCATACCCATGTGCTAGACTTGATATCCCCATATCAATCAACCCACATACTAGCCTATAGTTGATCTTCCTATTAATCAATATAATCCACTAGGGATATTTAAGATAAACAACACATTTGTAATTGAAGGACTTCATTATATTAAATATCTCCATAAATAATACAATGATTATTCTAACCCAAAAATGATCATACTAAACATGATTGCCTCTAGGGTATCTATTCCAACACAAAACTCCATGTACATGATTATATAAAGACTATCTCCCCTGTAGCTAACCTACCCAGTTTAAAATATTTTCTCACTTAAGCTACCATGAATGACTGTCATTTGTTGCAAATTGATGTCAACAATGCTTTTCTACATGGAGATCTATTAGAAGAGCTACATATGGCTATTCCACATAGATATAAACCTGCAACACCTATTTTTCATGAAGATGGGACCCCTGTGTGAAGATTGAGGAAATCACTATATGGTTTGAAACAAGCTTTCAGGCACTGGTAAAATAAGATTTCAGAAATACTGCTTACTTTTGGTATCAAACAGAGCAAGAATAGTATACACTTTTTCGCAGCATGCAAGTGATTCCTATATTGTTGTATTTGTATATGTTGATGATATTGTCCTTGATGGGACTAACTTGTCTGCATTACACTTGCTGAAAGTGCAATTGAATGAACCATTTCAATTAGAAGAACTTGGCCAACTATAATACTTTCTTGGTTTTGAGATAGCAAGAAATGATACTGGAATCACTCTGTTTCAAAGAAAGTTTATGTAAAAGAATCTATTATGTGCTGGTTACTCTATTTACAAAGCTGAATCCATTCCCATGGAGATCAATGTCAAATTGCAGCACACATCTGATCATTATTTAGATGATAAGAATGCAGTATTATACAAAAGCTTAGTTGACAAATTACTATACGTATGCGGCTCTAAACCATATCTTCATTATGATGTACACAAAATAAGCCAATTTTTGTCAAAGAAATATTTAGAACATCTAAAGCATTCCATAATGTACTTAGATATCTGCAAGGAACTATCAGTCAAGGGTTACTTTTCCAGTTCAAAATCAAAGAAATCTCAAATCTTATTCTGACTCAGACTGGGCAGGTTATGTGGACACCAGAAGATCCACTACTGGTTATTTGGTATATTTGGGAGATGATATAGTTTCTTGGTGATATCAAAATGTGAGAACACGAGAGATTGAGGAAGAATAGATCGCACGGTTGCTGCATTCATAAGCAGCGTATATACAAGATACAATTAAGCCCTAGGGCAATAGTATAAATACACAAAACTATGGGTTCCTACACGCCCCCGCAAGATGGAGGACCGGGAGTGGACTCCAATCTTGGACCGGAATAGCAAGAATAGAGTGCGAGAGAGTGCTTTGGTGAGACAGTCCGCAAGTTGATCGGACGACGAGACACTTGAAATGCGAAGTTGGCCAGCCTGGACTTGTTCACGCACGAAATGAAAGTCAAGTGCAATATGCTTCATTTTGGAGTGGAAAACCGGATTAGAACAAACAAAGGTCGCACCAACATTGTCACAGTAAATGACTGGAGCCGAAGTACTCTGAATGCCAAGCTCAGACATAAGAGAGCACAACCAACGAACCTCAGCAGTAGCAGTAGCTACAGCCCGATATTCTGCTTCCGTGGAAGAACGAGCAACAGTGCGTTGTTTGCGAGAACACCATGAGATAGGAGAACCGCCAAGATAAATAATAAAGCCAGAAGTGGAGGTATAATCATCATGACAGCCAGTCTAGTCAGCATCCGAAAAGGCATACAAGGTACGTGGTCCACGACGAAGTAAAATGCCCAGGTCAGCAGTGCCCTGCAGATATCGTAAGAGGCGCTTGACAGCATTCCAGTGAACAGTAGTGGGTCGGTGCATGAACTGAGAGAGCTTGTTGACCGCAAAAGCAATGTCTGGACGAGTGAGCAAGAGATAGTGCAGGCTTCCCACGGCCATGCGATATTCACGCGCATTTGCAAGTGCGGTGCCACAAGAAAGGGTGAGCGGGGTGGAGGTGTCCAAGGGAGTCTGAACGGAATTGGATGAGGACATACCCAAACGTGATAATAAGTCCTGAATGTATTTGTGCTGAGACAGAAGTAGACCATCTGGATGTGGAAGAACCTCAACCCCAAGAAAGTAGGAAAGGTGACCAAGGTCCTTGAGTGAGAACCTGCTGGACAAAACATCAATGAAGTGTTGCACAACAGATGAATCGGACCCTCTAATGATGATATCATCCACATAGACAAGTAGATGTAACGTGACACGCTCCTGACGGAAAATGAACAGTGAGGTATCGGCACGAGAATTGACGAAACCCTGTTGAACAAGAAAAGATCGCAACTCCTCATACCAGGCACGTGGAGCTTGTTTGAGACCATAAATTTCCTTTCGAAGCTTGCAAAAATGATTCGGGAGATCCTGATTAATGAAACCCGGTGGCTGTTCCATAAAAACATCCTCATGTAGAGTGCCCTGCAAGAAAGCATTATTAATATCAAGCTGTTTCAAGGACCATCCATGACTTATGGCAAGTGTGAGGATAAGACGAATGGTGGGTGGTTTAACCACAGGGCTAAACGTGTCATGATAATCAATGCCCGGACGTTGATGGAAGCCTTTAGCCACGAGTCGGGCTTTATAACGATCGACAGAACCATCAGGGTGATATTTTGTCCGAAAAACCCATTTGCCCCCAACAAGATTCTGATGGGGAGAAGGGGGTACCAAGTCCCAAGTCTGGTTTCTGAGAAGAGCATCAAACTTAGTTGCCATAGCAGCGCGCCACTGAGGATGCCGAAGAGCCTGAGTAACAGTGGTCGGTTCGGTGTCCGTGGAGGAGGGAGGTAGCTCGGCAGTGAGTGAGTATTTTGTGGGACGAGAGGGAAGTGTCCCATCCTTAGAACGAGTTAACATAGAGTGAGAAGGAGCGGGAGCTGTTGGATCTGGTGCAGGGCGAGGTCGGCGAGTATAGTGCTGCGGAAAGGGTGCAACAAGACCACTAGATGGAGGAACAGGAGACGTAGATACTGTGGGTGGTGGTTCAGGCGCAGGTGTTGCGGAGGGGGACGGTAGGAAAGTGGTAGTAGGACCAGCCCAGTGAGCAAGAAGATCAGATGGAGATGCTGAGGTGGAAGACGTGGGTTAACTGGAAAACAGAAACGAGGACTCGTCAAACTGGACGTGACGAGACACATAAAGCCGATGGGAGTCAGGCTCGAGGCATAGGTAGGCGCTTTGAGTGAGCGAGTACCCAAGGAAAACACAGGGAAGGGAGCGGTCATCCAGTTTGTGAGAGGAGTAGGGGCGAAGCCAAGCGTAGCAGCGGCAACCAAAGACACAAAGTTTTGAGTATTGGGGTTTGTGACCGAAGATTAGCTCGAAAGGAGAGCGCATTTTGAGAGAACGGGTGGGAAGGCGATTAATGAGGTAAACAGCGGTGGCAAAGGCGTGAGGCCAGTAAAGGGCTGGCATGGAGGCATGATGGAGAAGAGCGAGACCGGTCTCAACGATGTGACGGTGACGCCGTTCAGCATACCCATTATGTTCAGGGGTATGAGGAGGAGTGGTAAGGTGAGAGATGCCGTTTAGAGAAAAGTAATTGCGAAGTGCAATGTACTCTGTACCATTGTCAGAATACAGAGTGGTGATGGTAAGAGAGAAATATTTTTCGACTAAAGCGTGAAAACGAATAAATATGTCAAAGAGTTGAGACTTTCGCTGCATAGGATAGAGCCAAATGTATTTGGAGAAATTATTAATAAGACAGCATAATATTTCAAACCATCATGAGAAAGAACTGGAGACGTCCATACATCAGAGAAAATAAGTTCAAGCGGTCGAGTAGACCGAAGACTAGAAACATTGAAAGGTAGTTTATGACTCTTAGTGCAGTTGCACGCATTACATGACAAAGACTCTGGCGAATTACTAATTGGTAGAACTTACTAAGAAACTATTGCACGACAGATGGGGCCAGCTGGATGACCGAGACGATGATGCCAGGTGGTGAAGGAGGGACGAGACTCAGAGACGAAGGTTGTTGGCGAAGGGGTACACGAAGATGATGGCCACTCATAGATGCCATCTTTAAGCGGACCAGTGAGAAGAGGTGCCCCCGTAGTTTGATCCTTCAAGACAAAACCAGATGATGAGAACTCAACAATAATATTATTAGAGGTACAAAGTTGAGAGACAGATATAAGATTGCATTGAATAGAGGGAACACAAAGGACATTGGAAAGATTAAAAGAACGAGAGGAGGAAGAGAGGGACACCAAACCAGTATATGTGATGGGCAATCTTGTTCCATCACCAATCATGACATCATCTGACTGAGAGTAGGGCTGGTGCAGAGTCAGATTCTCCAGGTCTGTAGTAGTGTGGTGGGTGGCGCCACTATCAAAAAGCCAAGACGGTGACTGTGGTGTGGCCTGAGATGCGGTGGCAACATGTGCTCTCGGCTGCCATGGAATGGACCCAGATGAAGAGGATCGAGTACCGGATGGAGGAGCACTGTGACCAGCTTGTGGAGCCCCAGACTGCTGAAGAAGCCAACCAAACTGTGGACATTGCCTGATGCGATGTCCCTGAGCACCGCAACCTTGACAAAAACCCAGGAAAGGCCGCGTAGGCTCCCGCGGAGCACGTGTAGAGGGCAAGGTTGGTGGCTGGCCTAAAACAGATGCTTGGCCATGAAAGAGCTGACTTGGCTGAGAGGAATGCTGATTATGCTGAGGGGAGTGCTGATTAGGTCCACGACGGCGACCTCTGCCACGAAACGGGCCAAAGGTAGGATTAGCCGAGGCTGGTGTGTGGTTCCCAACTCCTGGTGTAGTCCGAGATAGAGCTAGTTCCTTGTGAGTGAGCTTCTCGAATAGTTCCTCATAACTGATGTCAGTCTCGCGAGCTTTAATCGCCTCCACAACTGGTAAATAAACCTCATTTAGCCCGTCAAGGATGCGATCAACAAGATCAACCTCATCCATGGGGCGCCCAAGAAGAGTCAATTCGTCAGCTTTCTGCTTGACGAAATGCATAAAGCTTGCAATAGACCGATTTCCCTGCTGGGGTCGTTTGAGATGCTCCCTAATCTGATTGATATGGCTGCGCGACGGCTTGGGGTAGATGTTGTGTAGAGTTTTTCATATCTGTGCCGAAGTTTCTGCACGAGATACATGAGCTAGCATTGAGGAGGACAAAGTGCTGATCAAGAAGGCGAAAACTAGTTGATCCTGCTGGTACCAGGAGAGGTACGCCGGGTTAGGAGAACGTCCGGAACCATCAGTGAGCACAGAGGAGGCGGAGGATTCAGCAGATTGATTGGGGACAGGTAAAGGGCCGGTAGTCGACGCGACCACTAGCTGTAGAGGAGTAGCAATTTCCATTGGAGGAGGCAAGATAGTTCCTTCGACAAAACCAAACAGGCCATGTCCGCGGAGTGTAGCTTGGACGTGCAGTTTCCAAGCCAAAAAATTATTCGGCTCAAGTTTGTGAACCGTGGGAGGTGCGTTGATGACGATGAGATGCTTCGTAGCATCAGTTGGGTCAGGTAGCATGGTGGGTTGAGCCACCACTTGTGCAGAACAGGGGAGACCCGAAGAAATCCTGAAGCCGAAGAAATACTGAAGCCAAAGAAATCCTAGAGCCGTCGCAGGTGCGATCGACTGAAGCAAGTCAGCAAAGAGGCTTTCCCAAAGGCGTTGGAGAATCTGGAGGGATGAGGCAGCGAGGTCCTGCGTCAATCGTGGTCCGGTGTTTGCAACAGCAGGAAAGGGGACGACGAGGAGAAGATACAATAGTTATTTCTGGGACGCTCGAAACCAGCGACTTTGAAAAGACCGATGTTTGATCGGCGCTGTTTTGGAGAGTACGAGGACGGAGTCAGGTGAGGACGTCGTTGGAGGATCAAACGCAGCAAGTTATGCGCTGCTCTGATACCATGTGAGAACACGAGAGATTGAGGAAGAATAGATCGCACGGTTACTGCATTCATAAGCAGCGTATATACAAGATACAATTAAGCCCTAGGGCAATAGTATAAATACACAAAACTATGGGGTTCCTACACACAAGAAGAAGGTGGTCTCAAGAACCTCTGCAAAAGTATAGTACAAAACTTTAGCTGATACTTCATGTGAGCTGAAGTGGTTTCTTGGTATGAAGTTATGGGCTCTGGTATATTGGTTTGATCCCTAAGGTCTTCCTGATGATCAGATTGTGAAATTGTGGTGGCGTGGTATTTGTCTTGATCGGAATCTGGGTATAACAGGGCGGTAGTGGCAGTGGTTGCGGCGGAGATGGTTGTATGGTATTCATATGTGTACTATTAAGACCGTTTTGCCCTTAAACAAAAGGATTTATTAGTCAACTAACGGTTTATTCCGTTAACTGACTCATGGAAATTATTTATCAGTTTCACATTGACATTTCTATTCCAAATCGGGTACATTTTCAGCAAGTTTTGAAACTGGGTATTGCAATGTGATAGTTTCGCTATACTAGGGGTATGCATTAAGTAATTAAGTCTTTTTTTAATCTCTAATGGTGATTTCTGATAGAGGGGACTAATTTAGGGTATTCTTAAACACTATTTTTTTTAGGAACACTATTTTTTCACTTCAAAACAATCAAACACAATACTAATTACTACATGGACTATATTCAGTCAAATCCCTATCAATACTGTTAATCTTGAAAAACCAAATATACATAAATGAAAACTATCTCTGTGGTACATTTTTTGATGATCATGGAAGAAATAGATTAATTCACAGGTAGCAGCTCACTGTGTGATAGTAGTAGCCTCAGCAGCAGCATCCTTCATTTCCATCAAGGCGTCTTCGAAACACTTTGCTAGAACTTCTGGGTCTGGGACAATATCTTTCGCCACCAAGATTTGCATCTCAGCTCTCCGTGCGTAGCTCATCATGTGCATCGTGATTGCCTGCAACACCATCCGACCAAAAAGAAGAATCACAAACTGAAACATCATAGTATGAACCGTGAACAACTACTGGTAACATCGGCTAAAGAAATGAAAGAGGGTTAAAAAATTTGTACATGAGGTAAGCTGCTGCCTGTGACCCTCATGTAAGTCACCGGGATGCCTCCAATTGTAATCTCCTCTCTGGGTCCGACCACATTAGAGATCATGAACGTTGTGTTGCAAAAGATCCTGTAATTTAGACAGCTCGCAAACTGTTTCGAGAAATCGACAATAGTAGTGAGTACTAAATACAATTAGAACCCGGAATATCAACCACAAATCAACATATATGTTTTCTCCTTAATTAAATCATTGTAAATGCTATATACCTTTGCTCCGAAACAGGTCATGAGTAAGTTTCCGATTTTGTAAAAGAAGTAAGCCTCCAGAGATAGCTTCTTCTTGTCTAGCATTTTCTTAGACCTCACTACGGACAATAGAGGATTGGCGCCTCCGCCTTTGTGATAGTAAACAGGTAGAAGAATCATACCGAACTGGTTTCCCCACCTCGATCCTGAATTGCCGCCTTTCATCAAATCCGAAAGATCCTGATCATCGGTTAGTTATCATCAAAAAAAATCTGAGGAAACCACTTCAGAGTAATCAAATAGCAGCTTGATGGTGTACAATTTATGATGTGGAATAATATGCAGGGTAATGCCGCACTAATAGGTGGAGGACGGTATGTTATAAAGATGATACACATTTCCATATAGCAAACATCAAGATGGAGACTAACCTGCAATCCTGGTTGTTTCCTCAGATTAACCATTCCAAGGCCGGTCATTTGGAGCCCGTCCTCCAAAGCTAATTAAGGAAGGAAGCGTCGGTTTATTTTGTAGTGAGAAAATAAGACAAGCATCGTCTCACTCTAACCAGATTATTAGTTTAATTTGTTATATCCAAACACGGCCATCACGCCTTTAACATTTGGCATCATGGCACAAAAAAGCTAGTGCCAAAAAGATTAAATATAATAAATAACCAAGTATAAATGTAGAAAAAGAAATACCTTTAGATGATCTAGTATCCAAGTATGTCGATAGCCCGTATGAGATGACCGCAGTAAGAACATCGTTAATAGTCTGCATTATGATAAATAAAACATTGTTAACTCGTTCAGTACGTGGCATTAGCCCTTACTTTGGATAGTATGATACTTTGGTTGTTTTTTTTTATTGTGAAGAGTTCGGACTCTTAGCTTCATTTTATGGACACTGAGGACATTCTCAATACAATCCTTTCTATATTTCTCATTTTCGTACTTTGCCTTTACTTTGATGATCTAGTATCCAGGGTTGAGATCTTGTTTTTCCAGACCTCATATCTTCCACAACCGCTGCAGTCAATTCCTCCACCACAAACACCATTATCACCATCACGAACCCATCTGCAAATCCACTCTATCTACTCTCGAATGTTCATAACTTGGTCTCATTCAAAATCGATGGGACTAACTATGTGGTCTGGAAAAACAAGATCTCAACCCTCCTCTAACGTCACGGTGTGTTTCCCAGCGACAGCAGACTGTATGAATCTCTCATACGCTGGTGGTAGCGACACCAGAATCATAGCAGCATATCCATCACTTATAGACTTGTTACTGTTTTGCAAATCGGTAAAAATAGCAGTAAGGCGACGCAAGAGATCTCTTAGATCAACACATTCCGTCATCCGTAGACCAAACAATTGCTGCTTTAACATCAACTTGTTGGTGAAGCGACTTCGTTTTGTAGAGGCTCTCCATATTTACCCAAAGCTCTCCAACTGGCTCTTGATATGCGACCTGTGTGATCATGTCGTCTAACAGACACAACATAATCATTGCGTGCGAGTAGCATAGAATGCAAATATGACATTGATAGATGAGTGGACCATAAAGAAAAGGGAAGAAAGAGGAAGGGAATCTAAGCTATTGAGGTCACTACGCCGAGTATCATAGAATATAGACAAGTAATACCCATCTCTCTAAGAAACTCAGTTTAATGTTTATGGCAACATGAAGCAAGAATTTGATAAAGTAAATTAAAACTCAAAAAGAGATGTGGTGGCTGACCCCAAATAGCCACAAGCTCCATGTATTGCTATCTTGGAATTGTAAGGGGTTATGGAGACTTCATACGGTCCATCTCCATCAATTAAGAGGGTTATGCATAACCCATCGTCTTCATCTCCTATTCCTCATACAGACTAAGAACAAAAGACACGGCCACCCGGGTTAAAAGAAATCTGAAGAAATTTGAGATATCCAAATGCTATTTGTGGATCCAAAGGGTTTTCGTGAGGCTTGCTTATTTGGTGGGTGACTGATATCAATGTTGAAGCGCTTTATACATTATACAATATCATTCATGTAGAAGCAATAAATGAAAGGGCAAAAAGGAGTAAAAAAGAATTACCGCGCCTGGTACAGATTTCTTAACCTCCTTCATATGGTCCAAGCTGAACTTCGCCGTCGCCAGTTTCCTCGGCCAGAGCTCCACCCCTGCACCGCCGCTCACGGCGGTCCTCCTGTCCACCCACAGAATCCTCAGCAGAAACTTAAGCACATAAAACGCCGTCAGACACGCCGCCTTCATCAGCGTCCACACATGAATCCTTTGCGACGGCGGTGAAGAGCTCACGGGAGCAGAAATAGTCGGAATCTGGTCTAGAGAATCGGCTCTCCGGAAGGCGGAGAGCATCAACGACATCAGCGAGGTCCCGTCTCCCAAAGCATGATGGATGCGGAAGACGAAGCAGTTATGAGCTCTCAAGCAGTGAATCTCCCACAGAGGCTTGTCTGGGCTTAGAGGCGTCGATACGGCTAGATCAGCAACGTATTCGTTTACGGGATCGTCGCCTTCGCCGACGGGACCGTGGCGGACGATGATGTGTTGGTGGAGTTGGATGTGGGTTTTTCTCCAGTGTTGGCGTCCGTGACGATCGGTGACCATCAAGCTGGTGAACCTGGGGTGCTTCATCATGAAGGATTTGCTGATTTCGGAAGTGAAGGAGTCCACGTGGATAGGGTGCTTGACGCCGACGATGCAGTGGATTATTTGCTCCATCTCCGGCTGGACGAAGAGGCGGCCGCCGGGAGTTACTGGCTCGTCCGGCTCGATTAATCCGAAAGTTTCCATAGAGGTCAATGATGGATGGCCTTCTTCTTCTTTTGACTCTCTGTCTTCTGTCTATAAAGTCTTCTGAAGATGATATTAAGAGAGCAATCGATCACTGTCACATGGCAGCTTCGTGACCATCTCCGGCCGAACGAAGCAACATCACTACAAGAAATGTTGAGCACGTAATGCAACGAGACCGAGAATTGTTGAGCACGCTATAAGCTGTCAAATGGGATTAGATCTAAGTATGCGTTGGAGTCACCCCTACCTTAAATTTTAGCTTAGTTGATCATCATGTTCAAGGACAATGTACCACTTGATGTTACTCTAAATATGAATTTATGCTTTCAAATATCTCTCATTCTTTTCCTTGAGCATAGAAATATAATTCTATAGGCATTCATAGGTAATAATAAATAGAAATACAATTGCTCATCTAGTTCAAGGTATGCTGCTCTTACAATAGTCATAAGCAGATTAGATAAAATATATATTTTTTAAGACTGCGAAACAACAAATACACCTTCAAACATCACTATATGCCACTCCATCTTTTGAGAGAATTAGGCTACTAACATGTTGAAATTAATGGCTCGTGAATTCATCAAACTTCAAGTTGTATAATAATTTTATTTAGTAGTGATCTTCTATATACGAATGATAATATTTAAATATAAATCATAATTCAAGAATATATAAGAATGATAATATTTAAATATAAATCATAATCTAAAGAATAAATGAAAGACTTGGCAAAATATTAGCAAGTAGTAACGAAGATAATATCATGTATGAAGTAAATTGATAATTATGAGTTGCATAACTATAAAGATATTGAATCGTAGAGAAATAGTTAAGGACAAAAGACAAATGATCACATATAGAGGCTCATAATGACTACAGGAAACAGAGGATACACCAGCGATTGAAACCGCTGGCAAAAGAGCCAAAAACCGCTGCCAGCGATTTGCCAAGCTCAGAACTTGTTTTGGTGATTATTGGGATGGTAGAATGACGTTGAGATTTTAGGTTCGAACCACTGCTATAAAACTAATAAATCACTAGTATTGATTAAATATGCTGGCGGTATAGAAAAGAACTGCTGGTGTAGGTGAGTTATGCCAGCGGTTCCATGAAACCGCTGCCGGAGAAACCGCATCCTAACCCTCTATTTCTTGTAGTGAGTGTGCCTTATATTTCATTGCTAAAATATTCTAAAATTAAATTTTTGATAACATAGTTATGCTCTATTTTATAAATTTCATGACCACAATAACTAACAAAGTAATAAAAAATTGAAAATATTTTTTCTGAAAAAAGAATAATCTTTAATCTTAAAACATTAAAAAGCATACTGTAAATGCGCCCAAAACATAGTTTTTTTCTTACCATTGGTACTTAGCTGACCAAAGCATTTTGTTATTCGATATTCAAAGTGTGTTTCGTTTATATATTTATATTGGATGTTGAGTGAAATTTGTCAAAGTTGGATAAATTGCAATCTAATTTAATTTTAAAATTTATTTAAAATTAAACTTTTTTACATTTCAAATTTTATACAAGTACATTATTTTTTTTTCAATTGTAGATTTGTTTTTATAGATTGAATCTTGGTATATTCAAATTTCAAGACCATGCCTGTCAATTGAAGGGTTTCATCTGAATATGCAAATAAATATTATAAAATATCAATTAAACTAAAAAATGTAAAGTATCGCCAAAAAAGGGGAAAAAACTAAGGAATCATTAGACACACCTCTTCGGCAACTGGATTTGAAATCTATGATTTTTTCCTAAAAAATCTATGAGAAGTAAGTGTAGTTGTTGCTAGGTATTAATATATACGTTATAAAAGCAAATGTGGATTTCAAATGATGAGCGTGTGGCCATGTTGTACATTTACTTAAACTAATTGGTACTTGGATGTTATTCATTGGTTGGAAGTTCAAATAAGTCTCACACATGTCATTTTCTAATAAAATAATAATTGACACATGGCGTCTTGAGATTTAACCTGAGCACTTATCTGCTTTTATATATATATATAGACAGGGCCGGCCTGCCCATAAGGCAGGTTAGGCAACTGCCTAGGGCCTCAAAATTTGGAAGGCCTCAAATTTAAGAAATTTGTTAGGTAAAATTGGTAAAGAAAAACTAACTATGGACACATAGATGGAGGAAATGATTAAGGAGATAAAAATTGAAATGAACGTGGAGAGAGTCGGAAAGGAAATGAAGAGAGAATTCAGGAGCTAAGGAGAGAATGAGAGAATTAATGAATGAGTTATGTGGAGAGAAAGAGAGAATTAAGGAATTAGATTATGCCTAACAATTTCAATACCAATTATATTTTTGTCCTTCCAAAAAATTTACTGTAATTTCACTATTTGCTGTAAGAAAAATATCGTAAAAGCCCTCTTAAAAAACAACTATGTGAATCTTCTAATATGTCTTCTTTCATAAAATTGTAACCTCTCTTCATTTTTCCAAAATGTATTTTCCTTACATGTATTTTTACAGCTAGTGTTATGTGTCCTACTTCGCTCTTATTATTAAATTCTGTTAAATTATGTAGTGGGAGAGTTTGATTTAAAGTTCAAGGAATTACTTCAAATTTTTGGCTGAATGAAGTGTTTTTGCATCCTTTTCTATTGCTATAGTATGATTTTTAAGGAGATGAAGGCCTCCTTCTGAAATTTTGCCTAAGGACTCGAAATGTCTTAAGACGGCCCTGTATATAGATATACATTGTCGTAAAAGTATCAAGTTGATTCTTCTAAAAAAAGTATCAAGTTGATGAACTATTAATAGTGAACTCGATTGCGCAAAGAACATGTAATGTTTCCTCAACCCTGCATGCTTACGGTACGTGGACTTTTAGGGACATTGGGTAACTGACGTATGAAATTAACAATTTTTTCACAGTGTTACAAAAGAAATTAATAAAACAATCAAACATGCTAGTATGAGCAGTTGAGCATACACCAGTTGTATACCTTATATATATTCAATATGGGTGGTGGGTTTGTTAGAATGTTTTGATGTACAAAAGGTTCAGCGCAAATGTTGCAAAAGCTTATTGCTCGCAAAACAAGCTCTTAATCCTTCGTAAGGGAAAGCGACATTATTGATCAAATTCCTCATATGGGAGGAGTTACAGTTGAAAATCCGTGGAATTCCTCATATGGGAGGAATTGACGTTGAATCAGCCATATGGAATTCCTCATATGGAAGGAATTATAGTTGACGATCCATGAAATTTCCCATGTGAGAGGAATTGTAATTGAGCAGCCATATGAAATTTCTTATACCATGGCAACTTCCTTTCACTTCGTGACCTCGGCGGCATGCGAAGGCAATGATTTTTTTCGTATGTCTTTCTCAGACTCTTCGATGAACAGTTCCTCATCTTTCATTTTATTGTCGATGAGGTACATCAGCCTTCTGCACTCTGAGGTTGGGTGTCATATTTCACCATGACATTCGCACCATTTTGGGGCTCGTAATTGATCCCTTGTCGGTGGTCTTCGTATTGCGGGGAGAACGCCATCCTTCCTCCATTCTTTGGAGATCCTTACGACTTCTGCGGTAGAACATGGGAGAGGAGGAACTAGATTTTCGGTCTCCTTTTAGACTTTTGGACATCTTGAAACAGTGTGGACTTCGACATTATGCCCTCTCTTGAAGCTAAACTTTCCTCCCTTGAATTCTGATGATGCGTGTTGCGTCTCCTTTTCTTCCCCAATTGACTCGATATTTCTGTTATAATCCATTAATTTGGAGAAGGTGGGCATCTGGTGATTCATGAGCATCTCCTTATATTTGAGTTGCATTCCTTGTAAACAGATGACCACTAGGCGGTGTTCTGCGACTTCCTTTGAACATTCGAGAGACCTTGCCCTGAAACGTTTGATGAAGAGACTCCATCTTCATTGTACCTCTGGTTCATCCACGAAAGATAGATGATGGTGACATGTTCTTTGACTTGGAAGAATTTGGCCTAGAAATTCCTGACCATGTCTTCCCAGTTTCTTACGGATCCGGGCTCGAGCTTGCTGTACCTTTTATACGCCACGGTACCTAGGGATTTGGATAACTTTCAGAGTCGCAGGTTCTTGCCACTTTCATATGGTTCCAAGAGGTCGATGAATCGCATGAAGTGATCTTGACCATTCCCTTCAATTTCTTCAAACTTCTCCCATTTTGGTGGCTTATACCCAAGTGAATTGGGCACCAAGTAAACTTTTGCTGGGATCGGACGGAACACTCGATGCTGGGCAGAGTGTTATTGGTCGCGCCATGACTTTTCACAAATTTCTCCAATCTTTGCTCTAGTGAAGCTAAGGTTGTCGCAGCATGAGGGGGACCCATAGTAGGCACATGCGAGAAAGGATACATTCCGGTTGTAGGCAGTGTGCGTACCTGCATATGCGTTCGGGGCTCCATAGACAGGTGCTTGGAACTGCTAAACTCCTATGGGGAGTGGTACGCGGACCGGATTTACGCCAAGAGTAATTGGAGGAGGTGGCAAGCTGACATTTTGAGGAAGGTGTGAGGGAGATCCCATATGGAAGGAGTTCCCTTGCACTCCAGTTGTAACACCCCAAAATTCCACCCCCGGGAACTCGGAGATGACACTCCGCACTCAGGAATTTCTCCCGCAATGCAAGGTTTTAGTTAAGACAATAATTCCACCAACTACTACATTCATAAATAACCAAAGTACTTAGATGTAAAATATATAACATCTCTTGGCACAAACCGGGCACAAAACATTACATAATAAATGATTGTCTAATAGTTTGCGTGATTATTCTAAACCAAATAAATAACAGTGAAGCGCTCCCACTAGATCATGCCTCCCTAACCTGAACATATGGTGTGGAAAGAACACAAGACACCATAGTTTGAAAATCAGCAACAAATACTGATCGAGATATACCCAAGCATGTAAACACGAATAGGAATAACAAGTAATAAGTTAAAGAGAAATAGCAAGAATAATTGAAATAAACAACTTCTTGACACATTCACTTCTTTCACTTCCTTTATGATCATCAAAACAATTCTTTCCATAACCTTCTCATAATCTTTTCCAAGAAAAGAAACATATTCATCAATCAAACAACCTCTTGCTCTTTACTTTGTTATGCGTTATACAGAGAAGAGTAACCACACATCATTATACTACTGGCCCTAGACCTTAAGTGTCGACACCCCCCCCAAGACTCCAACGATCAGAGATGTGAGTACTATAATGAATCGGGGATCACTTACGACCGAGTATACATAATAAATAAACGGATAAAAATCTGAGAATCCGGAAGACGTACCGAAGTCAAACGATCATCATGCTATATAAATAGAACGGATAAAAATCCGAGAAGTCGAATGACCGAAATCAAACCGTCCTCATGCTCATGCCACGTTATTTGTCTCCGTATAACTCTTTCCACTTTACGTCATTACGCATTAATACTTGTCTCATGTCATTGCTCAAAATGCTTCAACTAAGAAAAACCAACTTCCAAGTAAAGCATGTATTCATGAAACACATTTTGAGACGTATTAATAAAAGCAATAGTTCAAAAGAATGCATCCTTTCTTTCCTCAAGCGTATTAGTACATGTTAATTCTTAAAATATAACCAAATGATTTAATTGATGAAGCATAAAAAATAAATGCATCAAGTTATGGTGAAATTTATATAAAAACTTAGTAATTAAATCTTGGGTTAAAGACAAAAACCACCCTTCGAGTATGGGTTATATACAAATTAGCCCCTCGTGTTTGGGGATATACCAATACCCCCCCCCCCCCCCCCCGTCAGAGACAAAACCCCTGTCATTGGATGGACAGTACACGAATAGCACCATTCTGTTACAATCAGTTAGTATGGGGGTGCCATATAACTTTCATATGACCATTTTGCCCCTACTTGTGTTTTTGTGTTTATTTGTTCATGTTCTTGCTGTTCTTGAAGACCACATCCAAAACCACCAAATCCCCACCAGCACCACCACCAGCAACACCACCACCACCACCACAAAAACAAACAACCAATAACAAAAAAACAACAAAAACAAAAAAGAAAATTTAAGATGAGGCTCAGATCTATAATTGAAAGTAGGCAAAGAATATTGCACATACCATGGCTGCAAAACTAATTGTTCGGCCAAGAAAGTAACAATTTCTCAACCCTAAATTCATTATATCAACTCATTAACGCCGAAGAAAGGAATTCACCAGTACCATGTACCGAGACCAACGAGGAGCAACTCCGCACCATAGGAGCACTCCAAATGGGGTTGCAAGAAATAATTTTATTTCAGGAACAAGAAATAAATAGATACAGGCGCATGCCTACATCAGTTGAATAATCGATTAAGGACAGCCCCCACTCAAAAAGTAATGACATTTGAAGCACAAAATTTTGGCTACGACCTGAGCAAAGAGATATCTAGAAACCACAAAAGGGGACTAAATCAGCCGTTATTGAAAGAGAATACAAAAAATAGAGCAACCGGTTAACGCCGGAAATCGAACAACCCACCTTCGAAATGGATCGATTGATTTGCAGAGAAAACCATGAAGTACCCAAATAAACCGATCGAACAAAAATAAACCAAATGGAACATCTCAATATCCAAATCGATAACAAGAGAATCTTTCTCTTTGGGTTTCGATCCGATCTTGCATGACCACTTCCGTTCGTTGGCACCATCCCTGTTCGTCGGTTCGAATGGCAACTGACGTTTGGCGTCGTTCGTTGGTTTCGAACGGCCTCCGCCTCACCAGATCGAGAACCCATCAAAGGGGAGAGAGATGGTGCTGGTTCGTGGCGCCAGGTACGGCAGCGGCGGTGGTGGACGGCGATTCAGAACCCATAAACCAGATTTTGTGGTCCCCCGAGACCGGCGACGGAGAGCTCTAGTTGGAGCCTTCGTCCTCGACCATTCAATCGTGAGAGAGAGAAATGAGAGATAGAGGAGTCTAATGAGATCAACAGGAAAGGAGATATAGAGAACAGAGCGAGAGAGAGAGGAAGGGAGGGTGGCTAGGGTTAGGAAATGAGGATAGAATGGAAGGGAGTGGACTTTATAGTCTTTTCGCACCTCTGTTAATTCAACGTTACCTCAGTCATCTGACAGGGGGTATTCGTTTATCCCCAAACACGAGGGGCTAATTTTATACAATTTACACTTGGATGGTGGTTTTTTTCTTTAACCCTAAAATCTTACTGTTCGCACAAGTCATTAAGCTGGAAGGAAATGTTTGTTCATCGTTGTAGTGAGATACAAAGATCGATAGGAAAAACTCAACCCGGATTATAATCAAGGAAATGAAAAAAAGGCTTTTAATTGTTCATTGCATAACCTTGGTTTCTCCAAATTCTCATATTGCAATCATCATTCTTAAACTGCGTTATTTCATCCCCTGTGATGCACGAAAAAATTCGTGGATAAATCTGTTGTATCCGGAAAAGCATTTGAGTGTAAACAACGTTCTAAAACGAACCCGTAACTTGTCACGGGCACTTCCCTGATTTGGCCAAAATCGTTTGTTTAGGGGAAAAATCGCCAATTTTCTATTTTTTATAATATTTCTTTATTTAATTAGGATATTTATTTAAACCCGGTTTGAATTAATATTTTAGCTGGGTATTTTATTATGTTAGAATTATTTTTTAGCATTAATTTAAAAAAAATACCATATTTAGAATAATTAGAATTTGCTGCTATATAAGTCCAGCTTGTGGACTGATTTTCATATGTTATGGAGTATTGAATTATTTTCAAACCTTAGGGACAATTTCTCTCGGTTTATGCCTTTATTTTTGTTGCTTCTTCCTGCTCCCAAAAGCGCCTGATTTGGTTCGGTGTCGCCCAATTTACAAATACTCCATCATGTTGAAACTCAAGAAAATTTCAACGAAATACTATTTACTTGTTTAAGAACGGTAGAATCGTCAATATGTAATATGTTATATGATAACAAATAAATTGAACTTTTATTACTCACTATTGGAGGAGCTAAAGGGATGCTACTAAACTTTCCAGGAATTATTTCGAAGATTGAAGGTTTTGAAGGAGACAGTTGACCAATTAATGTTGGAAAGCATCATTGATGAGCGTGAAGAAGAAGAAGAAGAAGAAGAAGATATAGAAACTGCTGCCAATCAACCTCATCGGAAACATTTTATTGGTGTGCTTTTCGCATTTATGAACAAGAAGTCCGTGGAAAAAAATCATCGAGCAGCAACAATGTTTCTTACTCGGATATGTTGGAATTTTTTTTTTTTGTTAATTCAAACAAATAAAATTGAAGCACTAGCCAAAGTGGCTTAGTGAGGCATGTGTGCCTCTATGTATGTATGCATGAGAACTTTGTGGGTTGTGTGAGCAATTGGATCAGAACGTTGGGTGTGGTATTATTGGGGCGGCTTGGTAGTCAAAGTCGGCAACGACTTTGATTTGGTAACAATTGTGTCCAATCCTTTTGGAAATAATTATTGGACAAATAGTTTGTTTCCTTCTTTTTGTCGGATTAGTTTTAGTCGTTGCTTTGGCTCCAAGTCTTGTACTAGTATAAATAGATGCTAGGGTCGTGACTTTGAGTAGGGTGCTTTTGATTGGTTTTGGCTTATCATCAATAAATTAATTTGGTTTGGTCGTGGACGTAGCTAGTCTCAAAACTAGTGAACCACGTAATTCTTGTGTTCTTTATCTTACTCTTATTTTTCTTACTTTATCTTGCTTTCTCGTGTATTGGAATCCTACAAGTGGTATTAGAACCAAGTTCGTTGAGTTTCAAGAGAAGCAATGGCAAGTTCGATGATCAAGATTGATCGATTCGATGGGAAGAATAGTTTAGTCTCTGGCAAACCAAGATGTGTGCTCTCTTGAAGCAGCAAGATATGTGGTTTCCACTGGCTAACTTGGTGGGCACGGATGCAAGCACTCCGGCGTTTGTAAAGATGGAGGAGAAGGCGCACACGACGATCACATTTTGCCTTGTGGACGATGTGATCATTGGGGTTGTAGATCAGGATACCGTAGCTAGATTGTGGACAAAGTTGGAGGATCTCTACGCGAAGAAATTGTGGCCAAAAAATTGATGTTAAAGCAGCGGCTATTCAATCTTCAGATGGTTGAAGGTATACGTATTGGTGATCACCTAGACAATCTTAACACTATGTTGCTCGAACTGCGCAATACTGATGAGGTTGTTAGTGTTGTTCACGCGGGATTGATTTTATTGGTTTCCTTAACTCCATATTTTGAGGTTTACGTTCAATCGTCCGTTA
Source organism: Linanthus parryae (assembly GCA_023055425.1). Taxonomy (NCBI): domain Eukaryota; kingdom Viridiplantae; phylum Streptophyta; class Magnoliopsida; order Ericales; family Polemoniaceae; genus Linanthus; species Linanthus parryae. Next base: position 1,590,917 of record JALGPY010000030.1, read on the forward strand.
TTGGGAAAGACATGATAACCCTAGAGGAAGTTAGGTCTGCCCTTCATACTAGGGAATTTAGGCACAAGGCGGTTGGGAATGACGATCATGCTACTAGAGCGTTGTTTGTTAGGGGAGGAACAGGTAAGGGATATAGGAGAGGTGGATCCGACTTACCTTCGGACGTATGTTCTTTTTGCAGGAAGAAATTTCATTGGAAGAGGGAGTGTCCCAATAATCGGACGTCTGTAGCTATCGCTTCAGGGGGAGGAGGAGGGACAACACCCGAGGACGATGATGCTCTTTAGGCCCCTTGGGGGCAGTTCGGGTTCCAAGCATGGAGCATGGGCGCGTGTTGTTGGGAAAGCGGATTGGCGGCGTGTTATTGTGCACACATCGATTGGTGGCGCGATTGGATCTTGGATTGGCGCGCTTCGGTTATTGGTTTTGCGCATTGGTGCGGATGGCTGCGCAAATTGGCATAAGATTGTTTTATGGGAACTTTTGTCACTAAGTGTCTTTGGAGTGACCTTGGGGTATGCAATAGTCATGGTGCATTGATGAGGCGTTTAATGGGACACACTCGGAGTGTGTTCAATTACGCAGTTGGGAATACACTCGGCTTGGGTGTGTTGGATTGATGAGAAGAATTGGTTCGGTGGCTATGGGGTTTGAATCAAGGGGGAGGTTTGTTGGGATTTTTTGTTGTTGATTCAAACAAATAGCATTAAAGCACTAGCCAAAGTGGCTTAGTGAGGCATGTGTGCCTGTTTGCATGTGTACTTTGTGGGTTGTGTGAGCAATTGGATCAGAACGTTGGATGTGGTATTATTGGGGCGAGTTGGTGGTCAAATTCAATAAATTAATTTGGTTTGCTCCAACTTTGCCAAGTTCCTGCAACATGTGCCCCTGGCAATTCTCCAACTCCCGTCAAGTTCCTACAATCTAACCCTATCGATTCTCCAACTACGGTCGAGTTCCTACAATCGAATCCCCTGTTTGTTGTTCCAACTCCCAACGAGTTCCTACAACAAATTTGTTTGTTGTTCCAACTCCCACCGAGTCCCTACAAAAAAACCCCCCAATACGTGTCCCCTTCACGTGTCTTGTCTCTCGTCAGAGACTCCCCTATTCCACCATCCGCCTCTTCGTCAAGAGCACGGATTCCCCCTTCCCCCCCCCCCCCAACGGGGCCTAGAGAATGAATTTATCCATTGCGCCCGCATCCATGTCTGCAAACGCCTTACGCTTCGGACACTCCCTCTTCCAGTGACCCTTTTCTTAACAAAATGCACAGATGTCGTTTGGCAACTTAGAAACCTTGTTCCTCCTTTCTACAAAACCCTCATTGGACGCAATGAATGCGCCAGACCCTAGAATGTCTGAACCCCCATATGTGGCCCTCTGCCGCATCTCCCTTGTGTGAAGAGATGATCTTACCTCCTCCAACGTGAGAGTCTATTTTCCGGTACAAGCAGACTGCACGAGCCCCTCATAAGACGGTGGTAGCTACACTAACAAAAAATCAGTGCAGCAATCTCATCACTTATCTTTTCAGTATTGTTTCGCAACTCAAGCAAAATAGTATTTAAATGATCCAAGAGATCTCTCAGATCCATACCTTCCCCCATGCGTAGACCAAAGAGTTTCTACTTCAACATCAACTTGTTGGTGAGTGACTTCTTCTTGTAGAGGCTCTCCAACTTGCTCCATAGTTTCTTAGCCGCCTCTTGATTTGCAACCTCCGCGATCAAGTCGTCCGCCAAGCACAACATGATCATTGAGTGCTCTCTTTCCTCCATCGTCTTGAAATCCTTGGTGGTTGTAGAATCCCCCTCTTTAAGTTCCGCCAATGTCAATCACAGGCCTTGCTTCTTCAATACAGCACGTACCCTGATCTACCATAAGTTGAATCTATTTCTCCCCGTGAACTTATCGATCTTGGTCATCCGCCTGGTCATCTTCTCTGCAGCTCATTGTCCAGTCGTAACCCCCGAACGCGTGCTCCACCTTGATCGTGAAACCCTAGCTTTAAATTTCACGTAATTGTGAAATCGACGCCCTCAGCTCCACCTTGATCTTGGAACACCAAACCTATGCTCTGATACCAGTTTGTTATGACCTGGAACGAGCTTCGAGAACGATGAATACGGCGAACAAGATCACTGATATAACGTGGTTCACTGGTGATGAGCTAGCTACCTCCACGACCCTAAAACCCCGTTTTATTGAGAAAAACACCAAGAAACAACCCACACTTTACAAAGCATGACCTATAGCCTTTATATAGGACTACTATACAGCTTGTGCCCAAAGAAATACCAAAACCGAGCTAAACGAAGAAGGAAACAACTTTTGACCGCCTCCAGGATTCTCTTCATACGAAGAGAGATTCTCTTCGCACGAACAGCTGCTCCACCAGCTTGCTTTCTCTTCGTCTTGCTCCTCCGTTTGGTCCGTTTCTTGCCCCGCTTCATCGCCAATCGGTTTCCAAGCCTAAGTCCATTCAAGGCATCCCTAGATTCCGAACATACCCAAACTTTGACTAAGTATATGATGTGTGGCTGATAGATAAACAAAATAAGACAAGCATTGGGCGACATTTTCGTTCCGTCTTAAGAATAAGTTAAATTCCACCATTGTCAGTAACTTTGTGCGTGTGACATGTTTCATGTAACCTCTTGTTTCGGTTTCATAAATGTTACTTTGTTATAGTCGTTGTTTTGGTGGCTCTTGTTGTCATATTATTGTTTTCAATTTCATAAGTGTAGTATGATCACGTTGTTTCTAGCAAGAGGCCTCTAAACCGTCCTATTCGTAGGTTCTATGTTTATTAATATCTATATATCTGATCAATTAAGGTTCTCTGCAAACCAAAGCTAGATTGGGAGAACATAGAGAGAGAGACAGAGGGAAGGGCGTACAATCCTTCCTAGCAGGAGTGATTCTATCTCTTTATAACATACAATGACTCTATATATACTACACTTGTAAGTTGTAAACCATAAGTTAACATCCCAAATTGTGTTCTTAATCCTTGCAAACGAGCACCTTCTTAGACGAGCTTCCTTCTAGAGTTACCTGAGATTTGTTGTCCTTCTTGTCCTTAGATTAGACATTGACTATTGACCCCCTTTTAGATGTGCTTCTCTACTCTTTTTTACTCCTCATTCCATTGACTTGTAACTTTATTCCCTTTACACTTGAACACCCACAGTTTGTCCCGAACTCCATGTATCAAACATTATCCCCTTGCACGTGTTCATGTTGTGTTGGCGTTGCTTACAAAAATAAGTTGGTACGATGACAAAAATCGTCGTTAGAATGGAAAGGTGACGATTTATGCTCGTCGTTGCGTAGTCGGAACAAGTCGTTCATTAGTTCAACGAAGGACGGAAGGCGCTCGTCGCTTTTATTGAAATACGATGATTTTTCTCGTCATCTTTTCTTTTAGCCGGCTACTTTTGTCGTTGTTTTTGCCAAAAAGACGACTGATTTTGTAGTTTTTTGGTCATTTTTTTGCGTTTTGGTCACCCTTTTATGATGAAACGCCAATTTTGCTCGTCGTCTGTCATAAAAAAAGATAAAAAAATACAATTTTGTATCAATATATAAATTCATATACCTATGTCAATATTTTATTGGTGATCTTTTTAGTCACCAACACATTGGCATAAACTATAACAACGCTAGAAGACAACTCACAAAAATTTTATACATAAAACTTAATTAGAAATGAACATTGTACTTGGAATATTAATCCAATCAACAAAACTGACAAAAATAAGTTCGCCAAATGTTACATAGATCGTTCCAATTACAAGATTTAACAAAAAAGGATACCCATAATACTTAAAACCTTGTACAATAATACCTAAAAATAGCACAAGTACTGGGGTATTCCAACTGAACTTGCGCGTTCGGCTCCAAAAACTACTATGTAAGGTCATTCCTAGGCACGACTCCACTTCTGGGACTTGGTACTTGAAATCCAAAAAGACTGCATCAAGGGGAGTGAGTATGTACATTAAAAAAATCATCGGTAATTCAACAAATACCAGAAAGACAAGCAACTGTTATAACATCAGTAAATGTTGAAAAACTACTCACATAAATTTTTGAATATCATCACCTTTATGGTAGAGTGATCGCATATAACTCGTAAAGGATCAGTACCTAGTGGTAGTCAAACGCTTAAATTACAAGAGAGAATTGAAGTTACCATATTGGCTGCAAAAATCCAATCACGAGTTTTGCACTTGGTGAAATTGTCCCGCTACATGCAAATGTACCAACTCTAGATGTCCTCATATGAATTAGAACTACACAGTTATGTCATCATCTCCTCCAAATATCATTCACATGTATACAGTTACAGAATTCCAAGGGCATACATTGTGTTGACATAACCCGTAAATAAAGCACATGAGACAGTTTCACTTTTCTTTGCATTAAGGAGTATTGCGGCCAGCCGCAAATTTTCATTTCAGATTAAGCTTATTTATATGAAATTATAAGCTTATGTGAAACAAGGTACAGATAATCATTACCAGATGCATGCCTAGGCACTGAAAAGGTTATTCATAACTTTCCAACCATTCGATGTGTCCATCAATGCCAAGTTCCATATTCATAGTTTATACTGAGTAAGAATTATCGATCTTGCAAAATTTGACTCTCCCTCATCAGTTTACCAACACTTAAACCCCAAAACTTTACGATTCTATACTCAATAGAACGCGGCTTAAAGTATGGATACAAAGGGTTCGTTCCATGATGGCGCGAAAGATGACTTAGATGGCGGGAAACCAAAGTACCGGATGAATTATGAAGAAGTCCATAAAGATATTGCAGAGATGATAGAGAAATATGCAGGAAATAAGAAGTTTATTCAAGACTTTGAGAGAAACACCACTATCCCACCAGAGGAGAAGCAAAGGAAATTGAAAGAGTCGAAGCGCATTTTGGATGGGGTTGAGAAGGGAGAACCTTTAATGCCCTACCCGAAAAGACAAAGAAATGAGGAGCTTCCTCCAGTACCAGAACCACTACTCCCGGCAGTAACCACATCTTCAGCATAGAATCAACTTAATTAGATTGACTGTCATGTTCACCTTTGTACTTTCTTAAAAAAAAATGTTCACTTCTGTATTTTTTTTTATTTTTTTTGAATTTGGTTTGGTAATGAATGTTATTTATGTTCTCCCGCTTTATAATGTTTTTTAGTTGTATTCTCCACGTATAGTTGTTTAATAAAATCTATGAATCACAATGTGTTGCAAATCGCAACTGGCTGCAAATCACAGTAGAGAATTAGTCGCATATAACCAGTAAAGGCTCTATACATATTGGTAGTCCAACAGTTTAATCACGGAATAATCGCCCCCAATCGCCGATTATAACTTTCAAATGAAGCCTCTATAAATACAACATTCAAAATTTTCATATAGGGAAATAGTACAAAATTATTACGAGATGTATGCCTACGCATTGGAAGTGTCAGTCACACCTTTTCAAGCATTCAATGCATTAGATCCATGCCAAGTCTAATTCAAGGGCTGATCATAATAGATCTTCAGACAACTCCAAACGATGGATCTTCCACAACCATACTCTCCCTCATCAGTTTACCAATTCTTTAACCGCAAACATTCACAAAACCTACACAACTTCGAAGAAGAGGTTGAAAGAGACATATCATCTCCGCCTAAAAATTACAAGTCTGGCATCCTTATATGTATTGGAATAACACACGACATCATCATCTCCACCTAAAAAATATAGTAGTATACAAGTAGAAACATGAGTGATTTCACGGTTTTGATAGCACCCAACTAATTAAGAGAAAGAATCTTAGTATGTTTACGATATTGTGAGTGCATGACTCGTAATTAAGGCTCTGAATTGGAAGTCCAATGCGTATGATACCAAAGACAACAGGGAAGGAAAGTGTATTGAGGGTTGTGGTAGCACTTAAGAAAGAGACTGAAGTTTCGTATCCTTACGATACGGTGAGTGCATAACTTGTAAATTAAGGCTCAGAAGTGGTAGTCCATCACTTACATCACATGACGGAATTGATGTTCCCACATTGGCTCTAGAAATCCAATCGCATGGAATTGCCACGCCAAACAATGGGTCCATCAGAACCAGCTGTCATATGTATTAGAACTATATGTGAATGTCATCATCTCCCCCTCAAATAAGAAAGGATATTCCCACAATGGCTGCAAAAAATCCAAGAACAAATGTTGCACTTGGAATTCCCTCGTCAACTTTGTGGGTCCATCATACGCATTAGAACTACACAAAAGTGTCATAAACGTATAGTGATGATATGTAGCGAAGTGAGGATAAATAGCTAGGGGTGTACACGGTTCGGTTTGGGCGGTTCTAGATGACAATAAGTATCCGATCCATAAGTGTTCGGGTGGCATCGCTGTAATCCAAATCCAACCCAACTAATTATGAAACCAACCCAAACTATTAAATTGGATTGGTTTGGTTTGGGTTGTTTTATCGGTTTTTTTCAAGTCTGGTCTCCTTTTGAAATTTTATTCTAAGAAGACATGCTGAAGTCCATCATAATTGAAATAAACTAAATGCATATGATGACAAGATATTTAAACAAATTCTAGAAGGGGGCATAGCATAGAGCAAAACAACACTAATCAACTGGGTGCCTAAAAATTCCAGACGAATTATTCAAATTATACTAAAAATACTTCTGCCATAACATATGCAGATGTAACAAAGTAAAGAAACATAAAAATTGATCTAGCACCAAGTACGGTGTCATTATTCTTCAAGATGCCAACATATTCCAGGCATATTATTCAAATTCTACTAAAATTACTTCTGCCATAACATATGCAGAAGTAACAAAGTAAAGAAAAATAAAAATTGATCTAGCACCAGGTACAGTGTCATTATTCTTCAAGAAAAAAACTCCACAATGGCACAAAGCTTCAAATGCTTCCAATAGCTCCAGTTAACCTGTCATAAAAAAAATACAGTGTGTTATTAGATACATTTCAATGCAGCATTATTATCAAGTAAACTAATTACATTATTATAAAATACAGTAGAAAACTATGATCTGAGATACCATGAAGATTTTTGTCCCCTCTTGCTTCATTACCAGTGCTTGATTTATCCTTCATTAACTCTACAACATCAAAAGTATTTGATTTGTTATAGTTTGAGAATGTAAAAAGAAGAGAAAATGTAAGTAGTCAAAATGCACTGGTGAAAAAAGTTAAATACCTGCTTCGATGTCTCCATATTCTTCAACTCCATCCATCGCTTCGCGAAGATCAATTGGGGCAGGAGTCGATCTCAACCAATTCTGGCAACATATGAGAGCCTCAATTATCTCCGTAAAAAGCGAACTTCTAAACGAATCAAGTATACGGCGACCTGTGCTGAAGGAAGATTCAAAAGCTACTGTTGAAACTTGAACAGCTAGAACATCTCGAGCAACTTGAGAAAGAACTGGAAACCTCTTGCAGTTATTCTTCCACCAAACCAATATCTCAAACCCGGTGTTTTTCATCTCGCAAGCTTCTCCTAGAAATTTGACTACCTCTGATTTGTTCTCCATGTTATCTTCTTCTTCCAAATGTTTCATAAACTCAGATTCAATGTTCTCACCATCTTCTATTTTAATCTCCATAGGTGTAACAGTTGGCATGCATGGAGGGTTTTGATTCATGGATCGCACAACGGAAGCATAATCAAACATAAGCCATGCAAAACCCTCCAAGGATCACAAGTATAGATGCATAACGATAGTAAAGGTAAGAAATCATAAACACACCTTTGGGTTCTCCTTGATGACTTCAAACGCGAATAATGTCACGTTCTCTATAGTTGATCCACGCCTAGAGTTGATCCTAGATCTCCCAAACTCCTTGGTGCTAGCCCGGATTAGGAAGAGGAAGAACGAATCACGCAAAACGAGACAAAAAGAGGGGGCCGTCGGCCCTCCTTGTTGCTTGCTCTATCTCCATTTGTTCTCTCCCACTCTTGTTATGTTCACTAATGAGCATAAGTTATGTGGAAGGAAGGAAGGAGGGTCCTTTATATAGTCCAACAACTCCTTGTTAACTACCTAAAGGACTTATTCTAGTCCAACTAGAATTCAATTTAACCCCTTCCTTGCAAATTAGTCCCTACTAAGTTTGCAAGGGTTTGCAAAGTAATCCTTCTAATTAATTAATCCAATTAATTAATTCCCAAATCTAGTTCAACTCTATGTAGCGTGTGACCCCATAGGTTCTATCTAGTTGGTAGCAATTATTTGCTAATATGGAGCGGTTTCTAGCAAAACATCCATTCTAGCCAACTAATAGAATAGTCATCTTGACAACCTTTGTACAAGTAATTGTCTCATCCCTTTGCCTCCATATCCGGATTGGACACGAGACATACAAGTCACACTCGTATATCCAATCCATAGTTTCTCGATCCATGGGAATAGCCTTATTCGTGCAAATAACATCAATATCCTATATTGATTTATTTGAGTCTAGCCAGACATTCTATAAGCACTATCCCTCGAGTGGCCTAGGATATTTGCTCCCGTTATGTGGGAGGGGCAAATCCTCTCTACGTCCACTACGATCTCTAAGCTTGCTTCTCATTGTATCCAGTACACGCCTTTATAACTACCCAGTTACGGTGTAGCGTTTAACGCTACCAAGATCACAATGATCCACAACTAGAATATCTAGTGACTTCAAGTCTAAGGATGACAATACCATTGCACCGCGAGAAGCACTTGTGACTCAACATAACATGTATGTAGCCTTCTCGGAGATGGGTCAATCCAGTGCGACATTCCGTAATGCACACCTATGTGTTGGATCGTGATATCTCCATATCAATCCAACCCCATACTAGTCTATAGATGATTGTCCCATTTAATCATTATACTTGACTAGGGATATTTAAGATAAACAACACAATTGTAAATCTAAGGACTTCATTATATTAAATATCCAATAAATAATAAATGAATTTTCTAGCCATATACAAATTCATACTAAACTAGATTGCCTCTAGGGCATCTATTCCAACAGTCTCCCACTTGCACTAGAGCCAATCTGGCGCATCTCGTATGCCCATACTCCTAGTGTGCCCTTCATGCTTCCACTGCGTGAGAGGCTTCGTAAGCGGGTCTGACAGATTATCATCTGTAGGAATCTTCCATATCCGAACGTCTCCTCTATCGATAATATCTCGAATCAGATGAAACTTCCTGAGCACGTGCTTGGACTTCTGGTGCGATCTGGGTTCCTTTGATTGCGCGATCGCCCCAGTGTTGTCACAGAACAACTCCACTGGATCCGCAATGCTAGGGACCACACCAAGTTCAGAAACAAACTTTCTGATCCAAACAGCCTCCTTTGCTGCGCCATTTGCAGCAATGTACTCAGCCTCTGTTGTAGAATCAGCTACCGTCTCTTGCTTGGAACTCTTCCAGCTCACCGCTGCTCCATTCAGGCAAAACACATATCCTGATTGTGATCTAAAGTCATCTCTGTCGGTTTGGAAGCTTGCATCAGTGTAACCCCTTACACGCAACTCTTCCTCACTGCCAAATATCAAGAAAGCATCCTTAGTTCTTCTCAAGTACTTTTGGATGTTCTTGACTGCAATCCAGTGACTCTCACCCGGATTGGATTGGTATCTGCTTGTCATACTCAAGGCATATGACACATCTGGTCTAGTACATAACATGGCGTACATGATAGATCCTATGGCCGAGACATAGGGAATCCTACTCATACGTTCCTTCTCAATCTCATTGGAAGGACAACCACTCTTTGAAAGAGTGATTCCATGTGACATGGGCAAGAATCCCTTCTTGGAATCTTGCATGTTGAACCGTTTCAACACCTTGTCAATATATGTACTTTGACTTAGGCCTAGCAACCTCTTAGATCTATCTCTATAGATCTTTATACCGAGTATATAGGCTGCTTCCCCTAAGTCCTTCACTGAGAAACACTTTCCCAGCCAATCTTTCACAGATTGCAGCATGGGAATGTCGTTTCCAATGAGTAGTATGTCATCCACATACAAGACCAGAAAAGCTACAGAGCTCCCACTAACCTTCTTGTAGACACAAGACTCATCTTCGTTTCTGATGAAGCCAAACTCTTTGACCACTTCATCAAAACGTCGATTCCAACTCCTAGAAGCTTGCTTCAATCCATAAATGGATCGTTGCAGCTTACAGACTTTGTTGGCTTGCTTTGAATCCTCAAAACCCTCCGGCTGTATCATATACACGTCATCGAGGAGATTCCCATAAAGGAATGCTGTTTTGACATCCATCTGCCAAATCTCATAGTCGTGGTATGCTGCAATCGCAAATAGGATTCGGATGGATTTGGTCATTGCGACTGGTGAAAAGGTTTCATCATAGTCAATACCATGAATCTGTCTGAATCCTTTAGCCACCAATCGGCCCTTATAGGTAATCACATTACCATCCATGTCGATCTTCTTCTCGAAGACCCACTTGCACCCTATGGGCCGCGCCCCATCAGGTGGTTCCACCAAAGTCCATACTTTGTTGGTATAGATGGATTCCATCTCGGATCTCATGGCTTCCAGCCACTTCTGAGAGTCTGGGCCACTCATGGTCTCCTCATAGGTAGTAGGCTCATCATCTATGAGCATCGTGTCACCGGAATCGGTCACGAGAAGTCCATACCTCTCGGGTTCCTGGCGCACTCTACTAGATCTACGAAGCTCTTGTGTTACCTGAACAGGTGGCTCCACAACTGCTTGTGGTTCCTGCTCATGTTCCATAATCGGTTCAGTGATTTGTGGTTCTTGAACCTCTTCAAGTTCTACATTCCTCCCACTTGCTTCTTTGGAGACAAACTCTCTTTCTAGAAACACGCCGGTCCGAGCAACAAACACTTTGTTCTCGGTTGGATTGTAGAAGTAGTATCCCTTAGTTTCCTTAGGGTACCCCACAAATTTACACTTATCCGATTTAGGCCCTAGCTTGTCTGACTGTAAACGTTTTACATAGACATCGCAGCCCCAAATCCTCATGAACGACAGTGTGGGACGCCTCCCACTCCACATCTCATATGGTGTCTTCATGACTGATTTAGATGGAACACGGTTAATGGTGAAAGCTGCACTTAATAGAGCGTAGCCCCAAAATGATAATGGAAGATCGGTTTGACACATCATAGATCGAACCATATCCAATAGGGTTCGATTCCTCCTCTCGGACACGCCATTCCATTGTGGCGTTCCGGGTGGAGTGAGTTGGGACACGATCCCACACTCTCTAAGATAGTCGTCAAACTCTTGGCTCAAGTATTCTCCTCCACAATCCGATCGTAGAGCCTTTATACTTTTGCCAAGTTGCTTCTCTACTTCATTCTTGAATTCTTTGAACACTTCAAAGGATTCGGATTTTGCCCTCATAAGGTACACAAATCCATATCTACTGTAATCATCAGTAAATGTAATGAAGTAGACATAACCACCCCTGGCAGGCGTGGCAAATGGTCCACACACATCGGTATGTATGAGCGCCAATTGCTCACTAGTCCTCTCACCTTTCTTATTGAAAGGGGACTTTGTCATTTTTCCCAATAAACAAGCCTCACATGTCTCATATGATTCAAAATCAAATGAGTCTAGTAATCCATCCTTATGGAGTCTAGATACACGTTTTTTATTTATGTGGCCTAAACGACAGTGCCATAAATAAGCAGGATTTAAATCATTTATTTTAATCCGCTTGGTATTAATGTTGTAGACAGGATTGCTTAGATCAAGGACATAAAGTCCATTAAATAATTGCGCACTAAAATAGTGAATATTATTCAAATAAAAGGAACAACAATTGTTCTTTATTGAAATAATAAAACCTTCCTTGTCCAAACAAGAAATAGAAATAATGTTTCTGCTCATAGCAGGCACAAAATAGCAATTATTTAATTCTAAAACTAATCCTGAAGGCAGAGATAGCTCGCACACGCCTATGGCCAACGCAGCAACCTTTGCTCCATTCCCAACGCGCAGATCTACCTCCCCTTTAGCCAATCTTTTACTTCTCTTTAGATCCTGCATATTTCGACAAATATGAGATCCACATCCAGTATCTAATACCCATGATGTAGAGATAGTTAAATTGACATCTACAACAAAAATACCTGGTGGTGGTGGAATCATTATTCCAAGCCTCTTGTCCTCCAGATATTTTGGGCAGTTCCTTCTCCAGTGTCCAGGCTGACTGCAGTAGTGACACTCACCCTTAGTCACGACCTTGGCAATGCCACCAACAGGCTTAAGGGCTGGTTCCTTGGACTTGGCAACTGACTTGCCTTTGCCCTTGGAGGAAGAGGCAAACCTTTTGCCCTTTCCTTTCTGTACCATCATGATGGCCTTGCCCTTACCCTTGTTGATGCTCTGTTCAGCAGTCCTCAACATGTTGAGCAAATCTGGCAGTGGCTTAACGATCTCGTTCATGTTATAGTTCATAATGAACTGTCCATAACTCTCGGGCAACGATTGCAACACGAGATCGGTTGCCAACTCTTGGCCGACCGGGAACCCAAGCCGGGCGAGATTCTCCAAGTACCTGATCATTCGGAGTACATGGGGTCCCACCGGGTTCCCTTCTGCCAGATGACATTTGAACAGTGCCTTTGATACCTCATACCTCTCTACCCTCGCCTGCTCTTGGAAAAGCTGCTTTAAATGTTCGATCATATCGACATCATTCATGTTTTCGTGTTGCTTCTGAAGCTCAGAAGTCATGGTGCAAAGCATAAGGCAGGCCGCATCACTAGCGTCATCAACACGCTTTTGATACGCCTTTAAGGCAGCAGGTGTCTGGTTCTCTGGACCTTCTGGAACATGCTCCTCTATTGCGTACAGTTTCTTCTCTTGCTTGAGAACAATTCTCAAGTTTCTGTACCAATCAAGAAAGTTGGTTCCAGAGAGCTTGTCCTTCTCAAGGACCGATCGTAGGGAATGTTGTGAACTCGATGAGTTGTTTGCCATTTGGTATTCTACAAAAGGGAAAATACGCAAGTTTTAGTATTTGTGAATTTTTGACTATATTTAATAATGGCTAGTTTATTAAATATAGCTCCCACTATTTTTCTACGGATTAATAACCCTCAAGATATTAATGCGGAAAATATCCTTATATTTTCTAGTGGGCCAAGATCACTCTTTCATCTCCTTATGAGCTTGCTTTGGAAAGTCACCCATAATTTGACTACTTTAGGTAGGAACAATTCTAATTGTATCCCATATGAAACTCTTGGTTCAATCGGGCAAATAACTCCTTATTTATCCATCCTTATGGATAATCCCAATTGATTGCCTCTAGGTTTCTTAATCAAATTAATAGCCTAGTTGTGTTCAACCTCTTATCTAAACAATTGCACATTGTTACGTGCCATCGCATTCCATCATTATGAACCAAGTCGCCATGCTTTGGCACGCACGAGCTTGATAAATAATGATGATAATGAGTGTTTAAATAACGAGAAGGCAAGAACACAATATTTAAAATTTGAGGGATTTTAAATTCAATTTTTAATTGTTTTGTTGATCAATATCAACTAATCTATCTATCTGAGTTTGGGCACAACTCCAAATAATAGATCCGGGTTGTCTAATTATCTTATTATCCTAATTGCATGCATCATCCATACACCAACCACACAAATAATAAGACAATAAATAAACAACCACAAAACAGAAATTAAACGTGATGTGGATATGGCCTTTTCTAGACTAAGATAATTCCAAGCCAATGGAATTATCTATGAACCCTAAGCAAACACATCTTCATGCGTCTTGATCTCTTGGTCCATCCTTCATAGTCATGTGGAATGCTCCATGCTCCATGCTCCATCTTTTGTGGCTTCTTTGGCTTTGGGCTTCTTTTCTCCAATCTTGGCTAACAATCTACTTTATCTAGAACTAACTAATATCTATACTAAATAAAATAAATCTCACAAGTTGAGAAAAAAAATGGCACGCAGGCCATAAAACCCTAATTAATTATTACAATTAATTGATCAGCTCGCAGGCCGTAAAACCAAAACACAAAATTAAACATCCACATCAAACCACATCCTAAGGCCATATCCAATCACCATGCGATTTGCACATAAACAGTTAAAATCCAATTTTAACGCGCTTGGTCAATTTTAATTGATTTTAGGATTTCTAGGGTTAAAACGGTCCATGGGCCCAACAATCCAATTGCCCGGGCCCATTAAGGTGAACCACAAGGCCCTAGGACCGGCCCGGCCCAAAACCCGCAAGCTAGGCCCGCGGGTTAGGGCCGCCCGGCCCCTTAGGGCTCCCAAGCTTGGGCGGCAAGCAAGGGGGCGGTCCCTAGGGGGCCGAACCCTTCTATGGGAGTTGTTTCCAAAACAACTCCCTTGCTTGGTGCCCAAGTTTGGTTGTTTCCTTGTTTTGGGAGAACTCCTTCTTCCCCAAGGATGCCCAAACCCTAGATCTAAGATTCTAAAATTTCTCAAACTCACCAATTCATGCATCCAATGCAAAAATTGGATCTTGTTATGAGTAATTGTTGACAAATTGCATCCCATGCTTGATTTGTCTTGTTTTACGCGATGAACAATCAAATTAAGGTGTAAAACAACAAGAACGTAACACATAAACTACGTTTATGCTCTATGAACTGTGGCTCTGATACCACTGTAGGGTTTTGATTCATGGATCGCACAATGGAAGCATAATCAAACATAAGCCATGCAAAACCCTCCAAGGATCACAAGTATAGATGCATAACGATAGTAAAGGTAAGAAATCATAAACACACCTTTGGGTTCTCCTTGATGACTTCAAACGCGAATAATGTCACGTTCTCTATAGTTGATCCACGCCTAGAGTTGATCCTAGATCTCCCAAACTCCTTGGTGCTAGCCCGGATTAGGAAGAGGAAGAACGAATCACGCAAAACGAGACAGCCTCTTTTTGGCAGACGGGGACGAGGGCGGCGGCAAGGGGCGGCGTCGGCCCTCCTTGTTGCTTGCTCTCTCACCTTTTGTTCTCTCCCACTCTTGTTATGTTCACTAATGAGCATAAGTTATGTGGAAGGAAGGAAGGAGGGTCCTTTATAAAGTCCAAAAACTCCTTGTTAACTACCTAAAGGACTTATTCTAGTCCAACTAGAATTCAATTTAGTCCCTTCCTTGCAAATTAGTCCCTACTAAGTTTGCAAGGGTTTGCAAAGTGATCCTTCTAATTAATTAATTAATCCAATTAATTAATTCTCAAATCTAGTTCAACTCTATATAGCGTGTGACCCCATAGGTTCTATCTAGTTGGTAGCAACTATTTGCTAATATGGAGCGGTTTCTAGCAAAACATCCATTCTAGCCAACTAATAGAATAGTCATCTTGACAACCTTTGTACAAGTAATTGTCTCATCCCTTTGCCTCCATATCCGGATTGGACACGAGACATACAAGTCACATTCGTATATCCAATCCATAGTTTCTCGATCCATGGGAATAGCCTTATTCGTGCAAATAACATCAATATCCTATATTGATTTATTTGAGTTTGGCCAGACATTCTATAAGCACTATCCCTCGAGTGGCCTAGGATATTTGCTCCCGTTATGTGGGAGGGGCAAATCCTCTCTACGTCCACTACGATCTCTAAGCTTGCTTCTCATTGTATCCAGTACACGCCTTTATAACTACCCAGTTACGGTGTAGCGTTTAACGCTACCAAGATCACAATGATCCACAACTAGAATATCTAGTGACTTCAAGTCTAAGGATGACAATACCATTGCACCGCGAGAAGCACTTGTGACTCAACATAACATGTATGTAGCCTTCTCGGAGATGGGTCAATCCAGTGCGACATTCGTAATGCACACCTATGTGTTGGATCGTGATATCTCCATATCAATCCAACCCCAAACTAGTCTATAGATGATTGTCCCATTTAATCATTATACTTGACTAGGGATATTTAAGATAACATTACAATTGTAAATCTAAAGACTTCATTATATTAAATATCCAATAAATAATAAATGAATTTTCTAGCCATATACAAATTCATACTAAACTAGATTGCCTCTAGGGCATCTATTCCAACAATGCACTCTTCAACGACATGCTTTACATGACAATCTTTGTAGTGCTCATATAGGCGTTTCAAAGCAACTTCAACTTTGGTAGTCATTTCTGCAGCCTTAGATGCATCATACATTTGCCCAAAACACCACCTGACATATTTCAATTTGTAGCGAGGATCTAGAACAACAGCAACATACAACAAAAGATTGAGATTATCATAATTTTCCCAATATTTGTTGAACTTTGATTTCATCTTTTCAGCCATGGAAGCCAAGAGAATATCACCACTTGTAATTAATTGGCATAACTTCCTCTCCACATTGACAAGCTCGTGAAAGAAGACATTGGAAGTAACATACAGAGATCCAGAAACTTTTAATGTGACATTATAGAATAGTTTAAGAAAGTTGATAAAAACTCGTGCCTTTTTCCAATCATCTTCCGTGGGAGGACCGATGTGTTTGTTCCCTCTACCCTTACCCTTCTTCCCAGCTTTCCCGTTTTCATAGATGTCATCATCCTCATCTTGAAAGTAGGCTAAAAAATGTTCATCCTCCTCCTCCATTAGCTTAAAGGCTTTTTCAAACTTTTCAACAGTTTCCAACATTAAGTAAGTGGAGTTCCACCTCGTTTCTACATCCAAGCATACGAGTCCCTTACATTCAATCCCCGCATGCTCAGCACATAACTTAAAAATATGCAACCTGGAGGGAGAGGACTTAACATATCTAACCACATTTCGTATTTTGAGAATTGAATCATAAAGTTCTTCCAACCCTTCCATCACTATCAAATTCACTATGTGAGCACAACATCTCATGTGTAGAAATTCGTTACCTAGAATGGTACTTTTTCGGTCCTTTGTTCTCCTTTTCAAGTATCTAATTGCACCGTCATTAGAACTTGCATTATCAACAGTGATACTAAACACTCGATCCACACCCCATTCAGTTAAACAAGACTCAAGCATCTTAACAATGGTCTCTCCCTTATGATTGAGAACTTGACAAAAGCTTATTATTCTTTTGTTCAAGTTCCAATCCTCATCAATCCAGTGGGCAGTAACACACATGTAATTTTTTTGCTGAATCGACGTCCATGTGTCAGTAGTTAGGCACAATCGTTCAGACCTCAAAACCTTCTTGAGTTTTGACTTCTCTTCATAATACAACTTTAATGAATCTCTAGCGACTGTATCACGAGATGGTACTACGAACTTAGGTTGCAATGCTTTAACAAAGTTTCTAAAACCTTCCCCTTCTATAAATCTGAAAGGCAACTCATCTATGATTATCATTTTAACCATTTCTTTCATGCACACATCGGCATCGTAACTAACGACCTTTAAAGAACCAGTGCTTAAACCATCAACATTCGCAGACGCATTCTTAGAATCATATGATAAGGTCTTTTGCTTCTTGTCTACAAGTCTGTGGGGATACTTACGACACTGGTGAGTTAAATGTGACCATAAATTGCTATTCCCATGAGTTCTTGAATCACAAGCATAAGTTTTCGAACAGTAATTGCAAGAAGCCCTAGACTTTCCATCAACTTCAACCACGGTATAGTGATCCCACATATCACAAGTTTTCCTATTAGCTGGACCTTGACTTCTCTTAGGAGCAGCAGATTTCAACTTCTTTTTAGGAATAGGAGGAATTTTCTTACCCGTATCCTGCAATTTCTCAGCATTAGGAGCTGTCGAAGATAATCCTTCGATGCCATTAGCTTCACCAGTAGTAACATAGCTTTTTTCGCTTCCTAGTTCCATCTACGATAGGCACAGTACAAAAAATTAGTGAAATTGGTAAAGGGATAAATATGATTCTGAAATAACTAAATTTCTTAAAGAATCTGTAAATCTGTAACTTTTGATTTCTAAGAAAACACTCATAACTCACAAAAAAACACCAATTAATAGTTTAATTTTCGAAAGCTGAAAGACAAGAACAGAGAAATCGTTGACTCACTGTAGTTGCACGGATGATGTGAGGCTGTGAGCAAGAGATCCCTATGAAAGATGAGAGATGGACTTGGTCCTGGTGTGAGTTTTCCACAATCCATGAATGGGTTTATAAACTTCAAATCACCGAAGGAAATACTAAAAATCATTGATTTCTCCTTCGTCAATCACGATTTTTGTTGATCTGCTAGAGAGAAAGAGAAGGAATTTCGCGATTTTCTAGTGGGAAAGAAGAAGAAATTTCTCTTGATAATAAAACTGATGCCTTAACAATGGACGGAGATAACTATGAATCCTTGATTTGGGGGATTTCATAGTTATCAATTCTAGTGGAGTAAGTTGACTAGTGGTGGACTATTGTACTTCACATGTACCACATCCACATTACTATTTATATTGGAACTTCTAAAAAAAGGTACTATTTATATTGGATTGGGTCGGGTGAATATTTGGATTATTTATATAAATCCGTGGCCCAATCCAATACATCGGGTTTGACGAAATACAAACTGCAACCAGCCCAGTCCATGAAAATCCGGAAAAATTGGATTGGATTGGGTTGGTTGAGTCGGGTTGGGCGGGTCAAAAAAAATGTGTACACCCCTATAAATAGCGATATTGGACCAGATAATTTCAGTGACAACATGTAGCAACTGGATGTTTTGTTGAGTATAGGTAATAATTTCAAGCGAGGACGGCTCATTTCTTGTACGACAAGTGGGCCTCAAAGTTTGTACTCCAGAAAGCCCACAAAATTTGGTGACCAACACCACTAATAAACTAGCAAGCCTGCTTAAAAATCGGACCTTGCTTCCTATTCTCGGTACTTAAATAATAATAAATAATGCCCCTCTGCAAAGCCAAGAATTTTTGGGTATGAAGCCAAGGACAACATAGAAGGAATTTTTTCTAGGGTTGTGGTAACACTCAACAAAGAGACTGATGTTCAGTATCCTTATGATATAGTGAGTGCCTAACTTGTAAATTACGGCTCAGAAGTGGTAGTCCAGCTCTCAAATCACATGACAAAATTGATGTTCCCACATTGGCTGCAGAAATCCAATCACTTGGAATTGACACGCCAACCAATGGGTCCATCAGAACCAGTACTCATATGCATTAGAACTACACATGAATATCATCATTATCCCCTCAAATAGGAAAGGAAGTTCCCACAATGGCTGCAAAAATTCAAGCTCAAATGTTGGACTTGGAATTGCCTCGATATATGATGTGGGTCCATCTGATATATTATAAGTACACACGAGTATCATAAGCGTACAAAGATGATATGTAACGGTGTGAGGATAAACCGCAATATTGGACCTCATAAATTCAGCCGCAACAAGTAGGAACCAAGTGTTTTGTTGAGCATAGGTAATAATTTCAAGAGATGACAGAAAATTTCTTGTAGGACAAGTGGGCCCAAAATTTTGTATTCAGGAAAGCCCATAAACTTTGGAGACCACCCACCACAAATAAATTAGCAAGCCTGCATTAAAATTAGACATTGGTTCATCTTCAAGGTACTTGAATAATAACAATGAATGCCTCCCTCAAAGCAAAGAATCATTGCGTATGTTACCAAGGACAACAGGAAAGTAAAAGTGTTTTGAGGGTTGTGATAGTACTAAACAAAGAGACTGAAGTTTGGTATCCTTACGATACAGTGAGTGCATAATTTATAAATTAATGCTCATAAGTGGTAGGCCAACAGTTAAATTGCATGACAAAATTGATGTTCCTTCATTGACTGCAAAAATCTAAACACTTCGAACGACCATGCCAAATAACGGGTCCATCAGACCAGCCCTCATATGAATTAGAACTACACGCGAATATCATTATCGTTCCCTTAAACAAGAAATGATGTTCCCACAATGGCTGCAAAAATCCAAGCACAAGTGTTGCAGTTGGAATTGCCTCGCCACAGTTTATGGGTTCATCATATGCATTACAACTACACACAAATATCATAAGCGTACAGAGATGATACATAATGGTGTGAGGATAAACCACAATGTAGGACCTAATAAATTCAGTAGTATACAAGTATGAACCAAGTGTTTAGTTTGAGAATATGTAACAATTTCAAGCGAGAATGGCTAATTTCTTCGATGAAGAGTGGGAGCCTGAATTCGTCAAACATATATCTCTATCTTATCATACTACATAATGATAAGTAATAAAAACTTCTATCGGCTCAAATTTGGGATCAACCGTAGGGGCGAGCAACATGAATTATGTCTCCTTCCTATTCTCAACCTCGTCATTGCTCCCACTAGAGGCCATATAATCCACGGGGATATCTCATTCAGGAGGATCCTTTAAACCAATCCACCCTGCGAAAGAGAGAGCAACAACATCTTCAATACCCATATTACAACTATTACAACAATTACTTGAATTTGAAAGTCGCTATAATTCGTAAGTTGGTTAGTGTCGTTAAAAGGTTTTGAATGTTAAGTAACACATATGTGAGTATAAAAAGCTACTATAAAGCCACCATTTATCGACAAAAGGAAGATGCAACTGGAGATTTGTTTCATAAAGACATAGTATGTATGGACATAAACTCGCCATAAGAACTGACGGATTCGGAGCTTAAAGAGCATATCTCCAAATTACGAACTCACATTTCCATATTGTAGTCTTGAAGATTTGAAATCGGGTTCTGTAGTGCACATAACCAATTTGAATGGTATGGGAAAAATTGGACAAAATCATCTAAAAATAAAACAAAATAACAAGATTTGAGAACCTATGTTTTCTTACCTTAGTACGAAATCAGTATTTGGACCTCCAATTTGGATATTTGAGACAAGACGACCTCCATGGACGAGCTAATGTTCGGTTCGCCGGATGTTCTACGAAATCCTTCGATCCCCCTAGCCCTCTCTTCTTCAACTGTTCCACGGTCCATCGCGCGACTCAAAGATGAGAGAGTTGAGAGAGAGATATGAGATAAATGTGAGAGAGCTGAGAAAACGATCGATGAATCCTAATTCGATTGACAGAGTGTAAGTTTGATGAAACCCAGCTTGGTGGTTAAACCAAAAAAATACCTCCAAATTTTGGCACCAATTTTTTGTTTCCCCCCAAAAACTCCACAAAGAACACTGTAATTTTTGTCTTTGAGTAGTCGCGTGACCGTTTTCATCTTTTATATTAACAAATGTGACGTTTTTAGTCGTACTTTAATATATATTTTCAGAAAACGATGGGTTCTCGAATGACGTATTAGAATATGGTCGGCATATGGTTAAAGAACGACGAGCAGAAGGACAACTGAAAAATGGTCTTTTTTTTACTACTTTCAACGACAAAAATTGTTTCGTCCTTCTGAAAATGGTCGTAATAGGTCTATTTTGTTTTAGTGCATCCTAATTCCTAAACGAGGGGTGTAAATGAAATTTACCCAAAAAAAATACCATCTAATAATTGGTTGTGCTATGTCTATAGTGCTCCACGGGGTAGTGGTGTTAAAACGGGTTGGCTCACGGGGAAACCCACTTGCCCTGCCTCTGCTTTACCCCGTCCCCACCCCCACCACCACAAATACCCAACTCGTCCTGGTTCAACCCACTCCATCCTATACACGACCCGCTAACCCACCCAGTTTGGCCATTAAAACCACCCCCACCTCGCCCCGTTTCACCACGGATAAACCCAACCACAATCCCCCTGCCTCGTTTCACTGTAGTCGTTTCACCCGAAGAACAACCTCAATACCAACTAAAAGTTAAAAAAAACGGTTAAATCACGATTAATGACATTTTAATGTACCCCACCATCCATAGAAGTACTTAGTGAGGGGAGGGGGTATTTTAGTCAAGATTTTTTAAAACTTAAAATGAATAAAATTTATGGGGAGTGGCTACTGTACGTCCCAGGGGCCTTGCTGCAATTTTTTTTGCGGTGGGCCCCCCCACTACCGGACAAAAAACACGGAAAATCATGGGGTGGTGACCGGTTCTAGCAGGTCACCACCCCCAGTGGATAAAAACGCGCAGATTTGGATAAAACTGCAAAGAAACTGATGCAGCATTTTCCAGAATTCACATCAGTGGATAAAAACGCAAAGAACCGGATAACACAGTAAATGATCAGACAAAAAAGGTCAAATAACGGATAAAAATGTCAAGGTACTTAACTAAAACATTCACACAGTTAATGTAATCCCTAGAATAAATCAGTCCAGTCATTCCCAACACGTCTTGAAGAGTTTTGGTCACCCATTCCCTCGGACCAGTTGTATTCGCAGTTGGAAATCATACTTTGTTGCGACGCTTGCGATTGAGATTGGCCGACATCTTGACCGGAAACACCAACTGGAGGATTCGGGCATGTAGTTCGATTGTGTCCGTATTCTTGGCATCTCCCGCACTTCTTTCGAACATTTTTGGAGCTCCCTTTTGGTTTTGTATCACCTTTGGATGGAGGCATTACGTGGGCGTACTCTTGTGAGTTGACATTAACCACGGGCTCTTCACCATTTTCTTGCTTCAAAATAATGTCCTTGAGACCCCGTATCATCAAGTCAACATGTTTTTGCCAATAGTCGTAAGTCTCTTGTGATGTTCCACCCATGTCACTAATCATCTCCATTCGTCCCTTCATGCAACCCCGACGAAATGCCTGGGTTTTTGGATCGTCACACCGTCTTATTTTTGGCTCCTGCATGGCTGGATCATTCTTGTAGAAGTCACTATCCGTCTTCTGCCATCGTTTCGATAACAAGTTTTCCGGAATGAATTGTACTCCTTTATGAAAGAGCACAAAAATAATGTGGCCACAAACCATATGTGATGACTCAAACCTCTTGCAGGAACAGTAGAGCATGTTATTATCACGTTGACAGAAAACGGTGTGCTGCCAGGAAAAAGATCAAAGCTTTCAGATATTTTATTTGACAGGTTAGATAGAAGTTATGAACATATAGATAAGAATGAAAGTACTAGAAAGAACTGTGCTGTAAAATAAGGACATCAGATATTTCAATTGACAAGCTAGATCGATACCTAAATATTACAGATAACAGTTTAAAGCAGTCATAAGAGATAGTGTATCATGTGAACTTACTAGAGATGCCCTTGCCTTCTCCCTTGTGACATAGATTGCATCCATGTCATATTCAGGTATTTCTTCAACACCAATAGCTTTGTATTGACTTGCCTTCCTGGCTTGCTCCCTGAACTTCGCAAACACAGCCCTAGTGTAGAACATGGCCGCATGCTCTTCAAGTAGCTTAAATTGGCTTGTTAGGACAGGAAGTGATTGGTCAGAAGTACAATGTTGGCCTCGCTCGTTCTCACGAAGCTTCTCGATACCCCGCATGATTCCCTTAATAAGACCGAGGAGATTGTTCTTGCAGTTCAAATATTGTTTGAAAAATTTGTTGATACTCTCACACCTTTGTGTAGTTGTCTGACCGGCGAAAAAAAATTCCTTGAGAAAAGCCTCTGCCCATAAGTTGCGCGTCATGTAGGCACCCGTTACCCACCTCTTGTTCGCAATACCCCACTTGTCTACCATGTATTGCCAATCATCGTTCCATTGGTTAACGTCGGATCTCTTGCTCAAGCATTTTCGAAAGTCCTTCATAAATTCTGACCCCAACTTTAGGGTTCCTTCGGCATTGCGACATAGATGCCATGCACACAAACGATGTTTCGCTAGTGGAAGAACTTCCGCAATAGCGGCTTTCATTGCCAAGTCTCCATCGGTTATGACCGATATGGGTACCTTGTTATCCATTGCTTCTAGGAAGCAATTTAATACCCATTTGTACGATTCCGTGGTCTCATCTTGTAGAACTGCAACTGCGAAAACGCACGTCTGAAAGTGATTGTTAACACCGGAGAGTATGACAAGAGGCTTTAGGTACATGTTGGTTTTGTAGGTGGAGTCAAGCACCAAAACATCTCCAAACCTTACATAATCTCGTTTGCATCTCTCGTCACGCCAGAAAATGCTTTGTAACTGTTGATTTTCACCCAACTGGAAACTGAAAAGCAAAGATATTTGTTTCAGGAATCTGGATAGAATCTATAAGCAGGTAGACAATTATTGTAAACCAACATGAAATAGTATTGTAATTTGATATATCAGATAGGAATCTAAGGCAAATAGAATATAACAACAAACAAAATGACAGTATTTCAAACAATACCTTTTGAATACACCCCTGTGGGTATGCTCAAGGGTGTCAATGTATTGCAAGGCCAGCTGCCCATCTCCAGAGTTAGAGTAAGCCTTTCTCAATGACTGTAACTTGTTGTACAGGTCTTTGACAGTGTAACCAACTTTGGCGTAACCACCGGCTTGTGAGACCATTAATTGGAATGCTTCACAAGTTCTTATACCAACTTCCCTTAGTGAAATAACGTGTTCCAAATCATGTTTACTGACCTTCCTATGACACCTAAGCTTGTGTGTTACTTTGGGGTCCGCTAGGGGATGCGAGTGCTCAGAAGTGACTTGCTTTACACGAAACTGTTCGTTCGGGGTAGATCGAGCAATACGAATTCGTGCTGGACAGTCACATCTAGTGTCATCCTTATGCTCTCTCTTCCTCTCAGGCCTTAAGTAGCACTTCTTTAATCGATGGCCTTGTCGGGCACATACGAAGATTCTTGACTTGATTTGTTGTCCGTATTTGTCGAAACACCTATGGTTATCCCTCCGAATGCCGAATCCATTTACAAATGCATACAAAAGGTACCAATCGTACGCCTCTTCTTCACTATTGAACCTCTTCTCCATGCCGAATCCATTTACAAATAGAAGCACACGTAAGTTCCACTTCTATCCACAACCTAGATTGTTTTAAGTATTGTGCTTTAAGTTGTTGTTTGACAGTGTGACTTGAATGTATTAGATTTCTATCTGGATTACAAACATATCTTTCCATATCTGAACTTTTTTTAAACTGTCTTGAAGGCTTTAAGTTGTTGTTTGACAGTGTGGCTTGAATGTATTAGATTTCTATCTGAATTACAAACATATCTTTCCATCTCTGAACTTGTTTTAAACTGTCTTGAAGGCTTTAAGTTGTTGTTTGACAGTGTGGCTTGAATGTATTAGATTTCTATCTGAATTACAAACATATCTTTCTATCTCTGAACTTGTTTTAAACTGTGTTGAAGGCTTTAAGTTGTTGTTTGACAGTGTGGCTTGAATGTATTAGATTTCTATCTGAATTACAAACATATCTTTCTATCTCTGAACTTGTTTTAAACTGTCTTGAAGGCTTTAAGTTGTTGTTTGACAGTGTGATTTGAATGTATTAGATTTCTATCTGAATTAGAAACATATCTTTCTATCTCTAAACTTGTTTTAAACTGTCTTGAAGGATGGAGAGGATTGACTACTACAAGAATGTTGAGGGTATTGATTCAATTACAAAAGACATTACAGACAAGATGAGGGAAGACTGGTTTTCCATGACTGAGGACCAAAGGGACATATACGTTAAAGAAGCAGGTCAAGAGAGGAGGAGAAGAGAAATTTTAGAGGAGCAAGGTGTCCTACAGGCCAAGCCAAAGAGAGTTTCAAAAAAGGCAAGAGTGGTAGAAAGGTTGAAGGAGAGGGAAGTTGTGGCAAAAGAAGGACATAAAAAGAAGGGTGGGAAAAAAGAGAGGTGGCAGAGTTATATGTCCCTTCCAAAGATTCGCGATCTCTACCATGGAATGACTGATGAGCAGAAGGAATGGATTGAGAAGATAGGACTTGGGGGGCTAAGGCATTTGGACATTTTGTATACACCTGAACCTTTCAATGCTTTCATATACGATGCCTACGACCCTGCCACACAATCTATCTCTGCCCATGGTCGGGATTACAGAATCACGGATGAGACAGTTGGCTGGTTGCTTGGGGTGAGTACCACAGGGGAAATTCTTGAACAAGAGGAATCCGATGTGATTTCGAAGAAGTTGGCCCGTGAGCTTGACCTCACTAAGGCATGCACAAATGTCACTGACTACTTTCCCTGGTTCCTGAAAGAAGAGAATAAGATACTAAGTGATGAGTGGAAGAGGAGGGCAGTGGTGTTCATTTTGGCATGTTTTGGGATGCCCAACACAAGACTCGGAGTCAGAAACACACTGGTTCAGTATGTCATGGATCTGGAGAGGCTGGAAAATGTTAACTGGGCAGGTACTTGGCTCCAGTTCCTTAAAGCTCAGCACACTCCGGTGAAATTGAAGGAGGCAATTCGAGGGGCTGGTTGCTTGTTGATACCAATGGTAACTGTCCATTTTACTTGTATATCTGCCTGTTTATAATATCTATCCAAATGTATAACAAATCTGTTTGCATGTGCAGATGGTGTACTTGGAGAAGTTCGTTCCAAAGCACCACAAACACCCTAAAGGATGTGAAGATGCAGAGACAAGGCCTAGACTGAAGCTATGGGACACTGACAACCTGAATTCCAGATGGAAGTTTGTACAAAAGTACATGAGTACAGTAAGACCTGTTACTATATCAATATACTCCATTTGGTTTAAAGTTCTATCTGAAAATACATATCTGATATCCCTGTTTTTTTTAACAATGCAGCTGGAGTTGCTTCCACTACCACACAACAAAGATGATTTCAAACCTGATTTCAGCAAAAAAGAGCAGTGGGATGAGGTCATGTTAATGGTCAATGAACAAATTGGAAGCGTTGTCGAACAGGCCGTGCAGAGGGTACTAGAGAAGAGGTTGGGTAAGCAAATGCAGTATGCAGAGGAGGAAGAAGAACATGAAGAGGAGGAACAACAAAATGATGGAAATTCAAGAGAGGGTAGACAACAAGAATCCGAAGGCAACGCCGAAATTGACCCAGAAGAGCCACAACAGCACAGTACTGTAGATACCACAGCTACAAGTCCATTCAAACCTGTAGAAGTTTCAGAAGAGAACACATCAATGGTTTGCAACAATTTGATAAGTTATATGTCTATCCATCTAATGTGTCATACTGTCATGTTTTGATTTCTATCCATATGTTTCTTATTGCAGGCAGCATCCAACAAGCTTCCACCCAAGTCTCCAATACAAGTATCTTCAACTCCCACCATGCCTGGTCATCCATCACCAAGGGTTTTCCCACCCATCAGGCCTGCTCATGGATCACCTAAGGTGCCAGCTCCTCCCATCGGAAAGAATACTGTCAGTCCATCGAACAGAGGAGGGAGAGGGAGAGGGAGAGGTAGAGGAAGAGGAAGAGGAGGGGAGAGGGAAACAGTAAAGGGCCCAAAGAGAACCTCGGAGAGAGTACGGATGCAGGGCACGTTTGATGTTGTGCTGCCAATCATGCCGGAAGTAGAAGACTGCTGGTTGCATTTCTACATGAGCCGTCAGGCTGTTGAGGGCATGAATGAGAAGCCGGAACTAAGGACTCCATTTCAATAGTGAGTACCCTTTCCCTACATTAAAATGTTTGTGATTGATCAATCTCATTGTTTATTTATAAATGGAATGGCTCATCGTTTATTAAATGGAACGTACCCTTTCTCTACAGTAACCAAATTGTTGATATAAATGGAGTGGCTAGTATAGCATGGGATTATTCATGGCAGCTGGAGGCTCCTACCTTCTTAGGAGATACGGTAAATGAATAAATAATCTTTACTTTATGTTCTATTTTCAAAATGAATGTTATGTTGTAAAATTATAACGTTAACAGAACTGTTTGATTGTTTTAAAATTTTATCCAAAATTATATCCATTCAATCTGCAGATGATCGACTGCATGTCCCACATCCTCCACCTCCAAGAGAAATTTAGGACTGATGAGGAAAAGAGGATATGGTTCTTTCCATGCATGTATGCTGTAAGTAATTAAAACACTGAAATCATTGCACTTAATTTCGTCGTTGATTGATCAATCTACATTTCTTTAATGCGGTCATTTTCATGCACAGCCATTGGGTCAGAAGAATGCAAATGGTGGGATAAATCCGATATACATGGGGGACATGAACTCAATGTCTATGGTAAGCGTTACGTCCTAGTCCTCCAAGTGTCAATAAGAAGGGCATTTTTGACTTGGTTTGTTCTTTGGCTTATGTACAGGTTGCTATTCCCCTCAACATCCACGACACGCATTACTTTCTCATGGTATTGCACTTTATTGAGCAAAAAGTGTACATCCTTGATCCGATGTCGAGGTACATTTACCTACCGGATGCCATTCGTGAGAAGCTTGGACAAATGCACACAAATTTCAGCATATCCCTGCCAGAATATAGAGATGTTCATGACATCAGAAAGTGGGAGATTGTTTGGACAAAGCCTGACATTCCAAGGCAACGTAACAAGTAATGTCTTCATACTAATAGTTCAATCTGTGTTGTTTACATTTTTATCCAATTGTTCTGTAATGCTACTTACTTTCCTTTTTCCAGCCATGACTGTGGAGCTTATGTGTGCTTCTACATGGCAAATCTGAGGGAGCTGATCCCAGACCCTGTTCGGAGGATAAAGATCAATGAAAAATACATAAGAATCTGGCTCGCCAATGAAATTGGCCGTTCCGAGTTCAACGACCTCCGACGGGACCTTCTTGATGCTGTGGACAGATTCAAGTATGAGGGAAACAATGAGGACTTATTTGCCAGAAAGTACATGGACATACCTACGGTCTATTCAGCCTTTAGGAATCGTTACTTTTGAGTAGTCCATGACAAATATGTGATTTGGTGTTGTTTTGAAAACAATTTAACTTATGTCTGTTTGTTTGAGAATGTTGACAATGAGGGTGGTGAATCTTTCTGGGGATGTAACAGTTGTGTGATTGAGGTTCCAAAAACTCTATTTTTGTTCATGTCAACTACATTGTATGCTACCTGTTTCTAAATCTAGTCTGTATGTTTTGGATTGTTATCTGCATTTTTTGTTTATGTTTGTTTGTTTGACATAAATAAAGCCTGTGTGTTTTGGATTTTTACCTGTTTATGTATGTTTGTTTGACAATGAGGGTGGTGACTCTTTCTGTGGCTGTAATAGTTGTGTGGTTGTGGTTTCAAAACCATGAACTTAACTATTTTTGTTCATGTGAACTACATTACAGTCTACCTGTTCATAAATAGTATCTGTGTGTTTTGGATTTCTATCTACATTTTGGTCAAATCTGTTTCCCAGTCGTGACCACATTCACTGATTCCTTTACTTTGTTAATCAGCATATACTTTGGTAACAGTGTAGTCAAACCTGTATTTATGAACCCTTTACTCCACATTTATGTCCAACAACAAACCACCCTTCCCTTCTCCTACTTATGCACCCAACCACTCTTGCACAAGCACACCTGCCATTTGCTCTCCACCATCTTCTCCTCCTCCAAATATCCCCAAATTCTCATCACCACCATGTCACATACCTCATTCAGCTCCTCCTCTAACCAATACCGTCGTAACCCCGAGTATGGACCAAGGTATTGTAACTGTGGAAGGATACGAGTGATGAGAAGAGCTGGTCCTAACACAAAGAACCCAGATCGAGATATCTACCGGTGCCCACTGCCTCAGGGGTCTCAATGTAGTTACTTTGTATGGGCGGACGAAGAACCGCCATGCTTTTGCGAGGAGACAATGCAACGATGGTCCAGAATTATTGAAACAACAAGACGAATGAGGTCTGAAAATCAAGAAATGCTAAGGAGACAAAGGATATCGCACACATGCATCATCGTTCTTGCATTTGCGTTACTTTTCGCAATAATTGTTATTTTTTTTAAGTGAAACGAAAGTTGCAAGGTGTTCTTCTGTCCACTTTTATGTTTCACAAGTCATGTATCTTCCCTTTAAACCTCCAGTGCTTGCAAATCTGCTGTAATAGCTTAGTTGTAGTGCGTTGTTTGCGTTTCTATCTGGTTTGTTTAAGTTTTATCCGATTCTAATCATTTCTGTCCATTTTTAATTATTTCTATCTGTAGTTTTATCTCCATCTTTACAGTTTTATCCATTTCTTTACATTTCTATCCAAAATCCTGATGGCGGCGCCCTGGGGTCCATTTTTTTGTCTTTTTGCGGGTAAAACCGTAATTACCGGCAATAACCGGCTGAGCCGGTTTCTTCTGCGTGGGGCCAGGACGTACCATAGCCTCCGCCAAATTTATGTTGTATATGTCGGTGTTGACAGTAGTGGTGGTGGGCTCTAGTGTTACATGTGAGGGATTTTTATGGGAATTTGTTTGAGGTGGTGGTGTCAAGCTGAGGGGGCGGGGCGAATATAGGTGAGATAGAAAGAGAGTGGCAACAGTGGTGATGGGGTGTTTGATTGTAGCGGTGTTGGTGGTTTGCAGTGAAGCATTGAAAAAGAAGAGAGAGCATGAGAGAGATTAGAGAAGGGGGAGAATATGGGCGTGTGATAAGATCTATCTTTTAGTTTTTATTTTTTCTCGAATTAATGACGGTAAATTTTGTTGAAATTAAAATTCCGAGGATAGAATGGACATTTGTAAATTTACTGCACGTTTGCTTTTCCGGACTATTCGTACTGGACTGGACTGGACTAAAATTTCCAGATAGGATTGGATTGAATTAGTTGAGGTATAGTTAATAATGTGTTTGGTTTTGTGCAGTATTAATTCAGTATTAAGGTATAAATAGTCCAATCCAGCTAATACCCTCATGTGAGAGGGTACTAATTTAGGGTATTATTACCATCTTTTCACTATTTAGTACTGGTATTAAAATTAGTCCAGAACAACCAAACACAGTATTAACTAATAACTGAACTATAATTAGTCCAATCCTAACTAATACCGCTAATACTAAAAACCAAACATACCCTTAGGTTCTAAAAATATACATGGATGATAAGTGTCATGCTGACATGGTACTATTAAAGCAAATAAAAATTTATCAGTTATCTCAACTCTACGAGTCCACTTGTCAAGTCTTCGATCTCCATCGTGAGAGAGAAATTTCTGAGAAACTCTCACTCTTCACCCAATTTCTTCGTTTCCCCTCTCTCTCCGTATCACGGAAGCCATTGACTAATGCACTAGTACTAGTAGTAGTCCCAATGCGAGAGATGACGATCTAGTTTACAGAGACACTGATCCTCTCTTTCTCTCCCTGAAAACAGAGATGGACTCCGATCAGTCTCCTGACTCTCCTCCGGTTACCAGCTACGTCATCATTACCCTTCCTCCACCCGACAACCCATCCTTCGGCAAGACCATCACCGCCTTCACACTCTCCGATTCCGATTCACCGCCGGACCAACCACCGCCACCACCGCAACTTCCGATTCCAACCCCACCGAACCCTGAACGTCAATTCCCAATCCCAATCAGAAGACCCCTCTTCCGTCGCCCAAGAACTGTATTAGGCCTTCTGGGTATCTCTCTAATTGCTCTGATTTTCTGGGTTTCGGCGTCTCCGAAGACCCTTCTCGAATTTGGGAATTCTGGTGATCATGATGGTCGTGACAATGATGACGATGATGATGATCGGAGACCCACCTCGTTTATTCTTCCTCTGTACCCCAAACACGGTGCTACTAACAGAGAGAGCTTACAAGGAGATGAAATTGGGCTTAAATTGGGGAAATTCGTGAGAAGGGACTCAGGGACAATTGGGGACAATTTTGATGATGGATTGGTAGTGAACATTCAGAAGAAATCGACCACTGTTATACCTCTCAGGGGTAACATTTACCCAGATGGGTTAGTATCTTGATCCTCATTGTTGCTTGATTATGCACTTAATAGTTTTGAAATTAGAATCAAGTGGGTATGTTTTTTTTGAGGAATATCAAGTGGGTATGTTGAAAACGCATCTATGTGAGTAAAATCAACCATAATCGATCTCCATGTGTAAAAGAAACCTTGAGTTTTTGGATGATCAAACTCTTGAATTATGTACCTTTGTCAGTCTTTAACAGTTATGAAACACAGAAAGACTGTCTTGGAGGAGTGTAGCCTATTATGGGAGACAGACAATATGGAATTTGGGTGGCGGGGGTTTAGTGGCACTTATGTGTCGGCCGAATTCACGTTCCCTTTCAGAACTAAATTTTAGTCGGTTATCAGTTAGGCGGAGTGATTGCGGCTAGCCGGCTACTCCTTGTGTGAATTCTTGAATACAGTTAGCTAAAAACGTTCACATGTGATAGATGGATACAATAGGTACTCAGCTGAAAAGTAATACCCAAAGATAAGGTCTTACCGTAGTTACTAGTCGTTTTGTCGAACAGTTAAGTAGTGGTTTGACCTCATTTTTGTGGCCAAAATGAACCAAGTGGTGGCAGTTAGAAATTAATTGCTGCGCCTTCTTTATGTAGTTCAATTATGAATCAGATTGCCGAGTTTTTGCGAAGGCAACAATGCATTACTATCTTTCTTTGAACTTTCGGAACACTTTTTAACATAATTTTTAATGTTGTCTTACAGATTGTATTTCACATCTATGCTTGTTGGAAGCCCTCCAAAACCTTATTTTCTTGACATAGACACCGGGAGTGATTTAACATGGATCCAGTGTGATGCTCCGTGCCAGAGTTGTTCCAAGGTAAATGACTGGAGAAGCTATTCAACGAGTTCTTTCCTGTAAAATTTCAAGGGCTAAATATTTGAAATACTTCAAATCTTTCTCTCTGGCTTTCTGAATATTACCGGACAAGAGATAGTTCCCATTACTTCCCTTGTTCTTTTGGGAAAAGGGTAACCATATAATGGCATCCTGCAGCGTTTGACCTGACAAAGCTCAAGCATGGTGTATTATATAAGATATCTGGCAAATAATATGTCAAGAAAACATGAGTTCAGCATATGATTTCATTTTCGGAAAGATGACAAGAAATAAAAACATCTGATGCAGGGACCCCACCCTTTGTACAAGCCGGCAAAAGGCAAAATCATACCTTACAAGGACCAGTTCTGTGCAGAAGTTCAGAGAAATCAAGATGGATACTGTGAAGCATGTCATCAGTGTGATTACGAAATAGAATATGCAGATGAAAGCTCCTCCATGGGAGTTCTAGCAAGGGATGAACTCCATCTAACATTGGCAAATGGATCGCTTTCCCAATCAAGTGTAGTTTTTGGGTACTTTCTCTCATTGTGTTGTTCTATAGCCTGTGGGTGGATCTCTAGCCCATAAATTACATTTTTATCCCGGTTATTCTTATGACCAGGATTTTTTTTTATTTTTACTGTACTGATTTGATCTTATCAGGTGTGGATACGACCAACAAGGCTTGCTCCTGAATTCAATGGCTATGACAGATGGGATTCTTGGGCTTAGCAGGGCTAAAATCAGCTTACCTTCTCAATTGGCAAGCCGGGGAATCATCAACAATGTTGTAGGTCATTGCCTCACTAATGATGGGAAAGGTGGTGGCTATATGTTCTTAGGCGACGACTTTGTTCCCTACTGGCAAATGTCATGGGTTCCCATGCTTAACAATCCTTCCATGTGGGTATAAAACTCTCAAAACTTGCTCTGTGTTTCTTTTATGGTTATTATGCTTCTCTTTTGATCCCTTTCTTTCCTCAATACTGGACATTTGAACCCTTATACTAGTTACTACCCATCATAGTTCTTTCTACACTGTTTGCTTAAATTTATTTAGTTGTCATGTTCCAGTTTCAGGAATTTTTATGAAACAGAGGTGAGCAAAATGAGCTACGGAGATCAAAAGCTCAGTGTAGGTAGTCAGCAAGGTGCTATAGCAAGGGTTGTCTTCGACAGTGGCAGTTCTTATACATACTTCACCAAACAAGCATATAGTGATTTGGTTGCCTCTGTAAGTGCTCTATTGTGCGTGATGTCGCTTCTGTTGTGATTCTTGTTCTAGTTCGACCAATAGCTGATAGCAATTTAATTTTTGCTGCAGCTTAATGATGTTTCCGCCGAAGGTCTTACCCAGGATCCATCTGACTCTACATTGCCGTTTTGTTGGCGAGCCAAATTTCCTATAAGGTAAGCTACATACTCGTAAGTAGTGAATATTGTTTGAGTCGATTGGAAGGACTATACTGCATAGGTAGAACCTAGATAGTACATATTATCACTTAAAAGTGACCGTATCAGTTAAACCAGAAAAATCTCCAGCATGAGCCCACCTCTAACAGACTATTGTGGACTAGCCATCCCTGATTCCACCTTCATGAACCTACATTTTTTTAGAGTAAACAAGACTTGGGGTATCTCCAACCGATGAAGGGGAAGGGAAAGGGGAAGGTCAAGGGAGAATAATAAAGGGGAAGGATAAGTGGAAAACCCCTTTGGTCACCCTCCTGGGGGTAGCTAATAGGTTTTGTTGGTTTGGTAGTTTTAATTTTCGTGAAGAATTTTAATTATCGTAAATTGTTTTTTATTAAAATAATAATGTTACAATAATAATTAAAACATACATATATAATATTGGTGGCAGAGTTAATATTTTATATTCCAAACATTTTTTTGTATGAATTTTAAGTAGTACTAGGTATTAATATTTTTGAGAATTATTTAATTACTTGATTTAAAAAGCTAAAAGAATAATTTTAAATATTTAGTTCAAGTCATGTGATACGTTATTTACTTATAAATGACTCAGACCCCGACATCTGAATGCCTGCATTACATGATTTCAGGTCTGTCTCAGATGTCAAGCAATATTTTAGACCTTTGACACTGCAATTCGGAAGTAAATGGTGGATGGTCTCTAGAAAGCTTCGGATCCAACCAGAGGGTTATTTGATCATTAGTGTAAGAATTTCTAGCGCCACTTTTCCTATCCAAATTATCACACTGCTACAACACTGTCTTAAGATAAATCTTCTTGTACTACAGAAGCAAGGCAATGTGTGCTTGGGCATCCTTGATGGAAGCAATGTGCATGGTGGTTCTGCTGTTCTTCTCGGAGGTACTGTTCTCTAAATCCTCCATCAATCTTGTTTTGACTAGCCCCGATTTCGACAATTATTATCTTGTGATACAACTTTTGCAGAGCCTTGGGCCTGCCTTTATGCTAACAAGAAGTTAATACTAGAACAAAGAAAATAATTATTTCCTCGCGCTCCCCAGGGGGGAGTAAACCACATTTAGCCTTGTATGTCGAGATATTATGTTCTCGTTTAATATTTCTGTGATCCATTTCCCTTTTCAGACATATCGATGCGTGGTCAGTTGGTTGTATATGACAATGTGAACCAGAAAATCGGTTGGTCAGCATCAGATTGTGTCAAACCACAGAGAATAAGGAGCTTGCCATTCGCTCAAGGCATGGATCTTCAGAGCTAACAAAGAGAATATTAACATTTAGGTTCTTCAACTGGAAATTTTGTCTTGTAAATATTCGGTTCTGTTCATAGTTTTGTCAAGTTTTCTGTATAATATGGTATGTGTATATCATGTTTGTGTGGGATTGTCGGAGAAATTTTGGGTTCTTTGTGTGACCGATGTGCATTTTCTTTTTCTCATTTCTTTGTTAGATTTTCGTTTCTGTTTACCAAAAGTTATGCCAGTATGTAACACGAAAAGTCAGACTTCGCTACATACTCTAACACCTCGTTTTGGTAGGGGATATGATACGCGGGATATGATGTATGTTGGCATACAAGGTGGGTTCTATATACTGTGTATGATATGACATGTTGTTTTATTGTGTTTGAGTGTTGTAGGTATGAAGGATATGAGGTTAGAGATTTATGTGAAAAATGACAACATTGTCCTGCAATGCTATTGAAATGCATGTGCTTGGTGTTTTAACATAAGTTCTTCAATAAATCGCTGCCAAATTACATACTTTATTTATTTATTTATTTATTTATTTATTTATTTATTTATTTATTTAATTATTTATTTATTTATTTATTTATTTTTATTTTTTTTTTTGAGAATTTTTCCCTGGATTCGAACTTTGGACCCCATGCAAGGGGCTTTAAACGCTCTACCACTAAGCTATCACCCATTTTCCGAATTACTTAAATTAATTCTACACACTAGTGATTTTTTAGTTAATTAGTTAATTGAAATGAATAAGTCAACTATAATTCTAAAAAATGTTATTTAAACTTCTTTTCTGCCGATTTTCAGGAAAAGAAAGCTTGTTTTCTCGGTTTCTGTTGAAGATGAGACGGAGAAGAGGAGATGGGTTCTTGGTTCAAGAGAACGGCGAGGGAGGTGGTAGGGTTTCCTCAGTGGTGGGTTGAGAGGAGCAGTGGAGTG
This sequence comes from Linanthus parryae, assembly GCA_023055425.1. Classification (NCBI taxonomy): domain Eukaryota; kingdom Viridiplantae; phylum Streptophyta; class Magnoliopsida; order Ericales; family Polemoniaceae; genus Linanthus; species Linanthus parryae. The sequence continues at coordinate 1,627,148 of JALGPY010000030.1, forward strand.
ATGTCGCCATTAATGGCAGCAGAATCGAAGACTAGAGCCTCACAATGAAGCCTCACATTAGGTTTGGCTCTGTCCGGCGGCTACGATGAACAATCAATGCCGTGCAATTGAGAGAACATGGCGGCTCTAGTTAGTGGTTGTGGTGGTGGTTGTGGTTGGTGAATTGATAAAAGAGGGGTTAGAGTATCAGTGGGATATAAGGCGGTAAATTCATACCTCGTCTGGGAATGAATTGAAGGCAGAACGCTGAAGAATTGGAGGATATGAAACGGCATAGATGGTGGATCTGGTTGGAGCTGTTGTTGGCGGACACGTCTGCGACTTCACCGTCGCCACTAAATAACAATGCACTTGCACAAAAGATATAGTATTGTCACTGCGACTTAAGATATAGTATTGTCACTGCGACTTCGCCGTCTAGACTTCGTCTGGACTACTTACTTTTTTTTTGAGAAATTGTTTTGAGAAATTGTTTTGTCGTCAGTTGGATTTGAATCAGGACCACTTGAACTACCACTCTAGCTGCGACTATTTCATACGTTTAGGTTGTAGACTAGTTATAAAGTTTTTGAAACAATTCTTTGTTCTTTTAAGGGAATCGGATCATTTTATAAGTGTTTAAAGCCCAATTAAATCCACGACTATTTTTGTCGCTGAAAAGATTGCCTCTGAAATACATGACTATTATGGGAGAGGCCCAATCTGGCGGGTACCAATCTTTGTCGAATAATGTGCCAACCTCGGAAGTGTTCTGGATTTCATAAACTGGAGAACTGTGAAGACAAGCTTCACACCCGTCGATGGCTTTGGAGTCTTCTGCGCCTCTTATCTCTTCACTTTCCAAACATCTGTTCTTTGTAGCTCTCTCACTAGGAGCATTCAATTCATTGATGAAGCTATGTTCTTTCATCTCCATGCCGAACTTCTTAACCAATCTTGATGGACTCTGCTTCTGCCTGTTTTGGAGAACCCCCGAAAGCCAAAGAAATGGGAGGAATGCAAATATCATGATTTATTGAAAGTTCGGTTATGGAGTGATTGACATCTCGTCAATGAACTAGGCATGAATACTGGGCACAGAATATTGCATGACATCTATTTGTTTGGACCGGTGGAATGTTTTCACACTTTTTAAATGAAGAAAAGCTATAAAAATCTTCAACCAGTTTCTAAAAATCTATGCCTATTGGATAAGTACTTTTTTGTAACAACAGTTCTAGTGATCTTTTATTACAGTATTTAGTTACTCTGTAAGAAATTGGAGGAAACTAAGTCGAAAGTAGGTAGGATGCAATTAAATGCACAATAGATTCCATTAACCTTTTCAGGGTCGGGCCTAGACTTTCGCGGGCCCTAGGCAATGCTTGGAATTGATGACCTATTTATTATAAACATAATTGAGAAGGAAAAAAATATACGTTAATATTTTTAACGTAAAAATTAATTTGTTAGTAATCTTTTTTTATAAAGGCATATACATTAGTAAATAAAGATGTAAAATCTTCCAAAGCTAAAGTCGAAAAAGTTAAGACAAATTGTGATTGTGGCCACGACCCAATTCACTTAATATTCTTATGAAATTTTATCTTCTAAATCAATTACTATTCTTATTAATTTTTATCTATATTTTTTTTCTTTTGACTATGCATTATAATATTACTGTATCGCCCCTACTACAAAAATACTTGAGGGCCCTTAGAATTGGGGCCTTAGGCAAGCACATAATCTGACTAGCGGATAGGCTGGCCATGAACCTCTTTTGAATAGAGATAATATCACATGGACTCTTCTGGCTATTATGGTATACTCCCCTTCATGGGGCCTCCCAATCCAAGAAAATGTAAGTTTTCGGAATAATAAAATACGGGACGGAAATTAGAAATGAAACAGTACGTACGTGTACTATACGATATTATGTTAAAAACGCGTTAGTAAAAATTCGTTTTAAAAATACGAGTTTTATTATTTTTTAGGGGAAAATTCATCTATAGAAGGGGAGTCAAACGCAACAAATCAAAATTTTGTACATCTTGCACCCAATCTGGTATTTGGGAAAAGTAACTAATATCACCTTCGTCTATTGCTTTTTAGGCAACTAGGTGAGCAAAATAATTTCCTTCTCTTTTAACATGGAGATTAAAAACCGGTTGAAACTTCAAGATCAGCTCCCTGCATACCTGCACGACTTCCTTCATGTCCGAAATCAAAGATGCCCCCTTTAAAAAAAATACGAGATTTGATTTGTAAAGCATGTGCTCATTTGTTATCATTTCTGATAATTACACTATTTACTCATTCCTAATACATAAGACTCAAGATGCAAGTACACATATACATATGTACAGATATACATGCATATATTATTATATATATATAGCTATAGCTATTATAACTTAATATTTTTATTTTTTTGTAATAATACTCGTAAATCTTTATAACAATAAATATTTAACATAAGAAACAGAAGATAATTTATTCACCGCAATTTTGTATACAAGAAATTTTATTCAGATTGTTGTACGTTAGAAAGTTAAATACGAGTATTGTACTTTTTTGCTCCAAAAATCGAGTATTTTTCATGAGGTCCAACAATAGCTCGAAATAAGAAAGTATTTTTCATATATACATACGGACAAATATTAAACGGAAAAAATCAAAGTACTTGCTAATTATGATTTTCGACCACTCTTGTGTTTTGGTGGAACTTGCCAGTCTATTTCATGAGATTGACTTTTCATGAGAATGGTTAATTCCTAGTTCATCAATATGCTTGACAGTTTATTTCAAGAAGTTGGCTTTTCATGAGAATGGTTCTGGTAGTTTATCAATGTGCTAAGAATGAGCACCTAGCGCAAAAAATGCATCTGCTATGACGGATGTTTTTTCTCGGGATGAAGACAAGCTATAAAATCTTCAAAACAACATGGGTTATTGTTGACAATAAATCTTTTATGTAATATTTATTGACCATAGTGTCCAATCATTAAGAAATTTGAGAAACTAATGTGGTCAACTATTGTCCAGTGTCCACCATTGGTTGTAACATTAAAATGTTTTCTAAATCGTCGGATCTAAGCTTTTGTCACGGTGGAGGTAAAGTCTGATGTAGGAGAAAGTTAAATGAATTTACTTATTATACAATTTTAGAAGGGCTAAAGTGAACTTAATTCATATAGTAAGATTGAGTTGATTCTGAGCAAGGTGGAGATTGGGGCTCAATCTCCGCCAACAAATGAAACTACTCAGTTGGAATTGTCGAGGTGTTGGACAACCCTTGACAATTCAAGCCCTCAGAGGTCTTTGCTCCGCCAATAAAAATGACCTCTTGTTTTTGTCAGAAACTAAAAAAAATGTAGTTAATCTTCAATCTCTTGGAAATTCTCTTGGTCTTCCGTTGTATTTTGGTTCTGATGCTACTGGTTCCAAAGGAGGTTTATGGTCAGCTTGGAACAGCAATGTCAACATTTTGCCTAATTTTGCTTGTACTTGGTTCTTGCATTTGACTGTTGTGGAATCAAATGGTACTTCGTGGGCTTTATTTCTTTTCTATGGTCATCCAGAAGCCGCCAAAAGAGCGGATGTTTTCCAACTCCTTCAACATCATCTCACCAACTGCTTGCTGCCAAAAGTGGTTCTAGGAGATTTTAATCAAATTTCACACCCTAGTGAAAAATTGAGCAGCAATTCTCGCAAGTGCCAAGGCATCGACTTTTTTCAAGATTTCCTCGTCAACAACTCTTTATTTGAGTTGGATAATCATGAGGTTTACTTCACTTGGACGAATAATAGACAAGGGATTCATCGCACTTATGAACGTATTGACAAGATCTTCGTTACAGAAGAATGGGTCTCCATGTTTCCTAATGCCATTGCCACCACTTTACCCATTCAGAGATCAGATCATAGCCCAATCCTATTAGATACCTATGGTGCTCTTCTCGGTCATCAACGTCCGAAAAGAATGGAACATTTCTGGCTCACTAATCCGGCTTCTCGGCCTATTATCTCTAAAGCTATGTCCGTCCAAGTGACAGGTTCCCCTATTTTCTCTTTACTTCGTAGACAAGAATTTGTGATGAAACATTTAGTTAATTGGAGTAACTTAACCCGTCAATCTCCATCAAAAAAGCTTAAGGAGTTACAAGACCAACTCGGTTCCATACAACAGCAACTTGTGAATACTTCCCATATGACAGACGTGGAATTCTTGCGACTGACTGCTCAAGAATCTGAATGCCGCCACAATTATGATAACACTCTATTGGATCTTGAACATTATTGGCAGCAAAGATCAAAACAGAATTGGTTGCTTTATGGTGACCAAAACACTCGTTTCTTTCACCTAGCTGCCACTATCCGAAAGAACCGACAGGTAATCAATGCGATCCAAACAAATGAAGGCGATTTCCTTACTTCCCAGCCTCAAATTATTGCTCATATGCTTCACCACCTCAAAATTTTACTTCGGCCGTCCCAAGATACTGTCAACAGTCCCAATCCCTTATCTGATCTTGTCATTCCCCAATTGATAGAAAAGCGTCTAACAGATCAACAATCTTCACTTCTGGAAGAACCGTTTACTGATAAGGAAATTAAGGAAGCCGTCTTCGAATTTGGTAAAAATAAATATCCAGGTCCAGATGGGATTATAATGGAATTTTACCAATCTCAGTGGGATACAGTTCAGACTCACGTCATAAACGCGGTCCGACATACTTTAGATACAGGTCACCTTCTCAAAGAAAGCAACAAGACTTTGATTGCACTTATCCCCAAGAAATCAAACCCATTATCAGCTTCCGACTTTCGCCCCATCAGTCTATGCAATGCTATTTACAAAATCATATCCAAAGTTTTGGCAAACCGAATTAAATCGGTTCTTCCGAGTCTGGTCTCAGAAAATCAAAACTCTTTCATTAAAGGAAGACTCATTACGGATAACATTTTGATTGCTCATGAGACACTCCACTTCATCCGGAATCGCAAAAGCGGAAAAAATGCTTTTTTCGGTCTCAAGTTAGACATGAATAAAGCCTTTGACAGGATCTCTTGGAAGTTTATACAGCAATGTCTCCAACAAATGGGTTCGGAGGGTTCCTTATCCGCACCATTATGTCATGCATCACCACCGTATCCTCGGCAATTCTCATCAACAGAACTCAAACTGAATTCTTTAACCCGACAGCTGGTATTCGTCAAGGTGATCCTTTATCGCCTTTCATATTTATTCTGGTTCAAGAAGCTTTCTCAAGTCTCCTCAATTTTCTAGCAACTGACAGAGGTCTCAAAGGCATCAGCATTGGTCGGAATTGTCCATCGGTTAATCATCTATTATTTGCTGATGACACTTTTATTTTTCAAAAATTTGATCTTTCACGAGCTTGGGTGTTGAAATGGACACTTGATAACTTCTTCTATCAATCTGGCCAAAAAATCAACTTTCAGAAATCAGAGATTATTGTTAGCTCAGGAATGAAGACTGGAGACGCAAATAATCTTTCCCGCATTCTCAATATTAACCTTGTGCAGAAGCCCAGCAAATATCTTGGTAGCATCATGGACTTCACTCTAAAAAAAAGAAAATATTTGAAGGTATTATTACGCATTTTCACCATCAACTTCACGCTTGGAAACTTTATTCTCTTTCCTTTGCGGGCAAGTGCACTCTCATCAAATCAACATTATTAGCCCTTCCGACATATATGCTTTCCGTCTACAAAGCTCCAGTCTCCTTCTTCAACAAAATCAAAACTATAATCACAAAATTCCTATGGTCAAGTGGGAGCAGCAAAGGAATAAGATGGAGGAAATGGTCCTTACTTTGTAAGCCCGTCTCTGAAGGTGGTCTTGGTTTCAGAGATTTACAACTTCAGAATCAAGCTCTCCTTGCTAAAACAGCTTACCGTATCCTCCAACACCCAAGCTCCCTTCTTGCTAAAGTTCTTACCGGGAAATATTGTCAAAACACCTCTCTCCTAAGAATTTCTGCTCCCTCCGCAGCATCTTGGGGATGGAAAAGTATAATTTGGGGATCACAACTCTTGAAATCTCACTTGACTTGGATGGTTGGCAACGGCTGTTCCATTGACCCATTTCGAGATAAATGGATCCCCAACTCAAACTTTTGTTTGCCGCAAGAAATGACAACTTTCTTCCCGGATCTTAGGGTCAAAACTTCATCGACTTAAACGCTAGAAAATAGAAGCCAACTCTTCTCCAACAGTTTTTTGGGCCACATTTAACACGATCTATTTTGAACATCTATATTCCCCTATCGGCGCAAAATGATCGCTTGGTGTGGCCACTCAACTCCAATGGAATTTACTCGGTAAAATCTGGTTATCTCACGCTTAAAAGAATTTGGACTCCTCGCTGCCATACATGACTACAGATTCCCTTGCTCTTTGGAAAACGATTAGACGTCTTAACCTACAACCAAAGGTAACTTTCTTCTTCTGGAAAATCCTTTCAAATGCTCTCCCAGTCTTGGTTAATCTTGAGAAACGCCGCATCAACATCCCTCCGACCACTTGTAAAAGATGCAATCTAGCCAATGAATCTACTCATCACTGTCTTTTTGATTGCTCTTCCTCTCGAGCAATATGGTTTGGTTCTTCTCTTGGAATAAGAATTCCGTCCGGCCAGTCGCACTCCTTCATATCAATTTTTACAGATCTTTTTTCTTCGCTGCCCTGCAATGAGGATAAAATCAAATTTCTCCTCACTATGCGACAAATCTGGCTACATTGCAATGAAGTGGTAATGAACAACAACTGTTTCATTACTCCAAGAGCTTCACTTGTAGCCCTCGGTCAGAGAATCACTTCTCACTCCAAAAGAAACCACATCATCAAGAACAATGGCAAACCTCCGATTCTTAGGCCTACTGAAAATACTGCTTGTTGGAGATATGGAGAGGCAACCAACATCTATCACTCTTTCATAATTGATGTGTCTTGGAAGAAAGACTTCTCAGCTACTTCGGCATGGATGCGCACAAATCAATCCATAGAAGATGGATTCGTCTTTTTCAAAACGGACTCGGCTCTGCAAGCGGAAACATATGGAATATCACAAGCTCTTCGATGGATGTTCTCGTTTTGCTTTAAAAAAGTTGAACTCCTGACCGACTCGTTGATCACAGTTAACACTCTTAACGGCATCTCCAGTGACTACCGCATTAATACTCTTTGCACGGATATCTCCTCTATTGCGACTAGCTTCAGCTCCGTGCGCATTAAATATGTTAGTAGGAAAACTGTAACTAAAATCCATGACAGGATTGTATAGATTAACAACTGTTGTAACCCGGTTTAAGTAATGTGATGTCTATTTTCAAAAAAAAATAAAATAAAAATTCATATAGTAAAAAGCTTGAAAATTTTAGTGGGGCTGTACCCCACAACTATATACTATACCCCCACAACTATATACACATGCCACTATGTCACTGTTCTTTCTTCTCAAATTGATTTTTAATATTATTACCTGAGTAACTTGATCCGATAATTTAGATAGAAAAATGATATTACTTTTTTATATAATTTTCATGGTGTTGTAGAGTAAAAATTGTTCTATAACACGGTGAAAAAATTATAATAAAATTACATCACTTTGGTATCCAAATCAGCCGGTCAAAGTGATCCAGGTACGAGTCAAAAGTCAACTTGAGAAGAAGAGCAGGGACAGAGTGGTAGTTCCACCACTTCCACCCATGGTCTAAGTAAGTGCAATAAACCTAAAACCCGTAAAAAAAAAAAAAAAAAAAAAAAAAATGAGACGCGTGCTCATGGCTAGTCTAGTACTCTAGTTTTGTAGTAATCATACCAGCCCAGCTCAAATGGCCAACTTATGCAGTTGATCAGCCAATTAAGAAGTTGTTCGTATCTCGTGAAGCCAGCATCCATATGTACTGGTACTTGATTTGTCGTTGATACTGCATGTCCGAGTGTTACTTGCCGTTACTAGTTGAGACAGCATGTTTTACCAATTGTATCGATACTAATATTAGATACCAGCATGCACCAGTAGGAAATGGTTGTTGATAATGTGAGTACAAAATTTAATCTCCTCTCCACATGTAAATAATTGTAACTTAAAAACGCTTATTATGGTTTTATTTCTTCATCTGAATAAACAAATTTAAACTACAAGCGAGTTAATTTGGAGGTCCTCATTTATTGATATTCTGATTTGTTTCTTGGCAGTGTTGGTACAGTATGATAACTGATGAACTGGAACTAACATGGCCGCTCATGTTTTTACTTGATATATTCACTGCTCAAGGTTACTCAGATTTAGTCCAGGATATAGATACATCGAACAATTATATTGCTACATACATATATAACGGGCATACAACATCCTCATTACAAAAGATGGTGAAGAAGGGAGTGAGTTCGCAACTTCAAAAGTAAGCATCAAAATCGTTCTCCTGGGTGAGAAAACTCTCAAGATGGCATCGACAAACTAAAGATTTTAGCATCGCACAACGCGACGTTACATCAGGAAGAGATAGAAAACCTACTCATACAATCAATTTAGCTGGACATCATGACTTGATCAATTGCCTGTAGCGCTTGACTGGCGAAAAACCTCACATCAACATCCGGGTCCTCGCTGAGCTCAACTAAACAGGGTCGGATTGTCGCCTCTACCACCTGCATAAACATGAGTGCAATTTCAAATTGAGATCATAATAACAGAATTAAACAAGCCTCGCTGATAGTTCCCGGAATGAAATTACCCTTCCAATGCCAACTAAGAATTGTATACCCCAAATGAGATCCTACTGCATATTGTGTTTCCATCCCTTAACCTCATTTAGCCTTTCTCTCAAACCCTCTTTTCCTAATTTGCACATTCTCAATCGAATAATATGCTTAGAGGAATGAAAAATGTCAACTGAGCTACTTACAGGGTGATCAACTATAGGAATTAGAGACTGCAATACTTTTGCCACGTTGAACTTGATGTTAGGCACCCTGGAATAAAAATCTTGTCAGCCCAGAAGACCAAGTAGAGACTAAGTAATGAAATAAAAAGGGGAAAGAACACAAAAGAAAACAAGAAAGTCGCTCAAAGTTGGCTGATGACCTGTCTTTTGATGCAGTGACAATCACTGGGAGAAGTGTGGAACAGGTGATCTCAGACCCCATTACAGGAGCAAGGAGGGAGATGGCTTGAATTATGGTCATCCGGTATAGATAATGAGGGTTGTTAATCATGTCTAAAACCTGCCAAATTGTTCAGTTGCAGATTAGTACGCGAAAGATGCAGAAACAAGAAGCGATCAACTTAATAGTAGACTTAAAAAATTTAAAAACTTGTTTCTGACCAGACGTTGATCAGTCTAGCACCTTATGTAGGCAAAGCATTAACATTCCTTCGGTAGGTAATAAAAAGAGAATACCTGCGGAACTATGTGCTGCATTGCCCATTCAGGACCAAATTCTTCTGCAAGGCGTTTCACATTAGTAGCAGCAGCCTCACGAATAGAGTATACCTACATGAACAAAAATATTACTGCATTTATATCAAAATGTCAAGATGCTGAGAGCTTCAGCATTTCAAGACTACGCTGTGATTCTTAGTTAGTTGTACGAGATTTTTTTTAGCAAGCTCTGCAGATCAATGCCCTGAAGATTCTGTAAGGATCACTGCCTGTTGCATCTATTCGACCTAAATCTTTACTTAGGGGTACTTACATTATCTTTTACTGAAGAGTGGATAAATTATAGATACTGGCATATCGTTACACAGAACACACCATTAAACTTGTACCGCATATGAAATGTGGGGTAACATTGCAGTTAGGAATGAGGAGCTTCAAGATGACAAAGAGCCGAACTTGAAAGCAGAACCGAAAGACAGATATACCCACACATGCACGAATATTAATCAGAGAAGTTAGAAACATTCATGCATCCTCACTTGCTATGATCTTATGCTGAGAGTGAAACTAATTAATGGAGTTTTGTAGTGGTTCCACTAGATCATTCAAATAACATTCGCAGGAATGACTCCCTTTTCCTATGAAAGCAGAACTTGCACGAATATTAATCAAGATGACAAAGAGCCGAACTTGAAAGCAGAACCGAAAGACAGATATACCCACACATGCACGAATATTAATCAGAGAAGTTAGAAACATTCATGCATCCTCACTTGCTATGATCTTATGCTGAGAGTGAAACTAATTAATGGAGTTTCGTAGTGGTTCCACTAGATCATTCAAATAACATTCGCAGGAATGACTCCCTTTTCCTATGAACGTCAGACATTTGCAAACAAAGAGACTGTCCAATACTCTAATTTCATATGTCCACAAATTACTCTTTAGAAGATTGTAAACGCCCATCTGTTTAACAGAATTAGAATACAAATTTTGAAACATAGTTTCACCTTACTCTCCAAGAGAAACATAACTAACCGAAAAAACAAACTCAGAAAAAAGAAAAATGGATTAGAAAGTCATAGAAGTTGATGTGAGGCTAACAACCAAAGAGAATTTGAACATAAGGGCACTAGTGAGTAGTGAAAAGGGAAAGGGCTTCAGTATGCAAAGAAAATCTCTTGAGCTCTATATGAGAATAACTATAAGAACAGTCTGGCAACCATATTAAACGTGATGATTAAGGAATCGTTTGCCATTATTGAGTTCCTTTGTATGTTATTTGCCAAAAACCATCACAGATATCACGTGTTCATAAAGAGACCAAGTAATCACTTACCTTGTCTTTTAACCATTGCATGCAAAGAGCGCCAAGCTTATCATCGAAGAAGCCTACACCCAACTGACTTGCCAATAAGGGAATGTACTCTATTATTGCTAGCCGAACTCTCCAGTGCCTATCCTCTGCCAGTTCAACAATTGCTGGCAATAAGGACTGGGATAGCAGATCAATTCCAATCACCTATATGAGAAAAGGTGTCAACGATTTTAATGAAGACTATCAAAAACCATCTTAAATCATTACCAAAAAGATAGTTTCAAGTGGTGAACCATGTTACAGACATGCATCCAAATACCGACTCATTCTTCCATGTCAAATGTTAAGAACATGAGACTAATTGAGAGATCTTGGGACCAGAAAACTTAATTGAACGCATTTGATTTTCCATTAAGATTTGTGGCACCCCGGCCGAGACTTCCATAATGTTTGGATAGTGCTTGGTGGAACACATTCAATTTTTCCATTAAGGTTTGTGGCACCCCGAGACTTCCACAATGTTTGGATAGTGCTAGCTATGAAAAAATTGCCTAACAATACTACTACAAAATACCAGTTCTATATAAATGTGTTCAATTTATCAGATAAGCAGTTAGATGACCCATAAACATTGAAATTGCTAAACTCTTTTGATGTGAAACCTGAATTGCACCAGTTACATGAGTAATATAAACATCTCAAGGTTTAGAACTATGTCCACAAATCATAAGACCATCCTCAGCAGGCAACATACTATCCTATCAGTCTGATGACATAATTTGAGAAACATTGAAAATCGTCAGAGGAATAGAAGGACAACATGATTAGAACTGAAAAGTTAGTAGAACTCTTCCTAACCTGATTGACTTGATCAAGTTTGCTGATTATGTTCAATCGAACATCAGGAAACTCATCTTTCAGAAGAGAAAGGAATATCGGTAGAAGCTGCTCAATTGTTGCATCCTGCCAGCAAAATAGAAAGCATTGTTGAAGGTCACTCTATAAATGAAAAATAAAATACAAGAAGAAGCTAGCTATTTAGATTTTTAAGGAGAAATGTAAAAGTGAATTTTAAACAGCACTTTAAAATAAGAAAAATGTTGAGAAGTCCCACATCCAACATTGAAGAAGAAAAGGGGTTAATTAGTTATGGGCTACTCCCCTCATGGCCAATCGGTTTTGAGGTGGATTCTTACATGGTTTCAGAGCACAGGCTAGTTGTTTCGTGTGGTTCATGAGGCCCACGTGTGCTCACCGCCACCCATTTATGTTGTCCACATGTTTGGCGTGTATGATGCCACATGAGGGGGCGTGTTAAGATTCGTCCCACATAAGGAGTTTGAGAGCCTTGTTTGTAGTTAGTTCATGGGCTACTCCCCTCATAGCCAATTGGTTTTGAGGTGGAAACCCATGGATTCTAACAAAATCAATGTAACTCCCAGATATACCAAGCTTTGGCTTTACGTAGCTGTAAAATGACTATTAACTTCAGCGGCAATCTCCCCAAAGCTTATTGAACAATTGTTCAAACAGACAGTATCTTGGGGAACCCACCTCTTTCATTGAGAATACTACAGAACTTAGCATAGAGTTTCAAAGTAATATCTCATGGTACGATAAAAATGAGTGAATTAAGGGCTTAGTTTGGCAAAGCTGAATTATAAGATAGATTAATGAAATTTTGAATTTTAATCCGACCCGTTTGGATGAGCTAGATTATTCGGGGATTAATTTGGGTCAGCCGGATCAAGTATGGTAATATGCCCGATCCGGGAATTAATCTAACATTATTGAACAATTGATAATTGCAAAAGATGTAGACAATTCCCACCGGATCCCGCTGATTCCCACCCAAATCCGGTTAATAACATTATTAATTTGTTAGCGGAGAACCACGGGGTGACATGTCTAGGAAAGCCTCCACCCCGATCCTGCTAGCCTCCACCCAGATCCTGGTCCTCTCGCGCAAAAATCCGTTTCAAAATCCAGATTTTAGATATCTATCCTTTAATCTTGCTTTGCAAAACTAGGCCAGGGTATTTCCAGCTAAAAATTTATATTTAAAATAGCTGCTCAGTGGAAGCTCCGGTCAAACAGACAGAACCTTGGGGCTATGTTACCAGAAACGTAAAAGTAGTCGCGTTTCTCGTTCCGAGTCGTACGTACCGAAACACGGTACATTTTCGTCCCGAAACGCGGAAAGCATCGACCCGAACGTTTCGTAGAGCTAGTACATAATTGACATATTTATGTTACTAGTTTTCAGTGATACTTAATTGCAGAAAGTTATGTTATCATGATAACTGGATTTGAGAATGAAAGTATGAAACTACTTAAGTTGATATTGTTGGACTTTTTGGGTAACTGTAGGGAAAATTGTTCCCAAATAGTGTTCCTCATTCTTAGTAATTGTATTTCGTCCCGGACATCGTTCCGGAGAAGCCTACTCCTACCGTACCCCGTGCCGGCACCTATCGCGTTTCCCGTACCCGTCCCCGTCCCCGTCCCCGTCCCACGTACCACAGCGTACCACGTTTCTGGTAACATAGCCTTGGGGAACCCAGCCTCTTTCGTTGAGAATACTAAAGACTCAGCCCAGATCTACGACGCACGGGAACTCTGCCGGAACGCTGTGTGGTTTCCGGTGAAAGTAATGAGTCCGGAACTTATGCGGAACTTTCCGGAGACGCATCCCCCCCCCCCTTTTTGAAACGTTATGGAGATGTCCTTGGGTGAAAAATAATACTTTGGTGTCTTTTAATAAATTTAAAAGGATACGGGATGTTAATTCAAAAATATGATGTATATTACTAATTCTATCAAATATTCCCGACACCCCATCTAAAACCTTGCTGCATATACTTCAACGGAGATTAAACAAATTGGATACTTTCAAAACTTCCAGACAACCTGAAAGATTTCGAAGACCTCCAATTTCTCAAGTAAAATATTTGTTGAGCAAATGTATTCTCTTTGTATTGATACTAATTTTGTATTTAACTTAATTGTTGTCTTTCAATATCGTCTAATTAATTTATAAGTGTAATTAGGTATCATTTACATTAGAATAAATGCACACACACACACACACACATTTCTGTGCTAGCTAGGCCCAGAGTTTCAAAGTAACATCTCATGGTATGATAAAAACGTGTGAATTAAGGTATTTCCAGCTTGAAATTTATAGTTAAAATAGCTGCTCAGTGGAAGCTCCGGTCTTTAGAGAGCTTGACAGTTTTGACATCGACACCATAAAGCTGCAAGACGCAAGTTCTCACCTTCCCCAAAATTGGGGCCATTCCCATTATAACTGATGCCAAAGAAGAACGTACATGCTGGGATGAATCTGAAGATAGCTCCTACAGAAAGGAACACTGATCAAATCCTGTGCCAACTCTGAGGCACACAACATAAACAGACAACAAATAACATTTCAAGCTAAAGAAGCGTGTATACCTTCACACAGGGAAGAATATGCTGAATTGCAATCTCAGCGTTCAAAATCCGACTAAATTTGGTTACTTTTCCAGCAGCTGCTATACGTACTTCAGCCTCGTTGTCCCTCAGAAGCCGGACATATGCAGGAACCAAATCTGTTCTGTAGAATATCACTACAATCATCAGTACATGATAGAAAGACAAGAACAAGACAACGCCATAGCTAACTGTTGATAGTAACTAAACAAAACTACCTTGTAGATTCTGGGCCTACTGCTTCGCATAGCTCATACAACTGATTAGCTACCATGTAACGAACACGCCAAGATTTATCCTGTTCCAGGTGGAAGAAGTTAAATAATTACCGTACAAGCAAATATTGAGTACAAACATCAGAACTTAAGAGCTTCAATACGAATTAACATTAATTGCTTCATGTACATATTAGAAATCCCGTGCAATCCATTATGCAGATACAATCACTACTTGGCAGTTTGGTAGAGTCGACAGCCACGCCATGATAATTACAAGTAAAATTAGAGGTCCGCAACTAAACTGCCAAATTGCCCAACCCAGCTATCTAATTCAATCAATACTTACTTTAGTTTACTGTCATCTCAAAGAATCTAAGAACGTCAAAGGTGGTTTCCTTGATGGTTTTACCTCAAAGCCAGCAAACCTAACCTGCTTATTTACTAGTTATATAGGCAGACACATGGGTGTATAAACATGTGTGCTATATTCATGTGACAGTAATACATTACTTTTCTGGTACATCATTCATAAAACTTACCACCGAGCATGTTCCTTGAACTTTTTGTGATATCATCAACATAAAACAGAGGGTTGCTCCGAATGTTGGCTCACAATGCCCATTGGATAACAAGCAAGACCAAAAAGTAAACGCTAACACAACGCATCACTATAAAAACATGTAACCCCTCGTTAGTAATAGTTGTAGGACTCGTCTTGTAATTACTAGAGGACTAATTTGTGTAATTAGTGTTGTAATTACCTATTTAAAGGTGTGAATACTCGATGAAAAACCACGGAAGATTTCTCCCACTTTCATGGTATCAGAGCCGCCCTAGCCACCGCCACCGCCGCACTGCCTCTTCCTCTGCACTGCCGCCGACGCCGCCGTTGCCTAGGGTTCTGATTTATCTCTCTCTTACTTCCGCTGCCGCCGTCATTCTAAACGCTGGCTTCTTCTCTTTCCCGTCGCCCTCTGTGACGAAGAAGTTCAGGTATCGCCGCCGCTCTTAGCGACGGTAACCCTCGTCGGAGCATCTCCTCTGCAATCGCAGTTCAGGCGACCCCCAACGCGTGAACAGAAACCTCTGTTCTCCCCATTCGGTTTCAGTTCACGCAGTTCTCCCTTTTTGAACCCGATCCACGCGCCTGTTGACTTGCACGTGCCCGGCTCACCATCCGACTTCAAATTACGCGGCTTGGCTCATATCCACGCGTGTGTCAGCTTACTGCATCGGCTCGATTGCAGCTCCACTTCGCAGCTTCCGAAGCCGTGTTCAGCAGCCTCCCAGCAGCGCCTGAAGCCAAGTCTAGCACTCCTCTCAGTCACTCCTCCCCCAACGATCTTCTCTGCGCCGTCCTCTCCCCGACGAACGCCTCTCTGATTGTTGTTCCTCTCGATCGCTCCCTTTTTTCTTGGATACACAGTTGTGAAACGCATTGCTTGGAGTCGTCTTGTGAGTAGGTTGTCTCTGGGTTTTGAAAACACTCCTCTGAAGTGGATATCATATTTGTTCCTTTGTTGCTTTTGACTTGGATTCACATACGTGGAAGGTCTGACCCAAAAAGAAAGGCAATAGGGGGTTTTACTAATTAAGAAAGGATCCATTACAAAACTAAACTAATAATTTTAGTTTGTTTGGTTTCGTGGGTTATTCTGCATCTGCATCTGGTTTCGTGGAGTTACTGTGTGCTCATTGTGTCTCTTGTCTGCTTTCTCATGGCTATTGAAAATTTTGACTCATCGACCTCTTCCAAGGAACAGCTCCATCTCGGGTCACAGGGTCGCCATAGTCACGGTGGCCAATGCCAAAATTCCCAGAAAAGGCGAGGTCGCGCTCAGCAACACACTGCGCCATTGACCTCTCCTCACGGCAATTGGGTGCGGTGTCCCGCCTCTACAGTTACGTCATGTATGCTTGGTCCAGGACCTTCTCGTCAGGGCCTCACAGCCGCTTCTGCCTACCCGACTGCTACTGATTTGGGATCTCCGTTCTCGGCATGACACACAACGTTCCGGATCAGACTTGGTATCTTGATTCCGGCGCATCTGCTCATCTCACTCCGCAGTCAGGTATACTCTCCTCTTTCTCGTCATCTTGTCCTTTTCCTAACATACTTGCGGGAAACGGCTCTAGCATTCCAGTGAAAGAATCCGACAATCATACCCTCACCACCAACTCCCGTTCCCTTCACCTTAGAAATGTCTTACTCACCCCAAACGTTATCAAAAACCTAGTTTATGTTCGTCAATTCACTACTGACAACAATGTTTTCGTTAAGTTTGACCCTTTTGGTTTTTCTGTAAAGGACCTACGATCGGGAGCTCTTTTACAGAGGAGCAACAGTTCGGGTGATCTCTATCCATTCCAGTCTGTCCCACCACCGTCGTCTGCTGTCTCTTTTGCTGCTCTTCCTGCTTCTGTTTGGCACAACCGCCTTGGTCATCCAGGGCGTCTAGTTTTAGATTTGCTTCGTAGTAGTCATTTCATTTCTTGTAGTAGGCATAATTCAGAAGCTCTTTGTCATGCTTGTCAAATTAGTAAACACGTGTGTTTGCCTTTGTCACCATCTACTTCTTCTACTTCTAGTCCATTTGACGTTGTTCACAGTGATTTATGGACATCTCCGGTCTTAAGCAAATCGCACTACAAATACTACCTACTCCTATTAGATGACTATACCCATTTTCTCTGGGTTTTCCACTTAAACAGAAAAGCGAAGCGATATCAAAATTTAAACAATTCACTACCTTCGTACAAACTTAATTTGAGCGACCCATCAAAACTTTTCAATGTGACCTTGGTGGAGAATTCGATAATGGCTCTTTTCACTCCCACGCCTGTGAGGAGACTTTCAGCTCGGTTGTCAAACCGACCACCATCCGTACAGTTCT
Organism: Linanthus parryae; assembly: GCA_023055425.1. Taxonomy (NCBI): domain Eukaryota; kingdom Viridiplantae; phylum Streptophyta; class Magnoliopsida; order Ericales; family Polemoniaceae; genus Linanthus; species Linanthus parryae. The sequence continues at coordinate 1,644,446 of JALGPY010000030.1, forward strand.
CAGCATTGCCGTCACGCGCTCTTGGCCTATCCGTCAGCTGGATGTCAAGAACGCTTTTCTTCATGGTGATCTCTCTGAGACGGTATACATGCATCAGCCCCCTGGCTACCGCGACACACGCCATCCTGACTTTGTCTGCAGGCTACGCAAATCCTTATATGGTCTGAAGCAGGCTCCCCGTGCTTGGTTTCAGCGATTTTCCACCGTCCTCACACAGACTAGGTTTCTCTGGTTGCTCGTGTGATGAGTCTCTCTTCGTCTACAGTCGTGGCTCGGACATCGTCTACCTCCTGCTATATGTGGATGATATTGTCATCATTGGGTCGTCTCCGGTTGTCTTGGATCAGATTGTCTCCCTGCTCTCTGGAGAATTTGCTATGACTGATATGGGCCATCTCCATCACTTTCTGGGCATTGCTGTCACGCGTGATTCGTCCGGCTTGTTCCTGTCTCAGCATTAGTATGCGACCGACATTCTTCGTCGTGCCTCTATGTCGACCTGTAAGTCTACTGCCACCCTGTTGAGGTAGGAAGTAAACTCACAGCTACATCTGGCCCACCGGTTGCTGATCCTACATTATACCGCAGCCTTGCTGGGGCTTTGCAGTACCTCACGTTCACTCGACCAAACATCCAATATGCAGTTCAGCAGGTCTGTCTCTTCATGCATGACCCCTGTGAGCCGCACTTTCATGCCCTGAAGCGTATCTTGCGCTACATCCGTGGGACACTTGAGTATGGTCTCCGGCTCTCTGCCTCCGCTGCTGATTCCCTCACCGCCTACACTGACGCAGATTGGGCTGGTTGTCCGGACACGCGCCGCTCCACTTCTGGTTACTGTGTCTTCTATGGAGACAATCTTCTGAGTTGGTCGTCCAAGCGACAGGCCACGGTATCTCGTTCTAGTGTTGAGGCTGAGTATCGCGGTGTTGCTAACGCCGTCTCCGAACTCTGCTGGGTCCGAAATCAGCTTCGTGTCACCCCGCCTCGGGCCACTGTCGTGTATTGCGACAATGTGAGTGTTGTCTATCTCTCTGGTAATCCTGTTCAGTATCAGCGCACTAAGCATGTTGAGATTGATCTATACTTCATTCGTGAGAAGGTTCGTTTGGGTCAGCTTCGCGTGTTGCACATTCCATCAGATTATCAGTACGCCGACATCTTCACCAAGGGTCTTCCTCGGCCCTTGTTCCAGCGCTTCCGTTCCAGTCTCAGTGTTGGCGTGCCTACAGTTTCGACTGCGGGGGAGTAATAGTTGTAGGACTCGTCTTGTAATTACTAGAGGACTAATTTGTGTAATTAGTGTTGTAATTACCTATTTAAAGGTGTGAATACTCAATGAAAAACCACGAAAGATTTCTCCCACTTTCAGTTAGTATCACGACTTTAGATCCCATTCAATCCCTTATGTGTCAGCCAAAAGTTATTGTATCAACGGGATCGTATCAGTTTCAAGCTTGTCTACTTCAATTCACCTGGTTCCTACACTGAGTAGCTAATTAACGTACATACCGGCCTATGCTTTGTTATGGTCCAAATCAGTGACTATCAACCAACAGCCATGATCAATGCACATCCGCATTACCCGATACTCCACTATGTGCTACAAACTTTTAGCTTGTAATAACAGAAGTACCCTTAAATTGGCTACAATGTTAATAAGAATTTGCTAAAGCAGTTGAGATTATCTATAGTGTGATCAAGACATGCTTATTCATGGTTCTTGGCTATATCTTCATCTCCTGACAAAATTCACCGATTGCAGATTCCTTATATAGTGCCTGAAACTCCCAATGCCATTACCCCGCAGCCACAATCGCTATGTGGCCGATGCAGCAATTCAAATCATCTTTTCAATAACCTCTAAAATCATGCAAAAAAGTAGAACACTGAATATATATATAGTATCGAATGACATGCTTCTATACCATGCATTCCCTGCGAAGTCGTACGAGCTAATAAAGAACTCAAAAAAAAATCAAGAACTCCAGTTTCACAATCTCTCTATTATAGTTACAAAAAGAATCCTAGCAAAGCATGGACCTAATAACCCCCTAACATGCACAACCCCCACTGTATCTTTATATTAGAATAAAATAAAGAAAACAAAAGCATAACAACATAAAGAAAGTACATGAAAAACAAGGAATCGTGATATTTGTTATGATAGAATGTCATAAAACGTTAAGTGCTGACTGCTGAGCAATAATAGAGGAGCAGGAGGTCATGAAGAATGCAGTTCTTCCTTGTTCGTTGTTATCACCAGCTATATTCTAGATACAATTTAAAAAACTCATAAAAATACCTCAGACATTCCATTATACATGAGCATTGGAAATTTTGGATGAACTTACCTGAGAAAAGTTAACTATCACAGGTAGAATGTGTGCCACGCAATCTTGCGGTTCCAGCAGCTTTCCAAGAGCTGCACAACCCTCAACAGCTAGTAGTCGCACTGAATCTTGATCTGAAAAGACATCATATATACACTTACTGGATTGTCATCAAAGTGAATCTCATCTAAGAGGATAGCAAAAGTTTAACATCGGTCAACAGGGTGCGGGACTTTTCTCTACAATGAATATGGAAATGAGCTAATTTGACATATTGTAATTTTTCAGAACCATAGTAGACAAGCCAGTTACCACAATTCACCATTAGTGCGATCTCCGAACTGGATCACCCGTTCCTCATCGCGGGTCGCCGGCAATCCGGAACGAAGATTTCGGCGATCCGAATATGTAAAGTACATAGATTAAGCATTGCTGGGCTCTTTCGCGAAGAAGGGCTCTTGAAATCGGAAATTGTTACATCTGGGTCACCAACGCAGGCTAGCCGGTAGATATAGAGGAGAGGAAGAGAAGAAGAATCGTGAAGAGAGTTAAGATCGTCTGAGAATACGAGGAGAAGACCAAATTTAGGAAGGAGAATCGTGGATAGAGGGGAGGGAGATGTTGACGAAGAAAAGTCAAAAAGTGTTCTCTCCCAGTCTCCCTTATTGGTGGAGCTATTATTATAGGTGGGAGCAATTTTCAGGTTCTTTTCTCAAAAATTTTAAGAAAGATACAAATTGACCAAGAAATAGACATTTAAAGGTATCAAAAAATACTTTTATAAAGAAACCTACAGAATTAATTAATTAAAATATATTCAAAAAGAGACCAAATCTTAGTATATTAAGCATTTCCAAAAGCAAATAAGTCCACCTTATACGGTCAAACTTCTAATTACAAATAGGATACTTCATATTACCATAATTGCAACTCATAAAATAAGAACGATTCTAAATCACGTTCCGCAATCTAGGTAAGAAAATTTGTTCTGCTCAAGCTATCCCAAGAAGCCTACCCCTAGCGAACCGAATTCCAGATGGTAGTGCAAAGTGCAAACCACGATCCCGTTCCACGTTCCCGATCCGGAGCGAACCGCGAGCTAGGTAACCTTGGTCTAGAATTTCCTTGGGTATCTCACTAACAGAAATTTTTCCAAATCTACAAAAATCCAGTTTATTGGTAACCATTTGTTATTGTTAGTTGTCTCTAGTTGCAATGAAGGGTTTATTGTCATTAGATCTTCTCACATGTATCGGAACTCATTTCTAGTAGCTAGTTATTGCAGTCGCTAGAAACCTGTTTTCCGCTATCTGCATTTTATGGACTGCGTTCCCTGATTCCGACTCATGAGGACTTCAAGTTGACCCATTGATACCAAAGCTTCACTTAAAAATTTAAGTTCCCAATTTTTTCACCAGGAATTTGTGGGGTTATACAATACATCTTTGATTGAACATTCCACGTCTCTCCAAAAACTATGATTCACATCGGTTTTTCATCTAACATCACTATAACAAGCTATTTCACGTACTGCAGTTACAGTTTATAGCACAGCCCATAGAGCCAATCAAATCAGAGATTTCTGAATCACTGTATCAATAACCCTACAAATGTAGCTGAATTGTCAAATCTAACTCAGTTGCAATAACAGGCAACTAAAGATGACGAGCATGCGCGCCACAAACTTTGAAAAGGATTCTAACCTGAAAAACCACACAAAGTATGACATTTTTCTACTACAACCACAGATGCCTAAGAATAATAACGGCTGCAAGATTGTGCAACCGAGAGATCTAAAGAAGGTGTATAACCCAGCATACTCTAGAAAGGGGAATAAACAAGAAACAGTGTCCGTCTACAGTTTCGCATCCTATCTCTCAGAAACAGCTGTTTGGTCTAACATATATAGGCTCTTTCTTTCTTTAAATGCCCAAAATTATCTTCCACGGATCTTATCAGATGTGACAGTATGTTATGATTTAGTTACAATTTAATTCTCCTACTTATGCATTAGGGAATTATAATTACGAAAAGACGTTTAGTAGAAGACAGGGAAATCTATATCAGCATTCTGAGAGCACTAACGTTCAGATGATGAAAACATTACAAACCAAGATTTCCTTCTTCAGTAAACTCATCGTCACATAACTCTAATTTGATACAGGATATTCGTTAACAGATTATATTATGTAAAAACAATCCACCAACTGATGTCCTCAGTACAGGAAGTCTGAATCAAGGTTACCTAAATCGTGGTTCGCTCCCGATCACGAACGCGGGACGGGATCGCGGTTCGCACTACCCTATGGAATTCGATTTGCTATGGTAGGCTTCTTCAGATCGCTTGGGCAGAACGAAATTCCGTTGACCGGATCCTGGACCGATTTATAAAATCGTATTATTCTATTAGTACAATTATGGAAATAGTAATATGAAGTATCAGATTTGGTAATTAAAAGTTTTGACCACTCAATTTCTTTTCTTCTGGGAATTATAAACTGGACTTTGGTTTTGGAAGTACTTAAGTTATGCTCGCAACTTTTTGAAAGATAGAATCTTGAATATCTTTGAAAGATAAGTTAATTGTGTAGTTTTCTTTACAAAAAAATGTTGGAATTTCATTCTATGAAAGTGAAAACTGCTTCAATTCTCAAAAATAAAAACTGCTCCAACCGTCCAACGTTTGTTACTGGATCCACCAATAGAATTTAGGTAACTATCAATATGGGAAGATGATAAGTTTGTTGACGTTTCTTCTTGAATATCTCCCTTTACCTCTCCATGATCTCCTTCCTGTCTCTCCTATTCTCCTCGTATTCTCCGACGTCCTCAACTCTTTCCACAATTCTTCCTCTTCTCTTCCTCTATTCACTTTCTGCGCCAGCAGCGATCGTGACCCAGATGCAACGACTACCTCTTTCATGAGCCCTGATTCTCCAAAGAACCCTGATTCTCCAAAGAGCCCTGCTATGCTTCATCTATGTTACTGTACAGCGCCGAATGCGACCGCCACAATCCGGATCAGAGATCGCAGCTCTAATGGCGAATTATGGTAACTTTGGTCTGAATTAACTAAACATGAATTAAAAATAAATAAAAATAAGTCAGAAATCAGTTTACCATCCTGTGTCAAATCCTCAAACATCGACATGATGTCAGTCTTCACATGAGCAGCTTCAACCGTAGCAGCAAACTTTCCTAGGTTTGTTGCAGCGGCTCTTCTCACCATGGGCATGTCATCCTGACACAACTGGCTGTATATTGTTCTTAGCTCAGTCTTCAATGTTTCAGGTGCACTTGGGTAAGCAATATGGAATAACCCACATGATGACACTCGAGCAGTGAACCATTCCCCAGCAGCTAGTCTCTAAATGGCAGCAAGTGAATAGAGTAAATAAGGGAGGCACAAATTTTATAAAAGTTAAAACAAACATCCTCGTGTTGCAGATGGCTGTTGCTGGTCTATGTAGTAGACTAGAAAACACAAGTATTTACCAACAATTAAGTCAACTACCGATGCCAAACGGTTCAGCCTGGTTAATGGAACATACAACTCTCTTGTATATCCCTGTACCATGCAGAAACTAAAGCTATACTGCCACAGAATGCATATTATATCTAGCTTGCTCGACACACAAAACTTGTCAATGATGAGTTCATTACACAACGGTTCGAAATAAAGCAGAAACATATGCCTCAACTGAATTACAGCACCGAGTTATATATTGTTTCTCTGTTAACTACTAGATGATTCTCATCCTTATGTCAACTTGATAAGGTTGTTTAAATGGTTGTTCAAAGCCCAAGAGTCACAACCTTCTAAGGAGTTTTTGCAATGACAAAAGCAAAATTCGGATTGGATTGTTCTTTACCTTTATTTTCATTCAGAAAGAAATGCCTACTTAACAGAATTTTTCCAAAGAGATGCATTTTCTCAGCAAGTAGTCCTTCTATCTCAAAACTCAAAGTCTCTATTCAACTACTAGTATCTTCAGCCTATACTGTGAGCAAGCTAACAGAATTTAAGTTGACAATGAGTGATTGCCCTTCTCCGACCCTTACCAAATTATGTCACAAGGGTGCCACAGAAATACACTTTGGACTTACGAATAGTAAGTAAATCCAACAGGTTCAAGCAGCAGCCTTATCCTCTAGATGAAATGCAAACATTCAAATTATGTCACTGGATTGGTTTTGGTTAAATATACTTGCACTTCACTTTAGATTATCATAGAGTTCGAATGATTACCAAGTTTTTTTACGGGTTCTATTAAAACCATTTATTCATGAAAGAACACAAACTGAAGGTTGGAAATCTGACCTTCACCAGTGGGATAAACGAGTCGACCAAATCCTGCTCCCTCATCTGAGCCCCAATCCTACACAACGACTCAACAGCTTTTTCCCTCACACAAGTCTCCTCAACAGTGCACAAAAGGTCCAGCGGTTTGAGCAACACATGAGCATGCTCAACTCCTCCCACATAAGGAACAAAAACACCCAATTCTTCAGCCAATGCTAAGAGCACTTCATCGTCGTCATCGTTGTTCTCACTCAAGAACGGAATCAACTCTTTCCGAGTCCTTTCCTCTCCCAGGGCACGAGCAATCGTCGAAAGGCGACGGATCGAGTTCAGCCTCAGCTGAATGTCTTCGTTCTTGAGCTCATCAATCAAAACTGCGATGGGATACAAAGGCTCGTCGATCATAGCCATTGCTCAACCCTAACGAGATCTACAAACTGCAACAATTAAGCATAAAATATATCACATTGCGCGATGAATTTGAAGAATACGCAACGAATCGAACGATTCTAGGGCTAATGAATTCTGCAAAGTTGAGAGGATCATCGTAAACAAGCAATGATGAAATTTTGGAGATGAGCAATAAGATCTTAACAGAAAATCAGGGAAGCAGATTCATACGAGTATAAGAAAGATGATTAAACCTAAAAACTGGAACAAACCTGTTCGATCGTAGACGAGCAAACCCTAGATGATTGGTTCGATCGCTGCGCGAAGAGCATACATGAGAGAGAGAGAGAGAGAGAGAGAGAGAGAGAGAGTTTCAAACAGGACTTGGGTCTGTATTGCAATTGATGATGATGATGATGAAATGGCACTTGGAAAGGGTGAAAATGAACAAATGTCACTAGTAGACGGACTAATCTTTAGTTATCTGTTAATTGTATTTTCATTCTTTTGTAATCTGACCCATTACAATTTCAGTTCTGCTTTCGGACCCAAATGTTTTACTCAAACTGCACATTTAGTCCTTCCGTAGTTTGGCAATTCAGGTCAGCTCGTCGGGTTGCGGGTTGGGTCATCCGTCCTCAACCCGCTTTATTTCCATGTCACTTTCAGGTCGACCCATTTTGACCCATTGTGGGTTCATGTTTGTTTGAGAAATTTGTCATTACACATATGCTATCAAGGAAAGCTAATAGTCATGACAAACAAGAGAGAGAGAACAAAACTTTAAACCAAGGGGGCTTGGTGAGGCCTACGAGGTCATGATCCCAAGGAGAAACGGATGCAAACTGATTGGGGGTGTAACACCCCTGAAAATCTGTAGGGGTAAAATGTAATATCTTAAAGTTATGGGTAAGAGAGTAAATAGAAAATTTCTTATTTTTAACAGCCTATAAAAGAGTGGACAATGATTGTAGATTTGATAAGAGTGGATGTAACATTTCGAGAGTGCTGGGGATGAAAATGCAATTTTCATAAGTTTTGGTGCCTATATTTGAATTTATTAAATTTTAGTACAAGATGAGATCTGACCAGAGTGGATGTTGTAGGAATGATGAGATGACTACGGTAGTTAAAATTAGAATACGGGCCGTATTGTAATTTTCAGTAAAATATTTAAATTTCAAAATTTCCTAAAGTTTTCTAGAACTACATTAGAACCCCCTAATGTGAAAGCTAATCTTTTCACTGCCACCTAGCCTAGTGATGTGTCATCCTCCTAACACACCCCTTTGTTCTATATAAACTAACTATTTTAGAGGAGAATGAGAGTAGAGTATTCAAATTTTGGCTCCCTACCTGAAAAACCACCGTGAGCACCACCACCACCACCACCACCACTTCAGCAACCAACTCTCCCCAGCTCCGTTCTCCGAACTGCTACAACTGGGGACCCCCCTTGGCGCGTAAATAAAAAAACCCGAACCAATTTTGGAAGCCTGCTTGTAACGAGGGAGGGAACAGGGGGACCCTATCTCAGAGCTTGTTTCATCGTTCTTCAGAGCTCACTGGAATCTGAACCGTGGCTCTCGCCGGCAAATCACCAAGGCTGTCGGAGCTACTGTTGGAGCGTGGGAACATGGGAGAATAGTCAATCACTTAGAAGTCTACATCAGGACACTACGAATCATACAAAATATAGTCGTAAGTTTTATTTAAATTTCAGTTTCTTTAATTATGTCTCGTAACAGAATCGCTAGGTTTAGACTCCTTGCTGGGGCATTCCCGTGCCTTAGCGGATGACACTCCCGTGATTCTGGGGGACTTATGGTAAATTTCCCAGCTCTCAGGGGTGGGGTGTTACAGGGGGGTCATACTCCCTTCGACAAGACAACAAATAAAATACTGAAAACACTAGAAAAGGACATGTCATAGGCTCTTCGTACTGCACAAGACTGTTTTGTGACTTGGCAATTCCAGCTTCGGACGGTCGTGACTTTTGTAGCTATTATTGTGGAACAATCTCCGGAGACCCAAATTGAAAAAATATATGAAGACGAGCACAAGTGAACTTATTTTCCTTGGGGGATCCATGATTTTTGAACACCTTCACTGCAGACGGTTATTCATGATAGAGCTTTCATGATAGGAGCTTTCGTTTTCTCGGTGAGCTACATCTATTCATAACTAGACAATTCTGGTCGAAGAATCGAACACACTGTTTACGATAAAAAAATTTGTGGGTTGAGCAGTGAGCTACAAAGTTCTTGGTGTCTCACCAAGCTCGCGATCCTTTTATTGACCCAATTATAATGGTGAAGACGAATTAATCTTATGAGTCTTCGTAAAATGAATGACCAATGGTACAGATGTATGAAATATTGACTTACTTGGATAAAGATTAAATAATTGTGGATTTTCGGGGCATGGAAGAACTTTATGATATGTGAGTTTGATGATGGGTTGGTCAAACAAAAGTGTGAACTGTTGGAGGCATGGTTTAGTAAGAACTCTTATTTTGAGAGGTCTCTTCACAAGTTAGATTGTAAGAATGGTTGTTTGAGGGGAAGACTTTGATGCTCTCGATTGAGAGCTCTAAGGAATCCTTCCTTAAATTGGCGTATCCCGCATTTTTCTCTTTGTAATCTACTTTGTACTTGCTAGCACTTTTTGAGACCACACATTTGCATTTTGTCCTTTTAAATAATAAAGCTTAAGGACAACTGATTTCACAATGTTGCATAGATTAACAACTAACGTTGATGTACCTTACTTGGTGTGTCCGTAAATTGATGTAAGGTACCATGTCTGAGAAGCTTATTTGGGAAACAAGGAAAACTTTCGCTCCAGTGAAACCCACAAAAAACTATTTGAGTATGTATCTTTCTCAATTATCTGTAAGGAGGGCTTGAGAAGCGCATAGCTAACATCTCGGTTCTATTATAGGTTATAGTTCCGAATTCCTTAGCAACCACTTGAACATTGTTAGAAGACGGGTAGGGAGATTGAGCGACAACACATTTTGGTTCTTTATCACGTGATGGATGTGATATAAGCTCTCCTGTATTTGCCAGACAATGTAATCAAATTCTCTCAACTTTGATTTTATAGGGGGAAAGATTGAAATTTTCTCTATCTTATAAATCAACATGCATTTAGCCTTAATATCGACTTCCCCCGATTTGTGACTCTTTGGGAGCCTTAGGGGTTTTCACCAGAAATTACCTTTTTCTGCGGTGTTGAGGAGGTGGGCAGCCATTTCTAGCACTTTTTCTATTGCGGAGCTATTTGGAGTTGATTGTTGGGTTTTGTAACCATCGCCATATGGATGTATGTTCACACGAGATTGATCGATAGTGGCGAGAGGTTTGGGGAACATTCTAGTACGAGAAGGAGTTCATCTGCTAATCTTAGTTTTTATGGTGATAGACTTTCAGTTCGGCTTCGCCCGAATCTCCATGACGTTCGCTGAAGTTGTTTTATACACCCCGGAGCGTGACATGTTCTTCGTAGAACTCATTGATACCCATTGACAACCATGTGGCAGTGATTGTTGTGAGTTTGACATTGTCGGAGCCTTGCCGGTGATCGAGAAGACGCCGATTGGTTTTTCTCTCCGTCTAATATCTTCAGTTCTTTGAGAGCGGAGAATGTATGGGTGTGAGGATTCGGATCCATGTGGATTTGTTTTATTTAGAGGTTGTCATAGCTCTGCCAGAACTTAGCTGGAGAAAGTTGGAAATGGCACTATGTGTTTTATTTACACATGGCTTGTACTTTTGATTATTTACATCTCAATCGCGAATTATTGACCACAATTTTATCTCAACCTCTCACACCCAAACATGGCCAGTACATATATAGCTTACTCCATTCAACTACACATATACTATACCTCTGTTTCGCCTGATTTTTCATGGATTTCGTCTTGTTCTTCATACTTTCTTCTTCTAGTATGTATTTCATCTACTTTTACCACAATACCGTTCACCACCCACACTCTTTAACCTCACATGTCCAACCCAACCACCCAATTTACTCCACTTGATAAAGATGATAGAGAGACAGAAAGAGAGGAAGAGGAAGACGATGACGAAGAGAAAGAGGGAGAGAGGTGAAAACCGAAGGCTTCAACACCGGACCACGAGCTCCAATTCGCCGAGAGAAAGAGAGCTCGCACGGAAAATTTGACGGCGGCTTCGACGAAAGCTTCCGGCGGACGACGGTGGTGAGAGGCGGCGAACCATGTTTTAGATATGGTTTTTCTTCCTCTCTCTCTCTTTTTTGTCATTTTCTCTCCCTCTTCAGTTCTTTACATATTTTTTTGACCTGACTCTTCTTGCTCCTACGACTGGCGGTAGTGGTCTTCTTCTTCTTCTTCTTCTTCTTCTTCTTCTTCTTCTTATAATCTGTGCTTTAGATCACAGGAAATATTTCATAAACTAGGCACTTGGGCCCAAAACATTTACATCAAAGAGCTTCAGAAAAGTCCAACAAGGTTCATGTAAAAACCACTGAGTTACAAAAGTAAGGGTCGACACCCTTTATAGCAAATAGATGAGCACATATGTTCTTTCCTCGAGGCGCCCACTCAACCACGTGGGTTGTGTGGGTTCCCAAGAGTTCCAGACACTCCTCAATAATGTTCGCTGCATCCGAAATGTCTTATCCGTCTTTTAGTTTTCCTCTTATCTTTCTTCTTCCATCCAGAGTTTGACTAAATTCTTTGAATCTGTTTCCAATACAAGATTGTTGAGATTCAGAGAGATGGCGAGACGAAACCCTTCTCTAAGGGCCTGAGCTTCTGCCATCTTTGAAGAGCCCCCAAAGGGAGTTTCAGAGATTTTTCCGGCTATGGATAGACCGGATTCATCCCTAAGGACGATGCCGCCGATAGATTTTTTCCTTTATTCATTTATTTATTTATTTTTTATTTTAGATGTGTAAATTGTTGTTGTTCTTGTTGCTGGGACTTGTTGTTCTCTCTGTAAACCAGAGATAAAGAAGAGAGAGAGTAATTATGAAAAAGAACCGGGACTAAGTTTGTCATTTGCACTGGTTTCTGTTAGTTTTTTTTCTACGGAAATTTTCATCAAAAACCAAACCACCCAAATACAAAAGAGATTAACCTGGATCAAGAAGACCATACAAGTACTACTCACTCCATAACATGTTTCAAAGCACTTGGAACTATGATATACCAATCAGACCATAAAATTCTTTTTCTAGCTGCATTTGCAACCCAATTAGCACAACTATTGGCTTCTCTTTCAACTCCTTTTACTTGGATTTGTGTGGTCTCCAATAACTTCAAAATATCCCATCAAAGCATAACAGAATCCTTGTCTGGTGGTTTCTTCTTAGTGCTCATCAAGAGTGCATCTCGACAATCATTTCAACATATTGCACTTTAACATCTGCTTTGACAGTATGAATACACCACCTGATTGCAAGAAGCTCTGCATTTGTTGCAGAAGATGCCATAGCTCTAGCAGTAAACCCCTCCAATAAGCTACCATTTTCATCAAAAAAAAAAAAGCTACCATTTTCGTCTCTCACCACATTTAGACTTTGAATTCCAAGAAACATCAACATTAACCACCACCACAACTAGTTTTGCCACCATTAGTTCAGAACTAGGTCCAGGTTTATTTACATGTTGATCTACATTATAGTATCATGCATTGCCCAATAATTCACAGTGATTTCCTAAACTTATTCAATCATCATTAGCCTTCTGGGCAGCTCAATACATCATGAAGCCCATGTACCTATCCTCATTGTTAGATCACTCTGCCAAAAAAGGATGAGTGCACATTCCTATCCCAGCAACGGTCGCTCCTTTTTCCTGGTTTTCACCGACCTAATCAGCCTCGTCCAGAACCCACCTTCCTCCACTTCCGCCAGCTGCTCTACCGGATCTTTGAAATCTGCTTTCTCGCTAAGCTCTTTGAACTCCTGAACAACGTTCTGAAGTCTAGCTACAAACTCGATCAAAAGTGAATTAAAAACCGCCAAAGACAAGGAGCTGGCATTTTCATACGTCTTTGATTCTCCTTCTCCAAGCAAGGTGTTGTTGTCACTGGGCGACGAGTAATTTCCTGGGCCCCCATTGTAGTTGGCTCCAAGGCCCAAGCCACTAGGGTTCCTCCAGTCCATCGCAAGTTCGCCATAAGAAGAATTGCACTTGTGAAGTGTTGTTGTTGTTCTCTTGTCGTCGTCGTCGTGGGTCAGAAATTCCTGGGGCTGATTGCACTCTGATTCCTTTGTTCTGGGTCCGATCTCCCAGCTTTCTGCATTCACGAGAATGTATGATTTCTGGTCTACCTTGCGTTGCAGCTCCTCTGCAGCTTCGTCTACTTCTTGCAGTATATCGACTGGACCTAATTTCTCCATCTTTTTCACTTTGTCCCCAAGATCACGCAACAGCTTAGCACCTGCAGATCCGACTCTTTGAATCTCACTACGGAATACTTGCCTTTTCTCTGGAGGAGCCTGCATTGTATGCAAAGCAATGATATGATTATTTTCCTTCTCAGTGTTACACATCATGAATGAGACCTAAGTGCGCTCTTTGTCTTTTCACAATTTCATTTTTTTGTTATTCCACAATTTTTTAACGAGGTTTGAAATGAAGTCTAGGTTCGATTCACACATTAACAATGTGAAATAATCTTCTTCCTGTTGAGTTTCAAGGAAGCTTAAGAAGTCAATAGTAAGAGTGTTGGTGAACAAAAGTAACAATGTAGAAATGCAAAGAGGACAATCACCTGTATTTCCGAGAGTACGCAACCGTGCAACGCCATGACCGTGGATGCACAATGCTTCAGTGCACCACTTAATTTCACAAAGTTTCCCCATGGATATCTAAGACCTTTGTATGGACCATGAGGCGGCTCCCAAATAGCAAATCCTAACTGCAGAGTCAAAAACAATACAATACAAGAGACTGACTCAGATATTGCGATTGCAAACAAGTAGTGGATGGTGATAAAAAGAGTAAGCTGGGACAGTCTGCAGTAAAGACAGCGATGGTAGTCAATTGTGAGGCTGGCTTAAGTAATGGAAGATTCACTGCTGATTATGTGGTGAGGGATGACAATAGTAAAGTGATTGCAGCTGTTTCATGTGAAGATGCTGGGTTAAATGCTCAAGAGGCTGAATTCTATGCAGTGGAGCTGGCACTTCAAAGAATCAGTACAGATTTCCTCTCAAAAAAAAAAAAAAAAAAAAAAAAAAAAGAATCAGTACAGAAGAATGGAGAAATGTAAGTATTCAAACAGATGCTCCCTTAGTTGTACAGGCTTTGAGTGGATCAAACTATGGGGGAGGAATTGGAAAACAAGATTAGAAGCTTGCAAACAGGTTTTATAACATTTTTTTTTTGTAGTTGTGTTTTTGTGCCCAGGGAGGAAAATTAGATAGCCCATAACTTTGTAAAATGGGTTTTGGAAAATAGAGTTTAGGGGCACTTAAGCTATGATAATTTTATGAGTGATGTTGATCCTTTTGTAGGAGCTGATTCCCCAAGTTTTGGTGTCTTTTGTGAGTGAAAAGTTTGGTTCATCAGGGAAACCAGCCACAGCAGGGAATTCCAAGAAAGTTTGATGGGCATCAAAAACATAAAACCTCTATTAGAAACAGATGTTTGGGTCATCATCTGAGTGTGTGTGTGTATATATATATATATATATATTAGGCCAAGTGTTTGCAGGTGATTTCCACTCAATTTTGTGTCTCTGGTCTCAAAATATTGGTAGAAGTTCATGGGATAATATCAGCTTAGGGGATGCTGCAAACTAGAGGACCAACATAGACTGGGTAAATAACACATACCAGAGTCTCCTCTTGACTTGTAGATTCCACGGCTGCTCGGTATCCTTTATATAATGGGTCGTCGGAAGCTTGATAGGTTAGAATCTTTGAAGGAATCTTCTTGTACTCAACACATTTTAAATATTCGTCGACGCAACCTGAAAACCATAAAGATATTCACAGGGTTGAAAAATAATAATCATCATACGGAATAACTTTAAAAAATTGAGTGATTAAAACATTAGGGCATTTGTTAATCTACCTTGCAAAGAAGTCGCAACGCCGGTGAAATTTTTTGCCACCAGATTGTGCAGATCCTCACCAGCCCAGATTGGATAGATGCAAATATTTACTATCAAACACACCGCGGCACCCAATGCAATGAGCACGAATCGAGTGGCAGCCGTGTGTATAAACTCTCCTGTACGGTACCCAGATACCATTACGAAACAGTACGTCAACAAGAAAACCCGGACCCCATATTCATAAGGCTTCATAGTCGGGTACAGTTTTACATAAGTGGCAACGAAACCTAGAAATGACAGAAAAAGGCAATGTGAGCAAACAATTCAAATGGAAAATTTTAACCAGCACAAGGTGAAGGAGGGTATATATGACTAGAAGACCTACCAGTAAGAAATATGCTGACAATAACAACACCTTCCTCCCACTCTCCGGCTAACTCGGACAACTCTGCCATTGTGAGAGCAAGCCCTCCGGCCAATAATGTTCCCAAACCGCGGTTAAAACCTTTGCTAAGTGTTGCCCCTGCAGAATAAATCAACATTAAATGATTAAATACAGTTCTAACAAATAGACAGAGATGGGCACACACCACATAATGAGATAGGCAAACAGAACATGCGAAACACAAGCTCTAAGAAATGAGAAACATGTGAGGACGACAAATTAGCATTGGATGCTTCTTGAAATGTCTTTTAAGCCCTAGGATTCTTTTGACCTTGACCATTGCAACCATTTGAAGAAAGTTTTTGAAAATAAAATGGGGGGAGATTCAAGGAAATTCACAATCACTAACCACCGGTCAGTCTGTTCCTCTTTCTCAAACATTCATCTCATTCGCTCTCTTTTCTTTCGCACACACTCTCTGTCTTTGTCGTAGATGCTCATGGATCTGGACCATGTGGTTCCCTATTTCACCCACAATATCGCACTTATTCACAAACCAACCACAATGAGGTATGGAATCTTGACTTTTTCCGGATGAAAACCCTAGGCTGTAAATATTATTGCTTCCTTTTTTGGTTTATTGTAATATCTGTTTCCTCTTGGATTTTAGATTCATCATATCCTGATTTCAATTGTGGAGCTTACTTATGTTACCCACAAGAAAAGTGACACATAATATGTTCGATTTAATCTACTGTGGTTCCTAAATGCCCCCAAACAAGTACCGTTCATAAATTGCTTGCCTCCTCGTAATATAATAGTTACCCACTGGAGCTTTACCCAATGAAGTTTATTTTAGTCCATATTTTCATTAGTTGTATGGTCTTTCCATGAACATTCTCTTTTAGAACCGCTAATTAGCACAATAGCCCATTTGCGCTTATGTAAGAAAAGAATGGCAGGCTAATAAGGTTAACCTATGATTTTGCAGTATGTAGTCTTTAAATGTTTGACTCCCTCCCTCCCTCTTGCTCTCTATCAGTCTATCTCCCCCATTTGCAAAACTTTTGTTCGGTTCTCCCTTTTTGTGCCCGCGCTCTGCCCTCTTAGTTTCTCTATGTCACCAAAACATTGGTCAACATTAGACATCTCTTATGATTGAGCAATGAAGTCAGCTTTTCGGATTCAGGGCTCCTGATATAAGGGCATCAATGTTCGGATTTGGTGAATTTCTGTATTGTAAACCTGGATATGGATATGGATTTGGTTATACAATCCTTCATCACCTAATTTGATTTGTTTTACTTTGGTCTTTTCTCAGTGCATTGAACGAATATGATATGGGTACGAATCCGTATCAGGACACGTGGGACTCGGCTACGTCGTCAACCTACTCGGTTGGACGATTATGCGAAGGAGTTTATTCATTAAGTAGTTTTATTTAAAGTGTAATTAGTTAAGGAGGTTTATTGATATTGATTAATTGTTTGGGGAGTTATGGGTAACTAGCAATAGTTCAATTAGTATTTATATGCTTGTCAGTTCAGTAGATAATTATCAATGAAAAGAATAATTGAAGTGGGGAACCCTAGTTTGGAGATCACAGCCTCTCGAAGTGTTGCAATTGGAGACCGTAGCTTCTCGAATCGCTACAACAGAGATCAAAGGTTCTCGAATTGCTTCATTATCGATAGCTTCTGCTATCAGAATACCTGACCATTTATGGAACTTCTCATAAATCTCATAAAAGGGGATCTGTAAAGGCTAGTGTTTTCTACAGCTGTACTTCACTCTTCCGATGTTCCACATCAACTTTTCATAGCAAAATGTTCCGTTCTGCTATTGGAAGCCTTTCTTAATGTGTTCTTGATCACATGTTGATGCCATATTGGAGCTTATAGGTTGTGGAAAAAAGTGTACTATATATCTTGTTTCATTTACTCTGTAACCAATTAGATTCATTTGTTTCTAACAAATGTTGACCCACCCGAGATGAGGATTCCGTGACTGAATAGAATCCCTGCACTTAGCGACTTCATACCTCTGATCTCGCAACTGAATAGAATCCCTGCATCTAATACGCAGAGTTAATTGGTTGATTGATTTTAGTGTTCAGGCTGCTATTTTCTGTAAATTTCATACTTACTCTTGGTCTCATAGTTTACCACCAATGTACTATCTTTGCTGCCTGTGAGACAACTTGAGTAAGTGGAAGTGGAATATTTGTAGACCATCTATATTATCATGTTTCCTTTTCGCACTACATTCTCAAGTACTTATCTCGTTTTCCTATCCCGTGCGTAGTATAGCTGCTTCAATTGTTAATGCATCGAGTTTGCATTTTCTATCTCCCTGACTCTTTTGAAGGTTTATTTTTATTGATAGTTGTCTGACATGGGGAGTTTGAGAGTCTTGTGTATAGTTAATTAGTTCCTGGGCTACTCCCCACATTGGCAATTGGTTTTGAGGTGAACCATTGCAGATTATCTATTTGTTGCATTCCATTTTTCGATCAGTGCTCCAGTGGCTTTAGTCTGTCACTGTTATCTGTCAAGTTGTGTTCCACATAGGTGTAGGTGCAGTCATGTCTAAAATTAGCCTCACTATGGCCTTGCTGCATTGTAGCTTCAAGTATCAGACAAATGCTTGACGAGCTGAAGGCTATGGCTATTTTAAGAGTGAAAATTGGTCAAGACTTTTCCAAAAAGCTATGTGAAGAAGAGCAATGTTAATTCTGTGTTATCTATCTGACAGTTATTGATGTGTCCGCGTTTCAGTTTTGTTAGTAAAACTTGCCAAGCACTTCCAAAGAGCTCTAAGAAGGTAAGAGGACGCAAAGCACTATGTTGGTAGTTGATCTGTTGCATTTCTGGGTTAACTATCTGTGTCTATTTGCACTTAGAGAGAAATAACTAGGCCCAGTCAGTTATGGGCATGGTAGAGAAGTTTTGCTAGGAGAATGCAGGATATCCTTTTACTTTTTCGCCATCCTCCAGCAGGTAATGTCTCATCTTCTCTTACCCTACCTACTCGATTTCTGTAATTATCGTGATTACTGCCCATCCGTATATCTCTCTGGGTTGTGGAGTGGGATCATGGTTGACATCAGAATGTGCTTTACTGCTTTACCTTTTAGTACTCATTATGCACGAAACATTTTCCCAAACAAAGTTAGTCCAGGAATCACTTTGCGAAAAAATTGAAAATTTTCTTCTGAATTTTAAGATCGTGAAGTTGCCAATTTTCTCGGAGTTAAATTCTTGCTTACTCATAGGCAAGTCATTGTCCAAGCCTTATTCCTTGGTACTACTTTTCATCTCCAGTTTTTGTAAATTGTGGTCTCCCGAGTTGTGTCTCCCGCTTATAGAAAAGAGTTATATACACTAAGCGGCTAGCTGTGAGATTGATTGAATAGCTAAACTGATAATTGCATTAAGTTTTCTTCTGGCTACATTATCATTGCCTTACGATTCATGATTTTCACATTCATATCTCACAATCGGGGAAATTGGCTATATGCAATCGAAATGCACATTGCATTCTACACTTGGCTTGATTTACTATTTGAACTCTACCATCCAAATCCAATTGTGAGAGGGCAATAGTTTTGTCTTTGTTAGGTTTTTGGTGATTCAAAGTACCTAGCCAACACTCGGGCGAAGCGGCAAAGCAATGGTGAAGCGAGGAAGCAAGAACGAAGCTGCGAATTGAGGTGTCTGTTTCTGTTCGTGCTAACACACAGGGTCGGGGCGGTTTTCGTTGTTTCGTTGTTCGATTTGGAATGTTTTCTCCGTTTCTTTAGGCACAAATCTGTATTCTAGCAAGGTTAGGGTCATGGCTTACAGTAGTGTGGTAGATTTTATTGGTCTCTCATCAATAAATTGGTCGTGCACGTAGCTAGCCTCAAAAACTCGTGAACCACGTTAAACATGTGTTGTTTTTCATACTGTTCATCGTCTCATCACTCTTCTTGGCTTTCGCATTCGTTATCTAACCTAGTATGAAATTAGGTTGGGTTGGGCAAACCCAGACAGAGGCCCAACCCAACCTAATTTGCAGGAGCAGAAGTAGTAAAAGTAACAAAGACATACCTATGCTGAATTCGAAGACGACGACGACGGTGAGGATAGCCCAAACGGAGTACCTACTCAGCTCTTCCAGCGGCTCCTTGAGGAAAATCAGCAGCGAAATCAGCGTCAGAGCCAGACCCATCTTCGCCGAGAACACTATCTTTCTCGGGTCGGACCGACCCATCTCCCAAGCCTTTCCCATCACCCGCCTCGCCTCCTTCCATGACTCGCCCACTTTCTCCCGCAGCGACGACCACCGAGTCGCCTCCGGAGTCTCGCCGAGTCGGCCCTCTTCAATGTCGGAGCCGTCGAGAAGATTCGAGTAGCCGCCTTCCGAAATCGGATAATTCTTCTCTCGCTCTCTCCTCTCGGCGAAACTGTACCGGAATGAACCCCTGAATGAAGCCAATTTGGGTGGTGGTGGTGGTGCTGGTGCTGAAGCCATGATTGGTGGTGTTTCTCTCTCTAGTATCTCTTCAGAGTCTCCAATTGGATGGAGAAGAATGGGGATGATGATGAGGAGGAGTACATGTACGGTATCATAATTTGATTTCAGTGTGATGCCAACAAAGGAAATTTCCTTTCGGATCTGAGATACTAATAGAGTTTTGATGAATTTGCACTCACACCCCCTGAGTCGCGTCACCTAATCATCACAAGTCCAATTCTATTAGCGTAACGGTTACAGTTGGAATCGAACTCCCAGACTCGTAAGGATTGTCAATGCATCGGGAATGATCTCGGTCACACCTAACACTGCCATAAGTGAAACTGATGACTCTAAAAAAAAAACTCGTGACTCTAACGACTCGTTAATATTTTAAGTATTCATCAGTCACACAAATGATATGTTACAGTATTCTCTATGTCTTTTCGACTGTCCGAAAATGAGTCTGGTATGTAAGAGGCATTGAAATCAAACTCACAGACTCTTAGCGTAAGAGTTACAGCTGGAATCGAACTCACATACTCCTAAAGTTTGTCAATGCATCGGGAATGATATATCTCACACCTAACACAGCGGCATGGGAAACTGATGATTCTAATGCCTTGTGAACATGTTAAGTATTCATCTGTCAGACAAATGATATGCAGTCTAGTATATTATAATTTGGTGTATTTTTTTTTCAGTCCGAAATAAGTCTTTGTATTTAAGAGACTTTGAAAATTGGTTCATAAAGGATGAGATACGAAAGCAGCCATTTAAGAAAAAAAGGCAACCCATAAATTCAGCAATTTGACAAAAGAAGGCATGGACCAAAGTGAAATTCCGCCAAACTATCTACAGGCGGAGTACACACTTTGATCAGCAGCACCTGGTAACACAATGAGCACCCAAACTTGGAGAACAGTGGTGTAGAGCAACTGTGGTCGAGAACATGCTTCGAAAAGGCAAATAATAGTAGAGCAGAGATAGCGTTACAAGCAGGGACAATGACTTATTTTTAGCATATTTTTGGCATATTTTGCACAAGAAGGTGGGTTTTTTTAGGCTGTCGTGTGCAAGTTGATGGTGAAATAAAGGAAGGGTTTTCCTGTAGCGGAAAGAGACGAGTTTGTGTTGTTTTATCGACAATAAATCTAAAGGTGTTGTCCATAAGATAACACTAGCTAACTATTTCTGATGTAGTCGTCTAGTGGATGGAAATCGTAAAAGGCTAAATCCATTCTCGTTCTTCATGATCGCTACTACTTTCGAGGAAAAGGGAAAAATGGGAAGCACGTTTAGAAATAATCAAACTTCTAAGAGACAAACTAATAGTAAGCAGGATTCGTGCAAGGGATTTCTGCGTAAATAATGTTACAAGAAAGGCAGAGATGTCCCGTGTTATTTCGTCAAGCTTGTGAATCTCTGATGCTTATAATTAATTAACATGTTGTTTGAACTAAAACATTATCATTAAATATACAATCATAGGATTCTTAATATCAGACATGGTCTTAGAATATTCTACTGGGATTTGAGAGTTATCGTCACCTTCTTCTCCAACACATGTATCACCATTGACTCTGCATCTGCCAAACACAATAACATCGTTAAGTCCCATGTTATTTAAGAAAAATCATAATATATCGAAATGTCAATCTCGGATGTCCTTTTTAAGTTTAAATTTTAGCGCAACTTACACAGCATTGTTGATGTTATATCGGCTAGCCTCTTCTGGCACTCGATGCATCGTAAATTGGCTTCTACAACAACTTCCTCTACCTGCTAAATCCGAATGGAAAAAACTTTGTATTCTCATAAATTTCTTGATGCTTTGAGCTTGAGAAAATAAAATGGTTACCTTCTGAGGCTTGTGGGCTATGAGCTGAGAGAGCTTCTTCTTAACCCATGATACTAGAGCACTCATGTCTTCTTCTTCTTCTTCTTCAGATGTCTAAATAAGTTATTGAATTGCCTCTTAGTGATGCAAGGTGTCAACATCAACATTTAAGACATAAACTAACTAATGATGTACCAGATGAATTTGGTGCACATTGGGGTGCCCACAAATCTCATTCTTGCCTCTCTGTTTTGCAGGTCCCTTAAATGTTCTTTCTTTTTCTTCCCATAATTTGTTTAACATTTGTGAGGGTTTCCTTTGAATCTTAGGCACCTCCATTTGGTTATAGGCTTATAGCCCTACTTGCCTAACCTAACACATGTAGTACTACTAGATGTTTTCGTGATCCCTCAACTTGTCAATTCAATTACATAGGTTTACAAGCTACGTAGCACCGAAACGGGGACGCGGACGAGACGAAACGGGGACGGGACGCCGGAACGGCGATTTTCAAAAAATGGGGAGACGAAACGCCGAGAGAACGGCAATTTTTAATTTAATTAATATATTAATATATATATATATGCGTAAATATGTTATTTATTTTTCTAAAAAAATTATCTTACTTATTTAGATTTTTCATAAATTTCAAAAAAAAAGTTAGATTTTTCACAAAGCCCAACACTTAGGCTGTTACTGTGTAATAAAAAAGCCCAAACCAAATAAGACTATAGAAGCCCATTAGGGCATTTAAAATGAAATGGCATGTTTGTAAAATCAAGAAAAAGAAATGACGAATAGGCAAGAAGTGGGTCTATTCTTCAACATCGTGTCTGCTATCGCCGTAACAGCCATGGCCGTCACAGATCAATCGGGTCTCCGTCTTCTCCTTTCTTCCTGTGGGTGACCCCTGGATGCCGCAAAAGCCGTCTTCTCGTCTCCGATGAACGAGTATCAGGGTCGGAAGTCTTTTCGGAGAAGAAGAAGTACAATAGATCAACGTTAAAGTCGCCGATCTGGTGGATGTTGCAGTTGCTTGACACCGTGAATGTCGCCGGACGTTCCCCAGGCGTTTCGGGAAAGACGGAACGCGTCCCTGCGTCCGTTCCAGTCGAGTTCCGGACTATGGTTTTTTCTGGGACGCCAGCTGTCGTTCCGGGAGCGTTCCGGCGTTCCAGACGGAAACGAAACGGGGACGTAGCTCTACATGGCGTTCCGGTGCTTCATAGTTTACAAGCGTCTACTGACATATATGGCCTAATAATACCTCACCCGACGCTAGGATCGGCCTTTTTCCTTCTTCGCAACATTAGATGTGCGCTTCGTTTACATTAGTTTGATTTATTCTGGTAATGGGCGTCCAATGGTTCTAGCATAACATGCATCATGTGTTGTATGAATGAAGTATGGCCACGTTATTTACTCTCGCAAAAATCATGGAACTTGAACCCCATTTTCTGTTTCATAGGCTTACGAGCGTCTACTTACACGTGGCCCTACTAATAGTCCTTCCCACACTAGGTTCGGGTTTTTCTTATTCACCAACATTAGTTGTGCGCTTCGTTTACATTAATTTGATTTATTCTGGTAACTAAATTCCACAGATTCTAGCCAGACATGTGTCATGTAGTGCATGAATAGACTAGGACTACGTTATTTACTCTCCAGTGATAGTTTCGCAAAAATAATTAAACATCAACCCCATTTTCTTTCCCCCCAAACACAAAAAAGCATGAAAGACTCAAGATTAGAAATATATCCCCATTCCCCAATGAAGAGAAAGTGTGACCAAAACAACACACATCAAGCATGTAAAAAAACCCTCATGAAGAAGCAATGAAGTAGTAGTATCTCCTATTTCAGGCACAAAAAACCTGGATATGCTTTTATCCTCACAGAAAACATTTTTTTGACCAAAATCAACATGGCGAAGTCGCGTCTTTTCACTAAGGTGGTCGTCTTTTTCGCGCTTCTCTCGCTCGGTGATTCACAAAACACCGGCGTTCAGCAATGCAGCACGAGCCTTCTTCTGCAGCTGGCTCCATGTGCTCCCTTTGTGCAGGCAGGCACGGTCACCTTGCCGTCTCAGCAATGCTGCAATGGGCTCATAGGGCTATACACCCAGCGTCCTAGGTGTCTTTGCTTCTTGCTCAACAACACTAACTTGCCGATTAACAACACGCTTGCTTTGCAGTTGCCTAGTCTCTGCAATCTCAACGTTGATCCCTCTTCTTGCTCTGGTAATTACTATATCTTAAATCTATCATTTTATATTATTAAAAAAGAGACATTAAACATTGTAACGTCTGCTTAAACTAACTTATACTATGAATCAATTCATTTGGTTTGTTTTTTGTTAAGTGGAAGGAATACTCCCTTTGCCGCCTACTACGTCCCCAGCTTCTCGAGTTCCATTTGGGGCGACTATCAATTCCACTCGTGCAGGTACGATAGATTCCCCATTAATTAATTTCAAGAATTTTATTTTTTATTTTTGATTTGTTTATGGACTGATTGAAATTGTCAGTCATGAAATGTACATAATAACAAACTGCTTTTTCTATTTGGTCATTGTTAGATCCTCCCGTGGTCAGAGTGTTTCCAAGATCAGGCTTTACGGGATTTGGGTTTGGCCCAAGCAACGGCGTGAATCTGAACATTGAAGGAGGCCGAGTTGTTGCTGTTGCTGTTGCTGCTGCAATTATACTGGCATTTTTGGGTTTCCAATGTTAGATTCACTGTTTATTCCATATGATGGTTCAAAACTATTAGTAGTTCTGGTTTGTGTTTAGGGAAGAGACTAATATTGCAATCGCAGAACGTAACAGAAGGCAACACCCTATATAGTATAGACTATATTTATTTGGAATATTTGCAGTGCTTTAGGTTGATAAAAGGCAACTAGCATATCTATGATCTTTCTAACCGTTTGCAGCGCCTTTTTTGAAATTTTACATTTTTACTAGTGAATTCACCTTCCTCCTCGTTCTATGGTAATATTAGACTGGCTACACTATAACAGGGTAGGCCATTACCCCGGACTTGAAACATCCTGTACTTCCTCAAGTGTTCATCACTAAATTAGTTGAATCCCTTCATCATTTCCTAGCTCCACACACAGGCAGATTCACGAATCCATTACAAAAGTTAAATTGGAAATAATCGAAAGTAAAGATAAAACTCATTTTAGTCTCTCATCTCAGTCTCCCGTTTTTTCTTCTCAAAACTCACTTACCACCGCGTATTCTTGGAACTGAATAGTGCATTAAGTTGGGAATGCAATGTAAACTATTGATATTGAAGTTCTTAATTAGTTGTGATATATCAGTATTGTTCTTAACGTGTTTGTGAAATGCTCTATTTTCTAGAACTAAACAAGTAGCATGATTATTGTACTTGTTAAACCTCACTTAGTTGGAGTGAGATTTCTCTTCTTGAAATTCTGTGCTTTTTCATGTAAATTTGTTAGTTTTTGAGATGTTAGGACTGAATTGCAATTATGGTATAAAGTGTTCGGCTAAGGTTTTATTATTTTCCAAACCTAAGTTCATGTTGAATAGCAGCGATTTGAGAAGAATACGATCGTGTTATTCATTCACTGAGTGGGTTTTACACTAATATACTAAGTATACATTTAGTACAGAATTAGCCCTTTGGGCAATAGTATAATTATTAAAAACTTTATAGTGCCTATATAACACTACGTATTGTCTACACGCCCCCCGAAGATGGAGGACCGAGAGTGAACTCCAATCTTGGACCGGAATGGCAAGAACATAGTGCGGGAGAGCGCTTTGGTGAGACAGTGCGCCAGTTGATCGGACGACGACACACTTGAGATGCGAAGTTGGCCGGCCTGAACTTGTTCACGCACAAAGTGCAAATCAAGGGCAATGTGTTTCATTTTCGAGTGAAACACCGGATTAGAGCATAGGTACGTCGCACCAACATTGTCACAGTACATAACCGGAACAGAAGTAAACTTAATTCCAAGCTCAGACATAAGGAAACACAACCAGCGCACCTCAGCAGTGGCAGTAGCAACAGCGCGGTACTCTGCTTCAGTGGAGGAGCGAGCAACGGTGCGTTGTTTGCGAGAACACCAAGAGATTGGCGAGCCTCCAAGATAAATAATAAATCCAAAAGTGGAGGTATAATCATCACGATTTCCAGCCCAGTCAGCATCTGAAAAGGCATACAAGGTACATGGTCCGCGCCGAAGTAGAATGCCGAGATCAGCAGTTCCCTGGAGATAGCGTACGAGGCGCTTGACAGCATTCCAGTGAACGGTGGTTGGTCGATGCATGAACTGAGAGAGCTTATTGACCGCAAAAGCAATGTCTGGACGAGTAAGCAGGAGATACTGCAGGCTTCCCACGGCCATCCGATATTCACGCGCATCCGAAAGCGCGGTACCACCGACGAGAGTGAGGGGGGTGGAGATATCCAAGGGAGTTTGAACTGAATTCGCTGAGGACATACCCAAGCGCGATAATAAGTCCTGAATGTATTTGTGTTGAGACAGAAGCAGACCATCTGGATGTGGAAGTACCTCAACCCCAAGAAAGTAGGAAAGATTGCCAAGATCCTTGAGTGAGAATCTGTTGGACAAAAAGTCAATGAAGTGCTGCACAATAGAAGACTCAGACCCTGTAATGATGATGTCATCCACATAGACAAGTAGATATAAAGTGACACGATCTTGACGAATAATGAACAGTGAGGTATCGGCGCGGCAATTGACAAAACCCTGCTGAACCAGAAAAGATCTCAGCTCCTCATACCAGGCAAGTGGAGCTTGTTTGAGGCCATAAATCGCCTTTTGGAGCTTGCACACATGATTCGGGAGATCCTGATTAATGAAACCCGATGGTTGTGCCATAAAAACATCCTCGTGTAGATATCAAGCTGTTTCAGGGTCCATCCCTGACTGATGGCAAGTGTGAGGATGAGGCGAATGGTGGGTGGTTTAACCACATGGCTAAACGTGTTATGATAATCAATGCCCGGGCGTTGATGAAATCAATTTGCCACTAGACGGGCTTTGTACCGGTCGACAGAACCATCAGGCTTATATTTCGTTCGAAACACCCATTTACACCCAACAAGATTCTGATAGGGATATGGAGGTACCAAGTCCCAAGTATGGTTTCTGAGTAGAGCATCGAACTCACTAGCCATAGCAGCCCGCCACTGAGGATGGCGAAGAGCCTGAGTAACAGTGGTCGGTTCGGTGTCCGAGGAGGAGGAAGGTAGCTCGGCAGTGAACGAGTAATTGGAGGGGCGAGTAGGAAGGGTCCCATCCTTGGAACGAGTTACCATAGGGTGGGAGGTAAGGGGAGGAGCTGGTGGGGCTGTGGGAGGGCGAGGTCGACGAGTGAAGTGTTGCAGAAAGGGTGCTACAAGACCACGAGACGAAGGAGCAAGAGGCATAGGTGCTGGTGGCTGTACGTGAGGAGTCGATGGTATTGATGATGCACAAGCAGGGGCGGGGGACAAGGAGGGAAGGAGAGTGGTAGTAGGACCAACCCAACTATTAAGAAGATCAGAAGAGGAAGGTGAGAGGGAAGATGTTGGCTGACTGGAGAACGCAAATGAGGATTCGTCAAAGCGAACGTGGCGAGACACATATATCCGATGAGAGTCGGGCTCGAGGCATAGATAGGCACTCTGAGTTAGCGAGTAGCCAAGGAAGACACATGAAAGAGAACGATCATCCAGTTTGTGAGAGGAGTAGGGACGAAGCCAAGGGTAGCAGCGACAACCAAAAACACGAAGTTTGGTGAAGTTGGGTTTGTGGCCAAAGATGAGCTCAAAGGGAGAGAGCATTTTGAGTGAGCGGGTGGGAAGACGGTTAATGAGATAAACAGCGGTGGCAAAGGCATGAGGCCAGTAGAAAGCAGGCATGGAGGCATGGTGAAGAAGGGCTAGTCCAGTCTCAACAATGTGACAGTGACGTCGTTCTGCATACCCATTGTGTTCAGGAGTATGAAGTGGAGTGGTAAGATGAGAGATGCCGTTTAGAGCAAAGTAATCGTGAAGTGCGATGTACTCCATGCCATTGTCAGAGTAGATAGTAGTGATGGTGAGAGAGAAGTATTTTTCAACTAAAGCACGAAAACGCACAAATATATCAGAGAGTTGAGACTTTCACTGCATAGGATAGAGCCATATGTATTTGGAAAAATGATCAATAAAGACTACATAATATTTTGATCCATCATGAGAAAGAGCTGGAGACGTCCATACATCAGAAAAAAATAGTTCAAGCGGTCGAGTAGACCGAATACTAGAATCATGGAAAGGTAATTTATGACTCTTCGTGCAGTTGCACGCATTACAAGACAAAGACTCTGAAGAGCTACTAATTGGAAGGGATGACTGGGACACTACTGTGCGACAGATGGGGCCAGCTGGATGACCGAGACGATGATGCCAGGAAGTGAAGGAAGGACGAGACTCTGAAATGAAGGCCGTTGGCGAAGCAAGGGACGAAGGAGTTGGCCACTCATAGATACGATATTTAAGTGGGCCAGTGAGTAGAGGCGCCCCCGTAGTTTGATCCTTCAAGACAAAACCAGAGGATGAGAACTCAGCAATTAGGTTATGGGTAGTGCAAAGTTGAGACACAGATATAAGATTACGTTTAATAGATGGAACACAAAGGACATTAGAAAGATTAAAAGGAGAGAGGGACACCGAACCAGTGTGTGTAATGGGCAGGCCTGTGCCATCACCAATCATGACATCATCTGACTGAGAATAGGGCTGGTGCAGAGACTGGTTCTCCAGGTCTGCTGTAATATGGTGGGTGGCGCCACTGTCCAGAAGCCAAAACGGAGGTTGCGGTGTTGCCTGAGATGCGGTGGCAACATGTGCTCGCGGCTGCCACGGAGCAGACCCAGATGATGAGGGTCTATAACCAGATGGAGAAGCATTTTGACCACGGGGAGGAGCAACAGACTGCTGAAGAAGCCAACCAAACTGTGGGCACTGCCTGATGCGATGTCCCTGAACTCCACACCCCTGACACCGCCCGAGATACGGGCGCGTATGCACGTGCTGAGAAGGAGTCGAGGGCCAAGTGGGGGGTTGGCCAAGAACCGATGCAGAGCCAGGAGGAGGGCTAAGTGGTGGGGCATGCTGCTGAGTGCCACGACCTCGTCCACGTCCACGAGGTGGACCAAAAGTGGGATGTGCAGAGACCGGTGTAGGAGAGCTAACTGCAGGTTTTGTCCTAGCAAGGGCAATTTCTTTATGCGTCAATTTCTCAAAAAGCTCTTCATAGCTGATGTCAGTCTCTCTTGCCTTGATGGCCTCAACAACCGGCAAGTACATCTCATTTAGCCCATCCAAGATGCGATCAACTAATCAGTTCATCCATGGGTCTGCCAAGCAAGGCTAGTTCATCGGCTTTCTGTTTAACAAAGTGCATATATTCAGCAATGCTGCGATTACCCTGTAGAGGGCGACGAAGGTGCTCTCTAATTTGACTAATATGGCTACGCGATGGCTTTGCGTATATGTTCTGAAGAGTAGACCAAATCTGAGCGGATGTCTCAGCCCGAGAGACGTGAGATAGCACAGCCGACGATAGAGTGCTAATAAGAAAAGCAAACACCAGTTGGTCCTGTCGGTACCAGGAGTCGTGTGCTGGATTGTTGACAAGTTGGGGATCATTTACAACCTGAGAAGTGGCTGAGTCAAACGTAGTGGTGACACCAGCAGGCTGTGGTGGCGGTGGTGGCGCCGCAATGACTTTCGGGGGAGGGGGTACCGTGCCATCAACGTACCCGATAAGGCCATGACCTCTTAGAGTCGCCTGAACGTGAAGTTTCCACGCCAGAAAATTGTTAGGTTCCAGTTTGTGGACAGCAAGAGGAGCAGTGATGACGATGAGATGTTTGGATGAGTCCGAAGGATTGGGCAGCATCGAGGGAGGGATCGCCATGAGAGAGCAAAATACGAGCAGAGGAAGAAGTCGTGCAGACCGGTGAGGCGAAATTCACAGTGAACGAGCAGTGGCGACGTCCAGGCCGGTGGTTGTCCTGGGACTGAAGCAGAAAACAAGTTTGACGATCAGTAGGGATCGCAGATACCGATCAGTAGTTTCAGCAGTTTGATCGGCGCTGTGAACGACGAATCAGAACGGGGAAGGATGTTGGTAGACGCTAAGAGCGACTGACCGCGAGAGAGAGGACGGGTGGCAGTCGATTGAACGACGGCGGTTAGGGTTTTCCGATGGGATCAGCGCTGCTCTGATACCATGTTGAATAGCAGCGATTTGAGAAGAATACGATCGTGTTATTCATTCAGTGAGTGGGTTTTACACTAATATACTAAGTATACATTTAGTACAGAATTATTCCTTTGGGCAATAGTATAATAATTATTAAAAACTTTATAGTGCCTATATAACACTACGTATTGTCTACAGTTCGAACTGAATTTCGGTGCAAACCAAACGGATATTGAAAATTTAAATTTGGTAAGAATTTTGGTGCAAACAGAACAAAAATAGAAAACTTGAGTTCGGAATTTTGATGCAAACCAAGCTTGAACTGAGCACCTCTATGTGAGTCAACCTCCACACACGTACTTTCAAGTTTTCTTGGGTAGAGGTGTAATTCCGGTTAACCGAAACCGAAATCGGGGTCGATTAACTGGGCCGAAAAATTTTAGACACCCTCCAACCAGCCCTGCAACCAGCCCTGCCCGGTTACACCGGGTATACCGCTTCAGTTCAGTTCGGGCCCGGGCGGTTAAAAACCAATTTTTTCACTGTCACAACTCATAGATTCATAGTGGTCGGGTAAGGACCAGTTCGGTTCGGTTAGCCCGAATCATTCGGCCCCTTTTTTCCCCGATTAACAGGTCACTATTCTCGAGACAGGTTGAGACAGGGTATAATAGAGGATTGTAGTTGCTCTACTACCGACTCTACTACCGAGCGGTTTAATTATATGGTTCAGATAGATGTTTTTTGAACTTTCACATCTATCATTTGCTATTCCAGAATCATTATAAAAAAATAACAATGAAAAACAATCTAGAAAAACAAATAAAAAAAGGAACTGTGTGTATTTCCTGATCTAAAAGATTTACAACTTCGGTTCAACAAACGTAACTCTGATTATTTGGGCTTTTTCAAAACGCCACAAACACCAGATAACATTACCATCCTACCAGTCCAAACCCTTTCCTAACCCCAAACCCAGCCCAATCCTTTCCTAACCCAACCCAACCCAACCCAACCGCCTACTGGGCCTGCAACGACTCGGGCCGGTACAAAAACTCCGAGAAATCCGACGCATCGTAATCAAACAGCCCTCCAACCACAAACTCGCCAT
This sequence comes from Linanthus parryae, assembly GCA_023055425.1. Classification (NCBI taxonomy): domain Eukaryota; kingdom Viridiplantae; phylum Streptophyta; class Magnoliopsida; order Ericales; family Polemoniaceae; genus Linanthus; species Linanthus parryae. The sequence goes on from JALGPY010000030.1 coordinate 1,675,601, forward strand.
CATCACCCTGAGTCGGCTCTTCACCAAAATCGAACGAGTCGTAACTCGGAAACTCGTCTCCGAACTCCAAAATATCACCGAACCCACCACCGACAGCCTCCGGGGCAAACGTCTCGGACTCGTCGCCGGTTCCGGTCTGCCCGCTGGACGGAGATTCCGTCGGCGGCAGGCCGAGCTCGTCGTCGGAGGCCTCCAGAAGGTACTCCAGATCCGTCTGGCACTCGCCGGAATCGCCCGACCCGATTGGCTGCGACGGCGAAGAGTGGAGGATCTCTTCCTCGAAGCTCTTCATCACCAAATCGAGCTCCTCAATCGGCGCGTTCTGGTCCGGCTCGTCGAGTATGTCGAGGATGTCTTCGGGGAAGTGCTCGACTTTCGGCGAACTCGGGGCCAACTCGTCCGAGTCGACTCGGTCGGACTCGGACACCAACTCGGGCTCAGACCCGGTCTTGGACTTCTTCGACTCAGGCAAAACCATATCTGAGTTGTCCGAGTTAAGGGACTGAGTCGCCTCGGGTGAGTTCAAGTCCGAGTCATCTCGGGGCCTCTTTTTGTCATTCATAGCTTCCATTTTGGGAGAAATGTAGTGTGGCTTTCTTAAAGAGAGAAGTAGAGAGAATGCGAATTGCGCACTGAAGTGTAGCTTTAGCTTTTTTGTGTAGAGAGAGATAGAGAGATATTGTTTCTAGAGAGAGAAGGATGTGAGATAAGAAATGAGGAGGGAGGGGGTATTTATAATGGGGTGGGGAGAGATGGAAAATGGAGAAACCTAGAGAGAGAGAGGTGGAGGGAGAGGCGCGTGTTTTGCGGGATTCTCGAAAAAAGGGAAAGAGGACTGTAGTCAGTCTTATCTATCGCATCACGGACCTCTCGCTTTTACTTTTAACGGACAATTATTAAAATGGGTGATTCTAATTTCATTTGAGTTTTTGATTAAAATGCATTTGTTATTGTCTGGTCCTGAACTATGATCACGTGGTGAATTCGGTGATTCAGAAATATTATTCATTTTAACAAACGTTTATATGTCGCACGATTTTTTTCTATAAACACGTTGGTTGTCTATTTCGATATTCTATGCCAACCGTTAAAAATTGTGGCTATACACATTCATGGACCATGTTAGGGTTTACCAGAATTAACGTTCTTTTCTAAATTTTTATTTTCCTGAACTTTCTAGATGCATATGCATTTGTAATTATATTTTACTGTTAAATAGTATTATTGCCAAATAACAAGATAAATACATCATGTTTGACTTGTTTCATCTATCATTCCAGACTTATAATTTCTCTAAATCTTTTTTCTCTAAAGATTGTGATACTTTTGTTAGAAAAAAAGAAATTTTGCTATTGCTAAGGAGATGAAGAAACATCTATTCTACAGCATCAATAAAACACAAAACAAATTACGTGAATTGTCTCAGAAAAAGAAACAAATTACGTGAAAAGTTCTAAATAAATATGTCATTGTTGAATTCCCAATAATATTTCAAAAATTCAAAAAAATACGTAGGAGGAAAGAGCTTTCCCAATAATCTTTAAGAAAATGAATTGTGTAGGAGAGAAAAAACATGTTTAATTTTAGAACAACAAAATATATTTTCTTAAGAAATAAGGTATTTTGGATTTTAGGTTTTTTGAAATGGTAAATGATTCCTCTTAAAAATGGTAAATTATTTAATTAAATCATATTCTTATCTTACGAGTATTCATTGTACACGAAACAATCAATACGTTCCCCCTCTTTGTTCTCAATTTGACTGTTTGACTCGTATTTATGTCATTTAAATCAGCTGATTTAGAACGGATAACAATGCGACTTTTCAATAAATTTTTTTCTGTGTTATGGAACAACTTTTTTTTTTTTTTTTTTTGAGGAAAATGGAACAACTTTTTCTATACAACATCATTGAAAAATTATTAAATAAAAACAGTGCGTGTTTATTCAAAATGACGGATGAAAGTGATTCGATAAATTAGAGTAACAAAGTTTTAATTTGAAACAAATTGAATGAACAAGGTGACATTTTCCTTATTCCATTCTTTACTTGCACACGATTATTCAAAAGAATCACATCTTCTTTTCTTGAATGGCGAAAAGAATCACATCCTTCGGATTTCACAAATCACATCCATTGGTGTGGGATACACCTGTATTATTATTTCCTAGTATTATTATTTCTTATTTTCATTTTTCAGAAAAAAAAAATTGCATTATTATGAGGAGACAAAAATATCCAACGGCAACGTGACATACTCAATTTTTGCGGGTCCCGCATGTTTGATGTCATGTCATCCTTCCACCGCAAGGTATTTTTAGTGTACCGCCTAAACCAAGCCAGCGCCATCACGCAAGCCGACAAATTGAGCCGATTCAACTTTTTCCTTGCATATCTAAACCACTCGCTCCAGTCGGCGCCGAAACGTAAACGGCGAAGTGTTCGAGAAAGAAGATTTAAAAGAAATAAAAAAAATAAAAAAAGCGAAATACCGTAGGGCTGACTCAGCCCTGGTCAGATTTAAAGGCTTGGCGCATGCATGAAGCCCACGTTTTGTGATCCGGAACGTGGTGCAGCCACCGTTTTAGCCGGCCACTGAGCCGCATCTTCTCGAGACATTTTTTTTTTTATTTTTTTTTGAGTTTTTTTTTTTTATTTATTGAATTGAAAGCATTTATTTATTTACTTATGTGGTACTAGTAACATTAAAATATTAGTATACAAGGGACGATCTAGTGGAGTAGTATTCGTACACCGATTGAAATCTGCATCGACGGTTTGAATGAGAAATGTTTCCATGCTTCTCCTCACTAAATTGTTGGATGGTAAGTTATTTAAATGGATGAGTTGTGGTGAGATGAGAGAGTATTATCTCCCAACTAGAACCACACATTCTTATTAGGGCATCTCTAATTGAGCAATTTTTGTTTGTTCTAAGAGTAAATGATGTAGATTTACTCTAATTATACCGTGAATGAAACGTCAGGAGAAAAGAGAATGATTGTCGAGAAAAATAATAATTACACTTATGTCATTTGAGCTCATTTTTTACCAAACTATTTATAATATACCTAACAAAACTGGTTTAAATAATTTTTGGAGATGCTCAAGTCTCCCATAATTTACCATCCGCCTAAACACCCCCATTGGATTGAACTAGTCTCAATCGACAATCAAACAATTATCATTTTTAAAACGCGTTGTCACTGTCATAGTGAGATTTTTACCTACATTTCATCGTATACTAGATGTGATTCTCCTGAATCGACAGTCAGCCACTAATCTTCCCGAGACGTGTTGATGTTATCATAACGAACTTTTTCTCTCACAACAAAATCTCTTTTGTGTGTAGAAGTTTGATTCATAAACCTCATGGTAACTTATATTTAAGTTACACTTCAACTATTTAGTTAACTTGCGTATAAACAAGCCTGAATTTACATGTTTAACTTAACATGGACACGACAGTGAAAATTTTTCAGAGATGTTGATTTAAGCTTGTATTTAGTGTCTGTTTAAAAAAAAAAACATATAACAAACATATGCTAAAATATACATCAAGAAATGTAGTCAAAATAATGTTTGGTGTGAGCTAAATCCGTGTTTAAAATTAAAAATAAAATAACATCGTGCGCCGACATTTCTAAATTTCAGTGTTACTTTACTCGGATAATATTTTTATATAAAATAATGACATGTACTTGTTATTTTGCATCAAATAACGATTGAACTGTTTCTAACCATTGGAAGTTAAAAACATGTCGAATTAATTTGTTAATTAGTTCTAATATATTTATTTTTAATTTTTTTAAATAGTCCCATTTACAAAACAGTCACTATTTTGTTTGTTTGTTTGCACCTTTCAAGTGGTACCAAATGCTCTAAGTAACTTTCTCAAAAAAAAAAATGCTCTAACTAACTAGGGATGGCAACTGGTCGGATCTGGATCAGCTCAGGCCCTTCCCGATCCAGATTTGACGAGGATAAATGGGATCCAGATCCGATCCAGATCCGCTCGGATCATCACCGGATTCAGATCAGATCGGATCGGGTTTCATTAAGTACATCCAAATCCGATCCGTAGATCCATATAATACGTGGTCGGATCGGATTCGGATCGGATCCTGCTCGAGTTTGCAATAAAATAGAAAAAATAACATTAAAAAATAAACATTATTTCATACACTAAGGCATGTTCCTAAGTTATGAATCCTAAAAAACAAAAGAAATAGCTTTGTAGGTTTGAGTTATATAGTACTCCCTCTGTCCCATTTTAATAGTCCTATTTGACTTTTAAGACAACTTTGACTAGTAAAATCGAGTAGCAAAATGATATAAAAATTTGTCAAACTCTTCATATTGTTGTAGAGTTAAGACAACTCTACAATATCGTAAACAAGTTAAGAAGTTCTTGTATCATTAACCTACTTAATTTAGCTAGTCAAAGTGGCATGAAAAGTCAAATAGGACTATTAAAATGGGACGGAGGGAGTATTCTTCTTGTAAATGTAAGTGGGGAGGTAATAAGGGTATATTTATAAAGAACATGTATACTTTGGATCGGATCGGGTCGGAACCCGGTGAATGTACCCTCAGATCCAAATCCAGATCCAAATCCATTCGGGTCTGGCTTCCCAGATCCAAATCCGATCCATTTTCAATTGGATCAGATTCGGAGCCGATCCATTCGACTCGGATTGCTCGGATCTCAGATCGGATCGGACCATATTGCCATCCCTAAAACTAACCAACAAATTGATGTTGTTGCGAATTAAACTGTGCTACACGTACACCTTAGTGCTCCACCTCGTAGAGTATCAGTATCCTGTAATTTTTTATTTCTTTTGTTTTTTAATCGAAATACTCGTAGATAGATGGTGATGTAGATCGTACGAGAGCGGATAATACGGTGAACCGACGTGTGGGTTGAATGAGTGGCCGTTGGGACACGTGTGTGAGGGGTGAGGTCACGTGCAAGCGGTTGTGTCAATCTGACTTTGTCTGTACGTAAGGCTTCTTCCTTTTCTGTAACCGACACGAACACGTCACCTCCATCGTCGTGGTTCTCACGATTCAATCGCAGATGTGCGATATGTACCGTGTCAGTTACAGCTTCTGGTTCTCTGGTTTTTCAAATTCCTTTCTCACCCTCAACGTTGCATCAAATTACAGAATACCAGTATGAGATACCAGTCCGTCCGAGCTCTTTCTTCCCATCTGACTTTTTTGACTCGTATCTGGGTCACTTTGACCGGGTGATTCGGATAGCAAATAATAAGATTTTTTGATAATTTTTTCACCATATTATAGAAGAATTTTTACTCTACAACAACATGAAAAAATTATCAAAAAATTACATCGGTTTGCTATTCAAATCACCGGATCAAAGTGACCCAGTAAATAGTGACAAAAGTTAAATTGGGAAGAAAGAGTTGGACAGAGTGGTATGATTTAATGCTTCAAGGGCATCACCGCATCATCACATGGGATTGCCCACCTAATCAAAACCCTCCAACACATTGACGAAAAAGCTGTGGTCAGTTGCTCAAAATCTACGCATAAAATGCATACCCCCACCCTTTGTATCAATTAGACTTTTACCACAACTCACTGAATTACTTTCACGAGTGATTTGGATAGTAATGTGATGTAATTTTTTTAATATTCTTTTCCACGGTGTTGTAGAGTAAAAATTATCTATAACACAGTAAAAAAATTATCAAAATATTGTATCGTTTTATGATCCAAATCACCTAGTCAAAATGACTTAGATACGAGTCAAAAAGTCAACGTTGGGAACAAAGAGAGGGAATGGAGTGGTATTCACCGGGGCTTCCGTGAGCAGCTCTGAGGGGGGGGGGGGGGGGGGGGGATGAGCAATTTTGTATTTTTTATTGGAAATGTTAATACCAAACCCAATAGTGGGTGCCAATTTTTGTATTTTTTAATTAAATTTGATCCTGGATTAAGATTTGTTCATGCATGTTGAAGTTCTTACTCCATCAGTGATGAGTAAATTTCTTAACCCTAAATTTGTATTAATTTTTATTTATTTCCTTTTACAAATACTAATGTTATATAATAAAACAGGAATATTAATTATCCTAGTAATGAAATAATTTTAAGTGATAGAATTGACCTATTTTATCTAATTAAGAGTCTACTAAAAAATTTTCTCAAAAAAAAAAAAGAGTCTACTAAAAAAATATATATATAATTAAATATAATACAAACTAACATTATTCAAACTAATTACTAATAAAATAGCGTCTCAACTCTCAACAGTACAATTTTCAAATTGGTATTTCTTTTATTCCTAAAACAATTTTGCTCTAAGATTTGATCCACCACTGGAGCACCCATTTTTTTTAAAAAACTTTTGACCAGATTTGGTCCATGATGATGGGATCTGGTTCAACCCTTCGAGATGCTCCTATGCAGCATCTCACTGTAGTCTCAAATTTCTGTTTGTTAGAAGTCACTATTTTTTCTACCAAATGGACGACACTATGCATGCACAAATATCTGTTTGTTAGTACTCTACTGCCTTCCAAACTGCCACAAAAGTTGCTTCATTTAAAACAGTCCGGTGCCTTTCGCTTCTGTCTCAGTGAGTACAAATAGTGTCACAAAAGTACATAAAATATCTTGTTCTCCATAGAAATCTCACGGTTGAACATGCTCTACAAATTTCAACACAGTTCGAGTGGGTCACCACGTAAGCTCAATAAAACCCAATGTATTATTGGAGGGATATTGTACCCCATTTCATCATTTGTTTAGTTGTTGTTCATTTGAAACATGTCGTGTGGGTCTAATTCGAATGTAAAGAGTTTCATGCATATGGTTAGGGATTTAGGCTTGTTTTTATCAGCAGCGACGTTATGTACGACGTTCTTTCATAAAATCGATATAACCTATTAGAAACTGAGAAATCTCCATTTCATTGATGTATTTCGATTACAAAGCTTAAACCACAAAGGAGAGAGCTCAGCTCTATATATTCAACTAGAGGGGGGAGGTAAATGTAAATAACAGAAAGAAATAACAACCTAGCCTAGTCAGCATCCGTTTGGCAAGCAAGAACCAATCAGAATGTGCCACGCAATCTGATGGTTGCTGCATTATTGAAACGACGCCGTTCAACTAAAGGGGACGGAAAATTTCAAAAACTAACGTTCAAGTGGATCCAACGGTAGCTGCTATTCTTCCTCTTCTAATCCAACGGCTACTGAACACTCTCAATTCATGTCATCAATTTGACATGAATTGCAGTTTAGTCCAAGCTGAAATTGATGTCTTTCACCTTCAATTTTGATACCCTCCCACAAGTTGAGGAGTGTAGTGATAACACTCCCAACTTGGACATTAGGAAGTGAAAGATGGGAGATGGCAAAGCCTTTGTCAGGAGATCTGCCAACTGATGAGAAGTAGGCACAAACTTGAGACTTATGACCTGTTTTTGCACCATATCCCTCACAACATGACAGTCAACTTCAATGTGCTTTGTCCTATCATGAAATATAGGATTTTCAGCTATCTGAATAGCTGAGGCACTATCACAGTAGATGATGGGAATGGTGAGCAACTCACACTGCAAATCCTTGAGCAGATACAAAAACCACTGCACCTCACTTGCTGTTGCTGAGAGACTTCTGTATTCAGATTCTGCAGAACTTTTGGCAACAATGCTCTGCTTCTTTGACCTCCATGAGACAAGAGACTCACCAATATAAACCAAATAACCACTGGTACTTCTTCTGGTATCCAAACACCCTGCCCAGTCAGCATCTGTGTAGGCATGAATTGTCAAACTACTTGTAGCTGAATAGAATAGCCCTTGTCCAGTATTTGACTTCAGATATCTCAGTACATGATGAGCTGCCTTCATATGAGCACTAGTGGGCTGTGAAACATATTGGCTCAACTTATGCACTGCAAAACACATATCTGGTCTTGTATGACACAGATACAACAATTTGCCAATAATTTTTCTATAAACAATGACATCAACTGTTTTCAAAACATCACCAGATTCTCTCCTCAACTTATTAGTTGGCTCCATTGGAATAGAAGCTGCTTTGCAATCAAGGTAGTGAAATTCATGCAGTATATCTTCTGCAAACTTTCTTTGACATAAAAAGATTCCATTATCATTCCTTGCCACCTCAAAACCTAGAAAGTACCTCAGGTTTCCCAAATCTTTGAGCTGAAATTTGTGGTTCAAAGAACATTTGAGAGCTGTAATGACATTGGCATTGTCCCCAGCTATCACAATGTCATCCACATACACAAGCAAAGCAATAAAGTGTCCTTCTACTTTCTTAGTGAACAAAGTGTAATCTGTTTTGCACTGATTAAAACCAATTTCAATGAGAGTATTGGAGAACTTACTATACCACATTCTTGATGCTTGCTTAAGACCATATAAAGACTTCTCCAATTTGCAAACCAGCTTTCTCTTATCCACTCCTGGATTATATCCTTCTGGCAAGTCCATATAAACCTCTTCCTTTAATTCTCCATGCAGAAATGCATTATTGACATCTAGTTGCACAATGTGCCATCCTTTCAAAGCTGCTATAGCTAGTACACTCTTAAAAGTTGGCAACTTTGCCACAGGTGAGAAAGTCTCTGTGTAATCTATTCCTTCAGTTTGAGTATACCCCTTTGCCACAAGCCTGGCTTTGTACCTTTCTATTGACCCATCAGATCTCAGTTTAATCTTGTATACCCATTTGCATCCCACAGTATCATGTCCAGGTGGTAAGTTTGTTAAGATCCAAGTTTGATTCTGCTCTAGAGCTTTGATTTCTGCATTCATTGCATCTACCCACTTTGTGTCCTTCACTGCTTCTGCATAGCTTTCTGGTTCTTTCATCACTGAGACTTGAGCTACATAGTGATCATATCTCTCAGAGAATTTGGCTGAATCAAAAATTGGCTTAGAAATGTGTATCTCTCTCTTTGCTGAGTTTGATTTCTGAGCTGATAAGACATATTCACCGAGATAAGCTGGAACTCTAGATTGCCTTTCTGACCTTCTTGGTGCTGAGATATTCACTGTTGTTGCTTCATTGTTGCTGTTTTCTTCTTCTAAGATCTCTTCCATGAGTTCCCCATTTTGCTGAATATCATGATCTTCTTTCTCCATTACTATTGCTGGTAGAGTAAAATCATCAAACACTGCTCCCCTCAGATCATCAGTCTTGTGAAAAGGAAAGACTTCTTCATGAAAGACTACATTCCTTGTAACTTGAAATGTGCCTGTCTTCATATTATATAATTTGTAACCTTTAACTCCAAAGACATAGCCAATGAATACACATGTGTCTGCCCTGGGGTCAAATTTGTGTCTTCCTTGCTTCAGAGTAGATGCATAGCACAAGCAACCAAAAACTTTGAGAAATTCATAATCAGGCAAAGTTTTATGCATAATTTCATATGGAGATTTGTTACCCAAAATGGTTGTAGGCACTCTATTGATGAGATATGCTGCAGTCAAAACACAATCACCCCAAAACCTGATAGGGAGATTAGATTGAAACCTCAAACTTCTAGCCACATTTAGCAAATGCTGATGCTTCCTTTCTACTACTGAATTTTGTTCAGGTGTTTCAACACAGCTCAGCTGATGCACTATTCCCTTCTCTGCAAAGAAAGGAAACAGTCCTAATTCTTTGGCATTATCACTTCTGAATTTCTTTATTGATATTTGATATTGTGTCTCAATCATCTTGCAGAATTGAGGAATGATACCAATGACTTCAGATTTGTGAATCAAAAGATGCACCCATGTCATTCTACTCTTGTCTTCAACAAGTGTCAAGAAATATCTGTGTCCAGAGTGTGTAGCTGTCCTATAAGGACCCCAGATATCACAGTGTATAAGCTCAAATAGCACACTAGATCTGTTCCCTCTTATCTTATAAGGCAATTTCTTCTGTTTAGCTAATGGACAAATATCACAATGAGTGTTATTCACCTTACTTTTGCAGTCCAAAGATCTCATCATTCTCTTTAACTTCATATCTGAGAGATGTCCTAATCTCTTGTGCCATATTTCAGAACTCACCTTCTCAGATAAGGCATTCAAACTCAAAACTGCATTTGTTTTATCATTTCTTCCTCCATTTTGTATGAGATAGAGACCTCCAATCTTGGTTCCAACTCCCAACACCTGTCTAGTCTCAATCTCCTCAATATTGCAGCTATCTTTAGCACACACAAAAACACATTTATGTGTATTTGTTAATTGAGACATGGACACTAGATTGAACTTGAAGTCAGGTACATATAGTACACTCTCTAAAACCAAAGCATCATTCAACTTTACTTTGCCAATAGATGACACTAGCACCTTATCTCCATTTGGCAGATAAACATATGTATCTCTCACAGAAATCATATCATGCATAAATAGCTCATTGCAGCACATATGATCAGTAGCACCACTGTCAATAATCCATGAATCTGGCAGCATAATATTTGGAGAAAAGGTGGATTGAAAGGAATATGAGCTTACCCCTCCCAGAAAGTGATGACTGTAACTGTTTTCACTTGCATTGCTTGGAGAAGATTGCTGGAGAGGACTATCCATGCCATGAGAACTTCCAGAACTTGTATTTCCATTATGACTGGCATTTAAATTCTGCATTTGATTGTTGATGTAGCTCATCATTTGCTGACATTGACTTTGTGTAAGAGTGGAGGATTGCACATCTGCATTGACACTTTTGGATCCAATTACATTATGAGCTTGTGCCTTTCCTTTTGGCTTATAGTTAGCTGGATAGCCATGTAACTTCCAACACTTAGCTTTAATATGACCAGTCCCTCCACAATGATAACAAGTAGGTTTGGTATTGTAATTTCCATGAGCATTTGAATTAGAACCTTGAGTAGAATTGTATCCACCTCCATCATACTCCTTAGGGCTTCTAGGTGGCATAGAATTTGAATACATAGCCACATTTTGCTGATTACTAGAGTACATTGCCATTGGATTCAAAACTTGAGGTATACTAATCTGTGACTGCATCTCTTGTTGAACAACCTTAGAGAAAACTTTGTTCATACTTGGCAAAGGATCTGTCAACAACAATTGATCTCTCACAGAAGTATAAGAATCATTTAGCCCCATCAGAAATTGCATCACATAATCCTCCTCAACTGAACTCTGCACTCTACCACATTCACAAAAGAGAACTGTCTTATAGTTACTTAACTCATCCCACAGAGTTTTTAATTTTGTGTAGTAAACTGTAACAGTCATATCTCCTTGTTTCAAAGAGCTAATCTCCTTTTTCAATTGAAAAATCTTAGGTATATTTTTCTGTGAGAACCTCTCAAACAGATCTATCCATATCTCCCTAGCTGTTGTTCTATACATAACACTCCCAGAAATGTCCCTAGAAACAGCACTAAGCAGCCATGAAATCACCATAGCATCACATCTCTTCCAAAATGGATAGAGCTCATCACCTGGATCTGGCATCTCAATGCTTCCATTAACAAATCCTAGTTTGTTTTTAGCTTCTAGAGCTACAAGCATAGATCGATGCCATGTATTGAAATTTTCTCCAGTCAAAACTTGAGAAACCAACACACTACCAGGATTTTCAGAATTACTGATAAAAAATGGAGAAGAGCTTTCTGTGCTCGGATTCATACCTCTCCCAGCTCCTCGTTGCGAGCCATTGACACCGAACTCTCCATCAGTCGCCATCTTCAAAACACCAGATCGGCTACAACCTCAAATTGCAGCACAAACAGATCTAGGCCTATCTCTGTGACCTTCAAATCACAGCACCCTTCCTTGTTGCTTCAGATCCAGAAACCCTAGCTCGTGCCATCCAGCTGAACCGAGCTCTGATACCATATTAGAAACTGAGAAATCTCCATTTCATTGATGTATTTCGATTACAAAGCTTAAACCACAAAGGAGAGAGCTCAGCTCTATATATTCAACTAGAGGGGGGAGGTAAATGTAAATAACAGAAAGAAATAACAACCTAGCCTAGTCAGCATCCGTTTGGCAAGCAAGAACCAATCAGAATGTGCCACGCAATCTGATGGTTGCTGCATTATTGAAACGACGCCGTTCAACTAAAGGGGACGGAAAATTTCAAAAACTAACGTTCAAGTGGATCCAACGGTAGCTGCTATTCTTCCTCTTCTAATCCAACGGCTACTGAACACTCTCAATTCATGTCATCAATTTGACATGAATTGCAGTTTAGTCCAAGCTGAAATTGATGTCTTTCACCTTCAATTTTGATATAACCAAAGATCTCTAATTACGGAATTTTATCGATAAGAATCAGTCGACTCTCAACCACGTACTCATGTGTCATGAACAACAAGGAACTTTACTCGAACAGTCGATGAGTTTTTGAACCGACATGCAATGAGTAATGTAAGTCTTAGTTGACGTGCATAATTAGCAACCTCACATGGTTTTGGTGGAAGGACGAGTTATTCTTATGAAAGAAAGGTCTCAACTTATCTATCTATCTATCTTTGTAAGGAAATGAATTTTGTGGTGGTAATGGATCATTACACATACAAATTATTGAGACATGGTCCCTCCTTGGCTCCCTCCCGCTAAATTGTTTGTTGTTTCAATATAGTTTGCTATCATTGTTATCAAAATAGCCAAACCACACAAATCATCATCAACATCATCATCACTTGATAGTTTGATAGGCTGTCATAATAACCCACCTCTCCAGCTCTCCTTGCAACTAGCACTACCCGACATGCCAATCGGAATGGATAACTTTTCAAAGGCTTAACTGCATAAAGCATACCATCAATTTAACGAAACTAGTCTGATTGTAACCTCCCGTGTTCTAAAATTAGCTGATTGAAATTCTTATTTGCAGTTTTACAATATTATTGAAATTGAAATTTATTTTTATCCAGGTAGAGTTAGTGTTTGGAAGGTAAATTCATCAGTATAGTTAGGGTTGATTAATTGCTCTACGAATTGTATTGAGTATCACCAGAGGAAGCCACGGTAGTAGCGGTTTAAAGAGAGATGCAGTGTTGAGAGGTAAGCAAGTTTGGAGATGAAGAACACTTAAGAACAAGCTTATTTTGCTTGCTTTGATCTGAGATTGGGTGTCATGAGCCGTCACCCAAGTGATTAGGAGGTTGACGTTGAGGTGTCAACACATAGGATTGATTGGAACTGGTTGAAGGAAAGTACGTTAGATACACTTAGGGGATGTAGGTGTAGTTTAAGAAAAGTTGAAGTTAGCTTAGGGTATTTTGGTAGAAACTAAGATTCTGAAGTTATATTATGACCCCAACCTCTTTTAGATATCTCATACATACCCCTTGACTTATAAAATACATTATCTAGAGACCCCAATGACGCAGCAACAAAGTCAACCTGATTTCCCAAGAAATTTATTTACATGTTTGCCCTCAATTTTACTGATATTGCACCAATACCCGTGCTGAAAATAAGGGGTATTGCATCAGGCAAGATGGATGGTTATATGTGTGTATGTTTGGCCACGTGTGAATGCTCTGTATAGGGGAGAACTTCATTCTAGTAATGTTTTACCAGTGCAGAAAGCTATTGCTGAGGACCATTGAAAAAAAATGTTGTAAATACTAAGAAATTGTGATGTTAAAATCAACGGTAAAAGAAAATAACCACCTTCAAGTTTAGGTAAAAACATACTTCGGTCTCATGTGTTTTGGATTATTCCACTTCGCTTCCTTCATAACGAAAAATCTAATGACACGTAACATCCTTCTGTCATATTCCGTTCAGATTGTGGGCGACACTATTTTCGACCATATTGCTGCATATCTTTCGGACTTTATTATCCTTGATTTTCTTGTTCTTGATGTTCTTGTTCTTATTCTTCACCAAAAGAATAAGAATAATAACATCAAAAACTGTAAAAATATCAAGAGGACGAACATTGAGATGCAATTGAAAAAAGAATATGACAGAGGTGTGGACTTATATTTGTAATTGAAAACAAGCATGTTGTACCCTAAACTTGAAGGTGGTTATTTTTATCTAAACAAAATATGACGGTGTATTTTTTATCTAAACTTGAAGGTGGTTATTGTCTTTCACCCTGCAAATGTAGGATTACTATTTGGAAAAGTAGGTTGGAGAAAACCAAGTATACCTACTTATTTCAATTGAAGGGATGAAGTTCACTTTTAATACCAGAGAAAATAGAGTTCATTAAGCCAAAAAAAATAGTCATTTTGATAAGTGCAAAAATAATCATTTGAGAATTCTCGAGATGTTTCTCAAATTTGATGGTTAACTGTGAAACACCGCTAGTCATGTGAATAGTAAAACAAAGACTTATCTAAACACTAATTTCTGTGATCTCAAAGGGTAACTTTAGTTCATACATAAAAGGGTTGTGTTACATTCAAGTGGAGAGGACATGGATTGTACGAAACCTAAATAGTCGATTCTGGAATAGAATAGATTATGCTAAAAAAAGGAAAATGCAAATTCACTCAATACCAGGAGAGGGACGGCACAAACTTTCCGAAATATGTAAAGTAATCAAATAATTAACCAAGAAAAAAGGTATGTTACCAAATATCGGTGCTTGGTACGTAGAGGAAATAAACTGCGGATGGAGAATCATTTTCTTTTTTCTTTTGCGTGTGTTGATTTAACGTGTGAGATGAGGCCGTGACCATCTTCGACGATTAGAGAGAATACTAGGAAACAACAAAAGTGTTCCCATCAGATTTTATACTGAAGTTGGTTTATGAGTTATAAATGTCTTTGTGTTGACGTATGTGCAAAAGAAGGATTGGCCATAAATAAAAGTTGAAGAATAAGAACCAAATCGATACCCACCAGAGAAAAAAAGGTAGAAGGGAATGACAAAAAACTAAGTGAAAATGCTTTTTTGTGTGTGTAGTAAGGTGTGGAAATCGTACAAGTCTACCCAAAAGCATAATATAAATCAGCAGCAGTCGGATAAGAATATGCAAATGAAGTCATATCCAAGCAAACTTTGAATTTAAACTTGAAAATATTGACAGAAATCTGTGGAGTCATAACTCTATTTTCATTCTTCGTTTCAGATTGCATGTTAAAAATCTGTTGCGTTTCATTGATTACTACGTAAATTTTATTTTTCAAGTACTAAACATCACTTTTTTTTTTTTTTTTTTTTTTTAATGAAACATCACTGTTTTTTGTGATTTATTGTTGCTTGGGCACGCAACCACTCGCTTGGTTGGGGGCTGTGCCACCCTACCTTTCGATCGATACAAAGTTGAGGAGGCCGATCACGAACGCTACAGGTGTGGGAGCAATCCAGGGAGCTATAGCTCAGGAAAACGAGTGAAAGCGCTTGTTGTTGTTGCTTGGCATCGCAGCTTGTTGTTGATGATTGAGTTCCTTCTGCCATCGGTAAGCTCTATCAATCCAATTTCATCCTGCTTGAAGAGGAGAGGTACGCCGAGTTTTGCGAAGAAAAGCCTTACTGTTATGT
This sequence comes from Linanthus parryae, assembly GCA_023055425.1. NCBI lineage: Eukaryota > Viridiplantae > Streptophyta > Magnoliopsida > Ericales > Polemoniaceae > Linanthus > Linanthus parryae. The sequence continues at coordinate 1,691,102 of JALGPY010000030.1, forward strand.
TGGTTGCTGGCTCAAGTGGTAGAGCATTTAAAAGCCCCTGCATCAGGTACTGAGTTCGAATCCAGTAGACGACAAAACAAGTAATACTCAAAAAATAAAATAAAAAATCTAGTGCTAGTCTGTTAAAATTATTAAAGAGTTTAAGGGCAGCAAGAATAAAAGTTTTCTTATTTTCACAAATAAGGACCTCCTCAGCGGACGTTTACGTGACAAATTCCGTTGTAGATTCGTTTTCTCTGCCACATGATAACCTCGTATTGGCAGCTGTTTTAGGTTTGATTTATGTAAACAAAAATGCTACATGTACCAAAAATGATGTCCCAATAATGATTTAAATTGAAAACTAACTTAAATAGCGGTGAGCCATTTAGGTGACGTTGATAAGTTTTTTTTTGAGGAAAACAAGCTTTTCATTAAAACTGGGTAGTCATGCCCAATAGATTAATCTGAAATACATCATTTGCCCAAGTAGGAATGACTGAATAAAAAGACATATCATCTTCGTATAGACCTTTCTTAGCAAAGAGGTGAGCTAACTGATTTCCTTCTCTCGGAACAAAAGAGAACATCACTCTGCCAAGTCTTCTAATCCTTTGCGCACAACCATCGAGAGCAGCCTGGAGGGAAGATGTGTTGGCTGAATTTTTTAATCCTACTGACATTGAAATTATTTTGTCAATTCCTTTACAAACTGATGCTCAAGATGAATGCTCATGGTTGTACTATGACGATGGACACTATACGGTAGCTTCGGGGTAGAGTGTTCAATATTCTCAAGTTACTGGTAATCCATCTACTTCTCATGGAGATGTAAATAGAAGATGGTTGCAAAAGATGTGGAAAATGAAACTGCCGAAAAAGTTGGTTTACCCAGTTTGGAGGTTGTGGAATGAGTCCATGCCGGTTGAAGCTAATATGATTCGACGAGGAGTTTCTGTGTTGCCACAATGTCAACTTTGCGAAGCACATATGGAGGACGAGAATCATTGTTTCATGTTTTGTGATTTTACCAGGAGGATATGGTGGAGGCTATGGGTAATGACTTCTCAATTCCCACTGCAGGTAACACTAAGGATTGGATCTTTGAGGTTTTCAATAATCATCAGATGCACTATTGCGAGAAATTCTCGGCTATCATATGGGCAATTTGGCGAAACCGTAACGATAAAATCTTCAATTCCACTACTCGAACCCCAGGCGATGTAGCTCGACTCGGTTTAGACTATCTCAATTGGTTTAAAAAATCCACACTGTGTGGTCTGATGGGTGATGTTTTGACAGCGCCAACAGATGGATCGTCGAAATGGTTCCCACCGGCGTCAGGTGTTATGAAGCTTAATGTAGATGCGACTTGGGTAAAAGAAGGGGTAGCGACTGGAATAGGCGTCTGTGCCCGTGATGAGCAGGGAGGTTTCACGGCGGGTAACTTCCGACGATACCCGAGACAGAGATCCCCCTTAGTAGCAGAGGTTGTTTCTATTAGAAGAAGGGTTGAAGATGGCTGAGGAGTTGAATCTAACTGATATTATCATTGAATCCGATTGTCTAAATGCGGCCAAGCTAATCCAGGAAGGTGTGGCAAATAAAATCTCTGTGACGTTGATAAGTTGGATTGTTATTGGAATATTTATATTTGTACGTGTAACATTGATTTTATGTAAATGCACCTGAGCTATGCATTATCGAATCTAATGAGATTTATCTCCTTTTTTTTTCATTCATCTGTTCTTCATCTTCTTCTCACCTCTTCTTTGATTTTCTGCATATTTTTTATTGTTATTCCAATTTTCAATAGTCGAGATGTTAATAAATTAATCGAGAGTGTAATATAATGATCACGCACACGCAGGGGGTTCTTGTGAAAATTATTTCCAACAAGTTCGCGGGAGAAAACTGATAATAACCACACTTCGAGGAGTTATTCAATCTGTTTAGACTTTCTCTCTCTAGGTTTTCTGCTCTTCTCAGAGCTTTCCCAGCTGATTGAGTGATCTGTTCATCTTCTCACTCATTATTATTAATTTTTAGGTTTTACCAGTGCTTCCATTGTGATCTTTCACAAGGGTTTTTTCTTTGTACTCTGTTTATCTTGGGTTTTGACCTACTCTGATGCAGCAACAGTGGAAGAGAGAGGGGGTAAAGGGAGGGTGATCTCTTCGTCTTCTACGGGTTCTGGGTACGGCATAAAAGTAGACGGGCCTAAATCATTATTGCTACAGGTTTCAAAATCTCAAGAAGCGTATTGGAGAGATTGAGTGATTAAGATCGCAAGATTTCTGTTGATATTCTACACGTCAAGAAGGAAGAGGAAGGGGTCACCCTGATTTCCCGCTGATCTAGAGGATCATTAGGCATGGTTTGTGTGTCCAAGAGAGCTTAAAGTCTGACCTCTCTCATTGAGTCTTTCAATGATGTTCATGATTGATGAAGCTTAAAGTGCATTCTTGGAGCTGTTTGCATGGCTTAACCATAGTTCGTGGTTGATTGCGGTTAGGGTTGAGTAGGGTTATTAGTCCGGTGGTAGTGCTTCTCTAATAGGGCTTCTTCTGGTCTTGCGTGCTGTCCCTTTCCACCAATCAGAAATTCCTAGGGCTATAGGGTTCTGAATAGGCTTTAGGGTTAGTGTGGTTTTTTTTAGGGTTTGCCTTTCTCTCATTTCTCTCATCTTGCTTTCTCATGGAGCCTCATTCACCAGACTCCAGTCCAGATTATCATATTTTCGATCCTAATTTCGTTCCCTTGCCAAGAAAAGGTCCTGAAATGTTTTTTAACCCTGTTATTGTTTCATCCCTCCGAAACCTGTGGCATAACACTTTCATTGGGAAGTTCCTTGATGAGAGTCCACCCCCCTCAACCGTAGTGCAGGAAGAAGTGCATGCATGTTGGGGTACATTGAACATGGTGGTTGTGGAAAGAAAACAAAATGTTTTTCTTTTTTCACTATCTGGACGCTCAAGACAAGGAGGCCCTTATCAAAGAGAATCTGGTTTCTATTAGGGGTAAAGCACAAATGTTGAAGGAAAGAAGTCCTAACCTGGTTCTTGCTGATGTTGAGTTCCCTACTACTGAAGTGTGGATGCAGGTGCATGGTGTGCCAATTGATTACTTCGTGTTCCAGTTGGCTGAGGATCTTGGAAAGCTTGCGGGAGAAGTGTTAGAGATCGACTGGAATGACCATAGAGTGATAAATATGGACAATTTTATGATACACATCAGAATTGACCCGCATCAACCGTTGATACCAGGTGCTTTTCTTCATTTGCTTGATGGGGAACCAACTTGGCTCTATTTATGAAAGAATTTGTAAGGTTTGTTTGAAATATGGAAGAATTGGACACAAAGTTTCTAAATGTGACTGGGAGGACTGGATGGTGGTAGACCATCTTAACCAAAGGTATCACGAAGCTGGGTTTGTAAATGTGGTGCAGGTGATGTTCGAGCATCATTTCCCTCTGTTCACTCCTAGACTTAGAGCTTTCAGACTTTTTGGTCCCAATAGATCCACTAAGGTGATGGTGCATGACCTAAAACGAACCTCTTCATCAAGTCTCACCACCTTTTATAGGAGAGAATCAAAACCTATTATTTAATGTGGTTTCATCCACCTCTTCATATTCTGACGTCTACTACGTCACCAGTGTCTTTCCAATCTCCCACTTCAGTGCTCTCCCCCTTCACTCCACATTCACCCCCTCAAAATTTAGCTGTGAGGTTAAATGAACCTGTCACTACATTGGGAGTGCTCCAGCAAGATGCATTAAGGCTGCAGACTTTAATTGCGACGGGAGATATTCCGGCGGATAGGGTTGGGGGAAACGAAGAGACAATTCAGATGGAGGAGGACGTAGTTGTCTCGGGAGGAAGCACGGAGGGACCTACAGACATTCAACGCGTTGTTCCACTTGGTACCGAGGTGAATGAACCAAGGCTTTTGGGTTCCCAAGGTCAAATGGGGGTTGAACCGGTTCAAGAGGAAGACAAAACGGTTGGGTTGCAAAAGGAAGAGGCTATAAAAGGGAAGCAGATAGTTTCGGAATTTTTTTTACCATAATGGAGAAGGGGAAAGCTCATGCATGGCTAACATCACCCATAAGGAGGTTGAGAATCAAATTGGGATGAAAAAGCCCGAAGACATAGAAATGCAAGGGGAGGAAGTTGAGAAACAAACAAGTGATGTGAACAACGAAAAGAAGAGTCTTGAAATCATTCCAGTGATTGATGTGGAGCCGATCTGCACTTGGCCGGCGTTCAAAATGGAAATCCCGGAGTTTGAGACATGGTCCAGTGATGATGAATCAGAGTGGGAGCTCCATCAAGAAGCTATGGAGGAGCTTATGGAGAGGAAGCTTGATATGTTGGAGGCTTTAATTCCAGAAATCGCAGATTCACCAAAATTGGGAAACAACAACCAGGAGATTATCATTATCAGTGACGATGAGGAGGACAAGGATGAGAAGACACAGGAAGAGAAGGATATGGGGAAAGGAAAGGAGGATAATCAAGAAACTGAGAAGCAAGTGGCTATGGTACCACCCAAGAAAAGGAAGCAATGGAGACTTGAGGAGGAGGAAGGAGCTAATCAGGGTAAGAGATCTCGCTTATCCCCTGTTCATCATCTTATTAACCCACCAGGTATATGCGTTTTTGTTCTTTAATTAGTGAGCTTAGGCCAGATAGGAAGTCATTTGTGTATGCTCTTGAGTCTCATTCTAAATCTCAGGTTTTGTATGGTTGGAAGCACACCTCTTTTAATCATAGTGGGTTTAGGCAGGTTGTCCCGAAACAACCTCCACGGGCGCCATGAACGCTATAGCTTGGAACTGCAGGGGTCTTGGTCAACGTCCTGCAGTTCGTGATGTTTTCAAGTTGACAAAATTTTTTGAACCTTCTTTTCTCTTTCTGTCTGAAACTAAACACTCGGTTAGTTTTGTTAATTCTAAACTTAGAAATCTAGGATTCCAATCGTTCGGGACTGACTCTGTGGGTAGTTCTGGGGGTTTGTGGGTTGGATGGAGACTTTCGATCAAGGTTGATGTGGTCTTCTCCTCAAATCACCCAATTCTTCTCAAAATTGACTTACAACTGGTGGGTCATTGCTTGGTGGGTTTCATATATGGGCCACCGAACTTGAAGGATAGGGAAGGATTCTGGATGGATATTGACTCAAGAATATGTCAAATGAGCCTTCCCTTCCTTTTAATGGGTGACTTTAATCAGATCCTCTCACCAAATGACAAAATGGGGCCAAATAGGAACGCGGATCAAGGGGGGGGGGAGACATTATGTGATTACCTTGGGGGTGGGGGGGGTGGGGATTAATTGAAATTAAGAATATAGGTCCTTGGTTTACTTGGACTAATAACAGAAACAGTTAGATGCCTACCTTTGAGCGTCTTGATCGTGCTTGGATAAATTAGCTTGGCTGGATGTCATCCCATATAGTACCCAACACAACCTTGGTTTCTATTCCTCTAATCATTGCCCTGTCCTGGTTAATACCCAACCCAAAATAGTCTCAGCTAGAAGGCTATACAAGTTTGAAGCCTGGTGGACTCGTCATCAGGATTGTCATGAACTTGTTAAATATATCTGGTCGCTGGAGATACCTGGATCCGCTCTTTTCAAGTTGCAACAGCTTTTAAAGATGAGGGTTAAGTCCACGAGTCTTTGGTCAAAATGCAATGGATCTTTGATGGCAAAGATTGAGGCTGCCAGACGTGAGACTCTGCATTATCAAAATCAATTGCCTGACCCATCTGCCTTACAAAATTTTCTCAAATCTAAGCACACTCTGCATCAGCTTCTTCTTGATCAAGAGGTTTTTTGGGCTCAAAGGGCTCATTGTAAGTGGCTTAGGTATGGAGATAGAAAAATAAAATTTTTTCACGCATCCACTAAGATTAGGAGGCATAGAAATCATACTTGGGCCATTACATCTAAGCAGGGGAAGGACCTTACTAGCCAAGAGGACATTATGAAAGAATTCCGCACACATTATAAAGGGATTTTTCAACCCACTCAGGATCATAGAGAGGGTTGTGAATTCCCCATTCTGACCCATATTGGAACTTCTTTGAAGCCTTCACAAGTTCATTTCTTGAAAAAACCCTTCACGGCTAATGAGGTAACCCAAGCAGTTTTTTCAATGAGTCCCCTGAAAACTCCGGGGCCTGATGGAATCCCCCCAATTTCTTCCAATTTTTTGGCCCATCGTCGCCTCTTCTGTTACTTCTGCTGTGCTCTCCTATCTTAACTCTGGTTACACGCTTAGGGAAACGAACAGAACTATTGTAGTTCTCATACCAAAAAAAGATAATCCAGAGTTAGTTCAGGATTTTAGGCCCATAAGCCTTACCAATGTGAGTTACAGGATTATTTCAAAGGTTTTAGCAAATAGAATTAAAAGGGTTATCTCCAGCATTGTCAGGGAGAATTAATCTGGGTTTATCCCAGGGAGACTTATCCATGATAATACAACAATTGCCACTAACCTGTTGCATTTCATTACTAAAGGCACCCATCCCAGTAATGAGGCTTTTGGTTGCATAAATATAGATATGTCAAAGACTTTTGATAGAGTTAGGTGGGATTTTCTTCAACATACTCTGATTAGATTTGAATTCCCAAACTCTTTTATCAGACTGGTTATGGGGTGTGTCACAACTTCCTCTCTTGCCATAAACATTAATGGTAGCCTTTCTGAATACTTCACCCAACTTGTGGTTTAAGACAAGGAGATCCTCTTTCTCCTTTCTTGTTCATTCTCATAGCTGAAGCTCTTTCATGGGCTCTAATAAGAGCTGAGGAAAATAAGCTTATTAAAGGAATCCACCACTCTCCAAATGGGCCTTCTATCACGCATTTGCAATTTGCAGATGATTCAATCTTCTTCTTCAAAATTGAGGAAAACTTAGGGCAAAACTTAAGGAAAATATTTGAAGAATACTGCAATCAATCTGGTCAGGAGATAAATTTTAATATATCTGGCTTAACTGTTAGCCCCAACTGCTCATTTCACACAAAAAAGGTCTTGGCTGCTCAAATGCAAATTAACATTAGCGAGGGATTGGGTAAATATTTAGGCTTACCACTTGAGATGGGGGTCAGTAAAACTTCTATTGTTAATCAAACCCTAACTAAGGTAGAGGACAGATATGCAGGATGGAAAAGTTGCTACCTTAACAAGGCTGGTAGAACTACTCTTGTCAAGTCTGTCCTCACAAGCCTCCTAATTTACCCTTTATCAAATGTTAAGTTCCCAGTTAAGAGCATTAGAAGAATAAATCAAATCTTGGATTCTTTCATATGGAGAAGGTCTTCCAGTCAGAAGGCTATCCATTGGGTTGCTTGGAAGCATATGTGTAGGCCGCATGAGATGGGGGTTTAAATATTAAGTCTCCCTCTCTTATGAATAAGGCTCTCCTGGCCAAGAAAGCTTGGAGAACTGCTACTGATAGAAACAGTTTGATCTCAAAATATTTCTATTCCAGATACTGTAAAAGGAAAGATTTTCTTGATAGGAAAACTTTCCATAATTCCTCTAAAGTCTGGACCAGTTTCTCTTCTGTCAGACCAACAGTAAGCCAGGGGCTTCAGTGGGATGTGGGGAATGGGGAAATGATTAAGGTTAAGAGGGATAAGTGGATACCTGATACTCCTCCTCTGTCCTCCTTCAATAGTCTCCAAATTGAGGACGATGAAAGGGTGGCCGACTGGATTTACACAGACATAACTGGAAGAAGGGTTTGGAAAGATGAAAAGCTTAGGAAATTACCAAAGTGGTTTGGTAAGCAAATAACATCCATCCCCCTAGCAAGGACAAATCAGCCATACTCTTACAAGTGGTCCCTCTCTTTGGCAGGGGAGTTCTCGGTTGCTTCTGCTTATAGGCAATTGTTTCGAAATGAGTTCTATGATAAACTTGCAAGTGCTATGGTTGAGGAGTGGAGGGGTCTCAGTCTGAACTTCCCATGGAAATGTTTTTGGAAGATGAAGTTACCTTTTAAAATTCTTTTCTTCCTTTGGCAAGCCTTCAATGATAAGCTCCCAACAAACCTTAGGCTTAGTAAATTTAGGATTTCCCACTCTAATGCCTGTTCACTTTGTAAAATGCATGAGGAGAGTGTTGATCATCTTTTCCTACGTTGTGCTTTTGTGAAATCTCTTTGGTCCATTTAAGACATTTACATTCCCAACTCTTCCAGCTTTAAAGATTTCCTCCTTAATATCCTTAGCACCCCTGGCATGCAAGACACTCCTAAGAAGATCTGTTGGGTTGGTGCAATCACTTGGTCCACATGGCTCTATAGAAATTCCCTAATCTTCAATAATGATGACCATGATGAAAGCAGTGACTCGACCTCTCCCATTTTTCAGAGCTAAGGTGCTCGCTAGTCAATTCCTTGAAGTTTGGCTTTTGCAAGCCAAAGAGTTGCAAGGCCAACATACAGAAACCAGGAAAGATGAGATTAGGTTTAAAGGAAACTGCTGCAGAAGGGAAAAACAGAGATTTTTGTATGGACTTCCAGGATCAAGAAGAAGAAGACTGTCCATTTGTTTGCTCAGGATTGTGAGAGGGTTCTTCTTATGCATTAAAAACAGACTGTGGGGGACTTCCCTAACATGATCTTGGATGCCATTGTTACTGCTGTTTGCTACCTTCATGACAGAAATTTTAAACATTTTAAAATCTTCATTAACAACTCTTGTGTTTTCAATCTCCTTCAACAGTTGCTAGAGACTACGCAGGGGAAGGAGCTGAAGTGGCCAGGGATGTGGAGGAGAAAGCTGAAGGATATCCAGACAATTAGTTCTACCCTATGCTGTTTATCTTGTAGTTTGCTTATGAAATTTTTCAAGAACAAGATGATGTAACTTATTAGTTGGCTCTTGCGTTTTAGTTTGGTAGGTTTTGAAGAGGGTTTCAGGCTTTGCCCTCTGTTTTTTGTTTCAATATTTCTGTTTCCTATGCTTTTGGTATCTATGAAAATCTCTCTTTTCTTTTCAAAAAAAAAAGTTCGCGGGAGAAATCAGGGATCACCTTTTAGCTATACTATTGGTATTACTACTATTAATTAGGTACTTGCAAGGGAAGTTAAAAGTTTATCCAGAACTTATTAAACTTTTGACAAACAATTGTATAAACATTATTTTAAAAATCAAACTAGACAGCTAGCAGCAAGTCACAAATGGAGGACACACATGGGCACAAGTGAACCTATAGGGTGGGTTTGGTATGAGTTTTTGAAGTTTTAAGTCGACTTTTTAGTTGTTATAAAAAGAGTTCGTGACAGAGAAGTTCACGAAAAAAGATTCATGTGTTCGGTGAAAAAAAATTATGCTGTTAAAAGTTTGTGATGCAACACTTTTATTTGTTAGTAAAAATTACCACTTTACATTTTTTACATTTACTAATAAAATTATGGTATATCTAATTAGATGTCGTAGTATGTTAATACAAAAAAGTATGGGTAAATTAATCATTTTATTGTTTTAGAAGAAAAAAATCCAAAGAACTCATGAAACTCAACTTTCTCCGAAATTGAGTTTTACAATATAAAACTAAAATCCAAAATTCAAAAGCCGGCACAGAAAAAATCACACCGAACATCTCAAAAAAGTTCAAAACATATTAAAAGTCCAGAGTGAATTAAAAGCTGAAACTTAAATAGGTCATACCAAACAACACCATAGTCCCATTCAACCATTCAAAATTCGGAGAAATGACGGTTTCACCCATTAATTTATCAAATTCCGCGACAATTATATTCTTTAATTATGACGCTGTTAGTTTGGGTAGGAGTGTCATTGATAGTAGATTTATAACTAATTTTTCATTTGCAACACGGAATGACATAATCATAAGGTGTAAATGTTTTGAAGTTGAGAAACCTTTTAGTGCTCCAAAAGAGCACCAGAGCACCACATGGTGCCATTTTGGTTCACTAAAAAATTCTCCCTGAAATTTGGCACGCTCAAGAAGTGTTTGTGTCAAAAAAGGAGGAAAGCATCTTTGGGTGTGCAAGTATCGTTTGCCCTTAATTTTATTCTTAATTTGATTAATTTTTCAATTTAGCCCTCACACAATATTTCCCTATAACCTTTTCATGGAGTAAAATTTAATTTTCTTATTTTAATTTTTAAATTTGACCCCTGCTGTACAAATTCTTGGATTCGCTATGAAAACTCAAATGGATTACAACACATTAATGTGGTGAACCTGGTTTGAAAGTACTAATATAAACAAACTAGTCTAAATCTTCATAATTCATTTGAACGCATGCATTTGTGAAAAAATATAGACAAAGATTAACTAGTGCCGAATCCAGCCCTTTCAAACTAGCTCTTCGAGATTGCGATCTCAAAGATCTAGGATTCCATGGGAACCCTTTCACTTGGAATAACAACCAAGATGACGATGCCAACATAAGAGAGAGGTTTGATCGAGTTGTTGCAAACCTAAGTTGGAGAATGAAGTTCGGCTATGCTCGGGTGAACCACTTGGTGGCGGCTACATCAGATCATTGTCCGATTGAAGTTTTATTTGGAAGATCAGATGACACATGTTCCCTATCGGGTTCTAAACGCTTTCACTTTGAACAAGCGTGGACCAAAAATGAAGGCTGTGATGACACTGTTCGTTCGGCCTGGCAAACTAACCTTCATGTGAAAGGAAAGCTTGACCTATGTGCGGAGAAATTGAAGGTATGGGCAAAAAACAACTTTGGGTGTGTGAGGAAACAGATCCGACTTTGGAAAAGGAGGATCTCTTCCCTGGACCGCCAGAAACAGACGGGTCACACTGCTTTTCTACGTAGGAAAGCAAAGAAAGAGTTAACAACTCTTCTTTTAAAGGAGGAACAGATGTGGCAACAAAGATCAAGAATTCAGTGGCTTCAAAGTGGGGATAAAATACGGCCTTTTTTCATCGAAAGGCCTCGGCTAGGAAAGCAAGAAATACGATTAAAGGGCTTGAAGACTCTAACGGTGATTGGAAAACCGAAGACGAAGATATTGTTAGAGTGCTTGCAAACTATTTTGAAGATATCTTTAATTCCTCTCATCCAACTCCGGAGGATATAGATCCGATGCTACAACTTATTGATCGGGGCATCAGTGATGAAGACAGTGCCTTCTTAGAGAGCCCTTCACTTTGAAGGAGGTCACTGAAAGCCTTAATCAGATGGGTCCTATTAAATCACCAGGTGCAGACGGTTTCCCTGCCCTATTTCTTCAGAAATACTGGAGTGTCCTAAAAGATGATGTGGGGGGATGTGTGCTTCGGATCTTAAATGGTGAAGAAAGCGTTGCTGCCTTCAACCACACTCTTTTGGCGCTAATTCCTAAAGTCAAACAGGTCAGAAAACCCTCTGAACTTAGGCAATTAGCCTATGTACTGTTATTTATAAACTTGTTTCAAAAACGATGGCTAATAGATTGAAGTTGGTGCTACCATCTATAATATCCGAAAGTCAATCTGCCTTTGTCCCTGGTAGACTGATTACGGAGAACACGATCACAGCCTTTGAACTTCTCCACACCATGAGGCATAGATTAAAAGGCAGGGAAGGCTTTCTAGCTTTAAAAATGGACATTAATAAAGCCTATGATCGCGTAGAGTTGACGTTTTTGTTGCAGATTCTACGAAAAATGGGTTTTGGTCCAAGATGGGTTAATCTAGTTGAGGATTGTATTACTACTCCTACTTTCTCTTTAAATTTTAAAGGGCAAGTTGTGGGGAATATAGTGCCCAAGCGGGGGCTTCGTCAAGGCTGCCCAATCTCACTGTATTTGTTTTTATTTTGCGGTGAATTACTCTCTCGTGCGCTCTCGAAAGCTATGTCTACGGGTACTATTACAGGGGTGGCTGCATCGAGAGGAGGACCCCGGGTGTCGCACCTCTTTTTTGCCGATGACAGCCTTATTTTTACAAAAGCTACAACAGAGGAGGTACTAGCCCTATCTACTTTATTACATGATTATGAAAAATCAACCGGGCAAAAAATAAATCTTGCTAAATCCTCTGTAGTCTTCTCTTCCAATGTGCCGGATGAGGTTACGGTTCAGTTGAGCAACCTGTATGGAGTCCGCAAAGAATCCATACACGAACGCTATTTGGGTTTACCTACAGAAATTGGATGAAAGAAAATGTCAAGTTTTCAGAATATCCCAGACAGGGTCCAAACAAAACTCTCCTGTTGGAATGAGAGATTTTTATCTCAAGCCGGGAAAGAAGTGTTAATTAAATCAGTCATTGAGGCGATACCTACCTATTCGATGAGCTGTTTCAAATTGCCGGCCTCCCTCTGCGACAAGCTTGAATCGGATATGGCAAAATTCTGGTGGGGTACTGATGAAAAGAAACGAAGAATTAGTTGGATCTCTTGGAACAGACTGAAGATATCAAAAGAGGTGGGAGGACTTAACTTTCGACATCTTCAATTATTCAATTGTGCTATGCTCGGGAAACAGATCTGGAGACTCCTGTTGAATCCAACTAGTCTCTTAGCAAGGGTGTTACGGCACAAGTACTATAGAGATACAGGACTATTAAAAGCGACTGCAAAACAGGATAGTTCTTATCTTTGGAAGAGCATTCTGTCCAGTAAAGATTTGGTTCTTAGTGGCTGTCGATGGCGTCTGGGCAATGGAGAGAATCTGAAAGCGTACACGGATCCCTGGTTGTACCGTGCGGATTCCTTCAGACCTCTAACGTCGTGCCCGTACCAGTTTAGCCAACTCAAAGTGTCTGACCTGATCACAGAAAATCGAACATGGGATTTAGTCAAGCTAAATCAATTATTTTGGAAGGAAGATATTGAAGAAATCCAAAGGGTTGCTATTCCAAAATACCCAGTTGCCGACAGACTTATATGGCATTTCTCAAATAATGGCAATTATACGGTAAAAACTGGTTATGAGCTGCTTAAACGTCAAGAAGAATTGAAGCAGATAGTTCAAATTGGAAGTTGTTCGAACCCGACCCCAAATTGGTGGACACCCTTTTGGAAACAAAAAATTCCCATAAGAGTGCTCTACACAACTTGGAGAGCTTTTCTGAAAAGCTTACCGGTTCGTGAAAATCTCTCGAAAAAAGGGATAGATCTAGTTACATGTTGTGAAATTTGCAAAAAAGAGAGAGAAGATGAAACTCATCTGTTTGTCTTCTGCCCCTTTGCAAGAACCTGCTGGATAGCCCTCCTTGGCAACGATTTTATTCCGAAAACCCACATGCACTTTCAGATCTGGTGGGTCTCCACCTTCCTTGCAGCCAAGAAAGAAGAAAGATTCTGTATGAGTGTTCTCGTTTGGTGTTTATGGAAGAACAGGAACTCTCTGCTTTTCAAGGGTATCAAAAGAAATCCAGAAGATGTAATAAAGCAAGTTGAAGATTACCTTGTGGAATTTGCAGGAGTTCACCAAGATCTTCAAATGGATGTCACGGCTCAGACTGTTTATCCTCCGGTTCGGCCTCCACCAAAACCGCCGGAGACTTGGGTGATTGTCAACATAGACGCAGCTTGGGATCCCAATCGGAAAAAAGCCGCCAGTGGAGTCACAATCAGATCGGATCTGGGAGTCTTCATCGCCGGAATGGCAAATCCAATCCCCTTCTCAAGCTCTGCGAAGGTTGCTGAAGCTTTTGCCATGAGAGAAGGGATCGATTTCGCCATCAAAAGAGGACATGCAAAGCTCTGGCTGGAATCGGATTCTCTCTCTCTTGTGAGAGAGTTGAACAGACTGAGAGAAGGGAAAGAGCCGGAGGATGTCACCGAGGTACAGAGCATTCTCGAAGAAGCTTTAACTCTCCTCGAGAACACGGAAGAGTTTGAGGCGGTCCACGTATCAAGGAAGTGGAAAACGTGTGCTCACACGTTTGCCAAAAAATCAAGCCACACGTCCGAATTTATTATTGCTATTGCTGATATCCCTTTATGGGCCTCCACTGTTTTGGACACTGATTTAGTGGGCCGTTTTTCTGGCCCGTTGTTTTAATAAATGATTTTTCCTAAAAAAAAAGTATAGTATGGTGGACTTTTTAGTTGGGGTCATTTAAGAATTTGTTTCAATTATAAAATTTCTAGACTGCAATTTTGAAGCGCACCCACTCGCAAAGTCTTCATCAAATTAATAAGCTGACATTCGATTATTTACAATTAAATGAAAACAAGGTGCAACATGCATGCCAACCACAAACTTCATAGCCGGGTACAGCAGAAACAAGTTTTTGATATTGTTTTTCTGTCTGTATCGGACAAAACTTTAGGCATAAGTTCCACCACAAATTAAGATTTTTTAAGAAGTAGTTTAAGGTCCTTTTCGCTTAAACTTGCACCTATACAATCAGATATCTATTCAATTTAAATTTTAGTTTGAGACTAAACTATTCAAATTAACTTAAAGCTTATAGTAATGTGATGGACCAAATCGGACAATTAATTAATACCAAGATCTCCAATTCGAGTGACATTGGCTAGAGAGATGGTTTAGTGGGGCGCAAATCCTATCTGCGACAAATGTCTTCCGTTAATTTTGTTCCTATCATTTCCTCAAAAAAAAAAAAAAAAAGTAATTCAAAATATACCATAATCAAGCAAGAGGAAGATGTTTACTCGAAGCCATCCAAGCGGCCCAAAAATTGGTCCCTCGATCTCTATAAAGATTAAACATCTTCCTTTTTTTTTGAAATAATATAAATATAAAATAAAATAAAATATAATATAATAATATATATATTATTTATATAATAAAATATAATATAATATAATATAATAATATATATATATATTATATTATATTTTATTTTATATTTATATTATTTCAAAAAAAAAGGAAGATGTTTAATCTTTATAGAGATCGAGGGACCAATTTTTGGGCCGCTTGGATGGCTTCGAGTAAACTATTGGGCGGCCCAAGGGAAGGAAAATAAAAATATTGAAATTCCAAAAATATATATCTCTCCACTATTGGGCTTTTAACAAAGTTGAAACTAACGGACCCATAAAAGGGAGAACCTTTCTCCGAAAAAAATTTCTTTATCAAACCCAAATTCCACTCTATGGGTCTTTTAGTTTTCACTCCATAATAGGGAGAAATTTTTATTTGCTCCAAGGGAGAAGGAAATTGCAGTATTTAGAGTTGTCGCGCTGTTTGTGACCATAACATTGGCTATGGATGTCAGAATTACGCGTTCGACCCCAATTCGGAAAGCTTACAAAGAGACTCACAGTTCATTGAGTGGTCGGAAACCCATTGAGGTCCATATTCGACCTCTAAATCCTCTTTTTAACAAGTCAAACGAGCATATTAAGTTATTTCTTTTTACTATTTCGGGTAATATTTCAATTGTTTATTAGGACTTCAGTATTAACCCGTTTTAGGTCAAACTTTAACATGCGTATTTCTTTCAATAAGGCCAATGTTTTGGTCCAGTTTCGTAATTTTATCATAATTTAACAAAATTAAGATTTTAGTTATAATTGTCCGGCTTGTGGACATGTTGCACCAGTTTTGGATTACTGAACATTTTTCAAACCTAGAGAAGATATTCCCCTAATTTTTTTGCCTTTCTATTGTTGCTTCTGCTCCTTGATCACACAATTTGATTAAATTTGGCGCCCGTCATTGTTGTAGAAAGACTCTACAATAGAGTACTGGCACCAAAAGAGGAATATTTCCCAATATAACAAAGTAGAATTAAACTAATAAACTTGCATTATTTCCCTATGAATGCATGATAACTTTCGACAAAACACTCAAGTGAATATTTGCAATGCCTCTACATTTCATGTTTTACTTTAGCCCATTCTTACTCCATCACATAATATTCCATCCGCAATTCTCTGTTCATTAGATAAGAAAATATTGCAATGCATAAATAAAAATATAAACATGTATATGCACGTACATAAAACTAGTTAAAAAAAGTATCAGCACAACTTAACTATGACTAAAAAAATACTAATTCGTTTACCGTTAACACATGAACAAGATTAATGGAAGACTAATGGCATCACAACTTTCAATTGCGGTATATAAATCTAATTCTCGAAACTTAAACGAAAATGTTGAAACTATTTAAACATAAGGGGGGCAAACTGTACTACTCATCTGAAACATATTCGAATAGGGTGCTGATAATTACAGCACAACATTCTATAGTTACAGCACAATTTTCAGTTCAATGACAATTTAACCCTGCTTACTATTTTTTTATATAGAGTTTGTTTATTTCTATTTATACATCTAAAACTTTTATGTTTCAAAAGAAAAAAAAAAATACATCTAAAACTTTTTCTCTTTGGAAATTCAGATTGTGGTACTGTGGTAGCAGTTAGCACCACCATCATATCCATCCAATGAAACTGCGCCGGATCTTATGCTCGCTGCCCATTTCATGTTCAATCCCCCTCTGTTTTCATCCCAAACCAAAATCAACGACGACAACAAACCTTAGTCAGAACACCCAATGAAAGAACACAAAGGAACACACTCAAATATGAACTAAATCAAATCCGAGTCGAGCCTAAAACGCCAATGGTTTCTTCATCGCAAAATAGTCATCTATCTCTTTCCTCGTCTCTTATGCCCATGCCGAACAAAACCCCAAAAAATTGAAAACATAAAACAAAACCCATAATCTTTTGAATATGGGTACAGTGCTGCAAATAAAAATCGATCCCATATATGGGTACGTTGCTGCGAATCTAAACCGGCTTGATGAAGAACTATAGGAGGAGGAGAATTGGCCGCCACCCCTCTATCTCGATCGAATTGGGGTTTTGATCGGTGCATGAGTTCTGACTTTCAGGGATTCGATTATGTGACTTTCGATCCCCAAATATTCTTCCTAACAGAGAGAGAGGGAGCGCGAGCTGACCGAGAGAGAGAAGCAGATTTTTTTTTCTGTTCTTGATACAGACTCGAGAGGAGGCAGAGAGGTGAAGAAAGCAGAAATTAAACCCTAGTAGTATGGGGAATTCGTTTCCTGGTGGGGAATTGGGATTTTTCTTTGTTGCACTATAGTAAAGAAAATTATGCAATCATTTAGTAATTAGGGATAAAAATGTCATACAATGAAAAATTATGTTGTAACTATAGAATATTGTGATGTAATTATCAGCACCCTTCGAATAATATAGGAGAAACAATGAAAATATAAAACTTTGAAGGGGCCGTGGCCTCCACCCTGCCCTCTTTCTTTCTCTCCATCACTGACACGTGTGACATGTTAGATATCTACGTGCGGAAGGGGAGGGTAAGTTATTAATTTTGTTCAACTGGCATCACATATGTAACCGATATCTTGGAACAACAGTCAAGGGTGTCGCTCTCCCTAGCGTCAAGCCGAATTTCTCCCTCGTGTCTATTTCACTTGGTGACATTCCATTAGGAAGTTCCCAATTAAAACAATGTACAAGCTGAGACACCACGAGTTGGACATTAATCATACCTAAATTCATTCCGGGCCCACTTTTATTACACATGTTCAAATGTGAGTGAAATAGAGCACCACGTGGATTTGCTCTATGAGCACCTAAGAATTGCTCCTCTTTGTCCAACCCCGAACGGTATGAACTGGAAATGGCGTCCCTGAAAGTCTATCTCACTGTCAAGAAACCTTTCTGGAAAGAACTCCTCAGCATTTTCCGACCACAAGTTTGGATCCCTTGCCATGGCCCAATAATTCACATAAAGTCTCGACTTCTTAGGGATGTTATATCCATTTGCAACTACATCCTTGATCGATTCACGGGGTGCTAGTAAAGGAGCAACTGGATGGTACCTTAGAGATTCTT
This sequence comes from Linanthus parryae, assembly GCA_023055425.1. Taxonomy (NCBI): domain Eukaryota; kingdom Viridiplantae; phylum Streptophyta; class Magnoliopsida; order Ericales; family Polemoniaceae; genus Linanthus; species Linanthus parryae. The sequence goes on from JALGPY010000030.1 coordinate 1,708,900, forward strand.
TGACCACTAATTGTAAGTATTTGAACTCCCTCAAATCATTCTCGTCCACCATTCTATCTTCACCGACAACACTCTTGATCTCTTCTTGGATCTTTTTCATCACTCTCGGATGCCTCAGAAGCTCTGTCATGATCCACTCAATTGTCAGGGATGACGTGTCCATGGCGCTTAATGCTGTGTCCAATAAAACTGCTATCACGCTGTCATGATCAATCGAGTAAGAAAGCTTATCGGATGATGACTCTTTCATCATTGAGAGAAGCACATGAACAAAATCTCTTTGAGGGGTTTGATTCATGGCAGCCTCTTGTTTATGCTCATCAATGATTCTATCCAATAGTTTGTCAACCGTCTTCTTTAACACCTTGATTCTTCGAGTCAGTACCTGAATCACGAATGAATTGATAAACGTTATAGTTTCCAACAAGTTCACTCATCTACTAGTTCTGATACATAATTTCTTCAACATCTTATTCTGGGAGTTACGTACGCGTAACGCGTGTAGGGTGAATTGCTAGTTAATGGGGTCTGAAGCTTAGCAATTAAGCGGTCGCTTTGGCATTGCTCCGTCACCTAATTTGAGGAGGCGGCCGTATTATTATTTTGCGGCATAATTACATCATTTTGTTAAATTTTAGTATCTTAATATATTAATCAAGATAAAAGATTTGGATAGTAAAACGATATAACATTTTGACTATTCACGGGGTCACTTTGATCCGGTGATTTGGATAGTAAAACGATCTAACATTTTGACAATTTTTTCATAATATTGTAGAGTAAAGGGTCTACCACTGAGCTAGCACCCATTTGTAGCGATAAGAAAACTCATGATGCTGATAGTCTTTTTCTAAAAAACTATTTGAGCGTTGGCATAGCGAGGAATGGTATGAAATCTTTGTTAATATGTTTTAAATAATACTTCCTCCGTTTCTTCTCTTTCTCTACGTTCTGACTTTTGTCACTATTCACGGGGTCACTTTGACCCGGTGATTTGGATAATAAAATGATCTAACATTTTGACAATTTTTTCATGGTGTTGTAGAGTAAAGTTGTTCTACAACATGGTGAAAAAATTATAAAAAATTTATATCGTTTTACTATCCAAATCACCCGGTCAAAGTGACCCAGATACAAGTCAAAAAGTCAAAGCATAGAGAAAGAGAAGAAACAGAGGAAGTAACAATTACTAACGTACTAAGTAAACATGATACGGGTCAACCGTATCATCAACCGTATCTTTATTATTATTTATTTATTTAAGTAATTTTTCGTAACTTAGTTTATTTATTTAATTAGTATGATTAGGTTATATAATTATTTAGTAGATCGGGCCGAGCCCGTTAGATCAAATCATCTAGTTAGGGTTTGTTATTTTCTATTTAAACGTTTTAGTTTCATCATTTTATGAATCAATAAAAAAGAAACAGTTAAATTGTGTGTGTGGGTTAAAAACCCGTGTGTGTGGAGACTTGATAGTTTCTTGAACGACTACCACGTTAGGTAAACCTTAACAAAACACTAAATAGAAACAACTACCAAAACGAAATCTAAAAAAAAAAAAAACAAGTACCAAAAAGAAAATGTTGTACCAAAAAAAACACTCTAAATCGATAAAAAGAAACACTTCCTGGTGAATAATGTTCACACATTCCAGTTGATTGGGACTATGTTGTGAATATATTTATCTACTTCGCCAACACTCGCACACGAGCCACTCGAAAAAAAAAATCGATAAAAAGAATTGGAATGAAACAATATCTTCTTTAATTATCCGTTAAGAAAATTTATGGCAAGTTTGGTTTTCTGGACTATCCGGATTGGATTGGACTGAATTAAATTTTCCAGATAAGGTTGGATTGGATTGGATTAGATGAACTGTAACTAATAATATGTTTAGTTTTGTGCAGTATTAATTAAGCATTAAGATACAAATAGTCCAACCCAGCTAATAGTGAGAAGGGACTAATTTAGTGTATTAAGCACAATCTTTTCAGTATTTAGTACCGATATTAAAATTACTTCACATAAACCAAACGCAATATTAACAAATATATGGACAATATTTAGTTCAATCCCAACTAACACCGCTAATCTTAAAAAATAAAATGTACATGTTGTAACAGAACTCCTCTTTCAGAGCTCTGTCACAAGTTTCTTATAACCTGGGGGTATTCGAGCAAGAACGACGAAACGAAAACAAGAACGAAACAGATATTTAACGTGGTTCACTTATGAATTTGTAACGAACCCGCTAGCTACTTCTACAGCCTGAACCCGATATTTTATTGAGAAGAGAACCCGATTACAATGCACGCCGTGGCCAAAACGACCACGACGGCCACCCGATTACACCCACGCCTGACACACACCAGAGAACCTCCCAAAGCACTAATAATTCCCAAAACTAAATTCATTGTGTGTGTGGTGTAGTACAAAAGGCAAAGGCTATATATATAGTGACTATGGCGGTGGACTTACTTCCAATTCACCAAAGGAAACAACCCACCGCCCCAAAATTAATACCATGCTTTGCCCATTATGATTGCAAGTCAAACTTACAAATCTCTACCTTGGCTTGAATCATCTCTGCAACCCGAAACTGAACATGATGCTTCTCTCCTCAAACCGGAACCGGATGCGTCTCCTAGAAACCAGAAACGAGCACGCCTCCCCAAACAGATGTTCTACAGATGTAAGCGAAACCTGAATAGCCAAATCGTTGCTCCAATTACCATGCGTTCCTATAACGAATGCGCCCGATGTTAATGCACTCCCAAAAACAGAAATAAGTGCTTCACCAGAACCAGACTCGAATACATTCACTGAGAAAACAAGACCGAATGTATTCCCGATGCGCCCAATTGCGCCGGACAGATGCACCATGACAGAATGCCCATATATCGCTACCATACCCGATGCACTTAGCGATGAGTTCCCCAACAGTTGTCATGCCCGATGCGCACCGTATGCCTCAGATGCACCAGATACTCGCCAGAAACAGATTGCGCCAGATGCGAGCTCAATACGTGTCATGGCACACGCTCCAAAACCAGAACAGATGCACGCCAGAAGAAGCTCGTGCATAATGCGTGCTGGAACCAGGATTAAATGCGTGTACCACAAATCTCACGCGCCAGATGCTCCATGTCGTTGCTCCAACTCCAACGAGTTCCTGCAACGCATGAGCCAGAACCAGATTCAATTCACACGCCAGATGCTCCACGTCGTGAGCCGGATCGCGCCTGGACGTCAATCGCCAGATCGACAGGTGCGCGTGAATCGCCAGATTCGCGCTAGTACCGAATGCGTACTGGATTTGCCAGATCCCTTGCACGTCTAATTAGAAGCGCGCCAGATTGCTCTGATAGGAGCCCGAACAGCCCCCTCCACGGGGATTAAGATGGTGGGTGTACCTGCTTCTTTCTCACGGATAGATCGATCTTGATCGCCAAACCAGACATTGTTCTCGGCGGAATCTCAAAACCCAACTCCCGATAGCCCGCTCCACCTGAATCGCGAAACCCTATCTTTGAGTTCCACCAAAATGTGAAACCCTAGCTCTTGGATCCACCTAGATCTTGAAAACCAGGCTCTGATACCAGTTTGTTGTAACAGAACTCCTGTTTCAGAGCTCAGTCACAAGTGTGTTATAACCTGGGGGTATTCGAGCAAGAACGACGAAGCGAAAACAAGAACGAGACAGATATTTAACGTGGTTGACTAACGAATTCGTAATGAACCTGCTAGCTACTTCCACAGTCAGAACTCGATATTTTATTGAGAAGAGAACAAGACTCCTGTTTCAGAGCTCAGTCACAAGTGTGTTATAACCTGGGGGTATTCGAGCAAGAACGACGAAGCGAAAACAAGAACGAGACAGATATTTAACGTGGTTGACTAACGAATTCGTAATGAACCTGCTAGCTACTTCCACAGTCAGAACTCGATATTTTATTGAGAAGAGAACACGATTACAATGCACGCCGTGGCCAAAACGACCACGGCGGCCACCCGATTACACCCACGCCCGACACACACCAGAGAACCTCACAAAGAACTAATAATTCCCAAGACTAAAGTCATTGTGTGTGGTGTAGTACAAAAGACAAAGGCTATATATATAGTGACTATGGCGGTGGACTTATTTCCAATTTACCAAAGGAAAGAACCCCCCCCCCCCCCCACCCCCCCCCCCCAAAAAAAAAAAAAAAATACCTTGCTTTGCCCATTATGATTGCAAGTCAAACTAACAGTACCCTTAAGGTTTAAATCTTATATATTTATTTATTTCGCCGTATCACGGTAGTAGCGAATATCTACTCTTTGCCGAGGTGTACAAATTATGCATGAAAGCACCTCTACTTTCTGAGAACCAATCAAAGCATCTCCCACAGTGCACCAAATCCTATATTTGATAGTAAAATTTGGTGTTTTCGGCCTCCCACAACAAATCATCAAATCACCAAATTACCAAAAATTGGGGATTTTTTTGTAGGCCTCCCACAGTCGTTGACCCTAAAAACACCAAATCAACAAATCCTATATTTAGTGTAGCTTTTGTGAAATGGTGAAGTGCATCTCCCACAGTACCCTCAAATCCTATCCTAAATCACCAAATCCTATTTTTACCATCAAATTTGATGGTAAAAATAGAATTTGGTGTAACCTACACCAAATTTTTAATTAGTGTTTAGGGCATGTTTTCGCATTACTTTCATGGTAATAATATGCTCTAATGTAATAGTGTAGCATTTCATCTTTACAGTATATACGCCATCCGTTTTTCTTCTTCCACTTTGTATAATTTACTTTTGAGCCTTAGCGTGTTACATAATATTTTCAGCATCATGCTGCGGGATGATAACATGAAATAACTAATGTAGTTGCAACAGGTTTGGCCGAACATAATACACTGATGTTAAACTTCAAGAGCTTCAGTAACCTTCTTGTACATATAGGAAAATCATGGTCAAATAGATTAGACTGGTTAATTTTAGAATTTTTGAAGTGTTATTTAATTATTTTACAATTTCGTGTAATATTATTTTGATAATTTTTTTTTGATAGTTATGAAATTCATGATTTGGTGATAAATTTGATGATTTGTTGTGGGAGGCCAAAAAACCCATTCTCTAAATTTGATGAAATGGTGAAATAACTATTTGATGTAAAATTTGGTGAAAACTATGGGAGCCCAAAAGCTCTATTTTTCCACCGAAAATGGTGAAATGGTGTTTTTGAGGGTTAACTGTGGGAGACCAAACCATTTTTCTCCACCAAATATAGAATTTGGTGTAAAATTTGATGTCAACTGTGAGAGATGCTCTAAGCATGCAGTAAACGAAAAACTCTCGAAAAGAACTGACAAGTTTGATAAATTACCGGAATATCAAAGAGCGCTAGGTCGGGAACACAGTCCATTAAAAAGATAGATCCAACCAAATGATATAGCTTGCGAACAGCAGCCATCAGATCAGCACCCTGATCACGTCTGCGCCCAAAAACCATCCTGTAACTCATGTCCTCAATCAGCCTCCGTACAATCTCGCTAAAATCAACCGCCACACCGGGTAGCGTCGCCTTAATGTACTCCACTGCCGTTTCCACCTCCTCCTTCCTCATGTCCTTGAACGATTCAATGTTGGCCGCGCTCACAAGCTCCATTGTAAACAACTTCCTCAAGCGGCGCCAGTGTGGCCCATACTCAACAAAAGCTATGCCCCTTTTCCCATAAGTGAAGTAGTCGTGAGCTTGGGTTTCGGCCCGGCCCACAAAGACAGCGTCGTGGGTCCCGAGAAATTCCTCGGCAGCTTGTGGGGACGAAACTACGATGGTGAGTTTTGAGGCTACCTTTAGGGACATGATAGGTCCGTATTTGAGGGATAACTTCCTCAAAGCACGGTGGGGGAGGGTGCCCAGCAATTCGATGTATTCGGGAGCGGGTAACGCCGGAGGACTAGGAGGACGTTTTTTCCATCCCTTTGTTGAAAGATGGAGGATGAATGACCCGATCGCTCCGACTAGGGTCGCCACTGCAAGGATGGAAAATGTGGAAGGAAACATATTGGTGATGGGGTAGGATCTGCATGTACCTGTAGGTAAAGTGTATATCCATTTGTATAAAAAAATTGGATTATGAACTTTGTTCGGTCTCTTGCATGCATGTGGCTTTTGCGTAAGAGGAAAACATTTGCCAGCATTTAACGTATACTACACTACTAGTGTATCTTGCAAGTGATATGAGCTGAAAGTGCAATTTACTCAAATGTCTATTGCAAAACTTTCTGCACATTGACTCACCCCAACAGGCCTTTTAGTATCACATGCATGAGTCGATCGGGAATGGAGGTCTTGCATGTGCATGGTGCTTCGTTTTTGACTCACCCCCAAAAGGCAGTGTACGGCCGGGCAGTTTCAGATATGCTCGTCTACATATAGAAAATTTTAGATACTCAAAGAGCACCACGTAAGAACGACACTTGGTGCTCCACACTATTCATTAACTGACACATAATCCAGGGATTGCTCGTTTATGTAAGAACATGAGAAGCAATTTGTCAAAATAAAGGATAAAAGACACGGATCACCTCTGATATTTGGATTAAATCATCCCCACAACCTTGACTTTAAAAAAACGACAACATGCACCCCTTTAAAGGAATATTCCGTGGACACTTAGCACCATTCTGTCATGTTCCGCTAAAAAAATGGCGGTTGAATTTTTTCGGACTATATTATCCCTTGTGTTTTTTAGACTTTTTTGTTCATGCTTATCAGCAAGAACACCTATAACATACCCACAAAATTCCCAAAAAAAATCACAAGAATAGACCAAGAACACAAATAACATCAAATTCACAAGATTTTGTCATTAAGAACACCAAGAACATCATGAACACTCCCTTATTTTTTATGTTCCTGTTCTTGGTTAATATTAAGAACACCATAATAGTCATGTAGGTGAGAATTTGTCCCAAAATTGTCACTCTAATCTAGCCTCTGCTCCAACTCAAAGATTTAAGTTTGAAGTTTTTTTTTTTTTTTTTTTTTTTGAAAAACTGAGGGCCATCACCGTCTCTCTCTCTCTCTCTCTAAAAACTCTCTGAAGAAAACCCTAAACACCCAACTCCCCCTTCAGGCGGCGGCGGCTCCTTCATGGTACTGCTGCCCGCCACCGCCACCTGTGATGCTTGTCGCGTCCCCTCCACCCACGATGCCTCCGCCTTTCAGCCATCTCCGCTCCGACCGGCGCAAGTCGAGGCATCTTCAGCCCGTGCTGACCTGAAATCGATTCGTGCATCACCAGTTCTCCGCCAGTACCGAAGTTGAGAGCTCCCCTCTTCGACGTCACAGTGGGACTCCATTCTGTGCCTCCAACTACCCTGCCTCCTCTCTCGCTGCCACCGGCGCCATGGCCAGTGTAACACCCCGTCTTTTTCTAAATAAAATAGACGTATTTTTCATAAAATTTAAGCAGTTATTTTTGGATTATATGACTGGTAGGGGATATAATTGTGACTAGATAATGTTAAATAGTTATGGCTGGGGGTTATTTATTATGTTATGGAAACTAGGAGGGGGTGTAATTGTATTTACCTAGAAACTTACTTAGGAAACCAAAATTGTGTTTCCCCAACATTCTCTCTCTCTCTCTCTCTCTCTCTCTCTCTCTCTCTCTCTCTCTCTCTCTCCTCGTACGTCTCTCTCCCTCTCCCTATATCTTCTCCTTCATCTTCTCTTCGGGCACAACCACCCCCCGAGACTAACACCACCCCCAACGCCACCACCTCTCTTCTCCTCCTCTCTGCATGTTCTCTGTCCCTCTCTCTCTTCTCTCTGTTCTGTGCCGGCGAGAAGCAGCAGCAGCAGCGGCAACAATGGTCGCTGCCACCACCGGAGAACCCACCGGCAAGCCACCACCTCCACCATTATGTTTCTCTCTCTCTCTCTCTCTCTCTCTCTCTCTCTCTCTCTCTCTCTCTCTTTCTCTCAGTCACTCTACCTCCCTGTTTCGATCTCAGACGAAGAAGTAGAAGACAAAAATAGCAACATCAGTAGCAGCGTAGGGCGGCAGAAGCAACCCACCGGCGAGACTCCATTTTTTCCGGCGAGCTTCGAGCCCGCTCAAAACAGAGGCACCCAACCTCTTCCACCCATCCCTCTAACCTCCTGGAGGTCCGACCAGACTCGTGGAAGTCCAAGACGAACCCAGAACTCGCCGGAGAAGCACCGTCAGCCGTCACCGCCGAACGCCACCGACGGGTAGCTCGACCCGCCTCATTTCTTCTCCATTTCCCGCGATTCTTTGACTGGATATGCTCTAAATCTTCCCCTAAAGTCGTTTTCTGTAATCAAAATCATGTTTTAGGACCTTGAATCCATATTTTGATCCGTGAGTTTGAGTGTTCATGCTTGGGGGGTTAAATTGTAATTTTCAGAAAGTATTTTGGGGGGTTATTGTTTCTTTTGCGAAACTTAGGGGGGAGGCAGTTGTCTTTTCAGAAACTTTTGGGGTACTAAGTGTGGTTTTCAATTTCAGTTTCATTAATAGATTAAGTTTTTCTTTAATTTTCTTAAATAATCATTTATAATTAACAACTATATTTTTGGGGGTAAATATTATAGAAGAAAATATAGTTTTAGGTTCGTAAATAAGTTAAATTTAATATTTTCTTGAGAAAAAAGAAAATAAATAAATAAATAAATAAATAAATAAAAGGAGCTAGAATAGTTTATTTTCATTATTAGAGCAAATGAATTGGTATATTGAGTTAGAAGCTCCAATTTGTAGGTGACAGTTTTGTAGGAGAGAGCTACTTCTAGGACGTGCTTGGATTTCGATAAGTTAATATGCCTAGCCTCGTGTGCCTTTCCTTATTTCGTGTATCGCGTGTTTTATTTGTGAAAATACTACCGTACATGTTTATTTGAATTATTTACTTGCTTTTTTGAAAAACTCTACTTTGAATCATCATATGAAAAATGTAAATCCAAAAATAAGAACCTGGAAGAGGAACATCTAAATTCAATTGTGAAATGAGAACGTACCGTTCTAATCACGACTACCAAATTAAGTCGTGTTTACCTAGTTCACGGGCCACAATTATCAATAGTAGCACACAGCTCACTTATTGGTCAAATCTGAATATCTCTCACAATCATACCAATTATTATGAAAATTGCCACACTGGCTTTAGTTGGAGCTCCATACTTGATTTTACATCTTGAAAGAAAAGTCGTAATGACATAAAGTGGAAACTTTTGTGCGTGGGTTTGTACTGTTATGAGATTATGAGGCGCTATGATGCGAACCTCATTTTGGTTATGTTATGGTTATGAGGCCCTATGATGTGAACCTCCATGTGATTGAGTTATGGTTATGGTTGTGCTTTTGCACATTATGAGAAAGCGATTGTGGATTAAATATCGTCACTCCCCGTATCAACTAGTTAGTAAAATGAACTCCTGGACTCGATTATCTTAACATTGAGACAAGTGAAAGTTATCATCTTGAGATTTAAAGTCGTATTGCGAAATACTATTAACAGTACTTGATCCCCAAAGATGAACCACATCATTGGGCTGGAATACGAAATTTGCAATCGTCACGAAGCTTGAAACAACAAACAAAAAGGGTACTCCCACTTGTTTATGATATTTATTAGCGAACTCGTTATTCCTGTCACATGCCTCATAATATGTTTACGTGCTATGGGTGTTAGCTTACTCAGCCGTTTGCTGATCATTTTCTGTAAAATTGCGCCGGTTTTTGCCATTTTAAAACCGCTGGTTATTATTCAAGGCGGGGGACGTTCACGACACATTGCGGGATAGGAAGGCTTGATGCTTAGAATTTCACATAGTTTTATCATTTCAGATGTACTCATAGCTTTTCAAATGCTATCACTATTTATTTTGAAATTGTAATAAATTATGTTTTGAGTTATCGATGGTTGTGCTAGCTACGAACCGACGATCCTTATCCGTTCCCAATTAGGCTCATCACATCGGGCGGAGGCATCTTTCCAAACATACGGCCCGACCACCGTGCGATTTGGGGGGTGTTGCAGCCAGAGGCGATGTCTGCCCTCCACCACCAAGGAAGTCAATGATACCGCCTTTGCTCCTGATCTGCCGCCTCCCTCCCTCCGCCGCCGCCTCCTCACGCGGAGTCATGTAGATGCACGTATGGGGATGTATTTGTGTGCCCCCATATACGACACAATAGGTACTTTGGTCCAATGGTTAGGAGGTTGGTTTGCAAAACATTGATTTTGAGTTCGATTCCTAGCAGGAGCATGATTTTTTGGACAAAAAGAAGCATCACTTATTTAATATACACAATTACCCATTTTATTACAAAGTTGGTATTTTGGTCCAGTGGTTAGGAGTTCGGATTTCAAAACATAGATTTTGAGTTCAATTCTTGGCAGGAGCATTAATTTTTGGACCAAAAAAACACCACTCGAGTTCATTTCTTGGCAAGAGCATTACTTTTTGGACAAAAAAAACACCACTTATTTAATATACACAATTACTCCTTTATTACACTAGCATAATTTTTTTAAAAATTTATACCCTCCCCTTCAAAATAATGTGTGCCCCCCTTCACCAAAATTCTGGCTCCGCCAGTGTTACCAGCTCCCCTCCACCGATCCTACCTCCTGGTTCGGCACCACCATTGGGTCCTGGTCAGTGTCTTCAACTCTCACCCTTCCCCCTCCCCTGTATTCTAGATCTGTACCGAATGTAGTCGTCCCCCCTTCCCCTGGCTGTGGGGCTGCTCCCCCTCCCCCTCGCCTAGGATGGACGCCGGCCTAGGAGAGCCCTCCCTCGGAGCAGTCTCCCCGCTTCCCACAGACACTACTTCGTGCTGCATAAAAAACAGCTCCCGGGTGAGACGTTCTGGACCCCTACTCGACACACGTAGCACCGACCCTTGAACTGGCCTGTGACCGCTGGTAGAGACGGCTCCCTGTTGCGACGGCTTGGTGTTCCGGTTTGACCTTTTCGTGTACGCATCAGCTTTCTCCGGTGAAGTTTTGGATGTACCATGTTTTTGGGTTTTTTTGGTTTTCGATTTTCTTAGGCGTTTTCTGAGGAGTTAGAGGCTCTTGGGCCTACTGGGCCGATTATTTTTCACTTTGGGTAGTTTAATGGGGCCCTTTGAGCTCGTATCCCATTTGGCTGTTTCCGTGCTTCATAGGTAGGGTATGTATTTTGCGAGGAGGTTTGGTTTTTTCCTTGTTGTTCTGTTTCGGGGTATGCCCCATTCGTATTGTAATCGTCTTTCTGATATAAAATCTTCCGTGGCCGTGCCAAAAAAAAAGAAACTGAAAAACTGGAGCTTCCTGTTAACAAAAGGCCATCTCGGCCAGAAGAAGAATTATAGAGCATCAGAAAAAAGCTTTGAAAACAAAGATAAGGAATCGCTGGCACAAAGATGAGCCATAGAATTCTAAGACCCTTAATCTGCCCAGATTTTGGCACCAGAGAAGAGCCTCCCTCATTGTCTACTCTCATCAAATTGAACAGAAGTTCACAAATTTGTCAAACCCAAACCAAGCAAAGAACACAAACCTAGGTCCAGTGCCCTAATTTTGAATTTTTATCAAACCCAAGCACGCCATAATTAAACATCCTCAAATCAAACATGCCCCACCCCAAAATCGAACCCCTCCAACACAATCTACCTCTCACCATACCCCAATTTCAAACTGCAATCTAAACCAAAAACTACCAAATCAAAAATACATTCTTCACCACCTTTTTGGGTATGTACATAAACCCACAAACATACCCTGCAACACAAGACGGAGAGACAGAGAGAGAAACCTAGAATGGGAAGAAGAAGAAGAAGAAGAAGAAGAAGAAGAAGAAGAACAAGAAGTAGAAGAAGAAGAAGAAGAAGGAGAAGAAGAAGAAGGAGAAGAAGAAGAAGAAGAAGAAGAAGAAGAAGAAGAAGAAGAAGAAGAAGAAGAAGAAGAAGAAGAAAAAGAAGAAGAAACAAATTTGGAAATGTCGCCACCGACTCAAAAGCCATGGACGAAGAAGCACCACTAGTTGTTAAGAACTTGGAGAGTCAAATTCATGAGAAGAGATGTACCCAGATCTGGAAAGAGGAAGAAGAAGAAGAAGAAGAAGAAGTGGAAGAAGAAGTAGACGAAGAATCAGCTGCCTAAGCGGCGACACCGACGTCATCCTCCCCTGCCCCCTCCTCCTTGTCCTTCCTCTTCCGGAGAATAGGGCGACTACGGTGGTGACGACGCGCTTTGGAGGACTTCGGGGATGGTGGTGGTGGTGTGGGTTTCTGGTGGCAGCTGGTCTCGCTATAAGAGGTGAAGAGAGAAATGGCCGAAGAGAGAGAGGGATTATGGTTAGAAATGAATGAGAGAGAGGTTATGATAATATAGGGGGTAATTTTAGAACATTTGGGGGGGGGGGGGGTAAAATGGCCTTTTTTCATGCAGTTAGTCAACCGTTAGCCTCCATCCAAAAAAGGTGCAGAGTGTCTTTTTTCAAAAGTCAGGGTTGCTGAGAGGATTTAATCCAAAATTCAGGGGTGGTCAGTGTCTTTTACCCATAAATAAAACAAGACGCCAACGGTATGAGAGAAATATTGTTTTACGGAGATGATCTATGTACAAGACTATCCTCTCACTCGTTTATGCATTTCTCGCCTCTAATTCAGTAACTTATGATACTTTTATCCTTTTTCTTTTCCACGTTATGCGTCAATTCTATAATTGCATGTTAGGAATCAAGAAGAGTGATGAAAAAAAGAACAAGACGAAGAAGAAAACAAAGAATTTAATGTGATTCACCAGTTTTGAGACTAGCTACGTCTACAGCCAAACAATCACAATTTATTGATGAGAACCTAATTTCAATCAATCACAATATCACACATACTACTTAAGGGAAAATTCAACGAGATTTGTCCCGGACCACGTGATTTATGCAGAGAATTAATTATAGACATTCAAAAGTTAATGTGGAAAGTTAACCTGCGGAATAAAATTACCACAGTCCATCCTGATTGGTACGACACGATCCCCAAAATTTTGACTAGCTTCGGACAGTGCTGTGTTCTGAATCTGACTGCGGGACCTATGCCATTGGATCCGTCTCGTCTAGATACACAAATTTTCATATATGACTCGCATTCATCCGATATCTGTAGCTCCGGTTATGTTCCGAAGACCGAATTCAGATCCTGGTGAAAATCAACTGCGGACAAGAAACTTTGACCAGCGGCATCTGGATTTCTACAAATCCGATCGACGCGTCATTTTTTCCCGTCCTTTTGTTTTTTTGGGATCTACAACTTTTGTGTTTTACCAAAAACAATCCAATATCGTTATCTAGGCCTAAACACCCAAAAACCAAATCTGGTGTGTCCTGAAGCCTTCTGACGTATGATCCAAGCTCCGATTTAAGTTCGATGGTGATTTGAACATGAAAAGCTCATTAAGGCACACCTGGGTTTTTCTCTCTTGTGTGGAAAAGATGTAAGATCAATCTTCATCACTTAAGAACTATGGTGGACTATTTATAGAGACATATTACTAACCCTAATATTAGGAATACCCATAATTGCACACAAGCCCCATGTAGGAAAACTTTACATAGCAAGTCCCTCCCTGCAAATTTTAGTGTAGCTTGCAATTAAGTCATAATCATAAGATTTATAATAATACCCATCAACTATAAAATACCAAACATAATCTCAATTTACATTCCACACACTTGAGACTCAAAAACACTTGTAAATCACATGATCACGCTTATGTTGCACTACGTCGGGGACCTTTGGAGAAAATAAATGTATCGGCTCCCAATAATATATTTGAACTCATAATTAAATTCAAAACTAATTATTAATTATGGTTTGCTCTACCATAAAACTATAATTGCACTCCCACATTTATTCTCATCATTATGTATGAGCTCCTGTTATTAATATTAAATCACTCCCCCCGTTAAGATTACAGATACCCGTTAATGCCGATCTACTATAACTAACACTTTTAATCTCATCAACATCTTATGTATTCCCTGATCTAAACCGGTCAATCCTTATTCGTTATGTCTGGTTAGACATAACCAGCTGGCCAGACTTGACATAACAAAACCTAGTGAGCTCCCATGAGGCTACATCATTCTCATACGAGACGTGGATTCCATGATTCGATTAACTTTCACCAAATTCTAACAATCACTATCCAATATAATGAGATTGTTGACTCGCATTTGAATCTCACTCAATATATCAAAATAATGATTAATCAAGATTTGTGTCGACGTAAACAATCATAGATTAAGAGTTTCCAATATTACCAATAACATTGAAATATCATATTATCTCACTTCGGCCAGTCCTAGATTATTATATTTCATATAGCGGTCCTGTTCAACATACACAAAGTATGCTAGTGTCTCAAGTTGAAACTACACCGTTTCGTTGACCAAGATGTGTCACTGTAATGTTACACTACAGTCGTTCCGATGGTTTGTCCAAAGCCATCTAGACTGTGAACCCCTTACTTATATTCCATAAATAACTGACAATCAATCTCGCGCATGTCTGAACTCGTCTGGATGTCCGATTGTCTTAGGTATGGAACATTAGACTTTATAATTCATATATAAATGGAAAATAATAAATTACATTTGCATACTCACGTGTTTGCTAAATTAAGATGCGAAAAGTAATCAATTAAGAATTATTAATTCAACAATTGATATGACTTTCTGAATACAATTCCCAACAATCTCCCACTTATTCTCGAAGCCATAAGTTAACAATCTAGAAACCCTTCATAATCGGAAGTTTGAATCTCTGTGTAGACTTTGTACGTGATAAACTAGCATATCTACACTAAATCTTCTCAGATACCCAATTATGATTTTATCACAGTCCACTAGTGTTCTTTCCTCGTAAATGACTTATAACTGTTATCCTTGCTACAAGCAAAATAGTTATCCTATCAAATACTAAATATAGGCTCCCTCTGTTAAGGCACGAGGAACTGTCTTTCCCACTCCATCTAATCACGTTTTCTAAACACTGATTCTCAGACAGATAAACTCCACACGCTATAGGCAATAACGTTCTCTTGGAGTCTTTGCATACTTGAAACATGAAAGAACTTTACTGTTATAAGCAATAACGTCCGATTGTCGTAGGTATAGAACATTGGATTTTATAATGCATATTTATATGGCAAAATGATAAATTGCATTTGCATACTCACGTGTTTGCTAAATTAAGATGTGAAAAGTAATCAATTAAGAATTTATTAATTCAACCATTAATATGGCTTTCTGAATACAATTCCTAATGGCTACAGCACACTTGTTTATAGCTATGAGGCCCACGACCTACACCCATATATATGCCTAAACTACTGACTTGTGCCCAAAGCAACGCTCAAACGTATCCAAAATCGAAAAGGAAACAATCGAAAATTAATTGTCATACCAAAACCAAGTTGGATGACCTGTGTCAGCAACCAACTAGGTCGTACGACCTTTGTCACCAGGTCGCACGACCTACTCCTGAACTCCGATGGCTAGTTTGTCAATTCTAAGCTAGTGTTTGGATCACCCAAGTCATTACATTGCATAAGACAAACAAAGTCTAATATTTTTAATACTGTGACGAAGTCCAGTACCACTCTGATTCTTCTCTTCCCCATCATGGGGACGTTTTACAGTATTCACTGGGTCACTTTAACCCGGTGATTTGGATAGCTAAATGATATAATTTTTTGATAATTTTTTCATGATAATGAAGAGCAAAAATTGTTCTATAATACGGTGAAAAAATTATCAATAAATCCTATCGTTTTACGATCCAAATCACCCGATCAAAGTGACTCAGATAGGAGTCGAAAAGTCAAATTGACGAAGAAAAGAAGAATCAGAGTGGTATCCAACAAAAGATACGACACAGCTATTCGACACAGCGAGGTCTTGATTTGTTTTGACTCGCTTAATATTAAGGTACCGTACCAATGACATCTTTGACTGATTGACAATGAAGAGTAACATGGCGAGGGACCATAGAGACCGGAGGAGGCCCAGAAAGAACTGAATAGAAAACACCGAGATAAATCTATAAGAAGTAAGTATTAATTTGGTTTGGAATATCTAATAGAAAGTACTTTATTAGTTTGGCTTGAAATATCTTGTTACAGAAGAATGCACGAGTTGCTCTATAATGATACTACACATATCTTGTTACACAGGGACGGAACCACAGCTAAGTGAGCATGGGCTGTGGCCCCCCCTGAGATTTGTACTACAAATAGAAATATAGATAGGTTCCACTGATAAAGTCTAAAGATTTAGCATATGGCTTCCCCCCCTCATATTTGATTATCTTTAATATTAGTGCAAACTTTATCAATAAATAGGATTTGAAATTGTTACCATGGGTGACTCACTCAGAATTACGATATTTAAAGTCATTAGTTAATACTTTTTCTTGTCACCAATGAGGTATTGATATCAAAGTTCCTTAAAAGTTTCAAAATTACGTTAATGACTAGAAAGATTCGTATTAAGACAAAGAAAAAATTGCTATTGATGTGTTTCTTTTTACCTTTGGCCCCCCCTAAAAATAATTTCTGGGTCCGTCCCTGTTGTTACAGAAGAAAACGCGAGTTAATCAATGGTGGCACTATAGGAAAGCAGGATGCAACAGCGCCTAAATCCGCCGGTATAGGACCTGAAAACCGTCGTCCAGCATGCCCTTGCAGTTTGCTTATTGACGGTAGAACCCCGAATCTGCCGGCGCATAACAGTCGGCACAACTTCCGAGCGAGCACAACTGCCGGGGTAGCAACTAGCAAGCCTATTGCACCGTCTATGCGCAGTTGCGGCGCCGATATAGCTCCCACTCAATTTGTGCAAAGCTGCAATTTTACTCCACAGTATGTCTATTGAATGTAATTTAACCGCCACTAAAATTAAATAATAACCCTTATTGCATGTGATTTTTTAATTGGCATTTCATGTCTTTAAATTTTAATCATCAATATAGAAAATTATGGATCTACCCCTACTTACATCCGTTATCTTAGTTAACAAAAGTACAGTGTCCTCGATCCCTCAACGAATCTTTTTAATTTTGCCTATTTTCTCCGCTGCATTAATTGCGTATATGAAGTATCGGTTAAGCGTGGTCATGAGGGCCAGAAAAAAAAACAGTTCATAGGCTTGATGAAAGTAAACTGCCTCCTAGAAGTTCCAAAATCTCCATTTTTAATATTAATGCAATAAGATTTTGTTGTGAAATTGAAGAAATAAATCCTTTAACTAAACAATGGGCCTACATTGGTACTTGAAACACCACCACTTATGAGCTATATTAGGGCCTCGTTTGGGTAAAATATAAGAAGGGATGGTAATTATTTGTTACTTTCCCCGTTCTCTATCTAACCCTCATTTGCTTTTTGCCCCTATTATTTATCGGGTCATTTTGATAGGTGATTTGATTAGCACAACAATACAAGAATTTGACAATCTTTTTATGGTGTTTTACTCTACAACGTCATAAAATTACTAAAAAATTGTAACGCTTTGCTATACAAATTGGTCAGAGTAACATAGATACAGATAAAAAGTCAAAGTATGTAGTTCGACATAAAACATATGTAATATACGTTTTATTTCAAATCTCGTGTTTGAGTTAGTAATATGAAACATGTATCCCACTTTTGAGTTGAGAGTAATGAATGAGTGGAAATGAAGCATGTATATAAATAGGACTTCAAGCATAAAACTCCCATGTAATATATGTTCGCTGATAGCTTGATACATGTACTATGAGAACTGACAGATAGACACAACACAGTATTAATGTTACTAACGTCGCGCTCCAACAAGTAGACGACGGTTATGAATATTGTTGCGCGCAATATGTGTAAAATAAAAAATGTCGGTATAAGATGTCAGTAAACTTAATAATGTGTGAGAATTGCTTGTCAATTCTCATAGTGTATGCATGTATCGCATTGTCAACGAACGTATGTTGCATGAAGGTTACGTGTCAAAAGTTAATATGTGTATGTGTGTGTATAAAACGTTGTAGCTCAAAATTCCATAATCTTACCTTGCTTTCTATCATTCTAATCCAATTTCATACCGCTGTATATGTCATATCCTGCCATTTCTTATCATGATCCAAACGAGGCTTGCGAAAGAGTAAAAATCAAACAAAAGAGAAGACCATAAGGATTACTATCAATTAATTTAGGGTATTTGAAACAGGTCACGCAACATGTGGACGAATAAGGAAGTTAAAGTGTTGCTCGGGGGGGGGGGGGGGGGGGGGGGGGGGGGGGGGTCGATAATGAAGTCTTTAAGTAGCCTTGATTTCTCGTCCCGCTTCTCATTTGTAGCTAGGTGCCTAGGTCTCTCTCTTTCTGCTATATGATACGTTTCTGGGTCATCATTTTCTTGTTTGCAAATGATTTCTGGTAAGAATGCATGCCTGGGTATTGTATAGGTTTCTTCTTCTGCTGTTTGCTGCTGTTAGTTCTTGATTAATTTGTCTTTGTCTTAATTTCTTGGATTTGAATTGCGACTCCTTTGTCCTCATGTTGGCTATTTTTTTCTTATGAGGTGATGAAAATCTCAATTCAGAGTCTTACCAAAGTCCGCGACTACCTTTTCTTACATTTTTTTTTTCTGAAAATGCAGGTGATCAACACTTTTGTCGAAGAGCCCGTTTGGTAATATTTTCTTAGAAAGTTGATTTTTTTATATGCCAAAAAAAAATTATTTATGTGGTTCATAAATTATTTATCTGTTATGTGGAACAGTACCTGTTTTTCCGCCGCAACTTCTGAGAAGGAGAGGAGTTGCTTTTCCAAATATGTTTTTTTTTATAATTTTATTAATAGACATTTTTATTCATGCCGTAACAATAATTCCAAAATTACCTATCTATTAGCATTATATTTTTTTATTGTCAGTTCGACATTTGCAAGTTGCAACAAGTCTAAAACCATTGCAACTCGGGCGGGCCGGACAGGTTGACACTCTGTCCTTGCCCAAACCTGGGTTCTGTCGAGGCTGGAACAATAGTTGTGTTTCCGCCACAACTTCTGAGAAGGAGTGGGGTTGCTTTTCCTAATAACTTCTTTTTTTTTATAATTTTATAATAGACATTTTTATTCATGCCGTAACAATAATTCCAAAATGACCTATCTATTAGCATACCTTTTTTTATTGTCAGTTCGACATTTGCAAGTTGCAACAACTCTAAAACGATTACGATTGCAACTCGGGCGGGCTAGACCGGCTGACACCATGTCCTTGCCCAAACCTGGATTTTGTTGAGGCAGGCTTGGCCCAGCCTAGCGCGTGTTAGGAACACCGCTAGCCCGTCCAAACCTAAATCCCCACAAATTAATCCGGAGTCGGGCAGAATTCGGGCAGGCCAATTGAACTTAATAATTTTAAGCTCTTCTGAAATTATCTTCTTAAAGTTAAATTAATAATATAAAAGAAGTACTTAATGTTTGCATTTAAACATTTTTTTAAAGTTGAAAATTAATGACTATACATTGCTTGATGGAATTCAAAAATTATCCACTTAGGAGTATTAAAAGAAAGAACAATTGACACTTAACTACCATGCAATTTGACATTACTGACATTTGATGCACGCAGTTTTAGATTTGACACTTAACTACCACACAGTTTGATATTACTGACAACTTTGGTGCACGAGTTTCAAAATTAACACTTAACTGCATGCTATATGCAAATTACTGGCACTTTAAAAATCAACCGACATCAATGAAACCGTTATCGAAATTCGAGCAGATGGTCGGTAATATACATACAGCTTGCACGTAAGTGTCAATTTTAGAACTGCATGCATCAAAGTGTCAGTAATGTCAAATTGCATGGTAGTTAAGTGTCAATTTTAAAACTGCGTGCATCAAAATGTCAGTAATGTCAAATTGCATGGTAGTTCAGTGTCAATTTTAAAACTGCGTGGATCAAAATGTCAGTAATGTCAAACAGCATGGCAGTTAAGTGTCAATTGTTTTAAAAGAAATAACAAATAAACGAGTATAAGAATAGAAACGTTATTAAATTCATCACTAATAATCAAAAGAAAAATAGTTGATTCAAGCTAAATGTGTTATATAACTTTATTCAGACATAATATTTGATAGCTAGGTAGTGATTGTACAAACAGGGTAATTCAAACTACCTGGTCGCTTAATACTTGTACCCAAGCCCAACCTTAATTACAATTCAGGCTGAGAGAGTTTCTGTTCAAACCCGTCCAAATTACTAAAAACAATTGTCCAAGTCCTATTTTAGTCTGTGCTGGACTCGGGTTAGTCGGATTCAACACGTCTTAGCATCTCCAATGGTAAAACCACAAATTAGCTAAATTATAACTAGTATGAATTTTAACTAAGTGAACTATTTAGTGTTTGCTCCAATGATGTCATATATTTTACATAACTTGTAGGTATGAAATTATAAAAATATTTATTTATTAAATTAAACTAGGAGAGAGATAGACACAAAAAGTTTAACTTCCTACTTTCTAGCTAGCTACTAGTAGAGAGCGGGATACATAATATGTAAAATATTGAGTCATTTAACTAGACCATTGGAGCTTGTTATTTCTTCTAATTATGTAAATTATAACTAAACTAACTTTTTAACCTAACCATTGGAGATGCTCTAAAAACGATAATTACCAAACTGAAAATGCCAAAAATGTTTTTCCAAAACAGGCTATACACATGAAGTCTACTAAACAAGTTTTTTATGCCAATTTTCACAGCAGTTTTCTCAAATGTTACAACATTCCCCAACTAGTCGGAAATGGCCCATGTAGAACTTTCGGATCATGTTCTTGAAGTTTTGGTAAATTGAGTCTCACGTATTGTTTGCAGATTCAATCCTTCATTTCAGTTCAGATGTAGAGAGATGGATATTAAATTAGAACTTCATTTCAAGTGCAAAAGGGCATTCCGTTTCTGTATGATTGTGAAGTGAAACCTTCATGTTTCTTTCTCGTGGACTACATTGTCGACTGACTGAGGATTTTATTTATTTTGTTTATGTTGAAGTTTGCCATTGAATTACAAAATGCTGGGAAACATAATTGTCTGGTTGAGGAAGCTGTTTAGGAGCTGGGGTCTTTATCTGCGGAGATTTTTATTCAGTATTCTATCCGTCGGTCCGATCCCTGCCCACATTGCCTTTATCATGGACGGGAACAGAAGGTATGCGAAGAAGAGGAACCTGGAAGAAGGGGCTGGTCACAAAGTTGGTTTCTCAACTCTCCTCTCCCTACTGGAACATTGCAATGAATTGGGGGTGAAGTACGCAACAGTATATGCTTTCAGCATAGAGAATTTCAAGAGGTCGCAGGAAGAGGTTCAACGAATCATGGATCTAGTGCTGGAGAAGATCCAAGGGTTTCTCAAGGAAGATAGCATTGTGAAAAAATACGGAATAAGAGTTTATTTCATCGGAAACATGAAGCTCATGAACGAGGACATTAGATCCGCAGCTGAAAAGGTCATGAAAGCCACCGCCGACAACAAAAGGAGCGTGTTGTTAGTGTGTCTTGCCTACACTTCTTCTGATGAAATTGTACGCTCGGTGCAAGAGTCGTGCGTTGAGAAATCGCGTCAGATCCAAGCATTTGGTCATGGTGGTGTGATCGAAGTTGGTGATATTGAGAGGAACATGAACATGGCTGTAGCGCCTGATCCAGATATCTTGATCCGGAGTTCAGGAGAGACGCGTCTCAGCAACTTCCTTCTTTGGCAAACTTCTGGCTGCATCTTGCTTTGCCCCAAGGCACTGTGGCCGGAGCTGGGATTGTGGCACCTGGTCTTGGCGGTACTGAGTTTCCAGAGGAATTACGCCTACATCGAGAAGAAGAAAAACAAGCAGGTTTAACCTGTCTTACCGGTTTCCTAAGAAATTGTTATCTTCCAGTTCTTGTTGCAACAAGTTTGGCTTCTAAGCCTCCAGATAATATGACATAGTTCTTCTTGCATTATGTAGTGTAAAGTTCCAAGTGGAGCAAGTGGTTAGCTTTTCCTTTTTTTTTTTTTTTTTTTTTTTTTTTTTAAACTATTTTCTGAGATGAGCTTTTGATCAATTTTTCTCTCTAATTGGGTTTTGAATAATTTACGGTTAGGACTTCTTGAGATCTAATTATCATCATGTTAGAAACAGTTTTTCTTTGTAATTGTTTCTCCTTTAAACTCAAAAAAATATTTTAGGATCTTGCTAAAAGGTTAGTTACGTCTTTTGTTTACCTGTTATTCTTATTTTTAAATTTAGTGTCTGCTACACATACGTCAAAGTTGTCATTTTTAGGTAAATATGTAGCCATAGGCAACTGTTAACATTGACAATCCTATAGTAGTATTTTGCATCTAATCATAGTTAAAATGTCTTTTAAAAACTAATATTATGAAGGGGAAAAAACACCAATAAAACACCCCATTTTGAGGCGATCGACTCCCTCGGGAATTCAGTCGGCCACCGCCACCACCTCGGTGACCGAAGCATCCGCCACCTCTCTGACCGGAGGGGTTTCGACCGCCACCCCGCTGAAGATAGAAGGTGGTAGGGTTAGAGAGATCTGAAATAGGGACTTGAGAAACACGCATCTGTTCTTTAGCCTTCAAGAGGACATGGAGTTCTTTAAAGGGGATCAGGACCGAGTGAACACGCAAAGAGGATATGAAGGAGTTATACTCCTGTGGTAGGCCATTAAGGGCATAAAGAAGAAGATCCTCATCGGCGGTGTAAACTCCGGCAACAACAAGTTTGTCGCGGATAGTCTTGAGCTTCTGCATGTATAGATCTACTGAATCAGAATCCTTTTTGAGAGTATGAAACTCATATTTGAGAGTGATAACATTAGACCTCGTCAAGGAAGCATAGCGGCGTTCAAGAACAAGCCAGCCCTCGCAAGATGTTTGAGATCCAATCACGAGTGTGAGGGATTCTTGAGACAGAGTAGCATTAAGGATGGTTAACACGGCTTGATCTTGGAGCTCCAAGCCGTAAACGCCGGATTGACCACCGGAGAGCCATCAGGGGACAAAATCGTTGGCGGTGGACAAGAAAAAGTGCCATCTAAGTAACCGTATGGAGTATGTGTTCGAAAAATAGAAAAAATTTGATGCTTCCATAAGACAAAATTGGAAGAATCGAGTTTAAAGGGAAGCAAATTGTGTATGTTTGAGAGAAGATAGATCGGCTGTAAAGTGTGTGAGGTATTGGCAAGAGCCATTGAAGGGCTCTGATACCATGAATGGAACCTTTAGGATTTCATTGAGAGAGATGAAAGAGAGAGAGAGAGGCGGAAGATAAACAGTATATTGTATATACATAATCGATCGAGACAATACACAAGCACATCTTATATAGTTATGATCTAACGGTAGGATTTGTAAATCGAACAGTAGGAAAAGATTAGGATTGGTACAGAAATAGGGAAAAGACATGAATACCCTTAAGAGTTTACAATAAAATTAAAAGAGACCGAGCCAACTGTGTTGGGCTTTCCGAGACTGAAATGGGCTTCAAGAGTGATGGGCTTCACCGAGACTGAAATGGGCTTCAAGTATACTCATTGGGCTTCAGAGTGATGGGCTTCACCGAGGCTTTTGGGCTTGTTTGGTAACTCTGTTAATATTCATCTATTGATTATCACCATCTCCCTCCTCTTACTCCCTGTACACGAACACAATCATCAACTAAGCACCAGTAGACCTTCTCTGACTTCATATTGCAGACCGTGTCTCCACAACGAAATCTCTGTCTCTAACAAAATTCATTACCGTTTTCAGATATGGACATTCATTTTTCAGATAAGAACTAAAACTTGTGAAGCCGAATCTGTAATCAAAGCGTCAAATCTCCAATCTTCGTAACCTTAACACCTATTGCTCAATAACACCAAATAATAGTGAACAACTCCTTATGAAAATTCGGTCAGTTTCAACAATTGGAGCACATCAAAATTGAGGGGTCAGCTGCAAATTCGCCCACCACACGATTCTCACCGGAGGTAGCCAAGTTCGGTTTTGCAAAATCATCCTTCACAGCGGGCGTCTATCCGCTATTCAGAAACCATTTCCTTGAAGAAGACAACCGACGACGAAGCTCCTTGTTGGGTGCCGTCCGAAACCGCCACTCAGTTGGCCCCCAGAATTCTAGATAGGGGAGAGAGAAAGGAGTGTTTTGAGAATTGAGATTGGTAATTGGAGCAGAAAGATGGGTGAAAATATTAAGGGCTAAATTTGTTGCCGAAAAATATTGTCCTAAATCTATACGATGTTGTGCAGTAATTATCTTCGCCCTATTTGTAGGGAGCAGTTTCTTGAACAAACACAGTATTCTCAAATTATAACACTAACTATTATGCAGTAAGAGTAATAAGGATAGCAGTTAGGTTGGTAGCTCAAGTGATAGAGCGTTGGAAGCCCCTGCATGAGGCCCCGAGTTCGAACCCGGTTGACGACAAAAACAATTTCTCAAAAGAAAAAAGAGTAATAGTGATAAGTGGCCCATGGCCCACTCTCGTAGCCAGAACGATATCCCAAATGTGATGTGGCATTCCACATCAACACATTGAGAGGGGAAAATGTGAAGCACATTATTCTTTTTTGTTTGTTTTCAATTACATATCTTTTCATTCTAATTTGTTTTGGTTTCTTGTCTTTTCTTGTTATTCTTTTCATTCATCAATTTTGTTGATATGGCATGCCACGTCACATTCAGACAAACGTTCTGGCTACAAGAGTGGAATAATTATCATTACTCTATGCAGTAATGACGATAAGTGCGTCACAGTGTCGTGCTCCAGTTACACTGAAATCTAATACATGCAATGCATCGTCACATGTAGTATTAGATTTCATAAGTAAATGTATACAGTTGCTCCCATTTTCTCATAAAAATAATAAGGGGGGAAACAAATGAAGGGAAAATAAACCTTGCGAGAACACTTGACCGTCACTGGAGGCTGTTACTCTCCACTTCTGGAACAACATTAAGGTCGAAGTCACCGACCACTGAAACACCGTTGAGGCCGTCATCTCCACCCTTGACGGCGTCAGTTCCCTCCCGAGCATCCGCTTCTAACGACGTTTTACACGTCTCCGTCAACTGACGGCTCTCACCGCCGCAACTAACGGCTGACTTGTTCTTCTGGAAATACTTCACGGCGAACTGCATCCGTCGCAGGATCGCGAAAAACTCGTCGACTTCCTTCTCCTCCACCGCCACCGCCGCCGCTTCCACCGTATCCGATCTCTGCTCCGCGATTATCGGCATCCGTACGCCTTCCACCCTTTTCCTCTTTCTTTCCCCATCCATCGCGAAACTCTCTCTAAGCTTCGATTCTCTCTCTCTACAGAATCCTATAGGTATAGAGTCTCTCTGTTGTTCTGGATTATCGCCAGCTCTGACCTTTTACCGAATTCCAGATTAATTTTCAGCCGTTGGATGGAAATGATCATGTGACGTTTCCAACGTACTTCGTGAAATTGTTGGGTAATCACCCCCGATCGTGATCCTTCATGATGCCGAGATCTCACCTTCCAGACGCGTTTGGTGTTGAACGTGTGATTTACACGAACAAGATGTTGTTGACTATTGGGGCGTGATACTTACGTGTGAGATGAGGCTTGGTATGCTTCCAGTGGTACTAACTTTGTACTTTTGTTTGTGATTATTCGACGACGACGACGGATGTGGGGCTGCCAGTGGTCAACTATTCAACTACACTGTAGGCTTCGTTTGGTTTGGCTTAGGTAGCGTTTGGTAGAGTGGGTTTTTTTGATTTATGGTTTAAAAATCAAATGCATTATCAAAAGTGTTTGTTTGTACTGATTTAAAAGTCAGTTTTTAATTTAAGGCTCTGCTTTCCTTGAATCTTTTTCAGATAACTTCTTTATCTTTTTTTAAGACTAAAAAAAGGAGAAAAAGTAGATTATTTTTAACTTCAATTTTTGTTACTTTTTACTGCTAAAATCTCTATTTTAGGAGATAAAATAGGAGCAAAGTAAGCAGTCTTTTTTTTCCAAAACTAAAATTAAAACTTTTTAGAAAAATTAGTAGTAGCAAAGTTTAAATTTTAGTTTTGGATAAAGTTTTAATTAGACAAAGAAAAAGTTTAAAAGATTCCAGAAAAAGTTACCTGAATTAGACAAAGAAAGCAGGACCTAATTTTTTTGTCCTTTTGTATGGCTGAAAAAATCAATTTTTTTGTGGTTTTTCTTTTGGTTTATATCTATGACACAAATACAATATTACCCTCGCATCGTAGGCGTATTAAATTGAAAATTGTCTCTTATTTTTAGTCATCGAGGTAATTTAAAAGATTGCACAAATTTTTTCTATACTTTTGTCGTAAATTTTTTTCCACAAAACTCAGTTCTCGCATATTTCGAACAATACATTTTATGTGCAATGTTCTTATTTTTTAGGATCAACAATTTTGTGGTGTTTTTCCTTAGTTGAGTATTTTTTTTTTGTTAGTTACTCAGCGTGGCATGGAGTGTGAACAAATTTCATGAAATCGTTAATTTTTTGAGAACTTAAGTATGGGAATTTGATTTTTTGGATGTCACAATACTGTTAATTTGTTCTTCAATTTGTTATTTTCATGAAACCGCTTAAGTTCATGAAATCGTGAATTTTTTTTTCATTGCATTTGTTCTTCTTGAATCTTTAAAAGAAAAATAAATGGAGTGTATATTTGTCACTTAAGCTACATCATCTAGATTAAAAACCACTAGCAAACACATTTCCCCAGCTTTTAATCTAGTTTAAAACCCACCAAACACACTGGTTTAAACAGAATCTCTAAAAAAACAAAACAAAAAAAATCACCACAATTTAAGAACCAATTTTTCCACCAAAAACCGTTCTACCAAATTCACCTTTATTGCATGTTTGGTATCCCTGTTTTTAATCAAATTTTTAAACTCATTTGATATGCCTTATTTTTTGCCTATTTAAAAATAAAAACATGCTGAAAAAAACTTTTTAAAAAACAGCAGATGTGACATTTTTTGGTGTTTTTTTCATACTGTTGGTTTCGAAAGACATTTCAACTATGATTAGATGCAATAAAATATCAACTATATGTCGGTATTGTACATAAAAATAGTATTCAAGCAAATTAACATTGAAATTTAGTAATTTTGCTACATTTGTTTTTTATTATAAACATTGTTTTTAAACGGATATCAAAACGAGTTTTTTCAACACGTTTTTTTCCACTGTTTTTCTTGTTTTTAAACAGATAACAAACAAGCTCTTAGGGTGCATTTGATAAATTGGTTGCCTTTAGTTTTTGATTTTTTTACCAATTTTGTTTGAAGTGTTTATTTTGACTAGTTTGAAAATTAAAGTTTAAATTATTTTTTCCAACTTTTGGCATCTAAAATAACAAGTTTTTGTTTGGGAGGGGGGGGGGGGGGGTGACTCACATTTTTTTTCAAAGTTACATGTAAGTCATGTTTGGGTAACGGATAAGGAGGGCGGATAAGATAAGTTATCCCTCCCCTTTTTATCAGGTGTTTGGGTGCCGATAAGGGAGGGAATAACTTATCTTCCCTTATGCTGATAGAGTTTTTTCTGAACAAATTTCATACCACTTAGTAAGCTCGGTAAAAAAATAGAGCATATGAGGATGATAGAAAGTTGACAAAAATACTCTCACACAATATCAAATTTCCTACCATTACCACATTTTTAAATTCGAGAATTTTGCTACTAGTTCAATTTTTTTTTTGAAGGGGTTTTGTTCATCTTGCCAACTCCTAGGGGTGTACGACTAATGGTGCATCTGATTAAAAAACGGACTAATGGTGTCAGCTAGATCTCGTTTGAACGGTTGATTAATCATTTCATTATTTTGTAAATCATCATTTTATTTTTTCATTTTATTTGGGTGTGCTAACTAGTGTTTCTGCTCCACCATGATCTAAATAGTGTAAAATTTCTGTTGATCTTGATTGTCTTGAAAAATTCAAATGAGTTTATAGCACGTTACTAATGTGACATTGATTGATCACATAATGAGTTTATCGACTTATAAATAATTAGATATCTCTCCATACTCCGACCTCACAGTCTTTAAAGTTTTGGCGGTAAAATTACTACAAATAATATACGTAGTTATTAGGAATAAATTGGTTGGTTTCACAAACCGAAATGAACAATTTGGTTCTAACACAATCAGGTGTCTGTAATATAGTTAGTAGTATGGCGAAATCATGTATGAATTTATACGGACATTTGTGAAATGTCGAACAATTTCAGTGATCAAATTTAAAAGTAGACATTTTACCAAAAACAATTACAACACTGAAGACTGCCTTCCGCAACTCAAATTTTCGTTCCAACAATGAACATCATTATGTGATTAAAAAATAAGGATTCGGAGATGTTCAATTATTTGATTTGGAGCCTGTCTGGTAATGCTTTTGTTTTCTAGAACGATGCTTTACAAATGCCAAAGTAGTATCAGTACGCCTGGCACATTTTTATACATTTTCCTAATTAATTTGTAATATGTATTTTGTATACAAAATGACATTAGGGTATAACAATAATAATAATAATAATAATAATAATAATAATAATAATAATAATAATAATAATAATAATAATAATAATAATAATAATAATAATAATAATAATAATAATAATAATAAAGACAAGTTAGAGGGAAGGTCATTGGATAGCATGTGATTCACTGAAAAATCAAAGATGAAGGTGGCATCGAATTCAAGGACATTGAAGATTTCGACATTTCTCTTCTATCAAAACAACTTTGGTAGCTCCTCTTAACCAGTTCGTTGGTAAGTAGAGTGTTTAAGCATAAATATTATCGTAATTCAGATATATTGAGTGCAGTTTTGTATCAAACTGTTCATATGCATGGAGGTCAATTTTTTGTTTGAAAAGCCTATTATGAGCAGGGTCAGATAGATGGTCGGCGACAGACACATTATTTGCCCTATGCAAGAGCCATGGATCAAAAGAGCACACTCACTCCAACCGATTGTGGCCCCGTGCATTGTGGCAACTGCAACAACCCCCTTGATCCGGCTCGGACAAGACCGGGAGGGCGATGCTAAAAGTAACGGCAGAAATCGAAAGCACAACATCCCAAGATATATTACATACTACTAAACATTACAACACGTTCTTAAGTATTTCATACGTTTCTATTACACATTATTCTTACACTATTCATACTAGCTTACAACTTGTGACAGAACCTCCTTAGTGAGTCTCCTATCAGAGCCAGGTTGTTGGATCTCGAATTGGTGATGAGTGATGTCGAACATGATGAAGATTGATTGTTTTGATGTGAAGAATGAGTTTAGCTTGTGGCAAATCAATATACGTGCTTTGTTGAAGCAACAAGATCTGTGGTTGCCACTAGCTAACAAATAGGGCATTGACAAGACCACCTCGGAGTTTGTGAAGATGGAGGAGAAGGCGCATTCGACGATCTTGTTGTGCCTCGCGGACGACGTGATCACTGGGATTGCAGATCAGACCTCGACGGCTGGTTTATGGAAGAAGTTTGAGGATCTCTACGCAAAAAAATATGTGGCCAACAAGTTGATGTTGAAGTAGCGGCTCTTTGGTCTTCGGATGGTTGAAGGTACGCAAATTGGTGATCACCTAGACAATCTCAACACTATTTTGCTTGAATTGCGCAAAAGTGACGACTACTGTTAGTGATGTTGATGCGACTTTGATCTTGTTGGTGTCTCTACCTCCTTCTTTTGAGGGTTTCGTCCAATCGTTTGTTGTTGGGAAGGAGACGATAACCCTAGAGGAAGTTCGTTCGGCTTTTCACACAAGGGAATTGAGGCACAAGGCGTCAAAGTTTGAAGATCATAATGGTGGCGCAATCATGTTCAAAGGAGGAAAGGGTAAGGGAAATCGGAACTATGGTAGATATGACTTACCATTGGACGTTTGTGCGTTTTGTCGTGAGAAGGGTCATTGGAAACGGAATTGTCCCAAGAACGAAGGATCCGCAGGGTTTGTTGTTCAATGTGGAGGAAAAAAGTCCGAGGACGACTTCGTTCTCTAGGTCTCATGTGCAAGCTTGGGCTCCAGGCGTAGGAGCATTGGCGTGTGATTTGTGACACGCGGATTGGTTGTTTGAGTGATTGCATGTTATTGGGCATGCATTGGTTGTTGGCATGTTATTGGGCATGTCTCGTTTTGCGTCTTGGTGCGGTAAAAATTGGCGGCGCAATTGGCATGACTTGATTGATGGGCACTTTTCTGTTAAGTGTCATGTAACGACGTTGGGGAGATGCATTCTGCCATGGTTCATTGGTTGTGTGTGGATTGAGACACACAAAGTCTATGCATTTATCGAGACGCAAGGACGCGCTTGTTGTAGGGCATAGTGAGTATATTCCAATACCGCAAAATTTGAGAATATATTCTATCGGTTGATTGGATAGATGAGAGCATTGGAATTGGTTGGTATGGAAGTTGAATCAAGGTGGAGATTTGTTATGTTTTGGTAATTCAAGCCCCTAGCTAGAACTTGGACGAAGCGATGAAGCAAGGAAGCGAAGCAAGGAAGCGAAGAAAGAAGCTGTTTTTTGGGTTTGTTGTTTCTGTTCGTGCGAACACTTCGAATGTTTGTGCGAACAGTCTGGGTTTGGGCGGCTGATTTTTTTTCCTTGTTTATTTTTTTGTATCTTCTTCGTTTCTTTGGGAACAAGTCAGTATCCTAGGCCTATATAAGGACCTAGGGTCGAGACATATGGAGTGTGGTTGATTGCAATTGCTTCTCATCAATAAAATTGGTCCGTTTTTGTCCGTGGAATAGCTAGCCTAAAAACTAGTTGTAGATACTGCTTTCTGAGCTGACAGATCTTGGCCACGTGGCAGCCATCCAGCACACCATATTGTGCTCCACACACACTGGATCACCAGCCGAGCTGATCCATGTGGGGGCTGCGAGACAGAGCCCTCGCATACCACTGCACGGGACTTGTAGGGACTTTGTGGTTTGGAGGCTAGAGTAAGCCCTGTCGCGTGCGAGCCAAGCCCGCACGCGACCTTTAGTAACTGTTTTGAGAGATTTATGGCACGAGCTCCATGAACCCGGTCAATCCGGTCAAACCCGGTCAACCTCGTAACGGTTCCGGTATTCGCGCACCACGTGCTGTAACGGTCCCTATATACTCGGACGAACGTGCCGTTATGGTTAAGCTAATTAAGCCGCCATCAATGGGCGCATTAACCACACTACAACGGTCATGTTCTCCAGTATATATAGATCGTCAACCTTTCCATACAAAGGAGAACACACTGGCCATACGCGGAAGCTCTGCCAAACCTCTGTCTCTCTCTCAGACATTGCTACTGCCTTACTCTCTCCCTACACACAACCCCTCTCTTCCTGTGCGATCCCTGATCCACTACATACGGTGTACACGGAGGTCTCCCCGCCGGAATCTCTTGTGCACATTTTGGTGAACCCGACGTGAACTTACCAACAAAAGCAACCATGTCTCAGGAGGATGATGTCAGCAACAGATCGCCTTCCACCGAAGCACCATCAGGAGACGAAACCCGCCGTACTCCTACGACTCCCGGCGAGACACCGACGCTAGAGTCCTTGGACGCCACTGTTCAGGGTCAGGCGAAAGCTCTCAAGGCTCAGTCTGCGCAATTAGAACGGATCTTAGCCGTTCTGGGCACCCTTGCGCCAAACCCTTCGTCAGCCACCGCTGCCCCTCAAGGAGGAGGAGCCCCTACCGCTCCAGGATCGGGAGTGTCAACCACACCTCCCAACTCCAATCTGCAGACTCCACCGGCGACTACGCAGCTGCCGTCGGTTCAAGGGTCAACGGCTCAGATGTTGCCTCTTGCTGCTCACACTCCTCAGCCCTCGGCTTTGGCGTCTAACCCAACTCTGCAGTACCCTTTGCCTCCCCCAACGGCGATCTGGGGAAATACGGGTAGTCAGTATGCTCCCAACCCTCCGGCGGCGTATGTGTCGCCACCGCCTACGGCAACCCCTCCATCAACTACCGAGGGGAGCATTCCAGAATGCATGACATCTCTGCAGAAGCGCGTGGACACTATCCTGGCCCATCAGTCATTCGCGGATACTATTATCCCGAAGTTAGATAACGATCCACCTATTCCACGAGAGATCTATCTCATGCCTAACCCGGCGGGATACAAAGCTCCCAAATGGGATAAGTTTGAGGACGTCAACGGAAACGCTCATGAGCATGTCATGCGTTTCATTGATGTCATGGTTCCGTACGGAGCCGATCCCAAGCTGCTGATGCGAGAATTCCCAAAATCTCTTGGGAACGTAGCATACAAATGGTACCGAACACTGGAAGCCGGATCCGTGAAGACTTGGGACGACATGGTCCAGAAGTTCTATACCAAGTTCTTCCAGATGGAAGAAAAGGTGACGATGATCCATCTCTCGCGGATGTATCAGAAGCGCGAAGAGGACGGAATCGCTTTCATCAAGAAATTCAGGGCGAAATCCCTGGAGTGCAAAGATCCAATGCCTGAAAGCCGGCTGGTAGAGATATGCATGCAGTGCATGCGAGATGAATACAAAGGTATGCTCATTAATTTGCAAACACCTACGTTTTCAAAGCTAATCGAATGCACGAAGAACATCGAGCCTATAGTCGAGAGACAGAAAAAGAAGAGCGCTCCGGAACGACCCGCGAGCGGCACTACTTACAAGATCGGGAGATTTAGCTACAAGAGGGGACGCGAAGCTGAGGTCAATACAGTTTCGCCCCAGAAACAAGCGAAGGTTGCGAACTTCGATGTACCGCCTCTGCCATGCTCGGTAGAGGAGGCAAGCGACCTCTGCAGACAATGGCGTAAGGACGGTGTCCTACCGCCACTCGAGAAGATACCCTCTAAGGAGATGGTAAGAGACCCTAAGTGGTGCGAGTACCACGGCAAGGTCATGCATCCCACGGCCGAGTGCAAGAAGCTCAGATTCGCGTTCGACCAGAAGATGAAGAACGGCGAGCTTATCGTCAGCGATCACCGGAAGGATGTGCGCAACAACCCGCTTCCCGCGCACACGGAGCAGGGCTCGAAAGGCAAAGAGGTCGCTATGATCTCGATCGTCGACTTGGAAGAAGTCGCAGAGGATGGTCTACCCATCGTTGCCGAGGTCCATGAAGACGAAGACTACAGCATGGACAAGGAGGATGAACGTGCCGACCGGATGAAAGGGTCGCATGGCTTCAGCAGGTTATTCGACGAGATGAATTTCTCGGAGAAATGCCGAACAGATATGACGAAAGCGATCTTGAGAATAGCAGAAGACTACGAGGAGGATCTTGTAGTATCCGACGGGAAAGTCATCAGGGCGTCTCGCTCTACAGAAAAGATTATGACCTTTTCTGCCAGCGACAAAAAGACGGATGCGAGCCACCAAAGGCCTCTGTACGTCACTGCCATCATCAATGGCGTCGAGTTCAAACGAGCGTTCGTCGATGGAGGAGCAGCGGTCAACGTCGTTTCGCTCCACACACTGAAGCTAGCAGGGATCCCCGAGCACAAGATTGTCAGACGTCCATCCCCGCTGATGGGATTCGGAAGCGACTCTAGAATGACGATCGGTTGGATCCGCCTGGGCGTTCAGATTGGCAAAATCAAGTTCTCAGCAAAGTTCTATGTCATAGACGCGAACACCACGTACCACATGATTATAGGTCGAGCCTGGATTCATCGCTTCGACGCAGTCCCTTCAACGGCTCACCAGGTTATGAAAGCTATCTGGAATGACAGAATAGTCGAGATACCGGCTTCGACGAACCCATTCAACCTGGACGAGGCACATCTCAGCGAGGCGGTGTGGTTCACTGAGATGGCGGACGAGCAAACACCCGGACCATTCAACCCTACTCCTTTGCCTCTCTGGGAGGACATCAAGGACCAGTCACCTGCGGGAGTAATGGTGACAAGGGAAGATGCCAGGGAAAAGCCGCCTGCACGCGAAGAGGCGCCGCGTATCGCATATCATCGAAAGAACGTGTATACTTTGAAGAGAATCGCAAAGCATGACCCCGAGGGCAAGGAGATAGAGAGCTTCTACGCCAATGGGAAGAAATGCTATCGCATATGAAGGTGCGCGGGGGTGTCCTCACACGGGCATGGGGATATCCCTGGGCAAATCAATCAAATCGAGCGAATTGCGCTGACAGAAGAGCCCACACAGGGCGTTCCAGACGAGAAACTTAAAGAAGCACCTGAATGCATGGAAGACAGGCCCAGACCACAAAAGCAAGAGCTAAAGGAAGTGTTCCTCAGCCCGAACGAGGAAAAGAAAAGGCCAGTCTTCCTGAGTACGGACCTCACAAGCGAAGAGGAACAGGGACTGCTACAACTCCTAACTGAATACAAGGATGTATTCGCATGGGAGTATGATGAGATGCCAGTTCTGGACACAAGCATCACCATGCACCGTTTAGACATCATCCCAGGGTCTAAACCGGTCAAGCAGAGCACAAGAAGCTTCAGGCCCGAGCTTAACGTGAAAATCAAGCAGGAGATTGTCAAACTCCTAGATGCCCAGTTCATAGAGCCGAATCATCATCCCACATGGCTGGCCAACATCGTGCCAGTAGTGAAAAAGAACGGACAGCTCCGCATCTGCGTGGACTTCCGAGATCTCAATCGCTTCTGCCCCAAGGACGATTTTCCACTGCCCAACATCGATTTGCTTATCGATTCAACAGCGGGCCACCGCATGTTCAGCTTTATGGATGGTTTCAGTGGATACAACCAGATCAAGATGGACCCCGAAGACGCGCGGAAAACTGCATTCATCACTCCGGTGGGGGTGTTCAACTACACAGTAATGCCGTTCGGTCTTAAGAACGCGGGCGCGACCTATCAGCGGGCCATGATGGCTCTATTCCACGACATGATGCACAAAGAGGTGGAATTCTATGTGGATGACCTGGTGGTTAAATCCAAGCACGAAGCAGACCACCTCGCATATCTGCGAAAGGTGTTCAATAGATGCAGGCGCTTTCAACTGAAGATGAATCCTATGAAATGCGCGTTCGGGGTGACATCAGGGAAATTCTTGGGATGCGTAGTTCATCGCCAAGGGATCGAGCCCGACCCCGCGAAAGTATCAGCTATCACTGGCATGACGCCGCCCCATAACCAGAGTGCATTAAAGACATTTTTAGGAAAGCTATCCTATCTGCGGAGATTCATCCCAGCAATTGCCGAAATCACATGCTGTTTCAGCGCTCTTCTCAAGAAGGACGCCGCATACAACTGGGCTCCGGAGCACGAAGCCGCATTCGAAAAGCTGAAGGGTTTACTCACGTCCTCAAAGATAATGATCGCGCCTCAACTGGGATCACCGCTTCTGCTATATCTGACATCGACAAGGAGATCTATAGGAGCGCTCTTGGCTCAGGAGTATGAAGGCCAAGAGAGGCCTATCTACTACATCTCTCGCATCGTGCAGCCTGCTGAATCGAGGTACACAGACATCGAACGTCATTGCCTTGCCTTATTCTTTGTGATAGAAAAGTTGAAACACTATTTTGCATCACACAAAGTAGTAGTGGTCACCAAAAGCGACCCTATACGATATTTGCTCACTCACACTACTCCGGGCGGGAGATTGGCGAAATGGTACATAACCATCTCTCAATACGATATCACATGCGTACGACCGCGAGCGATCAAGTCGCAGGCGGTAGCGGATCTGTTGGCACAGTTCCCCGACAACAGCCATGAACCCGTGATCGAAGAAGAGCTCGAAGGCCCTGAAATCTACGCAGTCGACGTGCCCTATTGGACCCTCCACTTCGACGGTTCGTCAACCAGGAAAGGAGGAGGCATTGGGATAGTCTTGACAAAGCCAGACGGGGAGGTCATACAGATGTCCGCAAAGCTCAACTTCGCAGTCACGAACAACGAAGCAGAATACGAGGCTCTCATCACGGGGCTCCGTGCGGCGAAAGCTTTGGAAGTAAGCAACTTAACAGTCATGGGAGATTCCAAGCTGATTGTTAAGAAAGCCTCGGGCGAGTATGGTTTGAAGGAGATCAACTCCTGTCTTACCGCACCCTAGTACAAAAGCTGATGCAGCAATTCTGCGATGTGAAGTATGAGCACAAGCCCCGAGCAGACAACAGGCGCGCAGATGCCTTAGCAACCTTGGCATCTAAGGTTAGCACAGACAAATGTCCCGCAAGGATTTCAATTGAAGTGCGAACATCGTCGGCATTGACAGAAAATGCGTGCGACGACGAACACTTGGATGATGCAGATTGGAGAAAAGCAATCCTACAAGCTATTGCGAAAGGCACCAGCAGCGAAAGCTGGGCACTCACAAAAGGATACTGTATCCACGACAACACCCTTTACTACAAGGGGCCTGGAGGAATACTCATGCGATGCGTCTCCGAGCAAGAGGGACAACATCTGTTAGAAAAGATTCACCAACACGCTTGCGGAGAAAGCGAGGTGTCAATCTACAGAAAGGCTCAGAGATATGGCATTCATTGGCCAGACATGTCAACAGCCGCAGCCCTAATACAAGGAAAGTGCGAAAGTTGCGCACTAATCAAAGATTCTCTACTCATCGCCCTAATCGATGACGACACGGATTGGAAGAAGCCACTATTTGATTTCCTCACCCAGGGCACCGCGCCCGAATCGAGAAAAGAAGCCGAGAAATTGAAGAGGAAGGCGTCTCGATATGTGGTACAGGAAAACCTACTTTGGCGAAAAGGTCATGAAGGCAACTTGCTGCGGTGTCTAGACGGCAAAGAAGCACAAGAAGTCATGGACCTTTCCCATCAGGTAGAACATCAAGGAGGTGCGAAATTATGCAGACAGCTCCTCTCAATCGGGTATTTCTGGCCCACGATGGAGGTCGATTGCCGCACCAAAGTGCGACGCTGCCAGGAATGCCAATTCAAAGGAAACCTAGTGCACGCTCCCGCCGTGGATCTACATGCACTAGGAACGCCATGGCCATTTCACACATGGGCTCTGGACTTCATCGGTCCCATCCGACCGACGTCGCATGGGAACCATTTCATTCTCACCGCGACTGAGCTATTCACCAAGTGGGTGGAAGCAATACCACAAAAGACGGCAAATGCGCTGGCTGTGGTCAACTTCATCCAGGAAAGCATCATATGCAGGTTCGGAATCCCAAACACCATTCTTTCAGATAACGGTACTCCTTTTGTTAATCGCCAGGTAGCTGCGAAATTAGCGGAGTACAATATCAGGCAGATCTGTTCTACCCCTTATTACCCAAAGGGAAATGGACAAGCTGAGGCGACCAACAAAACACTGTTGAGAATTTTGAGCAAGATGGTCGCAGATGACCACAAGAAGTGGGCTGATTCTCTAAGCATAGCTCTGTGGGCCTACCGAACTTCTCCAAGGACACCCACGGGGGCCTCGCCATTTCTATTATGTTATGGGGCCGAAGCTGTAGTACCTGCGGAGGTCAGAGTCAATTCGGCAAGGCTGGCCTTCCATGCACTCTATGAAAATCAACGCGATCACGACTTAGTCTTGCTGGAGGAAAAGCGAGAACAAGCCAAGAGAACCAACAAGCGATACCAGGAAAGAATCGCTCGCGCCTACAATAAGACGGTACAGCGAAGAGACTTCGCAGTCGGAGACTTGGTCTTGCGCGCATCTGATCACTGTATGCGAGAAGCGACTCACCCGAAGTTCGCAGCCAATTGGGAAGGACCCTTCGAAGTCACAGAAGTCTTTGACAGTGGCTACTGCAGCATACGAAGGTTGCACGGCACAACCTCAACTCCGAGTTCAGTCAACATGCGCTGGATTAAGAAGTACTATCCCTGACTTCTCTCATTTCATGCGTTTTATTATAACGTCGCTGGATATCTTGTATGGCTACGATTTACACAATCTCCTCTCCCATATGAGAGGATTGTAATCCCATCTCTCCCATATGAGAGCGTTATAATAAAAGAATTATCCCAAATGAGAAGTTCACATTTCTAGCTGTTTATGTTGCTTTATTCAGTTTGTTATTACTGTTAACAATGGTTTGTTCGCCGCAATAGCAATCTGTACAACTGCGATCTTAATCGATCGTTATCTAAGCCTATCTCTCACGATAGCAGCAAATGCAAACGCGATCTTAATTGATCATCTAAGCCCATCTGTCACGTTGGCAGCCTATGCAAATACGATCTTAATTGATCATCTAAGCCTATCTCTTACGATAGCAGCCTGTGCAAATGCGATCTTAACTGATCACCTAAGCCTATCTGTCACGATAGCAGCCTACGCAAATGCGATCTAAATTGATCATCTAAGCCTATCTGTCACGATAGCAGCCTGTGCAAATGCGATCTTAATTGATCATCTAAGCCTATCTGTCACGATAGCAGCCTATCAAAATGCGATCTTAATTGATCATCTAAGCCTATCTTTTACGATAGCAGCCTATGCAAATGCGATCTTAAGTGATCATCTAAGCCCATCTGTCACGATGGCAGCTTATACAAATACGATCTTAATTGATCATCTAAGCCTATCTCTTACGATAGCAGCCTATGCAGACGCGATCTTAATTGATCATCTAAGCCTATTTCTTACGATAGCAACACATACAAATACGATCTTAATTGATCATTTAAGCCTATCTCTTACGATAGCAGCCTGCGTGCAATGATCGTGATTGATCTTCTAAAGCCTATCTGTCACGATAGCAACACATACAAATGCGATCTTAATTGATCTTTCAAGCTTATCCGTTGCAATAGCGGCCTACGCAAAAATGATCTTAGTTGATCTAGTAAAGCCTATCTGCCACGATAGCAACTCGCACAATTTAACGATCTTAATTGATATACTAAAGACTATCTGCCACGATAGCAACTCGCAATATTGTGAAGATTCACAAAGGCCAAATCATAAGTCCATTTGCCAGGATGGCACAGCTGCGAAATTATGATCTCAAACGATCTGGCAAAACATCTGCGAATTCATATAGCAGAACGCAAATGCGAAACAATTACGTAGCATTATGCAAGGCGAAATATGCCGAAACGCATGCAAAGTTGTATTTTGTTGTAAAGAGAGAGCAGATAATACAAAAGGCTATTTATCATTATGAGTCGAAAGACTTACAATTTATCTGTCTAGATAGCAGCTTACAAGCGAAAAAGCTCGAATCTAACTACGCAGCCAACATGGCTTACAATACATGCGAAAAGTAGCTGACAAGCCAGCAAAGGCACACTACGGGAATTCCGACTAGAAAAGGATGAACCCACCGGTTTCGACACCGGCTACGCAATACGCAAATCTGCGGGTGAACATCTGTAGCGGGTGGGATCTTGCTCTAAAAGAGCCACATGAAGCCATACGTTCAAGATCCCAGTATTTGACAAGGCCCTTGTCAGATTGGCACCCCATAACATTTGCCCAAGGAACCACCGATTCCGGCGATCCACAGGCAAGCAGAAGCTCCAAAGGGCAAGGGCTCCTTGTAGACGGGGACGAACGCGACAGTTCGCCACCCCGAGCTCACAAATGTGAAGGCGATGGGTTCTTCTCCAGGGATGCTGAAGAAGAATTCCGCCGTTCATTACGAGACGGTAGCACGGTTACTTCGGCGCTGCACCTCGCCGGGAGGCGGCCGGAAACATGACCTGCACACATAATACACGAAGAAATTTCTTCGAACACACATGAGATATTATCTACATCTTCTTTATGATGGTTATAAAGGGCAACAGGCCTCATAAAGTGGATCTTGGAAACTATTTCTACAGCACAAAGCGCAAACTCAGGATTCACAACTTGAAGTTGCCATGAATCAACGAAAAATAATCGTTGAAGCCAGCAGTCGTAAGGACTCACGGCAAAGAACATTTTTGGGATGAAGAACCCAAATAGCAAAGACAGGGTTTATATAGACCCTGTAGAGACTCTTCAGTTGCCAAAGATGAGTAAGAGGGTAAGTTCAATCACTTACGCCTTGAAAAGCGGTAACAATCAATTACCCTACTAAAGGCTACGACGATTCAGTTGCGTATCCTAATAAATGACGGATAGTCATGATTCGGATGGACTTCCCAACAAAAGCGTGCTTATCTGCCGAGAAATTAGCGCGAAAATCAAGCAAAATATCAATTGCTGATGTCATAATTGGATATGCACAGAGATATCCTATCAAATCCCGGGAAAGGGCAAAACGGGCAAATTCGTTGTTTGTTGTTAAAAAAAGGGGGAGAAACCCTAGCAACATTACATTAATGTTTCAAACATTACATTAATGTTTCAGCTATTTTCTTGCTATTTTTCAAAATTCGAAAATCAAAGCAAATTCTTGATCAAGGAGTCTTGGGGCTCGAACTGATGGCTCAGCTTCTCTACTTGTTCCACTTCTTGCTCGCACCTGGCATTCATCTCATGATAGAGCTTCAGAGCTTCATCAACTTTTAGCTTTTGCTGCTCCACCTTCTGCTTCTCAGCTGCGAGATTCTGGTGGCCGAGCTTCAAAGTTACGGCTGCGCG
This sequence comes from Linanthus parryae, assembly GCA_023055425.1. Lineage (NCBI taxonomy): Eukaryota > Viridiplantae > Streptophyta > Magnoliopsida > Ericales > Polemoniaceae > Linanthus > Linanthus parryae. The sequence goes on from JALGPY010000030.1 coordinate 1,749,529, forward strand.
AATCAGCGTGACTCTATTCATAAGAAACTTGAAGCCCAGTCTGCCTTGGACTTTGGTCACGAGATTCTGGCACATGCCACATAGCAATTCGGCACTCTGGACAGAAATGGTCCCAGGCGTAGCCGCAGATAGCTGCTCCAATATCCAAAAGGCCTCAGTAAGGAACAACCTCCTGTCAAAGGGCCCTATCTCCAGAGATCTCACAAACGATTGCGGGTAGGTGAGGCGCATTCGAACCACCCAGTCCACATCGGTTTGCTTCAAACCTGAAGAGACGTCAAAGCCGAGTTACGATGTCAAACTCGCAAGTAAATAATGCAAAATGCGAACAGTAAAGCTTTGCTTACCAGTTCCTTCCAGAATCTCATGAAGAGAAGGAATGCGCGCTGCCAGGGTGGTCGAAGACTATCCTCGCTCCATAGCTCTCCTATCAGCTGCGAGCTCCAATCTCTCGTAGTCGGGAGGAAGAATGTAGGCCGCACCAGCTGCGACTGCATTCCCAACCTGCGAGCCCCAAAAGCTCCACGCAGGAATGGGTGCCTCTGGCTCAGTCATCGCCGGAGGCGAAGGGACAGCCGAAGTCGCTTGGCGAAGAACTCTCTCAGATGCGAAAGCATTAGCAGCACTTGTCCTTACTTCCTCAGCGCCGGTATGGACATCTTCATCCATCAGCACAGCATCTGCTTCAGCATCATCGGAGAGTTCGATGATGCCCTCAAGAGGCTCACTTGCATGCTCAGCAGCCGCGACAGGCTTCTCGGTATGGGAGCTCGGAATTGGAACATAGGACGCAGAAGGCTGACTTCTCTGCTCCAGCACAGGTTCCTCAGCATGACCTGCGATATTAAATGCGATGATATGAGGTAACTTGCGCTATAAGTTATTTTGCTATCTTTACTAAAGCTAAGAGTGAGCACCTCCACGCGAAGGTGGGATTGAGGTATCTTCATCATACACTAAGGACGTGGAACCATGCCCTATTAGTGTGTCCTCACTAAGCAAGTCTTTAAGAGGAGTGTGACCTGGGATGCGAATAAACCAGTCATGATTCTGCCTCAAGTTGCTAAAGCCTAGTACATGCGTATCACTCAAATAATTACCTGAGGGTTCTCCGCATTTGCTTACTAACCAACGGCGGATGTCAGCCTTTGACACACCATGCTTTAACGCACCCACAATAACATCTCTATAAGTTACTGCGAGATTGAAGATCTCACCTTTAACGCCGCCTGCAATTTCTTCAAAGTCTGCTTGGACTTGCTCCAAGGCTGCTGCATCCTCTTCTGGAACCTCCTCTTCCTCCTCCGCATGAGGAGCCACTTCTTCGGGAAGCTCGTCTTCCTCGTCAACTGGACGCGCTAAGTCGTCAACATGCCGCTCTTCGAGGCTCCGCTGTTTCACACGCTCGAGCTCCTCTTCTTCCCGCCGCCTCCTTCTTTCAGCAGCCTCCGCGGCTGTCTTCCGGGACTCAGCAAGAACGTCCTCGCTTATGGGATCATCTGGGATGCCAGAATGGGCATCTCTCTTTTGTCTCTTGGCCGCGAGGCCACCAATGGTTTCATCATCATCATCTGCGAATACACGATTGGTTTAAGAAAAGAAGTGCAAAGAAGTTACGATAACGGGAAAGGAAATGCGACGGAGGTACCTCCTGATTCTTCCTCATGCATCACAACTGTTGCTTCTTCTTCTTCGTCACTTTCTTGGGGCTCCTGCCTCTCTTCCTCTTCCTCTTGATTGAATGGAACGAAAGTCTCAACTGCGAGCTCTTTCCGCACTTTGCTGGGCATGCGACCTTTGCCTTTGTCCTTGATAGAAAGGGACCTCACTGGAGGAGAAGCTGGAGCACTTCTAGGGGAAGAAATCGTAATTCCCTTTTGCCTAGGTCTCTTCACTCTCGGCGCCGCAGTCGCTGGAGGGGACAGGTCATCTCCAGGAGGAGACGGAGCCGGAGGATTGTCTATCAGCGAGTCAGCGAAAGCATTCATGACTGCGCGAACCTTTGTTTCGACCTCAGCGTCCATCCTCCATGAAAGCCGGAACGACTGCTTTTGTCTTCTGGTGGCAACAATGGTGTTAACCAGCGACTTGGAGCGATCACCCGCTGCGAATCTCCGCACATGACACTACAGCAGTACAGAATGAAAGTGTCAGTATAAGGAAATCAAGAAGCTTAACGCACGCGAAGAAATCGCTTACCTCGGCAAATGCCTTGCTATATCTGACGACTTGCGTGTCGCCCTTCTTGACTGCGGCGACTTGCTCCTTCAGAATGACATCAGGACACAAATGGTTCTCACGATCCAACAGTGAGTAGCAACCATACTCAGACTCGCTCAGACTGCAAGTGGGGCGAAACGGAAAAGAGTTTCTTTTGATCAAGGGAGCTCTACCTGGCTGCGCGGCCGACTCCGTCTCGATCCTCGTTTGCTGGGCAATCCAATATGCGAGCCAGTTTTGGGAACAACCACCCTCGCGGGTTCCCGCAGGCTGCTCAAAGGGCAGATTGTTCATGAAGACCGTCTTGCACTCCTTTGTTAGCAAGCGCTTGTAGCATCCTCTGATAATGGACTGGGGCCAGATTGATGGGGCCACCGCATCAAAACCAAACTGAGGAGAAACTCGAGTGGGGTCAACGTCCACGGTAAGCTTTTCATACCTCGGCGCGAGCTCACGAATATGCTCTGCGAGAGCAGGAAGGGAACCTCGCAGACACCAGCAAAAGAACTCGCGATAGCGCTCATGGAAATGAGGTCCCCCTTCAAAGAGAAGCTCTTCTGAAAAGACCATGCCTTTAGAGGGGTACAGCTTTGGAAACCATCGCACATTATCAATGCGCGTGGCATAAGGCCTGGCAGTAAACTCCTTCCGCTTGTCGCATATCAAACTCCAAACGCACTTGGTGTTGCTTGCTCCGAACCATCTCGCAGCTCCTCCGCTGTTGCGCGCTTCCGTCTCGCCTGGGGGACACCACTTGTCAAGTTTGAGAGCAGTTGGAGCATAAGACGGCCACCGCTCGAAAACCCACATTGTCAAAAAAGAAATATTGACAAAGGTCAGTACATCGAGGCGGCCACGCGACTCCTTCATAGCTAGAACCAGCTGATCAAGTCTATATTACAGCGTGCCCAAGACCAAGGGTCCGAGTGCGACTCTCTGGCCAAGGGCGAGCCTCACAGCAAGTGGCAGCACATGGTAGAAGACTCCGTCATGGGGGTGACCATCAATCAAGTACCTCGACAGCCAGGCACAGAGAAAAGCACAAAGGGTCAAATGATAACCCTTGCCCTCTACGTAATTCTCGGCCTCCGGGTCCTCACTCAGAAGCTTCTTAGTGATGCTGCTGTTCGCATAGTCTCGGAAGAAGTACTGCAACCATTTGTTCCAGGTATTCTTCGCAGACGTATCAACCAGCTGCCAGTTCGGAAGAGGCTTTGTAGTGGTCCACCGAGTGGAGATTTTCTTTACCTCTGCTAGGCATTCCTCCATCTGCGCGTACAAGGCAATCTCCGCAGATGTTCTCAAGGGACTCAGAGGGTCCACCTCGCCCATGGGGGAAAGCTCGTACAGCATTTGAACGTCCTCGAGTGTGGGGGCAGCCTCGAACTCAGCAAAATGGAACGTGTGAGTCGCAGGCGAGTAGCGGGACAGAAGGTCTAGAAGCATGGACTGATCCAGCTTCACGGCGGCACCCTTCATAGCACGGATAGCAAAGTATACGCCGGCTTCATCAAGAGTCGCGGCGTGATGATCCAACACGTGGTCGATCCACTCATCCATATAGTCCAATTTCTGGACGAACGCCTGGGTAGAAATCGCAGTATATGGGAAGTGCCCGTTCTCGATTCCCAATCGAACCACATCCTCGGAACCAATCAACTCGAGCAAGGCTGAGTTAACTGGGCGAGTGAGCGTCAACAATCGCTCAACTGGGACAGGATCAGGCATCCTCTTCGCCTTTACCCTCGCGTGGTAGAAATCTTTGCCGCCTAAAAAGGGGGCTTTTCGCCACAAGGCCTGCGGAAGGTCGGGTATCTCTTCATCTTCCTTGACAGGTCTGGTTACTCTTGTCTTGGCCATTCCTGCGGAAGAGCAAGAAAAATGGGGGAGAAATACCACACTTCAGTTTGAATTTTGAAATTCAAGATCTATGCAAAGGAAGACGAACAGTTCGAGTATCAATTTCAGAAATCGGGGAGTTGCAAGATCTCATATTGTTGAAGGATTAAAGCAAAGCGGGCTCAAAGATCAAGGCCTCTTCACAAATTTCATGGGTTTACAGATTCAACGCAGTTCAAGGCAAACACTGGTAACTCAAATCAAAAGTAAACGAGGCCAACCTTGTTTTCTTGAAGCCTGCTTGGATGTGCACAATTGAAGAACACGGATTGCAGTTCTGAACTGGTGATTGATTATCTGGATCTGCTCTCGAAGATCTCCGGGTACCATTCACTTTAAGAGAAATAAGTGATGCTTTGCAATAATGGGGGATACAAGGTATTTATCCAAAACAATGAAGGGTTGCGTCCTTTCGATAGTCGAATCGCAACCGTCACCGTCGAATCGCGCAATCACAGGACAAGCTGACGTCACGCCTAAAACCCTAAAGGTCAGACGACACGACTCTAGGGGTTTTAGGTCATAATGACACGCACGGGGGCTGAACTTACCCGTATTTGAATTGGTGCGTGGCAGCAACGCGTATGTTGGTTTCCGCGCATGGAAGTCTATACGGCTATGAGTCTTCACGCGCAGAAAGGGGGCTAATGTAGATACTGCTTTCTGAGCTGACAGATCTTGGCCACGTGGCAGCCATCCAGCACACCATATTGTGCTCCACACACACTGGATCACCAGCCGAGCTGATCCATGTGGGGGCTGCGAGACAGAGCCCTCGCATACCACTGCACGGGACTTGTAGGGACTTTGTGGTTTGGAGGCTAGAGTAAGCCCTGTCGCGTGCGAGCCAAGCCCGCACGCGACCTTTAGTAACTGTTTTGAGAGATTTATGGCACGAGCTCCATGAACCCGGTCAATCCGGTCAAACCCGGTCAACCTCGTAACGGTTCCGGTATTCGCGCACCACGTGCTGTAACGGTCCCTATATACTCGGACGAACGTGCCGTTATGGTTAAGCTAATTAAGCCGCCATCAATGGGCGCATTAACCACACTACAACGGTCATGTTCTCCAGTATATATAGATCGTCAACCTTTCCATACAAAGGAGAACACACTGGCCATACGCGGAAGCTCTGCCAAACCTCTGTCTCTCTCTCAGACATTGCTACTGCCTTACTCTCTCCCTACACACAACCCCTCTCTTCCTGTGCGATCCCTGATCCACTACATACGGTGTACACTGAGGTCTCCCCGCCGGAATCTCTTGTGCACACTAGTGAACCACGTTAATTCTCGTGTTGTTTCTTAATCGTGTTCATCGTCTCACCGCTCCTCTTGGTGCTTCCGCTGTCGTTTTTCTAACACGTCATCTACAAATTGGAGCTTCTAACTTGTCATAAATCCAAATATAAAACTATAAGTCATATCCCGGATCTTACTTATTATTTTTAGACTAACACGAATTTCACTCGCTAACGTTTATAGTTACATTTACTTAATAGCAAATTTATATAAAACGATGCGTCTATAATTCAATTTTATATTTCGAAACGCGATTATTTACTTAGAGAAGTTCTTTTTATGAAATACTAGTGAAAATTTATGATAGTTTATATTCATGAAAAATATATATTACAATTAACGATTAAACGATATTAAATCTTTAAGAAGATCACTTTTAAATACTTGCAACGATGCAACGATGTTTATAGGCTAGCAAAAGTCATCTTTTTAGAAGTATTTGAACAACCGAATTGAAAGTTAAACGGTTAAACACAAAGTTTGTTTAGTTATTAATAAAATATTATTAGTTTAATTTTTAACAAACGATTTGTATAGTTTTTCAACACCCGAATCGCTTTTCTGAAAATGCGGCGAAAACTATTATTTTTGGAAAAAAAATTTAGTCTAAAAAAAGTAGCATTTTTATTTTTCGCGTACAGTATACTGTTTAAGTAAAAGACAAGTTTAACCCGCTAGGTTATACTAAAATTCAGCTAGTATCCCATCCCACTCACAAACAAATTTATTAAAAGACAATAGTCCCACTACAAGTTTCTTGAAATACAAACAGCACCCCCATAATAACACTATAACTAGTTTAGGTAAAATACACTTTAACCCCCTTAACATGAACTTCAAATTAACCAATCTAAACATGGATTCGAGCAAGCAAGACTTGATTTTGATTATCTAAAGCAACTAATCAGAGGATTTTGAGCATACCTAGTCCAAGAATGGCCAAAAAAAAGTCAAGATTTGGGCCGGGTCACGCTTCAAGTCGGAGGACACGGTGGTGTTCTTCGTCGCTGGTGATGGAAGACCTCGTATGTCTGGTTAGGGGCTGATTCCGTCTCCTGTGAGATTTAGGAGTCGTTTGGTACTGATTTGGAGCAGTGGGTGGTGGTGGTGGAGGTTTGCCAATAACCTCGCCGGAAATTTATGGAGCTCCGGCCTTGGCGGAGGCGATGAGGGCTACTGTTGCTACAACAACTTGTTTCTGTTCCATTTTCTTCTTGATGGGTGCTGAACAACGAGAGAGAGACTAAAACAAAGGAGAGGGGAGGAGGGAAGTGGGGTGGTTTTGGGCTGTTGTTCCCGTCAGGAAGAATGGGAGTGGTGGTTGCGGCTACTGGACTTGTCGCTGCTGCTACTTGCTGCCACTCCGGTAAACAAATGGCGGAGTCAGAGAGATGGGGAATGAGAAGAAAAGAAGATAGTGGATGAGAGAGATGGAGATGGTGGTGGGTTTTTCTCTTGCCCAGAGATGGGTTGTTGGTGAAGGTAATGAAGCTGGTTGTGGTGATGAGGATGAAGGCTGGTTATATAGAGGCTCTCCTTGAAGAGTTTTGATTGTCCAAAAGTGAGAGAAAATGAATGGTGATTGTGTTAGTTGCAATGGCTGTAAAATTTCCCGAAGAAACAAAGTTTATTGGAGAAGATGACACGAGGAATTATAGGGTGTGGTTGGTGTACTTGCTACTAGGGTGATTGGGTGTTGCACACCCACCACATCTTGCGGTGGTCGCACACGCGTTAACAATAATAAAGAAAATATTCGCGCATTAATTTACGAATAGTCTAACGTTTCTCTAAAATCCCACTCACATAAAAACTCAATAAATTACCCAAATCTTATTCTTACAAATAATTCTTATTTAGCTTTCAAAATTACTGTTTTGCCAATTGATATTATACGGGGCATTACAGCTGTAACACCCCTCGTTCCCGAGCTTTCCGTTCCGGACCGGAGAGCCTAGGAGGGTGCTACTCAAAAATGAAGCGGCGGAAATCAAGAACAACACATTCGATAATTATATATTACAACTCTTAATTTGTCTGCAATATGTTGTTACACAAGATGATTTGATACTAAGAGTGCGCCTTGTTAAAAGTGAATCTCAAGTACTAGGTGAGTCTCGAATCCCGCTACTCCATAATCCCAGCTCTTAGACCTGCAGGGGAAGGAAACAAGACCGCAGTTTTTCCAAAGTCAGCAAAAAATGCTGAATAAGTAAACACACCAACATGTAAACAGGAAAGAGGCATGCTTTTCTTTAAAGAACACGAATAATAACAAGGAATCAGGTATAGTAGTGTAAAATGACCGAGTATGAGATGATATAAATTTCCAATATTCTCAAAAATATTACCATTTATGATTCCAATAAACTATTTCCAAACCACCATACTGTCCCGATTAGGGATAATCTCATAATACTGTCCCAATTATGGGAAAATCTCAAGTATGTAATTCCTTTTCATTTTCTCATGAAAATCCACATTTATTAATTAGTTGTAGCGGGGAACGAACCCATCCATCGCAATAATCCATCACAGTATCTCATAAGTAACCAACCATATCCCATGCATCCAAGACCTTAAGTGCCGGCACCCCCCTAAGACTTCTTGCGGCCAGAGAGGTGAGTACATGGAGCAGCACGGGGCTAATTGCAACCGAGCAAAATATCACAATATAAAAGTATCCAAATATGGTTCCACCGCACAACTGTTTCCACTTTACGTTATTAGGCATTATTAATTTCAAGTGATAGTTTCCAAAAGAATCATTCAGACAAGTATTTGAAATCTCAAGTCGAGCACGTATATCACAAGTCACATTTTGAGACATAAAATCATAAAAATATATTTGGACACGAAAGGAGGACGGCACACTAGCTTAGGCACGTTTACTTACCTTGAGTAGCCGAGCAAACAGCACGATAACGCTTCTACGGATATACGTAGTCCCTTTCTATGAACTCGTCACCTACAATTTATATCCCCTAAATCAATTACAAGTCCAAAGTGTGCAAGTATGCTATGCAAAATTTCTCTAAGTCTCATTTGAATTTACCCCCATTGTCCCATTAATTATTAGCATATAATATTTATATAATAAACCGATAACGTAAATAATTGTATTTTTCTCATAAAAATTACCATTTATATAAATACTAACTCTTAAAATGTATTAAGTAAGAAATCGTATTTTAAATTTATACACTCTAATATTTAGAAAATAAAATAATAATAATCTATTTTAAAATACGTTTATTTGTAAGTGACAACAAAGTTTAATTCAACTACTTTAATTATTGCTAATTATTTATTATAAAAAGTATATACTATTAAAGAGTTAAATTCATAAATAAAACTCACAAAAATGTTTATTCAAATAAAACAGGTGTTTAATCACTCATGATTTTACAACTTTATTTTGGAGAAATTAATGTATAATGTCTACAAGTAATGATCAAGCTTTAATTATTTATAAATAGATGAATTATTTTTCTATTTATCTTTCTAACTTATTTTATTTTGGAAATATTGAACAAATAACATATTTACTCAAAACACTAATTTATAAGTTCTTGAAATGTTTATTTAACACACTAAATTATATAATTAAATCAGCTATGTAATTTATCTTGTTTATTTTCAAGATAATATCAATATTTCGTATTAAATAATACACATATAATCTTAATAACAAAAACATCTTTTATATAATTAAAACAATAACTAGAAATATTAGAAATAAATTCTAATACAAAATTGCATTTTAAATTTTATGTTTTATTTGCAGTTTATGTAAATACTAATTGGATCCTCAACTTTTCATTAATGACATGTAATAACCCTCCCAAAAACAAAACAGTTTTATTATGCTACACAAGTCACCCTCAACTTTTCTGAAAATACAAGAACAACCCCCCAACATGAACAAGCATAAATCCAACAATCCGATTCGATCTAGAGCTATTAAAATCAGGATTCGATGATCAAAAATGAATCAGAGGGTGATTTAGGAGTTACCCAAGCGAAAAATCGCGAGAAACGGTCAAGATTTGGGTCGGGTTGGGTTCGCCGTCGATGGTGGCCGGCGGTGATGAACGAATCCGACAATTCCGGCGTCCTCTACTTCGATTGGCGCCGTCTATGGCTTCCTCGGGCCTCAGGGAGTCGTTTGGTACCGATTTTAAGGGGTGGGTGCGTCGGATTTGGAGACGCCGAGCTTTCGTCGGCGTTAATGGAGGAGGCCGGCGACGTGGTGGCTCCAGGGCGTTTCTGCAGCGACTTTCTGCTGCTGTGGGTTCTCCTAGGCTCGAAACAGAGAGGGAGGTGAGAGACTGGATCGATCCGAGGGAGAGTGAGAGCCGTGGTGGCGGCGGCGTTGGTGTTGCCGTCGGGGAAGGCAGCGGCACAACGCCGCTGCTGGGGGCTCTCTGTTTTCGATGGCAGAAACAGGGGAAGAGAGGGAGTGAGACAGAGAGATGGTGGTGGAGGTGGTGACTGTAATGGTGGTGGCGTTGATGGTGGTTTCTTGCCGTTGGTTTGCCGTCGGGAATGGCGGCAGCTGTGGTGGTGGGTTTAGCCACTGCCACCAGCTGCTGCTGGTGGTGTTGTTGTTACTCTGTTTTGGGCAGAAGGGAGCAGAGAGAGTGAGAGAGAGAGATGGAGGAGGACGAGGTGGTGGTGAGAGGGGCTGTGATGGTGGTGGTGTTCGGCTGAGAAGAGAAGGAAGAAGAGAATGATGTATAAGAAGAAATAAGTGAGGAAGAAGACAAGAATTTTTCTTGTTTTTGGGGAGAAAGCATCAGTTGGAGGAGTGCTGATGGGAGAAACTGATCCCATATTTTTTTTTTGTCTCTAATTATTTAATTCACTATTATTGATTTATCCCCCAGGTGTTTGACTTTCTTTAAACTACAACTATCTCCCCCCTAAAATAACTAGTTTATCTTTACTTAAACTACAAATACCTCCCCAATTGACATTTAAACTTCACGAATTGCTATTAATTTACCCGTATAAAAATGGGGTATTACATCCTTCCCCCCTTAAAAAGAGCTTCGTCCTCGAAGCTAAAGCTACTTAATGAGCAAATAGTTTCTTCTCGATGTAAAAATATTTCTATATGATGATGCACAAAATATGCCATGAGACTAACCAGAGATAACATGAAATGTTTAAACTTATTTTAGGTGCTGAGAAATGTTTACTTCAACCAAAGTGTAAGGGTATTAAAGCGAGGTGTTACATCCTCTCCCCCTTAAAGAGTGACGTACCCGAAACTATAGTCACAATGGATGGGCATACTTAGCGAATACATGTCGCTAGTTGTGTTCATGGACACTATTATTTTTGTTCCAAGGTCGACTGACTGTCACGTACTCGTCTAAGAAGCTATGACGTAAAATCATGCCTAATCGTCCAGACTGAATTGAATCGGGTGTTCACCATAAATTTAGGAAGTCTCTTTTCTCCTCTTACCCACTAACTATTTTCCCATTTTACCACGAAATATATTGTCTTCACTAGTCGCTTCCGTCAAGATAACCCATTTCACCGAGTTTTCTAAATAATAGTTATTACCCTTGGTTCAAATGAAACGTAAGTGGCCCGATAACGTCGTATAACATCAAAGATTATTTCATAAGTGATTAATCATCCCATGGCTCCTAAATGTCTGTCTAGCAATAAGACTCCAAATTGCACACTTCTACTGGCGGGTTGTACTAACTACCTGAAATCCCAATCAGTACTATAACTCGATAGATAGAGTCTAATTACACCAAGTGATAGAACTATTTCAATAAACCTCTGAAGTCTTTATAAACTACTAAAGCCACTTGTGATGCTTACTTGATATTACCCATAGTCTAGAACATAAATCAATAAATGAATTATAATGTATTCCCATGATACATAACACCTAATCCTACGGGTTCTCTGACTCCAATGGTAATTCATGAATCAAACTTTGTGCTCCTCTCGTGATGGTCGAGCGACAAAACTCCATGTAACGATGTCCAAAGAAATTATCAACTTTTTAAGCATTCAAAGCACTTTATTCCTTCCAAACACGACTTAAGAAAATAGCGAACAAGACTTCACATTATATAGTTCTTATCGTTATTTGAAATCTAGCTACCAACCCAAAATTCCACGACACTTCCCAAGAATCCTAAAATATCGTTTCAAATGATTAGAGAAGGCCCGATTCTGAAGGTGAACTACCAAGCAACTTATCAAGATTCAATCCTCGTAACCCAACCTCGATCAAGTGAAGAGTGTATACCACAACAAGACATTAACAACAAGACATCAATAAAGATTTATTGGAAGAGTAGGTACCACTCAGAAGGGAAGGTTAGACTATCGAGACATATTATTCTGCTACATAACTCCAGAAGGCTCACAAACTTGCTAGTACATACACATTGTAGAGAATTCCCGACCACATCAATAACCAGATTCCTTAGGGTGGTTGATCTAAATAATAAAACTCCAAATAGACATCTTAAAATCGAACTCAATGTCTCCAAATCAACTTAGCTAAGGGTATCTAAACTTAGTGGTTTGGTCCCCTGACCTTTGATTCAACGACCAACATTTCTTCGAAGTTCCTCCAAAATCCTTCATGAAAGATCCCCCCTTTTATCACATGCTACCCAAATATACCTCAAATGACGCTGTTTCTAATCAAGCACCGAAGCGATTACTCTCTAGGATTCTAACTATGTCTTATGGTCATATCCAGAGCTGAGTTTCTTACGTTAGATTCTTCTATGTGTTCAGTACCTAAGAAAACTTAGGGTAGTTATTCTATAACCACTTGTTGTACTTAGAGGGTACTAAAGTCTTCATATTACATTTGACGATCATCACCCATGCGCTTCTACCGAGTATTCTCGTTGAACTCCAACCAACCATTTAGATCCACAGTTCTTCTTAGTCCGAATTTGTTACTCGACTTATAACCGTGGATTTAGCCAAATAACAGAACACTTACTTACCTCGTGGCTATATCCTAACAAATCTCCAAATATAAAGATGGTATTGCCTCAAAGTTTCTACACAAACTCCGAGCTTTTCTTAACGTCTCATGTCTTGGTACTTGGTGGCATTATCTTTGTGCAGTTCGTATCTCACACCATAAACCAAAAGACGCGAAGTTGAAGAATGCACGAAATCTCTCCTAACCCCAAAAGAAATTTAGAATGACATATGCGAAGCATACATTCCTTAGAAACAATCCATATCCGAGCACATTCCCCGACCATGAGAAGCAGTATTGCTACGATACTCCAAGTATGCTATAGTTATATATATAAGAGGCTTCCATAATTTCTCGTACAATAATATCTCTCGAGCAATCTTCTTAAAATATGAGACTCCCAAATATAAATTTATTGGGCTCAAAACATAACTTTCAAAATCTGAGTCAGAACTCCAATGCATTACTAAATGTGTAACTTCAGAATAAACCTGCCTAAATCAGTCATAGGGTGCGTCCAAATCTTATACACGATCATCAATGACCCAACAATAATTCTTCCATAGTTTATACACCATTTCTCCCAATTAGATCCTATAATTCCGAAAGTAATACGTAACCGAATAGACATCCCCATCATCAAGAAACATTAAAGTAACTAGAATACAAGTAACGTATCAAATAGTTAAATATTGACAGTAACCTCAAATGACAAAGCAGTCTAGCGTGACCCTCCAAATATAAACCATGAAAAAGTGGACTACAGTCAACTGTTAACGTAGCAAAATCTCTCCAATCAACAAGGCTGTGAAACTGTATTCAAAACAGGTCAAGACTCAACGGATCGTCTTCACAACTTCTCAGGTGAGGGTGGGTGGGACCTTGTTCGAATGACTTTCTTTGATCACTAGAAAAGACTCCAAAATGAATTTATTCTTGACAACTGAGTCTAAATTAACATCCTAATCGGTACCTCAAATATATCATCAGAGTCTTCTCAAATTTAACTAATGGAACTAGGGTTCACCAGTCAAATATTTCAACATTCTTGCTACGTCTCTTGACCCAAAGTATCCAATGGTCTAAACCCAATACTTCCCCCCAAGAGTTATCATAAGAGTCGTGTATCTACAACATTACTATCAGACGAAGAGTTATTCCAAGTGGTTATTGTCCTGGGCCGTCTATCCTTATCGGGTCCTCTTAGTATATTATCGCAATGGTTTATTAGTCATAATTTCAGTAGTCACCTACGGTGCTTTTATCTATTCCATCCTGGTCTATTTAAATCATCATTTAAAGGGATAAATATCATATCACTTTTAGCAATTCATATGAATCTTATACACAACATATAAATCTTCAAATAGAGTAATGCATCATTCCTGATTCCCAATCTAACTTTCATAACTCATAACCAATTTCCCTTATTTTAAGAGCATTATTTATCGAATAACCAATCAAAAGATAAAGATTCCAGATAATTCAAGTATCAACGACCTCATGGGGGCCAAATTATGCAATTATTTTCACCGATATATACCTCATCTTCTCAAATTACTTGCAATTCAGAATTTGGTTCTGATAACCCATATTTCTCAATCTCCACAACAGGAGTAAACTGGTCAATCAACCCATCGGGAATGACATTACCAACTCAAACAAAATAATCCAAGTACCTTTTAAATACGTAACAATCAGCAAGAAAGGACGTGGGTGGGACCAATACCAGCACTTAGACTACCCATAATCCGATCGGCTTTTCCAGTTTTATTATCTTACCCTGTGTTGATTTTAGTTTGCCCTACAGGTTTTAAATTCCCTTTTAGAACGAACTGCTCTGATACCACCTGTAACACCCCTCGTTCCCGAGCTTTCCGGTCCGGACCGGAGAGCCTAGGAGGGTGCTACTCAAAAATGAAGCGGCGGAAATCAAGAACAACACATTCGATAATTATATATTACAACTCTTAATTTGTCTGCAATATGTTGTTACACAAGATGATTTGATACTAAGAGTGCGCCTTGTTAAAAGTGAATCTCAAGTACTAGGTGAGTCTCGAATCCCGCTACTCCATAATCCCAGCTCTTAGACCTGCGGGGGAAGGAAACAAGACCGCAGTTTTTCCAAAGTCAGCAAAAAATGCTGAATAAGTAAACACCCCAACATGTAAACAGGAAAGAGGCATGCTTTTCTTTAAAGAACACTAATAATAACAAGGAATCAGGTATAGTAGTGTAAAATGACCGAGTATGAGATGATATAAATTTCCAATATTCTCAAAAATATTACCATTTATGATTCCAATGAAATATTTCCAAACCACCATACTGTCCCGATTAGGGATAATCTCATAATACTGTCCCAATTATGGGAAAATCTCAAGTATGTAATTCCTTTTCATTTTCTCATGAAAATCCACATTTATTAATTAGTTGTAGCGGGGAACGAACCCATCCATCGCAATAATCCATCACAGTATCTCATAAGTAACCAACCATATCCCATGCATCCAAGACCTTAAGTGCCGGCGCCCCCCTAAGACTTCTTGCGGCCAGAGAGGTGAGTACATGGAGCAGCACGGGGCTAATTGCAACCGAGCAAAATATCACAATATAAAAGTATCCGAATATGGTTCCACCGCACAACTGTTTCCACTTTACGTTATTACGCATTATTAATTTCAAGTGATAGTTTCCAAAAGAATCATTTAGACAAGTATTTGAAATCTCAAGTCGAGCACGTATATCACAAGTCACATTTTGAGACATAAAATCATAAAAATATATTTGGACACGAAAGGAGGACGGCACACTAGCTTAGGCACGTTTACTTACCTTGAGTAGCCGAGCAAACAGCACGATAACGCTTCTACGGATATACGTAGTCCCTTTCTATGAACTCGTCACCTACAATTTATATCCCCTAAATCAATTACAAGTCCAAAGTGTGCAAGTATGCTATGCAAAATTTCTCTAAGTCTCATTTGAATTTACCCCCATTGTCCCATTAATTATTAGCATATAATATTTATATAATAAACCGATAACGTAAATAATTGTATTTTTCTCATAAAAATTACCATTTATATAAATACTAACTCTTAAAATGTATTAAGTAAGAAATCGTATATTAAATTTATACACTCTAATATTTAGAAAATAAAATAATAATAATCTATTTTAAAATACGTTTATTTGTAAGTGACAACAAAGTTTAATTCAACTACTTTAATTATTGCTAATTATTTATTATAAAAATTATATACTACTAAAGAGTTAAATTCATAAATAAAACTCACAAAAATGTTTATTCAATTAAAACAGGTGTTTAATCACTCATGATTTTACAACTTTATTTTGGAGAAATTAATGTATAATGTCTACAAGTAATGATCAAGCTTTAATTATTTATAAATAGATGAATTATTTTTCTATTTATCTTTCTAACTTATTTTATTTTGGCAATATTGAACAAATAACATATTTACTCAAAACACTAATTTATAAGTTCTTGAAATGTTTATTTAACACACTAAATTATATAATTAAATCAACTATGTAATTTATCTTGTTTATTTTCAAGATAATATCAATATTTCGTATTAAATAATACACATATAATCTTAATAACAAAAACATCTTTTATATAATTAAAACAATAACTAGAAATATTAGAAATAAATTCTAATACAAAATTGCATTTTAAATTTTATGTTTTATTTGCAGTTTATGTAAATACTAATTGGATCCTCAACTTTTCATTAATGACATGTAATAACCCTCCCAAAAACAAAACAGTTTTATTATGCTACACAAGTCACCCTCAACTTTTCTGAAAATACAAGAACAACCCCCCAACATGAACAAGCATAAATCCAACAACCCGATTCGATCTAGAGCTATTAAAATCAGGATTCGATGATCAAAAATGAATCAGAGGGTGATTTAGGAGTTACCCAAGCGAAAAATCGCGAGAAACGGTCAAGATTTGGGTCGGGTTGGGTTCGCCGTCGATGGTGGCCGGCGGTGATGAACGAATCCGACAATTCCGGCGTCCTCTGCTTCGATTGGCGCCGGCTATGGCTTCCTCGGGCCTCAGGGAGTCGTTTGGTACCGATTTTAAGGGGTGGGTGCGTCGGATTTGGAGACGCCGAGCTTTCGCCGGCGTTAATGGAGGAGGCCGGCGACGTGGTGGCTCCAGGGCGTTTCTGCAGCGACTTTCTGCTGCTGTGGGTTCTCCTAGGCTCGAAACAGAGAGGGAGGTGAGAGACTGGATCGAACCGAGGGAGAGTGAGAGCTGTGGTGGCGGCGGCGTTGGTGTTGCCGTCGGGGAAGGCAGCGGCACAACGCCGCTGCTGGGGGCTCTCTGTTTTCGATGGCAGAAACAGGGGAAGAGAGGGAGTGAGACAGAGAGATGGTGGTGGAGGTGGTGACTGTAATGGTGGTGGCGTTGATGGTGGTTTCTTGCCGTTGGTTTGCCGTCGGGAATGGCGGCAGCTGTGGTGGTGGGTTTGGCCACTGCCACCAGCTGCTGCTGGTGGTGTTGTTGTTACTCTGTTTTGGGCAGAAGGGAGCAGAGAGAGAGAGAGAGAGAGATGGAGGAGGACGAGGTGGTGGTGAGAGGGGCTGTGATGGTGGTGGTGTTCGGCTGAGAAGAGAAGGAAGAAGAGAATGATGTATAAGAAGAAATAGGTGAGGAAGAAGACAAGAATTTTTCTTGTTTTTGGGGAGAAAGCATCAGTTGGAGGAGTGCTGATGGGAGAAACTGATCCCAATTTTTTTTTTTGTCTCTAATTATTTAATTCACTATTATTGATTTATCCCCCCAGGTGTTTAACTTTCTTTAAACTACAACTATCTCCCCCCTAAAATAACTAGTTTATCTTTACTTAAACTACAAATACCTCCCCAATTCACATTTAAACTTCACGAATTGCTATTAATTTACCCGTATAAAAACGGGGTATTACAACAGCAACCATGCGGATTTCAGATTTTATTGCCGAGGACAGGACATGGAACCTTGATTTATTACGTCAAAGGGCTTGGCAACTGAGATTTTGGGATTCTCAAGGTCCCCACACCGCGTGCTCCAGCGAGTTATTCTCAAAGATGGCACTATACGGTTGTGCACAAGAGATTCCGGCGGGGAGACCTCCGTGTACACCGTATGTAGTGGATCAGGGATCGCACAGGAAGAGAGGGGTTGTGTGTAGGGAGAGAGTAAGGCAGTAGCAATGTCTGAGAGAGAGACAGAGGTTTGGCAGAGCTTCCGCGTATGGCAAGTGTGTTTTTCTTTGTATGGAAAGGTTGACGATCTATATATACTGAAGAACATGACCGTTGTAGTGTGGTTAATGCGCCCATTGATGGCGGCTTAATTAGCTTAACCATAACGGCACGTTCGTCCGAGTATATAGGGACCGTTACAGCACGTGGTGCGCGAATACCGGAACCGTTACGAGGTTGACCGGGTTTGACCGGATTGACCGGGTTCATGGAGCTCGTGCCATAAATCTCTCAAAACAGTTACTAAAGGTCGCGTGCGGGCTTGGCTCGCACGCGACAGGGCTTACTCTAGCCTCCAAACCACAAAGTCCCTACAAGTCCCGTGCAGTGGTATGCGAGGGCTCTGTCTCGCAGCCCCCACATGGATCAGCTCGGCTGGTGATCCAGTGTGTGTGGAGCACAATATGGTGTGCTGGATGGCTACCACGTGGCCAAGATCTGTCAGCTCAGAAAGCAGTATCTACATTAGCCCCCTTTCTGCGCGTGAAGACTCATAGCCGTATAGACTTCCATGCGCGGAAACCAACATACGCGTTGCTGCCACGCACCAATTCAAATACGGGTAAGTTCAGCCCCCGTGCGTGTCATTATGACCTAAAACCCCTAGAGTCGTGCCGTCTGACCTTTAGGGTTTTAGGCGTGACGTCAGCTTGTCCTGTGATTGCGCGATTCGACGGTGACGGTTGCGATTCGACTATCGAAAGGACGCAACCCTTCATTGTTTTGGATAAATACCTTGTATCCCCCGTTATTGCAAAGCATCACTTATTTCTCTTAAAGTGAATGGTACCCGGAGATCTTCGAGAGCAGATCCAGATAATCAATCACCAGTTCAGAACTGCAATCCGTGTTCTTCAATTGTGCACATCCAAGCAGGCTTCAAGAAAACAAGGTTGGCCTCGTTTACTTTTGATTTGAGTTACCAGTGTTTGCCTTGAACTGCGTTGAATCTGTAAACCCATGAAATTTGTGAAGAGGCCTTGATCTTTGAACCCGCTTTGCTTTAATCCTTCAACAATATGAGATCTTGCAACTCCCCGATTTCTGAAATTGATACTCGAACTGTTCGTCTTCCTTTGCATAGATCTTGAATTTCAAAATTCAAACTGAAGTGTGGTATTTCTCCCCCCTTTTTCTTGCTCTTCCGCAGGAATGGCCAAGACAAGAGTAACCAGACCTGTCAAGGAAGATGAAGAGATACCCGACCTTCCGCAGGCCTTGTGGCGAAAAGCCCCCTTTTTAGGCGGCAAAGATTTCTACCACGCGAGGGTAAAGGCGAAGAGGATGCCTGATCCTGTCCCAGTTGAGCGATTGCTGACGCTCACTCGCCCAGTTAACTCAGCCTTGCTCGAGTTGATTGGTTCCGAGGATGTGGTTCGATTGGGAATCGAGAACGGGCACTTCCCATATACTGCGATTTCTACCCAGGCGTTCGTCCAGAAATTGGACTATATGGATGAGTGGATCGACCACGTGTTGGATCATCACGCCGCGACTCTTGATGAAGCCGGCGTATACTTTGCTATCCGTGCTATGAAGGGTGCCGCCGTGAAGCTGGATCAGTCCATGCTTCTAGACCTTCTGTCCCGCTACTCGCCTGCGACTCACACGTTCCATTTTGCTGAGTTCGAGGCTGCCCCCACACTCGAGGACGTTCAAATGCTGTACGAGCTTTCCCCCATGGGCGAGGTGGACCCTCTGAGTCCCTTGAGAACATCTGCGGAGATTGCCTTGTACGCGCAGATGGAGGAATGCCTAGCAGAGGTAAAGAAAATTTCCACTCAGTGGACCACTACAAAGCCTCTTCCGAACTGGCAGCTGGTTGATACGTCTGCGAAGAATACCTGGAACAAATGGTTGCAGTACTTCTTCCGAGACTATGCGAACAGCAGCATCACTAAGAAGCTTCTGAGTGAGGACCCGGAGGCCGAGAATTACGTAGAGGGCAAGGGTTATCATTTGACCCTTTTTGCCTTTCTCTGTGCCTGGCTGTCGAGGTACTTGATTGATGGTCACCCCCATGACGGAGTCTTCTACCATGTGTTGCCACTTGCTGTGAGGCTCGCCCTTGGCCAGAGAGTCGCACTCGGACCCTTGGTCTTGGGCACGCTGTACTATAGACTTGATCAGCTGGTTCTAGCTATGAAGGAGTCGCGTGGCCGCCTCGATGTACTGATCTTTGTCAATATTTCTTTTTTTGACAATGTGGGTTTTCGAGCGGTGGCCGTCTTATGCTCCAACTGCTCTCAAACTTGACAAGTGGTGTCCCCCAGGCGAGACGGAAGCGCGCAACAGCGGAAGAGCTGCGAGATGGTTCGGAGCAAGCAACACCAAGTGCGTTTGGAGTTTGATATGCGACAAGCGGAAGGAGTTTACTGCCAGGCCCTATGCCACGCGCATTGAGAATGTGCGATGGTTTCCAAAGCTGTACCCTTCTAAAGGCATGGTCTTTTCAGAAGAGCTTCTCTTTGAAGGGGGACCTCATTTCCATGAGCGCTATCGCGAGTTCTTTTGCTGGTGTCTGCGAGGTTCCCTTCCTGCTCTCGCAGAGCATATTCGTGAGCTCGCGCCGAGGTATGAAAAGCTTACCGTGGACGTTGACCCCACTCGAGTTTCTCCTCAATTTGGTTTTGATGCGGTGGCCCCATCAATCTGGCCCCAGTCCATTATCAGAGGATGCTACAAGCGCTTGATAACAAAGGAGTGCAAGACGGTCTTCATGAACAATCTGCCCTTTGAGCAGCCTGCGGGAACCCGCGAGGGTGGTTGTTCCCAAAACTGGCTCGCATACTGGATTGCCCAGCAAACGAGGATCGAGACGGAGTCGGCCGCGCAGCCAGGTAGAGCTCCCTTGATCAAAAGAAACTCTTTTCCGTTTCGCCCCACTTGCAGTCTGAGCGAGTCTGAGTATGGTTGCTACTCATTGTTGGATCGTGAGAACCATTTGTGTCCTGATGTCATTCTGAAGGAGCAAGTCGCCGCAGTCAAGAAGGGCGACACGCAAGTCGTCAGATATAGCAAGGCATTTGCCGAGGTAAGCGATTTCTTCGCGTGCGTTAAGCTTCTTGATTTCCTTATACTGACACTTTCATTCTGTACTGCTGTAGTGTCATGTGCGGAGATTCGCAGCTGGTGATCGCTCCAAGTCGCTGGTTAACACCATTGTTGCCACCAGAAGACAAAAGCAGTCGTTCCGGCTTTCATGGAGGATGGACGCTGAGGTCGAAACAAAGGTTCGCGCAGTCATGAATGCTTTCGCTGACTCGCTGATAGACAATCCTCCGGCTCCGTCTCCTCCTGTAGATGACCCGTCCCCTCCAGCGACTGCGGCGCCGAGAGTGAAGAGACCTAGGCAAAAGGGAATTACGATTTCTTCCCCTAGAAGTGCTCCAGCTTCTCCTCCAGTGAGGTCCCTTTCTATCAAGGACAAAGGCAAAGGTCGCATGCCCAGCAAAGTGCGGAAAGAGCTCGCAGTTGAGACTTTCGTTCCATTCAATCAAGAGGAAGAGGAAGAGAGGCAGGAGCCCCAAGAAAGTGACGAAGAAGAAGAAGCAACAGTTGTGATGCATGAGGAAGAATCAGGAGGTACCTCCGTCGCATTTCCTTTCCCGTTATCGTAACTTCTTTGCACTTCTTTACTTAAACCAATCGTGTATTCGCAGATGATCATGATGAAACCATTGGTGGCCTCGCGGCCAAGAGACAAAAGAGAGATGCCCATTCTGGCATCCCAGATGATCCCATAAGCGAGGACGTTCTTGCTGAGTCCCGGAAGACAGCCGCGGAGGCTGCTGAAAGAAGGAGGCGGCGGGAAGAAGAGGAGCTCGAGCGTGTGAAACAGCGGAGCCTCGAAGAGCGGCATGTTGACGACTTAGCGCGTCCAGTTGACGAGGAAGACGAGCTTCCCGAAGAAGTGGCTCCTCATGCGGAGGAGGAAGAGGAGGTTCCAGAAGAGGATGCAGCAGCCTTGGAGCAAGTCCAAGCAGACTTTGAAGAAATTGCAGGCGGCGATAAAGGTGAGATCTTCAATCTCGCAGTAACTTATAGAGATGTTATTGTGGGTGCGTTAAAGCATGGTGTGTCAAAGGCTGACATCCGCCGTTGGTTAGTAAGCAAATGCGGAGAACCCTCAGGTAATTATTTGAGTGATACGCATGTACTAGGCTTTAGCAACTTGAGGCAGAATCATGACTGGTTTATTCGCATCCCAGGTCACGCTCCTCTTAAAGACTTGCTTAGTGAGGACACACTAATAGGGCATGGTTCCACGTCCTTAGTGTATGATGAAGATACCTCAATCCCACCTTCGCGTGGAGGTGCTCACTCTTAGCTTTAGTAAAGATAGCAAAATAACTTATAGCACAAGTTACCTCATATCATCGCATTTAATATCGCAGGTCATGCTGAGGAACCTGTGCTGGAGCAGAGAAGTCAGCCTTCTGCGTCCTATGTTCCAATTCCGAGCTCCCATACCGAGAAGCCTGTCCCGGCTGCTGAGCATGCAAGTGAGCCTCTCGAGGGCATCATCGAACTTTCCGATGATGCTGAAGCAGATGCTGTGCTGATGGATGAAGATGTCCATACCGGTGCTGAGGAAGTAAGGAAAAATGCTGCTAATGTTTTCGCATCTGAGAGCGTCCTTCGCCAAGCGACTTCGGCTGTCCCTTCGCCTCCGGCGATGACTGAGCCAGAGGCACCTATTCCTGCGTGGAGCTTTTGGGGCTCGCAGGTTGGGAATGCAGTCGCAGCTGGTGCGGCATACACTCTTCCTCCTGACTACGAGAGATTGGAGCTCGCAGCTGATAGGAGAGCTATGGAGCGAGGACAGTCTTCGACCACCCTGGCAGCGCGCATTCCTTCTCTTCATGAGATTCTGGAAGGAACTGGTAAGCAAAGCTTTACTGTTCGCATTTTGCATTATTTACTTGCGAGTTTGACATCGTAACTCGGCTTTGACGTCTCTTCAGGTTTGAAGCAAACCGATGTGGACTGGGTGGTTCGAATGCGCCTCACCTACCCGCAATCGTTTGTGAGATCTCTGGAGATAGGGCCCTTTGACAGGAGGCTGTTCCTTACTGAGGCCATTTAGATATTGGAGCAGCTGTCTGCGGCTACGCCTGGGACCATTTCTGTCCAGAGTGCCGAATTGCTATGTGGCATGTGCCAGAATCT
Organism: Linanthus parryae; assembly: GCA_023055425.1. Lineage (NCBI taxonomy): Eukaryota > Viridiplantae > Streptophyta > Magnoliopsida > Ericales > Polemoniaceae > Linanthus > Linanthus parryae. The sequence continues at coordinate 1,772,398 of JALGPY010000030.1, forward strand.
CGTGACCAAAGTCCAAGGCAGACTGGGCTTCAAGTTTCTTATGAATAGAGTCAAGCTAATTCGCGCAGCCGTAACTTTGAAGCTCGGCCACCAGAATCTCGCAGCTGAGAAGCAGAAGGTGGAGCAGCAAAAGCTAAAAGTTGATGAAGCTCTGAAGCTCTATCATGAGATGAATGCCAGGTGCGAGCAATTGAAGCAAGAAGTGGAACAAGTAGAGAAGCTGAGCCATCAGTTCGAGCCCCAAGACTCCTTGATCAAGAATTTGCTTTGATTTTCGAATTTTGAAAAATAGCAAGAAAATAGCTGAAACATTAATGTAATGTTTGAAACATTAATGTAATGTTGCTAGGGTTTCTCCCCCTTTTTTTAACAACAAACAACGAATTTGCCCGTTTTGCCCTTTCCCGGGATTTGATAGGATATCTCTGTGCATATCCAATTATGACATCAGCAATTGATATTTTGCTTGATTTTCGCGCTAATTTCTCGGCAGATAAGCACGCTTTTGTTGGGAAATCCATCCGAATCATGACTATCCGTCATTTATTAGGATACGCAACTGAATCGTCGTAGCCTTTAGTAGGGTAATTGATTGTTACCGCTTTTCAAGGCGTAAGTGATTGAACTTACCCTCTTTTTGAATTCTGCTGACTCATCTTTGGCAACTGGAGAGTCTCTACAGGGTATATATAAACCCTGTCTTTGCTATTTGGGTTCTTCGTCCCAAAAATGTGCTTTGCCGTGAGTCCTTACGACTGCTGGCTTCAACGCTTATTTTTCGTTGATTCATGGCAACTTCAAGTTGTGAATCCTGAGTTTGCGCTTTGTGCTGTAGAAATAGTTTCCAAGATCCACTTTATGAGGCCTATTGCTCTTTATAACCATCATAAAGAAGATGTAGATAATATCTCATGTGTGTTCGAAGAAATTTCTTCGTGTATTATGTGTGCAGGTCATGTTTCCGGCCGCCTCCCGGCGAGGTGCAGCGCCGAAGTGACCGTGCTACCGTCTCGTAATGAACGGCGGAATTCTTCTTCAGCATCCCTGGAGAAGAACCCATCGCCTTCACATTTGTGAGCTCGGGGTGGCGAACTGTCGCGTTCGTCCCCGTCTACAAGGAGCCCTTGCCCTTTGGAGCTTCTGCTTGCCTGTGGATCGCCGGAACCGGTGGTTCCTTGGGAAAATGTTATGGGGTGCCAATCTGACAAGGGCCTTGTCAAATACTGGGATCTTGAACGTATGGCTTCATGTGGCTCTTTTAGAGCAAGATCCCACCCGCTACAGATGTTCACCCGCAGATCTGCGTATTGCGTAGCCGGTGTCGAAACCGGTGGGTTCATCCTTTTCTAGTCGGAATTCCCGTAGTGTGCCTTTGCTGGCTTGTCAGCTACTTTTCGCATGTATTGTAAGCCATGTTGGCTGCGTAGTTAGATTCGAGCTTTTTCGCTTGTAAGCTGCTATCTAGACAGATAAATTGTAAGTCTTTCGACTCATAATGATAAATAGCCTTTTGTATTATCTGCTCTCTCTTTACAACAAAATACAACTTTGCATGCGTTTCGGCATATTTCGCCTTGCATAATGCTACGTAATTGTTTCGCATTTGCGTTCTGCTATATGAATTCGCAGATGTTTTGCCAGATTGTTTGAGATCATAATTTCGTAGCTGTGCCATCTTGGCAAATGGAATTATGATTTGGCCTTTGTGAATCTTCACAATATTGCGAGTTGCTATCGTGGCAGATAGTCTTTAGTATATCAATTAAGATCGTTAAATTGTGCGAGTTGCTATCGTGGCAGATAGGCTTTCCTAGATCAACTAAGATCATTTTTCCGTAGGCCGCTATTGCAACGGATAAGCTTGAAAGATCAATTAAGATCGCATTTGTATGTGTTGCTATCGTGACAGATAGGCTTTAGAAGATCAATCACGATCATTGCACGCAGGCTGCTATCGTAAGAGATAGGCTTAAATGATCAATTAAGATCGTATTTGTATGTGTTGCTATCGTAAGAGATAGGCTTAGATGATCAATTAAGATCGCGTCTGCATAGGCTGCTATCGTAAGAGATACGCTTAGATGATCAATTAAGATCGTATTTGTATAAGCTGCCATCGTGACAGATGGGCTTAGATGATCACTTAAGATCGCATTTGCATAGGCTGCTATCGTAAAAGATAGGCTTAGATGATCAATTAAGATCGCATTTTGATAGGCTGCTATCGTGACAGATAGGCTTAGATGATCAATTAAGATCGCATTTGCACAGGCTGCTATCGTGACAGATAGGCTTAGATGATCAATTTAGATCGCATTTGCGTAGGCTGCTATCGTGACAGATAGGCTTAGGTGATCAGTTAAGATCGCATTTGCACAGGCTGCTATCGTAAGAGATAGGCTTAGATGATCAATTAAGATCGTATTTGTATAGGCTGCCAACGTGACAGATGGGCTTAGATGATCAATTAAGATAGCATTTGCATTTGCTGCTATCGTGAGAGATAGGCTTAGATGACGATCGATTAAGATCGCAGTTGTACAGATTGCTATTGCGGCGAACAAACCATTGTTAACAGTAATAACAAACTGAATAAAGCAACATAAACAGCTAGAAATATGAACTTCTCATTTGGGAGAATTCTTTTATTATAACGCTCTCATATGGGAGAGATGGGATTACAATCCTCTCATATGGGAGAGGAGATTGTGTAAATCGTAGCCATACAAGATATCCAGCGACGTTATAATAAAACGCATGAAATGAGAGAAGTCAGGGATAGTATTTCTTAATCCAGCGCATGTTGACTGAACTCGGAGTTGAGGTTGTGCCGTGCAACCTTCGTATGCTGCAGTAGCCACTGTCAAAGACTTCTGTGACTTCGAAGGGTCCTTCCCAATTGGCTGCGAACTTCGGGTGAGTCGCTTCTCGCATACAGTGATCAGATGCGCGCAAGACCAAGTCTCCGACTGCGAAGTCTCTTCGCTGTACCGTCTTATTGTAGGCGCGAGCGATTCTTTCCTGGTATCGCTTGTTGGTTCTCTTGGCTTGTTCTCGCTTTTCCTCCAGCAAGACTAAGTCGTGATCGCGTTGATTTTCATAGAGTGCATGGAAGGCCAGCCTTGCTGAATTGACTCTGACCTCTGCAGGTACTACAGCTTCGGCCCCATAACATAATAGAAATGGCGAGGCCCCCGTGGGTGTCCTTGGAGAAGTTCGGTAGGCCCACAGAGCTATGCTTAGAGAATCAGCCCACTTCTTGTGGTCATCTGCGACCATCTTGCTCAAAATTCTCAACAGCGTTTTGTTGGTCGCCTCAGCTTGTCCATTTCCCTTTGGGTAATAAGGGGTAGAACAGATCTGCCTGATATTGTACTCCGCTAATTTCGCAGCTACCTGGCGATTAACAAAAGGAGTATCGTTATCTGAAAAAATGGTGTTTGGGATTCCGAACCTGCATATGATGCTTTCCTGGATGAAGTTGACCACTGCCAGCGCATTTGCCGTCTTTAGTGGTATTGCTTCCACCCACTTGGTGAATAGCTCAGTCGCGGTGAGAATGAAATGGTTCCCATGCGACGTCGGTCGGATGGGACCGACGAAGTCCAGAGCCCATGTGTGAAATGGCCATGGCGTCCCTAGTGCATGTAGATCCACGGCGGGAGCGTGCACTAGGTTCCCTTTGAATTGGCATTCCTGGCAGCGTCGCACTTTGGTGCGGCAATCGACCTCCATCGTGGGCCAGAAATACCCGATTGAGAGGAGCTGTCTGCATAATTTCGCACCTCCTTGATGTTCTACCTGATGGGAAAGGTCCATGACTTCTTGTGCTTCTTTGCCGTCTAGACACCGCAGCAAGTTGCCTTCATGACCTTTTCGCCAAAGTAGGTTTTCCTGTACCACATATCGAGACGCCTTCCTCTTCAATTTCTCGGCTTCTTTTCTCGATTCGGGCGCGGTGCCCTGGGTGAGGAAATCAAATAGTGGCTTCCTCCAATTCGTGTCGTCATCGATTAGGGCGATGAGTAGAGAATCTTTGATTAGTGCGCAACTTTCGCACTTTCCTTGTATTAGGGCTGCGGCTGTTGACATGTCTGGCCAATGAATGCCATATCTCTGAGCCTTTCTGTAGATTGACACCTCGCTTTCTCCGCAAGCGTGTTGGTGAATCCTTTCTAACAGCTGTTTTCCCTCTTGCTCGGAGACGCATCGCATGAGTATTCCTCCAGGCCCCTTTTAGTAAAGGGTGTTGTCGTGGATACAGTATCCTTTTGTGAGTGCCCAGCTTTCGCTGCTGGTGCCTTTCGCAATAGCTTGTAGGATTGCTTTTCTCCAATCTGCATCATCCAAGTGTTCGTCGTCGCACGCATTTTCTGTCAATGCCGACGATGTTCGCACTTCAATTGAAATCCTTGCGGGACATTTGTCTGTGCTGACCTTAGATGCCAAGGTTGCTAAGGCGTCTGCGCGCCTGTTGTCTGCTCGGGGCTTGTGCTCATACTTCAAATCGCAGAATTGCTGCATCAGCTTTTGTACTAGGGTGCGGTAAGACAGGAGGTTGATCTCCTTCAAACCATACTCGCCCGAGGCTTTCTTAACAATCAGCTTGGAATCTCCCATGACTGTTAAGTTGCTTACTTCCAAAGCTTTCGCCGCACGGAGCCCCGCGATGAGAGCCTCGTATTCTGCTTCGTTGTTCGTGACTGCGAAGTTGAGCTTTGCGGACATCTGTATGACCTCCCCGTCTGGCTTTGTCAAGACTATCCCAATGCCTCCGCCTTTCCTGGTTGACGAACCGTCGAAGTGGAGGGTCTAATAGGGCACGTCGATTGCGTAGATTTCAGGGCCTTCGAGCTCTTCTTCGATCACGGGTTCATGGCTGTTGTCGGGGAACTGTGCCAACAGATCCGCTACCGCCTGCGACTTGATCGCTCGCGGTCGTACGCATGTGATATCGTATTGAGAGATGGTCATGTACCATTTCGCTAATCTCCCGCCCGGAGTAGTGTGAGTGAGCAAATATCGTATAGGGTCGCTTTTGGTGACCACTACTACTTTGTGTGATGCAAAATAGTGTTTCAACTTTTCTATCACAAAGAATAAGGCAAGGCAATGACGTTCGATGTCTGTGTACCTCGATTCAGCAGGCTGCACGATGCGAGAGATGTAGTAGATATGTCTCTCTTGGCCTTCATACTCCTGAGCCAAGAGCGCTCCTATAGATCTCCTTGTCGATGTCAGATATAGCAGAAGCGGTGATCCCAGTTGAGGCGCGATCATTATCTTTGAGGACGTGAGTAAATCCTTCAGCTTTTCGAATGCGGCTTCGTGCTCCGGAGCCCAGTTGTATGTGGCGTCCTTCTTGAGAAGAGCGCTGAAACAGCATGTGATTTCGGCAATTGCTGGGATGAATCTCCGCAGATAGGATAGCTTTCCTAAAAATGTCTTTAGTGCACTCTGGTTATGGGGCGGCGTCATGCCAGTGATAGCTGATACTTTCGCGGGGTCGGGCTCGATCCCTTGGCGATGAACTACGCATCCCAAGAATTTCCCTGATGTCACCCCGAACGCGCATTTCATAGGATTCATCTTCAGTTGAAAGCGCCTGCATCTATTGAACACCTTTCGCAGATCTGCGAGGTGGTCTGCTTCGTGCTTGGATTTAACCACCAGGTCATCCACATAGAATTCCACCTCTTTGTGCATCATGTCGTGGAATAGAGCCATCATGGCCCGCTGATAGGTCGCGCCCGCGTTCTTAAGACCGAACGACATTACTGTGTAGTTGAACACCCCCACCGGAGTGATGAATGCAGTTTTCCGCGCGTCTTCGGGGTCCATCTTGATCTGGTTGTATCCACTGAAACCATCCATAAAGCTGAACATGCGGTGGCCCGCTGTTGAATCGATAAGCAAATCGATGTTGGGCAGTGGAAAATCGTCCTTGGGGCAGAAGCGATTGATATCTCGGAAGTCCACGCAGATGCGGAGCTGTCCGTTCTTTTTCACTACTGGCACGATGTTGGCCAGCCATGTGGGATGATGATTCGGCTCTATGAACTGGGCATCTAGGAGTTTGACAATCTCCTGCTTGATTTTCACGTTAAGCTCGGGCCTGAAGCTTCTTGTGCTCTGCTTGACCGGTTTAGACCCTGGGATGATGTCTGAACAGTGCATGGTGATGCTTGTGTCCAGACCTGGCATCTCATCATACTCCCATGCGAATACATCCTTGTATTCAGTTAGGAGTTGTAGCAGTCCCTGTTCCTCTTCGCTTGTGAGGTCCGCACTCAGGAAGACTGGCCTTTTCTTTTCCTCGTTCGGGCTGAGGAACACTTCCTTTAGCTCTTGCTTTTGTGTTCTGGGCCTGTCTTCCATGCATTCAGGTGCTTCTTTAAGTTTCTCGTCTGGAACGCCCTGTGTGGGCTCTTCTGTCAGCGCAATTCGCTCGATTTGATTGATTTGCCCAGGGATATCCCCATGCCCGTGTGAGGACACCCCCGCGCACCTTCATATGCGATAGCATTTCTTCCCATTGGCGTAGAAGCTCTCTATCTCCTTGCCCTCGGGGTCATGCTTTGCGATTCTCTTCAGAGTATACACGTTCTTTCGATGATATGCGATACGCGGCGCCTCTTCGCGTGCAGGCGGCTTTTCCCTGGCATCTTCCCTTGTCACCATTACTCCCGCAGGTGACTGGTCCTTGATGTCCTCCCAGAGAGGCAAAGGAGTAGGGTTGAATGGTCCGGGTGTTTGCTCGTCCGCCATCTCAGTGAACCACACCGCCTCGCTGAGATGTGCCTCGTCCAGGTTGAATGGGTTCGTCGAAGCCGGTATCTCGACTATTCTGTCATTCCAGATAGCTTTCATAACCTGGTGAGCCGTTGAAGGGACTGCGTCGAAGCGATGAATCCAGGCTCGACCTATAATCATGTGGTACGTGGTGTTCGCGTCTATGACATAGAACTTTGTTGAGCACTTGATTTTGCCAATCTGAACGCCCAGGCGGATCCAACCGATCGTCATTCTAGAGTCGCTTCCGAATCCCATCAGCGGGGATGGACGTCTGACAATCTTGTGCTCGGGGATCCCTGCTAGCTTCAGTGTGTGGAGCGAAATGACGTTGACCGCTGCTCCTCCATCGACGAACGCTCGTTTGAACTCGACGCCATTGATGATGGCAGTGACGTAGAGAGGCCTTTGGTGGCTCGCATCCGTCTTTTTGTCGCTGGCAGAAAAGGTCATAATCTTTTCTGTAGAGCGAGACGCCCTGATGACTTTCCCGTCGGATACTACAAGATCCTCCTCGTAGTCTTCTGCTATTCTCAAGATCGCTTTCGTCATATCTGTTCGGCATTTCTCCGAGAAATTCATCTCGTCGAAGAACCTGCTGAAGCCATGCGACCCTTTCATCCGGTCGGCACGTTCATCCTCCGTGTCCATGCTGTAGTCTTCGTATTCATGGACCTCGGCAACGATGGGTAGACCATCCTCTGCGACTTCTTCCAAGTCGACGATCGAGATCATAGCGACCTCTTTGCCTTTCGAGCCCTGCTCCGTGTGCGCGGGAAGCGGGTTGTTGCGCACATCCTTCCGGTGATCGCTGACGATAAGCTCGCCGTTCTTCATCTTCTGGTCGAACGCGAATCTGAGCTTCTTGCACTCGGCCGTGGGATGCATGACCTTGCCGTGGTACTCGCACCACTTAGGGTCTCTTACCATCTCCTTAGAGGGTATCTTCTCGAGTGGCGGTAGGACACCGTCCTTACGCCATTGTCTGCAGAGGTCGCTTGCCTCCTCTACCGAGCATGGCAGAGGCGGTACATCGAAGTTCGCAACCTTCGCTTGTTTCTGGGGCGAAACTGTATTGACCTCAGCTTCGCGTCCCCTCTTGTAGCTAAATCTCCCGATCTTGTAAGTAGTGCCGCTCGCGGGTCGTTCCGGAGCGCTCTTTTTTTTCTGTCTCTCGACTATAGGCTCGATGTTCTTCGTGCATTCGATTAGCTTTGAAAACGTAGGTGTTTGCAAATTAATAAGCATACCTTTGTATTCATCTCGCATGCACTGCAGGCATATCTCTACCAGCCGGCTTTCAGGCATTGGATCTTTGCACTCCAGGGATTTCGCCCTGAATTTCTTGATGAAAGCGATTCCGTCCTCTTCGCGCTTCTGATACATCCGCGAGAGATGGATAATCGTCACCTTTTCTTCCATCTGGAAGAACATGGTATAGAACTTCTGGACCATGTCGTCCCAAGTCTTCACGGATCCGGCTTCCAATGTTCGGTACCATTTGTATGCTACGTTCCCAAGAGATTTTGGGAATTCTCGCATCAGCAGCTTGGGATCGGCTCCGTACGGACCCATGACATCAATGAAACGCATGACATGCTCATGAGCGTTTCCATTGACGTCCTCAAACTTATCCCATTTGGGAGCTTTGTATCCCGCCGGGTTAGGCATGAGATAGATCTCTCGTGGAATAGGTGGATCGTTATCTAACTTCGGGATAATAGTATCCGCGAATGACTGATGAGCCAGGATAGTGTCCACGCGCTTCTGCAGAGATGTCATGCATTCTGGAATGCTCCCCTCGGTAGTTGATGGAGGGGTTGCCGTAGGCGGTGGCGACACATACGCCGTCGGAGGGTTGGGAGCATACTGACTACCCGTATTTCCCCAGATCGCCGTTGGGGAAGGCAAAGGGTACTGCAGAGTTGGGTTAGACGCCAAAGCTGAGGGCTGAGGAGTGTGAGCAGCAAGAGGCAACATCTGAGCCGTTGACCCTTGAACCGACGGCAGCTGCGTAGTCGCCGGTGGAGTCTGCAGATTGGAGTTGGGAGGTGTGGTTGACACTCCCGATCCTGGAGCGGTAGGGGCTCCTCCTCCTTGAGGGGCAGCGATGGCTGACGAAGGGTTTGGCGCGAGGGTGCCAAGAACGGCTACGATCCGTTCTAATTGCGTAGACTGAGCCTTGAGAGCTTTCGCCTGACCCTGAACAGTGGCGTCCAAGGACTCTAGCGTCGGTGTCTCGCCGGGAGTCGTAGGAGTACGGCGGGTCTCGTCTCCCGATGGTGCTTCGGTGGAAGGCGATCTGTTGCTGACATCATCCTCCTGAGACATGGTTGCTTTTGTTGGTAAGTTCACGTCGGGTTCACCAAAATGTGCACAAGAGATTCCGGCGGGGAGACCTCCGTGTACACCGTATGTAGTGGATCAGGGATCGCACAGGAAGAGAGGGGTTGTGTGTAGGGAGAGAGTAAGGCAGTAGCAATGTCTGAGAGAGAGACAGAGGTTTGGCAGAGCTTCCGCGTATGGCAAGTGTGTTTTTCTTTGTATGGAAAGGTTGACGATCTATATATACTGGAGAACATGACCGTTGTAGTGTGGTTAATGCGCCCATTGATGGCGGCTTAATTAGCTTAACCATAACGGCACGTTCGTCCGAGTATATAGGGACCGTTACAGCACGTGGTGCGCGAATACCGGAACCGTTACGAGGTTGACCGGGTTTGACCGGATTGGCCGGGTTCATGGAGCTCGTGCCATAAATCTCTCAAAACAGTTACTAAAGGTCGCGTGCGGGCTTGGCTCGCACGCGACAGGGCTTACTCTAGCCTCCAAACCACAAAGTCCCTACAAGTCCCGTGCAGTGGTATGCGAGGGCTCTGTCTCGCAGCCCCCACATGGATCAGCTCGGCTGGTGATCCAGTGTGTGTGGAGCACAATATGGTGTGCTGGATGGCTGCCACGTGGCCAAGATCTGTCAGCTCAGAAAGCAGTATCTACAACGGTAAGGGGGAATACAACGTGTCCTCCGATTATGCAATGATCAAGAAGCAGAAAACTTTGGCGAAACATATCCGAACGTCTTCGGGTCAAGCGGCGAGTTGGCTAAATCTCTTATGGAAGACCAAAGTTCAACCTAGATTGATTTACACGGTTTGGCGGGCGGCACAAGATTCCCTATCAACTAGAAGCAAACTCTGTAAGTTCAAAGGTGATATCTCATTCGTTTGGCCGTTATGCAAAAGTCAGCCCGAAAATACTACACATATCTTCATGGAGTGCCCACCCTCCATTTCTATTTGACGACGTTTCATGGGTGTTGATTTTCTGGATAAAAGATTACGCTCAATTAGCTCATGGATTCCCGATGTTTTTTCGTCTTTATCAGCTTCAGAGCGAGATAGTTTCATCATTTGGAGCATTTGGAGAAATAGGAACGAGACGGTTTTTCAGAACTCCAAGCGACGATGAGTTGGCGCATACCATCTCTGTTCACATCATCCCACTGAATACCCAGCCGACCACTGCTCTCACTGGAAGCACTGCTAGCACGGTCTGCTTGTAGGTGGTCGCCGGAAGAAGGTTTTTTGAAGGCTAATACCGATGCAACTTTTATTGCTTTGGGTGGTTTGGCTGCAGAAGCTACAATTTTGCGTAATAGTGGGGTCAGGCTATTGCTGCTATGGCTACTCCACTGCCTGCATCTTCATCAGTCCTCGAAGATGAGATTAGGTATTCTTTTGGCATTGGAATGAGGCAAAGCGAAAACTCATTATCGAATCAGACGCCAAATCGGCCATCGATGCAATCAACAGCAGTAAAGAGATTTAACGCGACCAGTCAGAGAACAGAGATCTGCCCCGCGAAATCCAAACTCTTTCTGCAAGGTTTGAGGAAATTCATTTTACCTATAGCCATCACTCAACGCACAATGTAGCTCACGAGTTTGTAAAATTTGAATTGTCTCAAATAAATATGTATGACTAGGTAGTTATAACCCACCCAATTTATATGATTAAGAAATTGTTTTTCTTCTCAAAATAAATAAATAGTACCACTCTGTTTCTTCTCTTTCTCCCCCTTGGGGAGGGCACAGACATTAAGGAAAATGGCTGTTTGACCATCTTACCCCTGCCCTTTCCAATAATTATTTCTTTCCACCTCTCTCTCTTCTATCTTTGTCGTCTCTCTCTCTTCTATCTGCTTGAGAACAACAAACACAACCACCACCACAACCAGTCCACCAGACAACCCCAATGTTAGATTACATATCCAAGCAAAAAGAATGTTTGAACAAAATAACAAATTGAATAAAAAAACTTTAACGATGAAATCAAACAACCACAAGACAATCTGGGCAGAAGAGAAATCAAGAAGTGATTACAGATCAACCACAGGACAATCTGGGTAGAAGAGAAGACGAGATGAATCAGGGCCGCCTCCAACCTCCGGATCGAACGAATTCACGCCGCTGCCTCCAGATCTTCAAGCACAGCAACGCCTCGCCACCGCCGCCGCATCTGAGAATCAAAAAGCGAGATCTAAAGGGGAGATGCTACCACCGTCGCAATCGCCGTCGTCGAGGTAGCCTTCTGAGTTCGCCGGCGAGATCTCCTTCGTCTTCTGATGACGTCGCCGTCGAAAACTCCTTCATCTGCTGAGGTCGCCGTCGATCTCTTGTTCTTCTGCTCCCTTCCTTTCTCTCCGTCTGGGTCTGGAAACAAAACCCCTGTGTCTGCCTCTTTCTCTTTCTATCATATCTAATAAAATGGGTGGTGGTGAGTGGTGACAATGAGATGTGGGAGAAAATAAAAGGGTCGGATTGGTATGTTGAAATGTTAGGTGTGGTATTAATTGTAAGGGCAAATTGGTAACTATCCATCATTAAACATGCCAAAAGAGGAAAGGGGAAAAAAGAAAGGAAACGTACCAAAATAGAAAGGGGGAGAAATAGAAGAAACGGAGTGGTAATAAGTTTCCTTGACTAAAATGTCAACGTTGAGAAAGTTTGGTAACGGTTGTGGGAAATACCCAAAACATGGAGGATTTTGTTGGAGTAGTTCAGTGGAGTGAGAGTAGTTTAGAGCGATTCGTATTCATCGGCAAAATCGATTTTTTTTTACTTTGGGAGCAAGATTTGCCCATTTGGAAACCGAATCAACAACAACCCATATATTAAGGAGTTTTCCAATTTCTTTCAACTTCCTCTGCATATATCTCCTCCTCACTCCCAGTGTCATCTCTCTCTCAGTCTCTCTCTCTCTCTCTCTCTCTCTCTGTGTGTCTTGCTAGAAGAAAAGAGTCAGAGGAAGAAGAAGATTATATGTCTTCTTGTGCCGTTGCTGCTGTTGATCTCTTCTTCTCTGGAGCATTAACGTTAAAGCAGCTCTGGCTCTGTTCCCAATCTTTCTTTCTCTCTTCTTGTTGCGATCGTCGTCATCAAAAACCAAACCAGAGCTATCAACCTCGTTCCATGCTTTCAAGATCAAACGGGTAACTTTCAAAATTTGATTTTTTTTTTGTTCCTCGACATTGATGAATCTATACGTAGATGATCTGGGTTGTATGTAATTGATCACAAATGCATGTTCTTTCAATCAATTTCAGATTTTGTGATGTGGGTTTTGATGGGTTTTTGGGAATTTTGATGGGTTTTCTTGTTCTTGCAGGATTACTTGTGGTTTGGAGCGCCTTGGTACTTCTCAAACCCAATTCCGTGTTTCTAGGGATTTGGGTTTCTCTTGGGACTAAGAAATTTCAAGTCTTGGTAATCAATTTTCTTGTTGGCGATTAATTAGGGTTTTAGGGTTTTCCCAATCCCTCCACATTTGGGAATTTCAGTGCTTTTGAAGGGCAGTTTCTGGGTTAAATCAGGCCATTTGAAGGCAGTTCTTGGGTTTAATCAGACCATTTGAAGGAAGTTTCTTGGTTTTAATCAAACCATGGTGAGCAAGAAAGGGAACAAAGAGAAGAAAGACATCGAATTCACGACAGTTCGGATAATTTTCAGGGATCCTTATGCTACTGATGACAGTGAAGTTGATTCTGATGATGAAGAGGCCAGAATGCGAAGCAAGATCTTCATCAAAGAGAGAAAGATCCCGAAAAGCCTCCTTAATAAGCCAACAAAAGAATCCAAGGGGCATAATAGAAATGCAGTAGCTAAGAATGCATCTAGAAGTGTTGGAAAAATTCAGAAGACGCCGAGAACATCATCTTCTTCAATGTATACAGGAGTTAGGAGAAGGCCTTGGGGAAAGTTTTCTGCAGAGATCAGAAATCCAATTAAGAAGAAAAGAGAATGGCTCGGAACATTCCTGACCGAAGAAGCAGCATCGGAGGCTTACCAAATTAGAAAGCTTGAATATGACCAGTTAGTAGTGTCTTCTGATGAGATCAAGAAGAAGTCGCGTCCGCGTGTGAAGAAGAGCATTGTTGTGGGGTTGCAATCGCCTGCAGCGACCTTGGCTGCTTCTTCGGAGATGACTAGTAATGTGTTGTTTTCACATCATTCGCCGTCATCTGTTCTTGACGCGCAACGCCCAGCTTGTTCCATCACTGAGGAAGCTAAGCCGACTGAAGTAGCGGAAACAGTGAGGGATGAAGCGAATGCAGCCAAAAGATTGGAAGAAGAGAAACTGCTTTTAGCATCAAATGCCATAGATCAGGAGGCTTGTGATGGGCTTGAATCTATTGAACACTACTTGTTTGAAGCGAATGACTCGGAACAATCCATTTCAAAAGTTTTTGAAAATCTTCCAGCTGAGGATATAACCACGAATGGGATTGGGAATGATCCTATAAATGGCGCTGACACGGAACTTTTCAGCTATCTGGATAACATAGACCCGGCGGAGGAGCTGCGCGAGGACGATCTTATTTGGCTCGATGAAATTTTGCAGCTAGATGATCCATATGTCGATTACATTTGGGAATAAAGATTTGATCGATGAACATCGGACCATATGGAGCTTACATGTCGAGTACATTCTTTGAGTTTTGGGAATAAAGATTTGACCCATGAACATAGGACCAAATGGAGCTTACTCAGACTCTGGTAATTCCTTGAATTTAAACTTGATCTCGAGTTTTGCAGATAGGAACAACTATTAGTATATTCGTAAATTTTGAAAATAACATTTTACCTTTCTGAGGGCGTTTAGCCTGTAATTACATTTTTCTTCTTCGGATTGTTGAGGATGTTTTTGAAATTGCTGACACCCACAGTTTTGGTCTTCAGTAATAAGAAATCTATGGTGTTTCTTATATTGCTACTATGTTCTATTTGTTTTTTAAACAACGCGTGGTGTTTTATATGGTTATTCAATTGAATTTTCTTTGTGCTGTATCAAGTGCTATACCTAAAGTTCCACTTTGGATGCTATCCTTGTTTGTATTGTGCTGCACATTGTGATGCTCTTCTGATTCTCTTTGAAGCAGAAACATCCCAAGTTGAGGCATCTTATATTAGATGCCTCTTTTTTCCTTTTGATTTTGTACTTTGTCTCTGTATAATGGACCCTTTGGGAAATAGCAATGGCCACATTCTTAGTTGTAATAGGAGCTTTGTGAAGTGGGTGAGAAAAGATTCCTAAGTTGTAGGAGAAAAGCAGCTTAATATAGATGTCGAAAACAGCAAAGCTTATATATATTCTCATTCATGGGTGGGCTAAAAAGGCTTTGATTCTTGTCAGCCATTGATGTGACTGGCGTTTCTTGCCGCAAATTGTCTGGCGGCTGTGGCGGCAGTGTGGTTGCAGGATTGGTGGTTGGCAGTGTTTAATAAATAGGAGAATTTCAGTGATTCGTTCTGGTGCTTATCGACTAGGAGTTGTTTAGAGATATCCATATCGACTTTGCTGAATCAGTGACTGTCAAGTATGATAAGAATGAAAACTTTAGCCAATGATGAGCACGATATTAGAAGAAACTCACTGGATCGCACATTCTCAAACATTAACTTTGTCATAGTACCATAAGAATGTTCTTGGGATTTTGATTATTATGTTTGGTGACGCTCCACCATGAATGGCTTTATCACCACCGAATTTTCTCGATTCTTCTCTCCCATTTTTCTTACCAGAAACTGGGCCCATTGGGTCCAAAGTTTCCGCCAATCTGAAGAAAGTCTTCCTCCCCAAAGTAAACCGTTGAAATGTCTGATTAAAGGACATGACATACCCGGAATGTCCCTGATTAGGGTTCATTCAAACATCAAACATGTCAACTAGATTGATTCAACATTATGATGTCTCAAGCAGAGAAATCTGCACCAGTCATAAAGGTGGGAATAGCCACTCGCACCTTCCATGCCACAAGAAAGAGGTAAATCAGGTACACAACGGCCTCCTAATGGGGAGGGATAGGGCATGGTGCCCACTGCCCACAAGAAGCCCAGCCGTTAAGGGTGGAATTCCCACACTGGACTGCCATGATTCCAACTCTGCCCCCATCGAATACCAACTGTGCTACGCCCGAGGGCAGGAATTAAGTTACCATTTGATGCCTAGAAGTATCGCAAGTACAATAGTAGAGTACATCAACTATTTATCAAACAGTGTTCTACACTGGAGTCATTTTATGGTTGGTGTTTTAAACTCACACATCTCGGCAAGTTTTCCAAGAGCAGGTAAACATCTGGCTCACACCTTGACAAAGGCGGACCGTTAGATTACTTTTCAGATATGCTTTTGGTATCTCTAGAAGTTCGCATAGCCTTCCTATTTTTGTGATCCTCGTGTGGCCTAACTTATATAATATTTAAGCTATATGCTGTTTTATAGCTTCCATGTACATTGGATAGCCAGTGCCATAGGACTTGATCCGCATGGGCAGAGCCACTATATTTTTTTTTTTCACTGTTGATCTTGAGAAGATCTAACGGCTATTGCTTGACCACAAAGTCCTCCGCGAAGAATAAATTGATGAGCTCACTTAGTATACAGATAGTGAATGACCCCGTTCCCCTAAGGCGCTTACACCTCACTTGCGATTGATTAAACTCGCGATAAATTGTGGTGTGTAACAACACAATAAGCACAACTTTGGAAGCAATGATTCAACCATCTAAGGATCCTATCCTTGTCTTCTATCCCTAACTTCGGGCGTTTGGCTTGTAAAGTTCTTTTCTTCCACCCGTTGCTGACAGAAAAAAGAAAATGACTAAGCTCAGCTTGTTCATGCATGCTACAGTGGTTATTCCATCTAACGTCTCTTATAACGGTTCTGAAGATGTAGCTGGAAAGATGTCTGATAAATTCTTGGCATACATTCAGTTTCCAGCGTTCTCAGGTTAAAGCTCAAAAGCAAAAAAGGTACAATGACCATGGTGTAATTAAAAATAAATGTATTGAATATATTTTACAGAGTTGCACTATGTTTTTTCGTCAGAGGTATAATTGTACAGAGTTATGATGTTGTGATGTTATCTGACTAGAGCTGGATTGCTTTTCCTATGATGTTGTGGTTCTCTTTGAAGCAAAAACATCCCAAGTTGAGGCATCTTTTAGGTGCATTTTTTTTCCTTTTTAGTAATTCGTCTCTGCATGGACCCTTTGGGAAATAGCAATGGCCACATTCTAAGTTGTAATAGGAGCTTTGCGAAGTGGGTGAGAAAATATTCCTGAGTTGTAGGAGAAAAGCAGCTTATATTCTCTTTCATGGGTGGGCTAAAAGACCTTGATTCTTGTCAACCATTGATGTGACTGGTGTTTCTTGGCCGCAAATTGTCTGGCGGCTGTGGCGGCGGTGTGCTTGCAGGATTGGTGGTTGGCAGGGGCTAATAAATAGGAGGATTTCAGTGATTCGTTTTGGTGCTTATCGACTAGGAGTTGTTTAGAGACATTTATATCGACTTTGCTGAATCAGTGACTGTCAAGTATGATAAGAATGAAAACTTTAGCCAACGATGAGCATGAAAGTAGAAGAAACTCACTGGATTGCACATCCTCGAACATTAACTTTGTCATAGATCCATAAGAAAGTTCTTGGGATTTGATTAATAAGTATTATGTTTGGTGACTTTCCACCAGCAATGGCTTTATCACCACCGAATTTTCTTGATTCTTCTCTCCTAACTTTTGTTCCAGAAACTGGGCCCATTGGGTCCAAACATTCCGCCAATCTGATGAAAGTCTTCCTCCAGCTAAGTAAACCATTGAAATGTCTGATTAAAGGAGATGACAGACATATCTGGAATTTCCCTGATTAGGTTTCATTCAAACATCAAACATGTCAACTAGATTGATTTAACATAATGATGTCTCAAGCAGAGAAATCTGCACCAGTTACCAATCATAAATTATCTGGAATTAAGTTACCATGACACCCTAGTTACCCCTCTGGCACCCCTGCCTCCACCCTTCCACCAGAGAGGGGTAAATTGGTAAATCAGATACACAACGATCTACTAGTGGTGTGGGAGGGCTAGGGCATGGAGCCCACAAGGAGCCCACCCGTTAATGGTGGAACTCACACTGTGACTGCCATAATTCGAACTTGCACTTATACATTTGAGCAAATCTGCCATACCGAGTATCAACTGTGATACTCGCAAGTACAACAGTGGAATTAAGTTACCACTGATGCCTAGAAGTATCGCTAGTGCAGCAGTGGAGTGCATTAATTTCTTATCAAACAATGTTCTACGCTGAGACTCATTCTATGGTCGTTCTTTTTAATTCACATTTCGGCAAGTTCTCCAAGAGCAAGTATACCTCTGGCTCACACCTTGACAAGGGCGAACATTATATTACTTTTGAGATCTGTTTTGTCATCTTTAGAAGCTTGCATAGCCTCCTTGATTTGTGATCCCCGTATTGTATTGCCTTTATTATGTCGTGCACTATCAATATTTTTCACCATTGATCTCGAAAAGATCTGACGGCTATAGTTTGACCACAAAGTTTCAGTATCAATCTGTTTTCATCATTGATCTTGCGAAGATCTAATGACTATATTTTGACCACAATGTCATCTTGCGAATATCTAATGACTATATTTTGACCACAATGTCTTCCATGAATAATAAAATGCCGAGTTCATTTAGTATGTAGATAGTGAATGACCCTGTGTTCTCAGGGCGTTTCCACCTCACTTACGATTGATCTAACTCGCGATAAATTGTGATGTGTGACAACATTGTAAGCACAGTTTGGGAGCGATGATTCAACCACTTAAGGATATTATTCTTGTCTTATATCCCTAACCATCTAAGAATCTTATTCTTGTCTTCTATTCCTAACCTCTGGTGTTTGATTTGTAAAGTTGCGTTTAGCAGGGTCTATTCTTCCACCCGTTGCTGACAGAAAAATATGATTATGCTCAGCTTGTTCTCATGCATGCTAGAGTGGTTATTCATCTAATGGTGCGTCTCTTAGAACGCTTCTCAAGATGTAGCTGGAAAAATTGGGTCTGATAAATTCTTGGCTACATTCAGTTTCCAGCGTTCTCAGGTTAAAGCTCAAAAGGGAAAAGAAAAAAAAAATGTACAAGAACCATAGTGTAATTAAAAATAAATTAATTGAATATTTTACAGAGTTGCACTATGTTTTTTCTTTTTCTTTTTTTTCGAGGAATAATTGTACAGAGTAATGATGTTGTGATGTTATCTGACTAGGGCTGGATTTCTTTCTTTTCCTATAACTTTGCGCTCTGAGAAAATTGAGTCCAATGAACCATCATCGCTATGTTTCTCAAAAGCCAGTTTTAATTGTTTCTCTGGCATCGGGAGGAGGAAGCTTCAGTGGTGCAACAGCTCTTGTCGTCATCATCAGCGAAGGCCAGTTCACATACAAGAGCAAGATGATCGCTGCCCCAGTGCTGCAAATTAAAACCAAAAAAAATTGTTTAAACAAGAAAGGGAAGAACTTGAAACGGCAAACATCCCAAAAGAAAAGATATTTGGCTCGACATGTTTGCATTGGTAATAGTAACTCCAGAAGACAAAACTAACACCATTCTTAGCAGACAACGTCTTGCGTATCATGGTGTCAAAGGGCCGGTCCGGGCTGGCATGGGGGCCGGGCTTGGAGGACAGCTTGCAGGGGAGGGGGCCGTTCCGAGCCGGGCTGTTGGGGGAGGAAAGTGACCCAGCCCTTGGGTTCGGGGCCAGGCCGGTCCGGACTAAAATGATCAATTAAAGTATTTTTTTTTTGGGGGGGAGGGGGGCTAATCCGGGGAAGGCCGTCGAGAGGAGGGGGCCGGCCGGGCCACTGGGGGCAAAATGCGAACCGGACCGGTTACGAGGCCGGGCTGCTTTGTAGGGAGCCAGGCTGAGGGCTGGGGTAGTAGGGGGGCAGTCCGGGGTCGGGGTCGGGCTCGGCCGGTTTTGCCTGTGGGCCGGCCCTCTTGACACCATTACTTGGGTATCAACTTAAGATAGGCGTTAGTAATCAAATTCAGCCAGAAAGGACACTTGAAAATAAGATAGGCGTTAGTAACCAAATTCAGCCAGAAAGTTTGGCAAAAAAAAAAAAAAATCAGCCAGAAAGGACACTTGAAAATTCATGATCTTTGCACCAAGGCACCTAAGTTATACAATTACATGGGTGTTAAGGGATGAGGTTGAAGAATCAACTACAGAGTAGTTCTTCAATTCAGCTCACCCTCAAATTTGATAAATAATTACGGTTGGCTTTGTAAGAGGAGAAAAAACACGAGCATTCAATACCTTGCTAATTGAGAGCATATTGTTCAATACCGTCTCCATAAATACACATGAGATGAACACTGTTCATATTCACAAAAGTAGATAACTAATTACCTTACTCGGGAGTCCTCCAGTTTTCCTCAGAATGTACAGAGGTAAAGTGTCGAGAACTCTCACAGGTACAAGCTCTGGAGTATGCCTGCTCATCCATGAAATCAGTCAATAACTTCTACTGAAGCTAATAAATATAAAACAATTTTCTTCTCTTGTGAAGTAAATACCATATGTAATCACAAGTTCCCAAGAAACTCGAGTGATAAGATGTTGCCAAGGGTTCACCGGACTTGTCTCTTGTTCTGAAGCTTACCTGATCACGTTAGATCAGAATATCAATCAGACAATTCTGCTAAATTTTTCTAGTTGCAGCAGAGAAGGTGTAGCTTTTGAGCAAAATCCACATTTGATGAAAGAAATATTCTTACACCAACTTCAGGATATGCACTTTTGAGTTCCAAACCGTGTTTAAGATGCGTTACTCCACCATCACCGGTGGCAAGCAATATTTCGTTACGACTCCATCTATATGTTAGGGACCTTGAGACAGAGTTCCAAACTCTGCAACAAAATCAACCAAGTAAGTTCCATAGGAAACGTAAGCTACAACACAATAGATGTGAGATGAAACAGCAATGAATCCATTATTTTCCTAGCTCCTCTCTTCAACTCCTTTACAGGTACACTTTATATGGCATGGATAAAGAAAAGTTTGGAAAGAGGTCCGAGACCAACCTGCTCCTATAGTTATTGCGTGCTTGGTATTCTGAATATTTAAATGAAGATATTTGTTCCGACATTTGTCTTCGATCATGCAGCTCAAGCTTCAACTGCATCAGTTAATTACAAATACAGATCAAGGACATCGCCTCCGAAAATATAGATAAGGGGCTAGCTACTTATGGTATGCAGATCTCCACAATATTTTGTCAGAGTGCCTATAGGCCTGACACAAGAAGAATCTAAACTAACCTCCGATGTAGTTAGAAACTGGTATATTGCACTCTGAAGATGACACGAAAGGAAAGGATATTCTGTTAGTGCATGGAGAAGAAGAATCTGCAACAAGACTTACACTACAAATCAACAGGAAGCCAATAAATTACCTGTGGCAAACTGTTGAAGTCCCCAGCAAGAACAACAGGAATGCTACCCCATTCTTGCGATAGTTCATAGGCCTTCTGAACAAACAGCCGAATCTAAACAGTAGGCAAGCATGTAAAAAGTTAAAATCAGCCAGATATTTATTTAGTTAAAAGCAGGCAAAACTGCAAAAGTGACACCTAAACTATGGACTGATAATCGATATGGTACCCTAACTATAATTTTGGTCAATTTGTATCCTAAACTTCAAGTATTCCATCTACCGTTAAATCTTGAAGCTTAGTTGAAAATGATTAAATAAATGAATTCAGTTTATAATTATATCTAACTATTCACTTCATCGGTCATCCCACTCTCTTGTCCATTTTAAACTCAGCACCCTCCACCACCATCAACACCCAACCTATACCTGACTGGACCTCTTGACACAAGCTCCATTGTGGAGGCATCAAATTACCGCAATTAGCCGAGGAACAAAGATAAAAATATGTCAATGCCGAAATCAATCACCCATTACTGCCATTGCTAAAACCATTCCGACATTCATCCCCAAAATCTCGCGATCTTTGTCGCTTTCGTCTTCCTCCAACACCGGAACTGAAACCCCCAAATCACCAACCCACACCAGAACTTAACCCCTAGACCACCATTGATGTCAGTTCCAAGAAAGTTCCAGCGTTATTCAAAGCCACGAAAAGCCCTACCTCTCTCAGTCAGCCCAATCAGGGTCATCTTTAACCAACCCAAACCACTTCCCATTGCCAGCCACCCAGGCACCAAAACACAACTCCCAACCATCATCATCCACCGCAGCGTAAACAGTAGCTAAACTCGTCCAACAGAGACCAGAACCACCACAAATTTGACTTTACCTTTTTTTTCCATGGAAAAGGTCAACTTTTGAACTGAGGTTGTGGGAAATTACTTTAGACTCTGGTGCGGGTACCGGATCTGATACATATCCGGAGGTGGATTCACAAGCTTGCTTATACTTGGACTCGGCTAAAAAGTAACCAAACTTTGGACACGCGTTCGGAGGTACAGTAGAAAAATTAAGTGTTTCTAAATATATTTATAAAATGTTAAACATGAGAATATAGAAAATAAAAGATTGAGAACGTTCATTTTTTAGGCAATTTAAGTGTTATATATATAGGCAATCTACAACGATTATACTAAAAAAATACCTGGCCCAGCTTAACATCTCCCCGAGTTGGATTGAAGAGCACGTGAATATTTCCAACAACAAGACGCCGAGAAGGAATCACCCTGCAGATGAATAGTGCATTAGCCAGTTACACAAAATACCATGGGAGCAAAACAAAATAATTAAATTAATCTCAACTTGTTAGTAGTTCTCTAAATCCTTTGTATGCAGAAGATTAAGGAGGGGGATCTAGGAAGCATGGGTGCTTCTAGGATTTGGCGCACCAGAACAGGGTGCTTCTGGGTGCTTTGTGGGTGAGGCACGGTTATTTTGAAAGTTCTAGTTGAGAGGACTTCTAAAATACAACTACAAGTTAACCAAAAGAATGTGCATCTTTTATGACTTGTGAACATTGTGATGTGTATTATCTATTCTGTAAAATGGTTAAGGTGTTTGATTTGTACTTTATAATTTGGACCATTATTATTTTTCTGATTTTTGCATGTAAAAGAGTATCTCACAACTAATATATAAAAATATATGCACACACGTGAATTCGACGCACCCTCCCCCCTAAGTTTTGGAAAATTGTCGCACCACACCTGCTAACACACCCGCACCGATGCGTCTTAGGGTGTCCCCAATCATAGAAGGGGAAGGGGAACGGGAGGGAGTTGTCGTCTCCAACTGATTAAGGGGAAGGTGAAGGTAAAGGGGTGAAGTGGAAAGGGGTGAAAAAGGGGAAGGGGAAAACACCTTAGGTCATCCCTCACGGGCATGGCTATTGGTAGTTTCAATTAGGGTTAAAAAATTAATTACCGTTAATTGTATTTTTATTAAAATAATAGTATATAACAAAATAATAAAAAAATAGCTATTTAATATTTGTAATATAGAATTAAGTTTTAAATTCCACACATATTGTGTAAATTTTAATATGTTTTAATATTTTTTGTATTTTTTTCTTATTATTGGTGTACCAAAAATTTTCTCCAACTATCATTAATGCGATTCTGATTTTATTTTTCATAAAATATGATTTATTTACTTCATATTTGATATTACCATTTTAATTATTAATTAGTTGTACAAACTATTAAGTGTTAACAATAGATTTAATTGGATGATATAGGCTCTTGGGTTGGAGACGATGGTGTAGTGAAGGTGAAGGTGAAGGTGAAGGAGAAATAAGTGGGCCCTGAGGTGAAGGTGAAGGGGAGGGATGAGCTTCGGTTGGAGATGCCCTTAGTAAGAGATGCTGGTCCCCGCAAAAAAGTTTTCTCCGACTGCAGTTGACGGAGTCTCAAGGGGGATTGAGACAAGGGGTGCCGAGTGTCTCTCAAGGGGGATTGATCCAGATTATCTAACTAGTGGTGTATTATTATGTGTATATGGTAAGATACGCTACACCAATCAGACACTTGGCACCCCTTGGGCAGTTGGGCTTCACGATGGGTGGTTCCATAACTTCAAGGAACTATTAAAAGTTTAAAACCTATACCAAACCAGTGTGCACATATATTACGCACACCAAACTAGACAATGACATAAGGTAGCCAGCTGAAAAGCCATTATCCCCTACCAAGAACACCGTGCTATATTACCTTATTTGTCTACCAGACTTTGAGAAGAAGAAAAATGCTGCTTTTGATATCTAGCCAGAGCCTCGTGATCCGGCTAAACGAATTAATTACCACTGCTCACAGAATCCACCCATCACTTAAACATCCCTTTCTTGTACTGTTACATAAAATACAAAATTTCAATTAACTATATTTGCCCTGCCACTCCTTTGAAATCACTCTTCCATTTCCCTTTCCCTTTCCCCTGACACTCAAGGCCAAATACAAATAATGGTGATGGCCCTAGAGAAACCTTTCTGTGGGTGATTCTCACCGTGGATGTAAGAAAAATATGACACATTGCTCCATTAGTTCTGAGAAAATGCTGAACTAATTTTCTAAGGACATATAACATAACAATTCTCCACACATCCTAATTCTTCAGGAGAGTTGAACTTCTGGAAAATGGGAATAATCTGCAGGTTGAAACCAAAACTTTTGGTTCTGTTTTCCAGGAAAACCTAAGACATTATTTCAGGGGAAAAGACCATGGAAGAGGAAAGAAGAAGTGAAAAAAATTAAGTACGGTTTGGGCATCCAGCATGTTAGATGAGGATAAAAAACAAGATAGTTTCGGAAAACGTAATAGAGGTTGACTGAAAGATGAAAACCAATGGGTTAACTGGATCATTTTGACACCCAATCAAGAACTGTTAGGTTTTGGACCCGTCCTGAAACCAGAGGCGGGAGCGTATTTGGTAATCTTACTTAAGGTAGACATCGAAATATGACGAAACAGCAATGACATAGAAGTTGGAAAAACGATGTTGTATGAAGCATCCAGAAATTCCTAAATGCAACTTACCAAAGAGTATTATACAAAAGCATATGATACACTTACCTTTCAGTATCTGTGCAGGAACTTGATTGATGTTGGTTCATCTGTTTGAGAAGGGGGAAAAGTTAAGAACTGAACTAACTTCCTCATACTTTAGCATCAACTATTAGAGGCATAAATGTATTCTGCAATACCACCAGCAGCTAAAGCATACAACTCCAGGCGAAAAACACATGTCAAGATACTGTGTTTGATACTTTTACCTATCAAAGTGTTGGATACTTGATCATCTCTAAAATATTATCCAAGTGTAATCGAACCACTGATATGGCTTTATACTCAAGTTTGACTCATATTGACAGTTTGTTTACAATTAAATTATCAACGCAATAGAACAGACATAACAACAAAGAAAGTACAGAGAACCACGTACCTCAAAAACACAAAGTTGAGCAACATTATCACGAAGACCAAAGTTCTGGTAGACTATATTCTCCTGATGCAATAGGCTAAATCTGCGTGCAATGTAGACCTTACCAAAATCAAATTCCGAAGATATCATTGAACGCAGTTAAGGAAACATAGCCAAGAGAATGGAAACAAGAAACGTAAATTCTGAAACTAAAAGGACGCTTCTGAATAAAAATACACATATCCATCAAGCTATTATATTTTTGACGTCCAACAACAGGCTGAGAGGGCATCCAGAAGGACCTTAACCCCAATTGATGCAGCAAAAACGCATGTTTGTGACAGGAAAAACTCATAATGTTCTGTTAATCAACAATGATAGAAACATAAAGAAGTCACATTGTCCAAAGCGGATAGAACCTTACATCTCATGTTTCCAGAACATAGCACACCCATCACATGCTTCACCGGTTCGAGCCTTATGTGACAATTAATTTGGTTCCGTCAAAATGTTGATTTTAATAAGCTTGTAAGTAAGAAAACCCTAGAGTATTAAGATCATACCTGATGGACACCCTTAAAGCCGTCTTCATGGAGACAATTATCTAAATCAGAAAAGCGATCAACCTCCTGAAGCAATAAAAGTAGATTGTATAAATACAATATCATTACAAAATTATAACTAGAGTAGCTTACTCGTCACAGAATTCACATATAAGCAACATAAACTTATTCATTCCCCAGTAAGCTAAGAACATAACATTGCAAAAGAGCTTGCAGAGACCATAAACTCAAATGACTCTGTACTTCCTTAAAGAAGCATGGATACATGCGTCCAGGTGGAGACAATACTGACCATGTGTTTCCAAAAGCCGACACACCAAGGTGTAAAGTGAAATACAGAAAAGGTTACTTTAGATGGTGCATTTTTTGTATCTTGCATAATCTTTTACTCAAATTGCACAACACTGACCAACTTTACAAAATGTCAATGAAATTTTAATCTCATCATCCAACTATGTCATTCAAAAGTGAAGTAAGAATACCATTTATCAAGGAAACGGACATAAGAAACACTTTGTTTGAAAGTAAATGATGGATATGTGCATCCTTCAAGTGTTTGGTTTAATGAAATTCTATTCAGTAATAGGATATGGATAGAGGTGTGGCGGTAGGTCAAAGAAAGCATCCTTGGAGCTTCCTGATACCAGAAACTAGAAAAAAGGTCCACACTGGTTAGATATACTCACGCAAGTATTGCTTCCAGTCGCAGACTAAATTTTGACATTATTCCAAATGGTATTGCAGAACATGAAAAAAGCTAACAGAAATTATTAAGATGGAGGGGAACTGTTCAACAGCAATCAAGCTTCAAGTTCTATTAAATAAATTTTTCGATAGAGCATGTAAATTGTCAATAAAGAAACTTAAACATGCCTGAAGACATAGGATGCCTGCTTGGTATTGACTGATCTCCTTACATAAAAGCTTCTTCCGATGATCCCATTCCAAAAACTGGGGTGAAACATTATGGTACAAATCTGGATGCCTTCGTGCATTTTCTACACCTAGTAGATTGTATGATACTAAAACAACCTTATCTGCATAATGAAGAAAACGTTTGGCAATCAGTTTGAAGGCAACGGACATTACACAAAAACTAATGAACAGCAGTTCCTATAAGAAAAAAGCATTCTAATCAGCAAAACAATTCCATCGTAAGAAGAAACAACTTCAATAGCTTTTGATGAACATATCCTCCTTATGAAACTTTCAAAAAATGAAAAGCCAGCCAGAGAGATATTTGGAAACATAAATCCTTCAGTTGCCAATTAAGTGCAAATCAGATTAAGAGCTCGTATACATATAATGTACCACTCCGTCTCTACTCTTTAGCCCCATCATGACTTTTACCACTATTCATTGGGTCACTTTGACCCGGTGATTTGGATATCAAAATGATGCAACTTTTGATAATTTCTCATGGTGATGTAGAGTAAAAGTTTATCTATAACACAGTGAAAAAGTTATTAAAAAATTGTATCGTTTTGCTGTCCAAATCATCCGGTCAAAGTGACCCAGATGAGTCAAAAAGTTAAGATGGGGCTAAAGAGCAGAGACGGAGTGGTAAGAGCCATTTAGACAATTAGACTCAAATCAAACTGTAGGCACCAAAAGAAGTCAAAACTGTTCCATTAATTTGCACTACAAGACATCAAAAACAACATAATGTTAGTCAAATCCATCAATTTTTCATAACATGGAGATAAGATTGAATCATATGATGAAATAGGAAACATCAATTTGAGTAACTATGAGAGGAATAAGAATTAACTACCTTTATAAGCTGAGTGATCACCAGAAGAGGAGACCCATTCGCGACGACCTTCTACATCGGGATTCCTACTTTGATGGTTCTTATTAAACTTCCGGTGAGTTTCTGGCGACCACGGAGAGCAATTGGAGTAATTCCTACTTGGTGCTGGGGTTAGGGTTTCTGATAGCGACTTTCGCTTTTTGGTGAAACGGATGTGCTGGGATTGTTTCACCGGAGGATGAAGTTTCCGCTTATCTCCGGCGTGTTCTGACGGCGGCTGAAGATGCTGTTTTCCTTCTCTCATGTCGTCGCCGGGATCTTTCAGGGTGGCGGTAGGGATGTTACGGCCGTACTGATTTGCGAACGATTTGGGGGAATGAGGAGGGAGAGGGAAGGAAAAAAGAATTATATATAGGGTAAAATTCACTTACACCCCCTCAGTTTATAGTTATCTTCACTTACACCCCTTCTAGTTTGGAAAACTTCACTTACACCCCTTATGACTCCCAAACCTGTTGTCACTCACACCCCCTCTATGTATTCTCTCTGCTAAGTGGTAGGGTAGCATCTCAAATTCATATTTTCGGGCATATTTACCCTTATAAGTGCTGCAAAGGTCAATCCACCCCAATATGTACTCTTAGCACGGGCTAAATATTTGTATTCAATCGCATCCCTCACATACGTTTTTGAACATGGTGCATCTACTACAAGCGGAAGTTGGGGTTGGCTTGGGGTAGGGTTTACTGGATTGGCCTTTGCAGCTTCTGTAAGGGTAAATCTGTCAAAAAAATGCATTTATGAAGTTACCCTATCAACTTGCAGTGTGAATATATAGAAGGGGTGCAAGTGACGACAAGTTTGGTAGTCATGAGGGGTGTAAGTGAAGTTTTCCAAACAAGTAGGGGTGTAAGTGAAGATCATCCAAAACTGAGGGGGTGTAAGTGAAATTTACCCTTATATATATTGTGGGGAAAGAAAAGATAATTAATTACAAACAGCCCCTTTACAATTTCATATTACCTCTGTTCCCTCTCTTTCTCTCAGGGTTGACTTTTATTTTTGTTCACAGGGTTGACTTTTATTTTTGGTTCACTGGGTGACCCGGTGATTTGATTAGTAGAATAATGTAAGAATTTGATTTTTTATTTTGTAGTGTTGTAGAGTATACTTCACTCTACAGTACCATGAAAAACTACTACCAAATTGTATCATTTTGCTATCCAAATCATTGGATCAGAGTGACAAAAATATTGATAAAAAAAAAAATCAACGCATAAATGAAGGATGGACGGATGAAGTAATTTACACCCCCACCCAAAATCAATGTCCACTATATATATCATTGACTTCAGCATCATTAGTCGAGAGAAGTGTGAAACTCATATGAATTGTTAAAATAGCTTAGGGTAAAAGACAAAAACCACCCCTCGAGTATGGGGTATATAAAAAAAAAACCCTTGTGTTCGGGGATATACAAAACCCACCCTTGCAGTTGGACGGCAGCTAACAGGGATGGACAGAAATTGTTTAAAGACCATTTTACCCTCAAATGAAAAAAAATTACCCTACTATTTATCTCTTTTCTTCTCCTTATCCATTCATTCTTCCATATCTGCTTTCTCTCTCTTTATCTTCTCTTCTCCCACTTCCTCTGTCTCTCTCTCTCTCACTCTCCTAACCCTAGCCGCCACCCTCTTCCACCTCTGTTCATCTCCATCGACCACCATCACAATCACCAAGACCCACCTCTGTCCCCTCTCATCTCTCCCTCTCTCCGTCTCTCTCACAGACAAAGTATGCCGATGACCAACCCAACCACCAACCCACCCGCCCACAGCCATTAAATCCGGCGGCTTGATTCTATTAAACCCATATTACTTCCAACCCACACATCTCTCGGTTCGATTGTGAAACCAGGTCGACATTTAAAGCTTCGAACCCACTGACAGGAGAAGTCCTCTGTCAATGCATCGTGATTGGGGTTCGAATCGGTTCTCTATTCATAAACTGGGTTGCCCTGGTTCTTCGTCGCTGCCTTCTTCCCCGTCCCCGTTCCTGTTGAGGGTTCTGATGGGTTCTCCGCCGCACGCCGTTGCCTCTTCCGCGTCCCCGTCAAGGGTTCTGCAGGCTTCCCGTCGAAGCTGGTAGGTGGGGCAGGTCTCAAGTCGTTTATATTCGAGAGGCAATTCTAATTAATGTTGCTTTTTGCATAAGGAGAAGCCCTTCGACGAGGATTGACAGTGACGACGAGAGAGATGGTCACGGCGAAAGTTGATGTTCCAGTAGTAATGGAGGAAATTGATCCGGAGAAGCTTGAATCGGAGATTTGATTGAATTTGGTGATGCTACAGTATGTAAGGGGCTTGAATGTGTCTTCTCTGTAATTGAAGTTTTTCCTGCTTGTGATTTGATTCATTAGAAAATTATTGTTTTAAATTGTTCTGAAAAACAGTTGTTTTGCTATTTGAATGAATCAGCAAAGTTCTTGGATTATGAATTTGTTCTTTCGAAACTAGCAGTCATGGAACCAGGTTAGGCTAACAGTTAGTTGATATTATGATAGTGGTGTTCAACTGCTCATGCTTGAAGTCAGCTATTAGTCCAATGAAAAACTTAAGTTACATAACCATGCTTTGCAACCACTTGATTTGAATTTGATTGACAATAAGATCATATGGAGTTGGTTGGCAGTGTGGTGATGGGGTGGATGGGTGGAGGAGGAAGAAGATGAAAGCAGTAATAGATGCAGATAGGGTTTGTATGATTTTGCCAATTTTGTTGTTGTTGTTTGTGTTGGTGGTGGCGTTGTTGGCGGCGATGGCAAATCAGTGGCAGTGGTGGTGTGGAGGTGGAGGTGGTGGTGGTCAAGAACACCAAAGAACATCAACAAATCGAACACAAACACCTTCAAGGGAAAAATGGTCACAAAAAAGCCATATTGCACCCCTCTATTGAGGGACATTAACAGAGGGGTGGTGATTGTCTAACTGCCGTCCACTACAAGGGTGGGTTTTGTATATCCCCGAACACGAGGGGTTTTTTTGTATATACCCCATACTCAAGGGGTGGTTTTTGTCTTTTACCCAATAGCTTAATATTTGGCCTACATGAACTTAAAGTGGGATAACGTTTATTAAGGTATCTCCAATCCCATGGAGGGAGGGTAGGGTTATAAAGAAAATCGTATAAAAATACGTTCCAAGTACAACCACATGGGGAGAGAGTGTTAGGGGGACCATTTTTTTTGGGTGTGGGATTGTTACAGGGATTTTCACATATATACGTCTCTCTCCCTCCCTCTACACGGGATGGTTAATCAAATTAATTTTTAGCTGTATTAAGTACACTTAATAATATTTTAAGATTATATTATGTATTTTTATTATTAATGTACTTTAATATTATTTTATTATTTTTAAAAGTTAATAATGTGTTCTCGATTATTGACAAATATATTACTATTATTGATAAAATTAATAATATATTAATTTATCGTTATTTTATTTTGTTAAAATTTTAATAAAACTTATTTTTATATAATTAATTATTGTTATTAGTATTAAATAATTAAAAAATAAGGTTAAAACGTCAAATCCATTGAATCATAACAATGCAAAATATAGTAATCAGATATACATCATTTACCGACAGTTATTTTGTATTTTTTAGTATTAATAATTTAGTTTTAAATTATTAAATATATATTAAAATTAATTTTGTTGGGTAAGGAAAATGAATGGGTAGGAAATCAGTAGTAGTCTGGGGGACGAGAGAGGGAAGGGAAAAATGGTGGGCACGTTGGGGGTGTGGGGGGGGGGGGGGAGGGAAAGAAATGACATGGGTTGGAGATGCCCTTATGACAACACTTCATCTGTAAAGAAATAGGAAACGACATTTCGACACGACCAGTCAAAGCATGAAAGATTTTGGTTTAAGATTAGTCTAAGCAAAGGAGTCATATTATGAATAGGATTTCAAACCCAAAAATCTGTAAATGAATTGGGCAGATCAATGAAGTTTAACAAGACATGGGCATAGTCGTCTCAATACTCGATGCGTACACGCACATACGTAGTTTTACAGCTTACAGCCAGAGAGACGGGCCATGTGGTCATTACGTCCAGGACACACCTCATGGGGGATTGCTTGCATTCTTGTCGCTGTTACGAGCTAGAAACATGCATAAATTATCTCTTAAGGGTAAATACATATTCTTAGCTTGTGTTCTGGAATGAAAAAATTAGAACTCTGTGTGAGATAAGTAATTACCTAATAAAAAAATCGTTGTACCATTGATGTTGTAGACTACTAGGGGATAGCTTGTGCCCATTGGCACTACCCCCAAAAGATAAAGATTACAATGGTTTATCCACTATAGAGCGCCTGAAGAAAGATGAAAAAAACAATCCATTTATGAACAAAAGTACAAATGAAAATTAATTCTATTCTTCGACGGTTATTAGCCTTTAATCAATTATTTAAAAAATATGTATGATTATTACGTGAAAATGTGTATGGTTATTAGCCTTTAATTAGATTGCTTTTTCCGGAAGAGATTGTAAGTTCCCAAACACATATAGTGGGGTTCTAGAAGTAACAAAACGTGGGTTTTAAAATCATCCCTAAAATTTTGGAAATTCTAATCATAAGTGGTGGTAGGTGAGATCTAAGGGCTGAGGCTGATTAAATCTAAATGCTGAAAAGCCATTTTAAAGTCAAATTATGTTGTTTTATAGAATTGAATAGGGGATTACCAGTGCCCAAGGGCACTACTTAAAAAACACGTTTCATAATTGATTTTGCTGAAGGAGAAGATGAAAATGGCGTCCCAGGTAATTTTATATCATATCCATCAAGTCATAGTCTTACACACTTTTGATAAGTTACGTAAATTAATCCGAAAGATAGGGTAAATTTTCAAGTAGTGGGTAGTTAAGTGTGTAATTAAGTAGTGAGTAGTTAAGTGGGTGGTATGTGAGATCTAATGACTGAGACTAATTTAATCTAAAGACTGAAAAATTATAAGTTAGTTAAACCATATTGTTTTATAGAATAGATTTACGTTGTCTTAGAGCCTGTAAATAATGGCGCCCACCGCCCCCAAATTATAATATCCACACATGGTCTGAAAATAATACTCCACACGTGTAACTTGTATGATGGCACACGTGAATGAGTGACAAAGAGGTAATGAAACACCTTTCAATTTCTAGTGTAGTTTTGGTGTAGCACTGTAGCCTAAATTTAATAATTTCTCTATTTCTAACCCTTTCTGTTTCATCATAATCTTGTCAGTGATTTTATTCCCATCATGATCATTTATGAAATCTGTCAAAACAAGGTTTAATTTCAAAACGGTCATCTGTGGTATAGTGGTTGTCCACTTTAATAACTTATGTTTTTAAAAGTTTCAGATGAGTAACCTGAAGTTTTTCCGTTAAAGACCATCCAACTTTTCCGTTACTTACCCATGTGTTATTGCACGTTTCTCTCCATGAGATGTTGATTTCCAAAACTGCCCTCAATTAATTGGTCTCTTTTGTTAAATCCACAACCCAATCTCGTCAGTTCCAAAATCCAAATCCACCAAGAAGATTTCGAATGAAAAACCTTAGCACCATCATGAAGAAGCCCTCTGCTAATTATCTGGATCAAGAATGATTCCGACCACTCAAGTGTCACAGAAACTCACGACAAATTTAAGTGAAAGAGACTGCAACAGAGAAGAAACTAAATCGAATCACGACGACAATTTGAGTTCGACAAAACTTGGGTGGAGGTATTTTTCTTACCCTTACGTGGTGTTGTTAGCTAAACCCATAAAATGTGACATGGTGTAATTCAAACCTAAACTAGACAAAAAATGGATGTTATTTCATGACACTAGAAGAATAAACTAAAAAATATATTTTTTGTTGTTTCTCTATTCTAAACCACTCTTTTTCTTCTATTTCGATTACTCTCTTCCTTGTCGTCATTTCCGTACCTGATTAAACCCTTCCAAGTAGTCTTCTACAACAATGACTAGCCATAACTTTTTCTTGTACCTCCATGAGGCTTCGTTCCCTCGTTGTTGAAAACTTGTATGAATCTTCCATTTGAAGCTAGTCTCTTCAATTATTTGTTCCATTTTTTTTGTTCTCTATAAAAAAATGGGCTTTAGGGTTTGTTTTCTCATCCTGTACATTTTTTTGAGTGTTTTCTATTGTAACTGCTGTGATTTAGGTTGTGGATTAAACAAAAAGCAAACAATTTACCGATGGTAGTTTTGGAAATCAGTAACTTATGGAGAGAATCATACAGCAACTTGAAAGATGAATTAGGGTTTGAGAGAGAAAGAAGATAACGAAGTGAAACGGCACAAATGAAAGGTCGGTGTATATACATTAACTCTTGATGAACCCTAATAAATTGTATCTAATATATACAATGAATAAGTCCCAACGGTTGGATTACATATCCAACTGTAGGAAAAATAAAGGGGAAACCCTAATATAAATGGGCTTAAGAGGATGTTGGGCTTGGAGACTTTTTTTTTTTTTTACCAACAAAACTGATTTTATTCAAACATAAAGCAAATCACCAAAATTACAATCGCTCTGCAAAATTTTCTGGAATTCAACAGGTGGGTTTAGGACACAATTCCAGCTAAGTCCATTCCTAGCACCTTTTGTAACTACCCAATTGACAGCACTATTTGCTCTTCTACTTACCCAAAGAAGTTTAAACTCTCCTTGACTCATATGCTGCTTTATATCCAAGATAATCTGCAAAATCTCAGCAGCCACCTCCTGGTTGCCATTCACCATATTCACCACCTCCAGATTGTCAGATTCAACCATCAATATTAACTTCAATTGTGCAACTCCAACACAAGCAGCTCTGACAACTAATGCTTCAGCTTGGAGACAGGAAGAAGCTTTACATTTAACCAACTGTCCTTCAATCATTTTTCCACAATTGTCTCTCAAAATTCATCTCAGGTTAGCATCTTGTGTTTGAGCATTAAAACCAGCATCACAGTTAGCTTTCCACCATCCCTCTGGAGGTCTTAGCCAGTGGAATAGGGAGGGATTTGGGGGGGTTTGTTGGGGATGGATTTATAGTTTCCATTTACCTTGTGCCGAGCTTCCCAGAACCACCCCTGCTCCTTCATACAGAATTGAATGGTAGTAGTGGGGTTGATCTCCTTTTGTTGGAAGACTTTGGCATTGTTAGCTTTCCAAACATGCCAACATTCCCACACAATTTTTTGTACATCATCAATAGTGACTACCTTATTGTTCAACTCCTCCACAATGTGAGACCACCACTGTGCAGCTGAAACCATACTCTACCAATTTGTGGTGTTCACACCCATATAACCAAACCAGAAAGTTGTTGTCCATGCACAGCCAAATAGCATGTGGCAGGTGGTTTCAACAGTTTGAAAGCACACAAGACAAGAGTTGGAATGAGCACACTTCCTCTTCCATAATTTCTCAGTAGTAGCCAAAGCATTTTTGCACATCCTCCACACAAAACTCTTCAACTTAGGGGGGTTTTAATTTCCAGCACAGCTTCCAATGAATATCATAGAGATCATAAGAGGTACCAGTAGACAAATCATCCTCTTCACTTAGCCCCTCAACAGCCTTATAGTAGTCTAACTTCACAGAATATTTTCCATTCCTATTCCAAGGCCAAATGAAGACATCTTCATGTGAGAAATGGGGCAGTCTCATTCTCAGAACAACTGAAGTTGTATGATGATCAAAGATGTTCTGGATTAGGCTCCTATTCCATCTTTTTGTGTTCTGATTGATAAGCTTTTCCACGTTTTTTTCCCATTCTTCTGGGATTACAATCTGGGGATCATTAGGATGAATCCACTCGTCCTCAACATTCATTCTTTTACCACAGTTCACCACCCATCTACCTTCTTTTAGAAGAATCTCTCTCCCAGCAATGATACTGCTCCATGTCCAGCAGAGGTTGCAGCCTTTCTTAGCACCAAGAAAATCACCATTGGGGAAATGGACACTCCTTATAAACTTTGTCACCAAAAGGTTCTGATTTTGAATTAATCTCCAACCTTGTTTAGCAAGAAGATAAATGTTAAAAGCTCTTAAGTCCCTAAAACCAATCCCCCTTTCCATTTTGGGAGAGTGACTTTGTTCCAAGCAACCCAATGAATAGATTTTTGTCATGTTGCCCACTCCACCAAAAATTTCTAATAACTTGAATTATTTGATCACATATATTCTTGGGGATTAGAACACATTGCATAATGTAGTTAGGCAAAGCTTGAACTATAGCTTTAATAAGGGTTTCCTTACCTGCAGGAGACAGGAGAAGACCTTTCTAACCCTTGAGCTTTGATCTAACTCTATCCACAATAAACTTTGAAGCTTCAGTTATTGTCTTTCCCCAGAAGGCTGGAATTCCTAGATAGCAAGCTGCATTGGTCATTTC
This sequence comes from Linanthus parryae, assembly GCA_023055425.1. NCBI lineage: Eukaryota > Viridiplantae > Streptophyta > Magnoliopsida > Ericales > Polemoniaceae > Linanthus > Linanthus parryae. Next base: position 1,807,726 of record JALGPY010000030.1, read on the forward strand.
TTGAACACCATAGGTATTGTACATGTTATCCTTGAAGCTAGCAGGGGTGTTTGGAGAATACAACACAGCTGTTTTCTGGACATTAAGTTGCAGCCCTGAAGAGTTCTCAAACCTTTGTACAATATTGAAGAAATGCTGAACTTCCCTCTCTTGAGCATGCAGAAAGATGATAGCATCATCAGCAAATAAAAGATGTGATATTGGAATGGCTTGTGTTTTTACCTTTAGACCTGGAATATCACCTCTTTCGTGAGCAGCTTCCATCATTTGGGAGAACACATTTTCCACAATTACAAAACGATAAGGGGACAGGGGGTCCCCTTGTCTCCAACCCCTTTGAGGGGTAAAAAGCTCAGAAATGTTCCCATAAATATTTACTGCAGAGGTAACAGTGCAAACACATTGCATCACCAGTTGAATCCATTTCCCACTGAAACCCATTTTTGTCATCACAATCTCAAGGAACTGCCAACTAACCTTGTCATAAGCTTTGACAAGGTCTAGTTTGATAGCCAAGCACCCTTCTTTACCTTGTTTCTTGGAGTTCACATAATGGAAGAGTTATTGAGCCATTAGAATGTTGTCTTGGATCAATCTTTCCGGAACAAAAGGCACCTTGCTTCTCTCCAATCACAATTTTGAGGAAATGTTTCATTCTATTGGCCATCAGTTTTGAGATAATTTTATAGCAGAAATTACAAAGACTGATTGGCCTATAGTCCATGGGGCATTGAGGATACATCTTCTTATGGATCAAGGCTATAACTGTTTTATTCCATCTCTTGAGGATAAAGCCTCTATTGAAGAATAATTGCACCCCTTCCAACAAATAATTCTTAATGGTATCCCACTGCTTTTGGAAGAAGATTCCATTAAACCCATCCACCTCAGGTGCTTTATGGGGGCCTAACTGGAAGGCAGCTTCAGTAACTTCCTTTAAATCAGGGATTCTGTCAAGAGCTTCATTCATATTCTCATTGATGCAAGATGGTATAGAATTTACCAATTCTTCACAAATAGAATTTTGATTTGTAGAGAACAACTTTTTAAAGTAGTCAATGAAACAGTCTTCAATCTCTTTACTGTCTTCAATTCACACTCCATGTTGATCCTTGACCTTTGTAATAGAATTCCATGCTCTCATTTGAATAGTACTTGCATGAAAAAACCTTGAGTTGTAGTCCCATTCTTTAAAGTACTGAAACCTAAACCTTTGGAGCCAGTAACTCTCCTCTCTGTCCTCCTCTTGCTTAATCAAGTTGATGATCTCAACTTGCCTTTCCTCCATATGTGGGCTAGACTGTTGGAGTTGTATCTGCAACATATCATTTTTGAGGGTCTGTAGAGTTTCAAAACTCCACTCTACTCCATTTAGATAGGGCATTTGTGCTCTCATTTAGCCTATGTTGAAGTGAGAACATGGCAGATCCATTCACCTTGCTATCCCAAGCTGTCTTCACCACTTCATCAAAATGGTCATGCTGAAGCCATCTATCCTCAATTCTAAACTGAAACTTCCTTCTTCCCACCTTTGGATTGGTGTCCAAAAGTAAGGGACTGTGGTCTGAGCCAATAATAACATCTTTGAAAACAAAAGCTTTTGGATTTGCAATTCTCTATTTTGTGGTAGCCAGAGCTATATCCAAATTCTCTCTTACATTTCCATTAGCCCTCTTATTGGTCCAAGAATAATTAGCTCTTTAGCTTCAATTTCCATAAGACCCCAGTCAGACACAGTCTTTTCAAATTGGGAAATCTTCCACCTATGTGAACTTTAACCCCCCTGTTTGTCTTCCTCCTTCAGCATATCATTCAGATCACCGCACATAATCCAAGGAAAATTCTAAAATTTGACATCTTGATTCAGTTCCATCCACAATTTCTTCCTATTTTTGTATCTTGGGCAGCCATAAACAAACAACCAATATTCCTTGTTTCCATCATCTTTTGTGAGCAATGTAGCTATCATGTTAGTTGTAGCAAATAACACATCCAGATGAATCTCACTAACCCACCAAAGAGCCAGACCTCTAGCTAAGCCTAAGCGCTCCACCAAGTAACTATGAGGGAATCGCAATCTCCTCCTTATTTATTCCATCTTATTTTTTTGTTTCAGAAATAAATACCACACTAGGCCGATGGGTATTGCACAACCCTCTCAATTGCTGGACTGTCAGAGGTCGACCCATCCCCTGACAGTTCCAAGCAATGACTAACATTGTTCGTGTGGCTGTTCTAGGTCAGCCACCACCACCTTAGGAGTACATACATATTTCCCACCCGCCGTAATTGCTTCAAATTCTTCCATGTATCTATCATATATACTATCATCATCACAATTTAACACATTCAAACTTACATGTTCCTTTTGCTTTTGTGTAACCGTCACTTGGATCGTATGAGATGATGTGCAGCTTATGCTTCTGAATCGCTGATTTGCTACCACTAGCCTCGAGTAATCCTCTTCTTCCTTCGTCATCTTCCCTTTTGATCTGACCTCGTTTTCAACTGCGTAGGGTTTCGCTTTCTTGCTCACTCAGTTATCCTCTTTGTATTCACCCCTTCTCTTTAGAGTAACAACTCGTTGGAACACCTGCGATAGACGGATATCCTTTACCGGGTTACCCGATTCAACCGGGTGGTCCGCTTCCTTCCCAGTTTGGGCTTCGCGACTTCTATGGATCTTGACCTTTCTAGTGGGCCTTTTATTTAATGGGCCAGGTGGAGGCCCACTTCTATAGCCGTCCTGCTCATTTATAATAGGGGTAATTGAAAGGTGAGAAAGACTATTCTGCCCCTGCTTATCTGTCGAATATTCCTTTTGAACCAAGAGGTAAGGCTGTGTCTCTGGGACTGTCTCTTCTTCCTCGCCTTCCTCACCATGATCCACCCAATATACAGCTGGTTCGATTGGGGAAGTTTCCTGCAGCTCCTCCAATTTGTCCTTTCCCACATCTTCTTCATCCTCCGCCGGTACAACGATTTCCGTATCTCCTTCTTTGGCCAGCGCGTACAAGACTTTTCGTTGGTTTTCGAGCACCCCATCATTTATTGCCACGTGTTACTACTATGCTGTCACCGCGTTTTCACAGGAATCTTCCGTGAAATTTCCTCTTTCACGCGAAACGTCACCCTCCCCCGCGTACACGCGCTCAGCATTCGATCTACCACCACGGACCCAACGCGCCACCGCTTTTCGGAGGTCCGCCTCTTCGCCGGCCGGAGATGGTGTTGTTAGGTCTCTCTCCAGTTGTCGCCGTTCTCGATGCTCCGCTTTGGATGTTGCCCGGAGATTTGGTTCATAACCCATTCTTTCATTACTCTTCACCGTCCTATCAAATCTGCAGAGCCTCTGGTCGTGGCCTAGTCTACCACAATTGTAACAGAAGTCCTTCAATTTCTCATAGCTGAAGTTGATCCAAACAGGGTCTGGACCATACCCCTGTAAATTAAAGCCTCGTACCAGTGGTTGTTGAGTGTTCACCATTACTCTCACCTTCATGTAAGGCCTGAAAATGAGTTCCTCAGCTTCCTCCTTTTTCTACTATTAGGACCTCCCCAATAAGCCTCCCTGCTTTCTTCGCATTATCCTCCGACATTTTCTCAATCGGTAAACCATGGATCTGAACCTAGAAAAAGCACAATGTGAAATCTATATTCTTCAATCTATCTCCTTGTTTCCACTCCTTGCAAACCATGATTTGATTGTGGAAGGTCCATGGTCCTTTTTCCAGAATCCGATTGCAATCTTTCTGATATTTGAAATAGAAGATAAACAGATTTTCTCCAAACATACATACCTTCAACTCAATATCCTTGATATTCCAGATTCCTAGAGCCATATTATGAATCAATTTTTGGTTGTAAGGTTTTCCGGCGAATAGTTTGCCCACCATCGTTGTTCCCTTCAGTTTCTTGACCAGATCAATGTCGTCTTCTAGTCGTAGCGAAGGTTCCTCCGATTTCTGGGTTTAGAGTATCCTTATCCATGACGATTTGATTTTTGAGAAAAAAAACAAACCCGAAAAGAAGAGATCGGGAGAAGGATAAGAATGAAGGGAGACGAGTAAATGATAATAGACGAGAAATCTCAATTATCTGGGAATCATACACACTGAAAACACAGTGAGTCACCGGAAGAGGTTTGAAAACCCTAGGAAAACCTCATCTCTAAAAAAGCAGAGCACTTTTGAGAGAGAAGTGATGCCGAAAAAAAGTCGTTTTCCGACGTGTTGGTGATTTCTTTGTGATTTGGGCTAGGAGATTGCGATCCATAAGCTGAAAGGCCCATTGAAGCTGTAGAAGTGAAGCCCAGTTTGATTAGTCCGTTATAACCCACTAACTGAAAAGTTGGATGGTATCTAACGGAAAAAACTCCAAATTATTCATCTGAAACTTTTGAAAACACATCTTACTGAAGTGGACAACCACTATACCACAGGTGACCATTTTGAAATTAATCCTTAAAACAATTATGTGCAAACGTAAACGAAGATTATGAATGACAACCCAACCTTTCTGAAGTTATTAGAGAACCCTAACTATTTACCATAAGGTTGGGTTTAAAATTTTCATTTTATCATCATACAAAGATGAATAGAACATACAGTCATGCAGAATTTAAACAACTGACAATTGAATCTAAATTACTTCATTAAACTTGCTTGTCTTTGACTGTTTGTGCATCCAACAGGTGAATCTTCTCAGTTAATGTTTCAAAATTTTAACGTGACGTGTGTCCCCATAATAAAATATTATGCGTCCGACCTAGCCTGCAGGCTTTTCAATAAAAATGAATTTTAAGGATAAAGACTGCATGAACAAAGCAAGTCACCTTCTGATTAGGAAAAATAAAGAAAAAACAGTTATTTGTCCCCTGATTGAAACATGACATGATTTTTACACCAGCTTACCCGATAACTTAAAATTTATGAGTTAGGTAACAAATCACGACTACTAACCACATGTATAGCTTTCGAATATTTGCTACTTCGGTGAAGGAACGGCACAACAACGTCTAAGAATGAGGGACATAGTTCACTGGACGATTTTGCAAGTTTAGTATTTGCGCTTATATAGTTTGAGAAATGTTATGGATCCCTCCAAAGTCTGTCACTCATCTCCACATTCTTTCCAAAAATTACTCGACGGTTTTGTATCATCCCTAAATGGCGGTAGAAATGTGAAGTTAGGTAGTGGCACTTTGAAGTTGAGACCGTTTCTCCTATTGAAATGAAATATCTAATTAGTCTAAAATGTTAAGACTGTCTCTCCTATTGGAAGAAATATCTAGTTTGTCTAAAATATCTCTATCATTCATATGAAGATATTTTAGAACTTGGAGATGTATATATACTAGCATGAAACCCTAATCATCAAGTTGACCTTACAAGGAACAAGAGAACAAATGTTTTCACATATATAAGTCAGTCGTCTCTTGAGAGATGCAATAGTACCGGGACATGGAAGTAAGATCAAAGTAAGAAGTTGCAAACTTTAGTTCTAATATACCTTTTTGTTTGTTTACAGATTTATGAAACAAATTAACTCTAACTCGACAAATTAATTGCTCATGGAAGTAAGATCAACGCACACAATTGTGTCGGACTGTCGGGATTATTTACTATTTACGTTTGATTACTTGTCAATTAATTATGCTAAACAACACAGTACATCAGTTCTCAAAAACTTGCACGTAGTTGGCATATTGACAGACGGACTGCATTGCAACTCTGCGTAAATTATGATTTATGTGACTTTTTTTTGTGTGCGTTTAGCGTTTCCTTAGATTTTGGAGACAGTTGTGAGTTTACTTGATGCAAAATTGTTAGATGTGCAAACCTGTCAAGGCCCAGAGCTGCATAAATTTTCATATTTTCGGCATCATACAGGGCCTTCAATATGGCATTCTTACATCTTCTGGAGTACTACTTTTTTCATTGCGCAGTTTGCTGTCAATTTTTGTAAGCAACCTCTCTCTTTTGACTCCACCGACTGAGTTAATTATTAGACTAATTTTATACCATGTGGGGTTTTAACTGAGAAATAAAAAGATAAGAGAATGTACGGTTGAAGTTAAAAAGTTGAGACATAAATTACGATGTCTATTTTCAGACACGCGACACCCATTTTGACAATCTTTTCTATTTTAGAACTTCACGACTGTTTAAGGACTCTATACCCCAACAGAGATATTGTATGTACATTCGAGCGAGCTATTCTCAAACCGTTGAGAGCTCTTTCTTTACAGAAGTCGTCATTTGACATCTTCAATCGCTTCGGCTGCATTAATAGTTCTTGATCGTAATTGTAACATTATCAAGGGATAAAAACTCACGTATCCTACAATTATGGATCACTATAGCATTAAAAAAATCCTGTTTGCAATAATTTCAATACCTAACGGCTGAAGAGTATGATCCTTTTTACCTTCAACATCATATTGTACTGGCTTTGTCTATTACTAGTACTTTATTTATCTTCAAAATTAGCTACGTGTTATCTCTGCACAAGATCGATGTCTACTTCTTATTTTTCCAAGCCAAATGAGTCGAAATCACCCCATAGTGCCACTAGCAAGCACACATCAACTGGCATTGCCTGGAGCACAACGGTTTTCTCCATATCTCTCTCTCTCCTTTACCTAAAACACAAACAAACATGGTAGCAAGAGGCATCAGTGACCCTTTGTGGTTGGAAAGGAGAGAGAGAGAGAGACGGACAGCAACCATAATCAGCAAGGGGACCGCAGAAGAAACTGGTGTTTGAGGTTGGAACAGGAAAAGGATTGCAAAACACCAAAACAAAATAAAGTCTCTCTCAGTGTTTACTGCCACTGGATGAGAGTGAGAGAGGAAGAAGATGAAGAAGAATGAAGATTACTACTCATCAGTCACCTCCCATGACCCCTCCATCCATATGCCCACCACAGCCAGTGGGTCCCACTAGGAATCCTCCTAATATAACCCTCAGCCAATCAGAAAACAGTCTTCAAGATTAACTTTATAACTTCAGCCAATCAACAACCAACCTAGACATCACTCATGGGTCCCCCCCTCCCCCAAATTACCCTCCCAATCCTTCTCTTTGACAAACCAACAAAATTTGCATGGGCTAGCATAGAAAGCTCTTCCAGTGGCAGAAGAGTAAAAATGTCACCACTGTGGGACACAGACACAATAAAATTATCAAAAAATTAAGAAAAAGACACAACTGCAATAATTGTACTGTTTTCTGACCTAGATATAAACAATTTCAAGCTCCCAAAATTCACTTCACACCAAAACCAAAATTCCCATTCCCAATTTTGCAAAATTGAGATCGATATATCGAATTGATCGATGAACTCTACTACCAAAAGAGCTGCAAACGCTATCGCAGGCAAGACTGCTAGAGCCTGCGACAGCTGTTTGCGCAAGCGAGCGCGCTGGTACTGCGCTGCTGATGATGCTTTTCTATGCCAGGGTTGCGACTCAAACGTTCACTCGGCTAACCAATTAGCTAGTAGGCACGAGAGGGTTCGTCTAGAGAAGGCATCTTCGGGTTCAATCGATAACCATGCACCAAGTTGGCACCAAGGGTTCACCAAGAAGGCGCGAACCCCTAGGCACGGGAAGCCATTGAATGCACCACCACCCAAGAAGGAGAAGGAGGAAATGGAGGCCGTGGCGGAGAACATCACCAGCTTTCTTCCTGCTCTAGTGCCGGAGATGGGATGCGAAGAGGGCTTTTTAAATGAGAATGAAGAGCAGCTTCTTTATCGCGTACCCATGTTGGACCCTTTCGATGCTGAGCTTTGTTGTGTACCTAATGGAATGGTAGAGAACAACGACGAAAAACAATCTGAGGAAGCACAACCTGGTTTAGGAGTTGAAGGATTCGATACCTTCCATGAAGGTGGTTGTGAATTGGACAGCTTTCATGGGTTTCTTCCATCGGATATGGAACTAGCGGAGTTTGCAGCGGATGTAGAGACCCTTTTAGGGACGGGGTTGGACGATGAGTCGTGTGGAATCGAAGGGTTAGGGCTTTTGGATTGTAAAGAAGAAGAGGAAGATGGCTGTTTGGGTGATTTCTTTGAAGAAAGGAAAGTTAAGGTTGAAGAGGAAGGTGTTGGAGTTTTGGTAGATAGCCAATTAGATTTGGCCATGGATATGACTAGAGAGACTATAGATTGGAACTTTGACTACGAGTCGCCAGTGACAGGCGGCGTAGAGGAGGAGAAGGCGGCGTGCGCGGTGGTGGAGAAGGTAGAGATGAGTGGCGATGAGTGTAAAGTAGAAGTGAAGAAGAAAATACTCTTGAGGCTCGATTACGAGGCAGTTATCGCTGCTTGGGATAGCCAAGGCTCTCCATGGACTAACGGGAACCGCCCAGAGCTCAACCCTGATGATGGTTGGCCTGACTTCATGGTACGCCCTCACTCTGTGTCTTATATTTATTGATTTGTTGTATCATGTTATGCCCGTCAGATATATATGAGTTATATATATATATCTGACGGACAGTTAAGCGAAGAAGAAAAATAAACCTAAGTCTCTGTTATATGAGTTCATTCGTGCTACTAGCTACTTTCTAGGCTTTACAGTTAAGCGAATTGAACAAACACATATGAGGAACAACATGATTAGCTTCCAATTTCACTAAAATTTTGTTGATTAATGTTTCTAGTCAAATTAAGCTAATTAATTATACAATCTTTGTGTGATTAGGGTTTGTGTTCGACAAGCTCGACTTCTCATCCTTATTTGGGGATGGGAGGACAAGTGAGATGCAGCGATGGGGGAAGAGAGGCGAGAGTGTCGAGGTACAGAGAGAAGAGGAGGACGAGGTTGTTTTCGAAGAAAATAAGGTACGAAGTTCGGAAGCTGAATGCAGAGAAGAGGCCGAGAATGAAAGGGCGGTTTGTGAAGAGGACTTCCTTCCCGGGAAATTCCTTCCCTAACTACATGATGAACAAATAATAGCAGCCAAGTGCCAAATTTGCCTTGTTTATTGTTGGCAAAAACACCATTGGAATTTGCCTTGTAACGATCTTTATTGCAATACAATTACAAAGCAAGTTGTGTATCCCTCTCTCTATCTTGTATGTACATAATTAGCAAGTTAAGGTTTATATTGTTCTTGTCACCTCAGAGACATCCGATAAAATTAGAATTATCCAGAGAGGATTAACATGACACTTGCGCAAGGATCATAAGCATTAGGTTTATTTTTCATATGCTGACATGTTAAAACTATAACCCATATCTTGTTTCTATTGTGGCTTGTTAATGATGAGTTCAAACTCTTGGTTCCTTGATGAAGAGGCAATGTTAGATGAAACATGTACATGAATTCTTGGCGAAATGATATCTATCACATGTGATTTTCACCTCTCAAGTGTTATTCAATAAATAATACATGTATCCATAATAAAAATCAATCTTTAATGTCTTTAAATATCCGTTTTGTCATGTTTCAATAATATGTTCTTCACAGGCTCAAATCCTTGGAAGCGTGATATTACACGTCGATGATTCTCTTAGGGGGTGATATATGTGCAAGAGGTGGTGTGGTTTAAGATCAGGGCGGTTGTTTCTTAGCTGCTTGTCCGGTCACATCTATTGATGCAGACCCTTCATACCGGGTTTTTCTTATCCTATGTACCCTCAAGTTCTTTCAATTAATTGATAATGCATTGGCATGGTGTTTCTTCGGTGGTTATCCAGTCTGTGTTGCACACTGCAGTCATTTCATGACGGATTCCATCTAGAATTCTAGATATTGTCATTATAGTTGGGGAATCCTCTTTTAGGGTAGTGTTTTCCCACACGCACAAAGAAGGGATTGTGGTGCAGATGTACAAGAACCATAGGTATGTACCACTCTGTTCCCTCTCTTTGTTCATAAGTTGCCTTTTTCACCCGTAACTGTGCAATTTTGACCCGGTAATTTTATAGCAAAACGAAACAATCTTTCTTTATAATTTTTTCATGGCTTTGTAGAGTACCCTTTACTCTACAACACCATGAAAAAGTTGTCAAAAAATTGCATCATATTGTCATCCAAATCACCGAGTCAAAGTGACCCAGTGAATAATGGTAAAAGTCAAAGTAGGGACAAAGAGATGAAATATAGTGGTAGTTGTATTTAGGTCAGGTCATCGGCCCAGTGACCCGCCCAACCTGCCCAATCCAGCCCAGTGTGGGTGGGTTTGGGTTTGGGAAATTTCAACCCAGTACGGGCTTGGGCCAACAAAACAAGTTCAACCTCCTCAACCCAGGCCCGACCTAGCCCAGCCTCGTGATGTAATAAATAATTAAGTATTTAATAATAATGCATACATGTTATACATGTTTTAAATAGTTTTACTTCGCAAATATGTAATTTTGTTGTTTTACTAACACAGGGGGATATTGAATTCTCATAAAATGATATGTAAAACATGTCGATCTCATATACATACAAATTACAAATCATGAAAATTTAATTCATCATCTCTTGGGTATGATTCTCATAATAAAAGTACAAAGAATGATGGTCTGACCTGCCTCGTCGCACTTATCAGGTAGACCCTCAATATCTCTTCTTCCTTGTCGCACTTTCAATCGATGAAGTCACAAATTAAGCTGTAATTACTTGATGTTTATGTTCACCACAGAATCTCTAAAAAATGTGGAACATAATTTCACCCCGAGCACCTATTGATCGAATGAACGTGAAATAAAAAAGTTGTTCATAAATGATTAAATGCGTTAAATGCATGATTAATTTCTATCATATTTGTATTTAACATACTACTAAGTAAATATTTAGTTGACTTATACAGCAATAGTTATGGAATAATTCTAAAGGACATAATTTTGGACAGAATTTTAGATATAATTTCTACTTATAGTGATTTTGATTATGTGTCAATGTTTCCGAAGAGTTTAATATTTCCATTATAGGGATTGATTTTACTACATTTGAAAATTATGTCTATGTTTATGTCTAAAATTCTGTCCATGTAGCATTACTCATAGTTATGTGTTATTGATGTATGCTTAATTAGTTATGATTTGATCTCCCTGAATCATGCTAATTATTTGATTGATTGTACAGTGATTGTAGATTGATTACTTGATTGACTTTACTTAGAATAAGTTGTCAAAAGTTGTATAAATAGTCATTGAGATGTATGAATATAATTTAATCGATTCAGTTTATCAATTTGATACCGGAGCGAAAGAAGAAGAAGAAAAAAACTCTGCTGTTTTTAATTTGTTTTTTTTCGTGCTTTCCCAATTCTACTTCTAATCTCATACACAATGTCATCATCCTCCGTGACCGTTCATGAGACTTCTTCTCCCATCAATAATATGCTGGTTGTTTCTAGTTCTCAAGTTTGGTTCCAATTTCTGGAGATGTCTAGCAGAGAAAAGAAGTTCTACATTCTTGAGAAAATCACAGCACATGTCGATCTCAAAGACACCATGCGATCTTTTACTTCTCACGTAACTCGAGTGACTTTTTAAAAAGGTAATCGTAATTCAGCGTTTATCTCAGTTGCCAAAAAACTGTGTGGGTTATTAATTCAGGGGCCACTGATCACATGACTAGTGATTGTTCTTTGCTTAACTCTCTAACTCCTTCGTGTGTCAAGTCTGTCCAGGTTGCTAACGGAACTTCGGTGCCAATTACATGGGCAGGAAACGTTTCCATATGTCCATCATTGTCCATGTCTTCTGTTTTACTTGCACCTGCTCTCTCTAATAGTCCCTTTCCATCTGCAAAATTACCAAAAAACTTAATTGTTCTGTAATATTTTATTCAACTCATTGTTTGTTTCAGGACAATCTCACAAAGACGGCGATTGGAATTGGTAAGGAGATAGGAGGCCTTTATTATTTGAGGTGTTAAGAGATATAAAATCTGAGCATGGGCATGGTTTGGTAGTAGCAAGGAGGGCAGCTGACTGGGATAAAATCATTTTATGGCATTGTCGGTTGGGGCATCCTTCTTTTTCCTATTTGGAAAGTTTATTTCCTCAATTATTTCGTAACGTTCCAATTTCCAGCTTAAGGTGTGAACAATGCATTTATGCAAAAAAATCAGTGTGTCCCTTTCAAAATAAGTTTCAACAGAAGTTCAACTCCTTTCACATGTATTTATACTGATGCTTGTGGTCCTTTCTCCACTCCTTCTGCCTCAGGACATATATACTTTGTGTCTTTCATCGATGATTGTACTAGGGTGAGCTGGGTATACTTGTTGAAATCTAAGAGTGATGCCATACATGTTATTCCTCAATTGTCAGAAATCATTACCACACAGTTCCATACACCCGTTCAAGTTTTCCACTCTGATAATGGTCGTGAGTTTGTCAGTCAATCCCTTGGTAATTTCTTTAAAGCAGAGGGAATCCTTCACCAAACCACATGCACTTACACGCGTCAACATAATGACGTAGCTAAGTAAAAAAATTTACATATTCTCGAAGTCGCTCGAGCTTTATGCTTTACTATGCGTGTCCCTAAGCATTTTTGGGTTGAGGCTGTCATGACTGTTGTCTTCCTTATTAATCTAATGTCTGCTCGTATCATTGATTGTCAAACTCCTTTGAGAATGCTCTCACACTTCACACCATTCTTTCTGCCTTAAGTTTGTGTCCTAAAGTTTTTGGTTGCGTGTGTTATGTTCATGTGCTCCCTCATCACACAGACAAGTTTGATCATCGAGCTTTTAGGTATGTTTTCCTTGGATATTATATATCACAAAGGGATACAAATGCTTTCATCCTCCTGCGGGAAGATATTTTGTATCCATGGATGTTCAATTTTGTGAGTAAGAAGCTTATTTCTCGAATGATGTATCTTTGGTTCCTCTTCAGGGGGAGATAAACAGTAAGGAGGAGGAACGAATGTGGTTAGAGGAAATAATTTTCAAGATTTCAATTAAGGGGAGGAGATGGACGAAAGGTCGAATGGGTCGACTGACATTGAATCTCAACCTAAAAATGCAAAATCAGAATTTGAGAATGGTGAAAGACCAGCACATTCGTTTGAAAAAGGTTACACGATGAGGAATAAGGAAGCTAGTGAGACACATCCTCCAGCTTCCAAATTTCTTATGGATGAAATTCCAATGCCATCGAGGTCTCGTGAGATTAATCCTGAAGTACGTGTCTTTTGTTCTTCCGAGGTTTCTTATACTAGTTCTAATTCTGAGTCTAGTGCTTTAAATGCAGAAGTTATGAGATATCCTCTTCGTGATGTAAAGCAACCTGACAAGCTTGGTTTCTCAAAACTGTCGTCAAATCCGGTTTACCCTATCTCTATCATTGTTTGTCTAAAACTCACCTAATATTTTCCCTACAGTTGTCTTATGTGTCAATTCCTAATCATTTTCAAGATACCCTTGAAGACCCTAAGTGGAAATTGGCAATGGTTGATGAGATGAAAGCGTTCCAGAAAAACTCTACATGAAAAATGGTTGAGTTACCCCCAAGAAAGACAACTGTTGGATGTAGATGGTTTTTCTCAGTGAAATATAAGTATGATGGCACAGTTGACAACATTAAGGCCAGAATGGTCGCCACGGGATACACCCATACTTATGGAATTGATTATCATGAGACTTTTCCTCCTGTTTCCAAAATGAATACTGTTAGAGTCATTTTATCTCGTGCAATTAATTTAGATTGGCCATTAAGACAATTCGATGTGAAAAACGCATTTCTACATGGTGATCTTTCAGAAGTGGTCTATATGGATCCTCCACCTATTTTTACACCAAAATGAGGAAATGTATGTATGCTGAAGAAAGCTCGATATGGGTTGAAACAATCCCCAAGAGCATGGTTTGGTAGATTTAGTCATTCCAAGAAGGAGTACGGTTTTAAACAAGCCTTGGCATATCATACTCTCTTTTATAAAAGAGACGGAGATGATATCACCTTGCTTATTGTTTACGTTGACGACATGATTGTTACATGCAGTAACTCCAATGAGATTGAAAAGCTTCAGGACCATCTTTCCAAGGAATTTGAAATGAAAGACTTTAGGGGCTTTAAAATATTTCTTGGGAATTGAAGTATCACCCATCCAAGCATGGTCTTTTCTTTTCTCAACGCAAGTATGTATTGAATTTGCTAGCTGAGACAGGAAAGTCGGCTTGCGAACCAGTGGATACTCCTATCGAGATGAATCACGGCTTGTCCATTTATCCTGATCAAATACCGACGAATAAAGGGAGATATCAGAGGCTGGTGGGAAAATTAATCTATCTGACTCACACCAAACCTGACTTGTCCTACACTATCAGTGTTGTGAGCCAATTTATGCACAACCCGTGACCAACACATGAGTGCAGTGAATCGCATTTTGGCACACCTAAAGTCTTCTACGGGTAAAGGTATTATGTTCTACAAGAATGGTCATCTGGACATTATTGGATACACAGATTCAGACTTTGGTGGATCCAAGTTTGACAGAAAATCTACTTTCGGGTATGTATCATTTGTTGGGGGCATTCTAGTGACTTGGAGAAGCAAGAAACAAAATATCGTGTCATTGTCCAGTGCGGAAGCTGAATATCGTGCTCTTCATCATGCGACTACAAAACTTACTTAGTTATGAATTATCCTAAGTGAAATTGGTTTCAGTCCTGAGAAACCAATGACACTTTTCTGTGATAATACAGCGGGTATTGAAATTGCAAATAACCCGGTACAACATGATCGGACTAAGCATGTTGAGCTTGATAGGAACTACATCAAAGACAACCTAACTCCTAGGAGCATAAGAATTCCTTACATCGGGAGTGCAGATCAATTATCTGATATGTTGACTCACGCTACTCCAAGTTAGGGATGGCAATGCGGTTGTATCCGATCCGAAATCCGAGTGATTCGATCCGAATGGATCAAGTCCGAATCCGATCCATTTTAAGATGTATCGAATATGGATATTAAAATTCAAAATTCGATCCGTATCCAGATTCTATCTGAATATATTAGGATATCCGGTGGATATCCGGCCCGGAAGGATTCGAACACACATAATTTTACGAAAATACCCTTAGAATTATAAAAAAACATATTTACCTACACATATGTAAATTCATTACTCAATTCCATGCTACACTATCCAAGTTGGCATGTGTGATATCTATGCACCAACTTGAGGGGGAGAGTTGACTTATACATCAATAATTTTGTGTTATTGTTGTATCCTTAATTAGTTATGATTTGATCTCCTGGAATCATGCTAATTATTTGATTGATTGTACAATGATTGTAGATTGATTACTTGATTGACTTTACTTAGAATAGGCTGTCAAAAGCTCTATAAATAGTCATTGAGATGTATGAATATAATTTAATCGATTTAGTTTTTGAATTTATTTAATTTTTTAATATTATTATTTTAAATAAATATTGAAATTAGTTTAGCCCACGGGCTGGGTTTGGGTTTAGAGTTTTTCAAATGGGTCAGGCTTGGGTTCGAGTGTTGGCCCGGAGGATGGGTTGGGTTGGGCCGGGTTCAAGTTTTCAAAACAGTGGCCCGGTCTAGCCCGACCCAACCAAGCCCGAACCATGGCTAACCCAAGCTATAACTCTTTAAGATTGATTTTACACGTTTCGTCAATCTGTCTATATCTCATAATAGAATTAATTTTTAGTATGTGAACTCCAGTTCTCTCCAGCCTTCTAGAGAAAGTAAGTCTTGTGGTCTCACAAGTTTCATTTCTTTGCTTCGCCAGAGAGTTTCAAGTTTGGTCTTGCACGAATATGAGTTCGGATAATGAATAAGCCTTGGTCGAAGGCAGGGTGGATCTAGAAATATACTAGAGTGGGGGGTAAATGTTAAAAATAAGCAAGAATAAATGAACTACTGGGAGCTTAAGTGTAAATTTTAAAATTTATAGGGCATTAATCTAAAATAGTTGTAGGAGTTAAATCATAATTTACAAAAAAAATAAAAGAAAAATTATAAATAAAAAATGAGTTGGGGACATATCCCCCACAAGTCTCCCTTTGCATGCACCCATGGGTGGAAGAAAGAGACAGTGAGTACTCTTGTAGCTTGATCGGAAGAATAATCTCACAGAGGCCCTAGTTCCACCAGTTTCTCTAATAGAGCACGCAAAAGGCAAGTTCTACCAGTTTCTATTTCGGAGAGAAGAAAATCATGAGAAGGTTTTGAGTGGGAGGTCTTGGTTCTTAAAAAATAATATCCTGATCATCAACAAGTGGTACACATTGATGGACATTGATGAAGAACAACTCAAGTTAACTCCATTTTGTATCCAAGTCTTCAATTCTTGCCAGCCATTTCATGACCGAGAGAGTTCTGAAGAAGGTGAGCATGAAGTTTGGTCAGATACTGGTGTAGATAGTGCTTTCTGAGCTGACAGATCTTGGCCACGTGGCAACCATCCAGCACACCATATTGTGCTCCACACACACTGGATCACCAGCCGAGCTGATCCATGTGGGGGCTGCGAGACAGAGCCCTCGCATACCACTGCACGGGACTTGTAGGGACTTAGTGGTTTGGAGGCTAGAGTAAGCCCTGTCGCGTGCGAGCCAAGCCCGCACGCGACCTTTAGTAACTGTTTTGAGAGATTTATGGCACGAGCTCCATAAACCCGGTCAATCCGGTCAAACCCGGTCAACCTCGTAACGGTTTCGGTATTCGCGCACAACGTGCTGTAACGGTCCCTATATACTCGGACGAACGTGCCGTTATGGTTAAGCTAATTAAGCCGCCATCAATGGGCGCATTAACCACACTACAACGGTCACGGTCTCTTCTATATATAGGACGTTAACCTTTCCATACAAAGGAGAACACACTTGCCATACGCGGAAGCTCTGCCAAACCTCTGTCTCTCTCTCAGACATTACTACTGACTTACTCTCTCCCTACACACAACCCCACTCTTCCTGTGCGATCCTCGATCCTCTACATACGGTGTACACGGAGGTCTCCCTGCCGGAATCTCTTGTGCACATTTTGGTGAACCCGACGTGAACTTACCAACCAAAGCAACCATGTCTCAGGAGGATGATATCAGCAACAGATCGCCTTCCACCAAAACCGCCTCGGGAGAGGAGACCCGCCGTACTCCTACCACTCCCGGCGAAACACCGACGCTGGAGTCTTTGGACGCCACTGTTCAAAGTCAGGCGAAAGCTCTCAAAGCCCAATCCGTGCAGCTAGAACGGATCTTAGCCGTTCTGGGCACCCTTGCACCAAATCCGTCATCAGCCACCGCCGTCTCTCAAGGAGGAGGAGCTCCTACCGCTCCGGGACTGGGAGTGTCAACCACACCTCCCAACCCCAATCTGCAGACTTCACCGGCGACCACGCAGCTGCCTTCGATTCAAGGGTCAACAGCTCAGATGTTGCCTCTCGCTGCTCACACTCCTCAGCCCTCGGCTTTGGCGTCCAACCCAACTCTGCAGTACCCTTTGCCTCCTCCAACTGCGATCTGGGGGAATGCGAGTAGTCAGTATGCTCCCAATCCTTCGACGGCGTATGTGTCGCCCCCGCCCGCGGCAACCCCTCCGTCAACTACCGAGGGGAGCATTCCAGAATGCATGACGTCTCTGCAGAAGCGCATGGACACTATTCTGGCTCATCAATCATTCGCGGATACTATTATCCCAAAGCTGGACAATGATCCACCCATCCCACGAGAGATATCTCATGCCTAACCCCGCGGGGTACAAAGCTCCTAAGTGGGACAAGTTCGAGGATGTCAACGGAAACGCCCATGAACATGTCATGCGTTTCATTGATGTCATGGGGCCATACGGAGCCGATCCCAAACTGCTGATGCGAGAATTCCCGAAATCTCTAGGGAACGTAGCGTACAAATGGTACCGAACGTTGGAAGCCGGGTCTGTGAAGACTTGGGATGACATGGTCCAAAAGTTCTACACCAAATTCTTCCAGATGGAAGAAAAGGTGACGATGATCCATCTCTCGCGGATGTACCAGAAACGCGAGGAGGACGGGATCACTTTCATCAAGAAATTCAGGGCGAAGTCCTTGGAATGCAAAGATCCGATGCTCGAAAGCCGGCTCGTAGAGATATGCCTGCAGTGCATGCGAGACGAATACAAAGGTATGCTCATTAATTTGCAAACACCTAAGTTTTCAAAGCTAATTGAATGCACAAAGAACATCGAGCCTATAACCGAGAGACAGAAAAAGAAGAACGCTCCGGAGCGACCTTCGAGCGGCACCACCTACAAGATCGGGAGATTCAGTTACAAGAGGGGACGCGAAGCTGAGGTTAATACAGTTTCACCCCAGAAGCAAGCGAAGGTTGTAAACTTCGATGCACCACCCCTACCATGCTCGGTAGAGGAGGCAAGCGACCTCTGCACGCAGTGGCGTAAGGACGGTGTCCTACCGCCGCTCGAGAAGATACCCTCCAAGGAGATGGTAAGGGACCCTAAGTGGTGCGAGTACCACGACAAGGTCATGCACCCCACAGTGGAATGTAAAAAGCTCAGGTTTACATTCGACCAGAAAATGAAGAACGGCGAGCTGATCGTCAGCGATCGTAGAAAGGACGTGCGCAACAATCCGCTTCCTGCACACACGGAGCAAGAATCAAAAGGCAAGGAGGTTGCCATGATCTCAATTGTCGACTTGGAAGAAGTCGCAGAGGATGGTCTACCCGTCATCGCAGAGGTCCGCAATGACGAGGACTACACTATGGACACAGAAGACGAACGTGCCAATCGGATGAAGGGGTCGCACGGCTTTAGCAGATTCTTCGACGAGATGAACTTCTCCGAGAAGTGCCGGACAGACATGACGAAAGCAATTTTGAGGATAGCGGAGGACTACGAGGAGGATCTCGTAGTCTCCGACGGGAAAGTCATCAGGGCGTCTCGCTCTACAGAAAAGATTATGACCTTTTCTGCCAGCGACAAAAAGACAGATGCGAGCCACCAGAGGCCTCTGTATGTGACAGCCATCATTAACGGCGTCGAGTTCAAACGAGCATTCGTTGATGGAGGAGCAGCGGTCAACGTCGTTTCGCTCCACACACTGAAGCTAGCAGGGATCCCCGAGCACAAGATCGTCAGGCGTCCATCTCCGCTGATGGGATTCGGAAGCGACTCTAGAATGACGGTCGGATGGATCCGCCTGGGCGTTCAGATTGGCAAAATCATGTGCTCAGCAAAGTTCTATGTCATAGACGCGAACACTACATACCACATGATTATAGGTCGAGCCTGGATTCATCGCTTCGATGCGGTTCCTTCAACAGCTCACCAGGTTATGAAAGCTATCTGGAACGACAGAGTAGTCAAGATACCGGCTTCGACGAACCCATTCAACCTGGACGAAGCACATCTCAGCGAGGCGGTGTGGTTCACCGAGATGGCGGACGAGCAAACACCGGGACCATTCAACCCTACTCCTTTGCCTCTCTGGGAGGACATCAAGGACCAGTCACCTGCGGGAGTAATGGTGACGAGGGAAGATGCCAAAGACAAGCCGCCTACACGCGAAGAGGCGCCGCGTATCGCATACCATCGGAAGAATATGTATACTCTGAAAAGAATCGCAAAGCATGATACCGAAGGCAAGGAGATAGAAAGCTTCTATGCCAATGGGAAGAAATGCTATCGCATATGAAGGTGCGCGGGGATGTCCTCACACGGGCATGGGGATATCCCTGGGAAAATCAATCAAATCGAGCAAATTTCGCTGATGGAAAAGCCAATGCAGGGCGCTCCAGATGAAAAACTCAAGGAAGCACCTGAATGCATGGAAGACAGGCCCAGACCGCAAAATCAAGAGCTAAAGGAAGTGTTCCTCAGCTCGAACGAGGAAAAGAAAAGGCCAGTCTTTCTAAGTGCGGACCTCACAAGCGAAGAAGAGCAAGGGCTGCTACAACTCCTAACTGAATACAAGGATGTGTTCGCATGGGAGAATGATGAGATGCCAGGTCTGGATACAAGCATCACCATGCACCGTTTAGACATCATCCCAGGGTCTAAACCGGTAAAGCAGAGCACAAGGAGCTTCAGGCCGGAGCTTAACGTGAAAATCAAGCAGGAGATTGTCAAACTCCTAGATGCCAAGTTCATAGAGCCGAACCACCATCCCACATGGTTGGCCAACATCGTGCCAGTGGTGAAAAAGAACGGACAGCTCCGCATCTGCGTGGACTTCCGAGATCTCAATCGCTTCTGCCCCAAGGACGATTTCCCACTGCCCAATATCGATTTGCTTATCGATTCAACAGCGGGCCATCGCATGTTCAGTTTCATGGACGGCTTCAGCGGGTACAACCAGATCAAGATGGATCCCGAAGACGCGCGAAAAACTGCATTCATCACTCCGGTGGGAGTGTTCAACTACACAGTGATGCCGTTCGGTCTTAAGAACGCGGGTGCGACCTATCAGCGGGCCATGATGGCTCTGTTCCACGACATGATGCATAAAGAGGTGGAATTCTATGTGGATGACCTGGTGGTTAAATCCAAGCACGAAGCAGATCATCTCGCGGATCTACGAAGGGTGTTCAATAGATGCAGGCGCTTTCAACTAAAGATGAATCCCATGAAATGCGCATTTGGGGTAACATCGGGGAAGTTCTTGGGATGCGTAGTTCATCGCCAAGGAATCGAGCCTGACCCTGCGAAAGTATCAGCCATAACCGGCATGACGCCGCCCCATAACCAGAGTGCATTGAAGACATTTTTAGGAAAGCTGTCCTATCTGCGAAGATTCATCCCAGCGATTGCCGAAATCACATGTTGTTTTAGCACTCTTCTCAAGAAGGACGCCGTGTACAACTGGGCTCCGGAGCACGAAGCCGCATTCGAAAAGCTGAAGGATTTGCTGACATCCTCGAAAATAATGATTGCACCTCAATTGGGATCACCGCTTCTGCTATATCTGACATCAACAAGGAGATCCATAGGAGCACTCTTGGCTCAAGAGTACGAAGGTCAAGAAAGGCCTATCTACTACATCTCTCGCATTGTGCAACCTGCTGAATCAAGGTACACGGACATCGAACGTCATTGCCTTGCCCTATTCTTTGTGATAGAGAAGTTAAAACACTATTTTACATCACACAAAGTAGTAGTGGTCACCAAGAGCGACCCCATACGATATTTGCTAACTCACACTACTCCTGGCGGGAGATTGGCGAAATGGTACATGACCATCTCTCAATATGATATCACATGCGTGCGACCGCGAGCGATCAAGTCGCAGGCGGTAGCGGATCTGTTGGCACAGTTCCCAGACAACAGCCACGAACCCGTGGTTGAGGAAGAGCTCGAAGGACCTGAGATCTATGCAATCGACGTGCCCTATTGGACGCTCCACTTCGACGGCTCGTCAACAAGGAAAGGTGGAGGCATTGGGATAGTCTTGACCAAACCAGATGGGGAGGTCATACAGATGTCCGCAAAGCTCAACTTCGCAGTCACAAACAACGAAGCGGAATATGAGGCTCTCATCGCAGGGCTTCGTGCGGCGAAAGCTTTGGAAGTAGGCAACCTAACGGTCATGGGAGACTCCAAAAGGGTATTGTATACATGACAACACTCTTTACTACAAAGGTCCTGGCGGAATACTCATGCGATGCGTCTCCGAGCGAGAGGGACAACTGCTGTTAGAAAAGATTCACCAACATGCTTGTGGAGAAAGCGAGGTGTCAATCTACAGGAAGGCTCAAAGATATGGCATTCATTGGCCAGACATGTCAACAGCCGCAGCCCTGATACAAGGGAAGTGCGAGAGTTGCGCACTAATCAAAGATTCTCTACTCATCGCCCTAACCGATGACGACACGGACTGGAGGAAGCCACTCTTTGATTTCCTCACCCAGGGCACCATGCCCGAATCAAGAAAAGAAGCCGAGAAATTGAAAAGGAAAGCATCTCGATATGTAGTACAGGAAAACCTGCTTTGGCGAAGAGGTCACGAGGGCAACTTGCTGCGATGTCTAGACGGCAGAGAAGCACAAGAAGTCATGGACCTTTCTCATCAGGTGGAACACCAAGGAGGTGCGAAATTATGCAGGCAGCTCCTCTCAATTGGATATTTCTGGCCCACAATGGAGGTCGATTGCCGCACCAAAGTACGACGCTGCCAGGAGTGTCAATTCAAAGGAAACCTGGTGCACGCTCCCGCTGTGGATCTACATGCATTAGGGACGCCATGGCCATTTCACACATGGGCTCTAGACTTCATCGGTCCCATCCGACCAGCGTCACACGGAAATCAGTTTATTCTCACTGCAACTGAGCTATTCACCAAATGGGTGGAAGCCTTACCACTGAAAACGGCAAATGCGCTAAGTGTGGTCAAATTCATCCAGGAAAACATCATATGCAGGTTCGGAATCCCAAACACCATTCTTTCAGATAACGGTACTCCCTTTGTTAATCGCCAGGTAGCTGCGAAATTAGCGGAGTACAATATCAGGCAGATATGTTCTACCCCTTATTACCCGAAGGGAAATGGACAAGCCGAAGCGACCAACAAAACGCTGTTGAGAATTCTGAGCAAGATGGTCGCAGATGACCACAAGAAGTGGGCCGACTCTCTAAGCATAGCTTTGTGGGCCTACCGAACCTCTCCAAGGACACCCACGGGGGCCTCACCATTCCTACTATGCTATGGGGCCGAGGCCGTGGTACCTGCGGAGGTGAGAGTCAATTCGGCAAGGCTAGCCTTTCACGCACTCTACGAGAATCAACGTGATCATGACTTAGTCTTGCTGGAGGAAAAGCGAGAACAAGCCAAAAGAACCAACAAGCGATATCAAGAGAGGATTGCTCGCGCTTACAATAAGACAGTCCAGCGAAGAGATTTCGCAGTTGGAGACTTGGTCTTGCGCGCATCTGACCACTGTATGCGAGAAGCGACTCACCCGAAGTTCGCAGCCAATTGGGAAGGACCCTTCGAAGTCACAGAAGTCTTCGACAGTGGCTACTGCAGCATACGAAGGTTGCACGGCACAACCTCAACCCCGAGTTCAGTCAACATGCGCTGGATAAAGAAGTACTATCCCTAACTTCTCTCATTTCGTGCGTTTTATTATAACGTCGCTTAATCTTTTGTATGATTACGATTTGCACAATCTCCTCTCCCATATGAGAGGATTGTAATCTCATCTCTCCCATATGAGAGCGTTATAATAAAAAAATTCTCCCAAATGAGAAACTTCGTATTTCTGGATGTCAATTTTGCTTTGTTATAACTGTTAACAATGGTTTATCCGCTACAATGGCAATCTGCAAATGCGATCTTAATTGATCATTTAAGCCTATCTGTCACGATAGCAGCCTATGCAAATGCGATCTTAATTGATCATCTAAGCCTATCTGTCACGATAGCAGCCTATGCAAATGCGATCTTAATTGATCATCTAAGCCTATCTGTTACGATAGCAGCCTATGCAAATGCGATCTTAATTGATCATCGAAGCCTATCTGTTACAATAGCAGCCTATGCAAATGCGATCTTAATTGATCATCTAAGCCTATCTGTTACGATAGCAGCCTATGCAAATGCGATCTCAATTGATCTACTAAAGCCTATCTGTTACGATAGCAACATATACAAATGCGATCTTAATTGATCTTCTAAAGCCTATCTGTTATGATAGCAACACATGCAGAAAATGATCTTAATTGATCTAGTAAAGCCTATCTGCTACGATAGCAACTCATGCGGAAAATGATCTTAATTGATCTAGTAAAGCCTATCTGCTACGATGGCAACTTACGTGCAAAGTGAGCTTGATTGATCTTCCAAACCTATCTGCGGTGATGGAGGCATTCTACGAATACAGTAGCAATATTGTGAAAATGATCTTAAGTGATCTACAAAGGTCTATCTGATATGATAGCACGCGCATCAAAGGCTAATCACAAGCCCATCTGCCAAGATGGCACAGCTGCGAAAATATGATCTCGAACGATCCAGTAAAACATCTGCGAATGCATATGGAAGATAGCAAATGCGAAACCATTACATAGCATTATGCAAGGCGAAATATGCCGGAACGCATGCGAAATTGTATTTTGTTGTAACAAGGCGGCAGATAATACAAAAGCTATTTATCATTATGAGTCGGAAAGACTTACAATTTATCTGTCTAGATAACAGCTTACAAGCGAAAAAGCTCAAATCTAACTACGCAGCCAACATGGCTTACAATACATTCGAAAAGTAGCTGACAAGTCAGCAGAAACACACCACGGGAATCCTGACTGAAAGGGATGAACCCACCGGTTCTAACACCGGCTATGCAATACACAGGTCTGCGACTGAACATCTGTCGCAAATGGGATCTTGCTCCAAAGAGCCACATGAAGCCATACGTTCAAGATCCCAGTATTTGACAAGGCCCTTGTCAGATCTGCACCCCATAACATTTGCCCAAGGAACCACCGGTTCCAGCGATCAACATGCAAGCAGAAGCTCCAAAGGGCAAGGGCTCCTTGTAGACGGGGATGAACGCAACGGTTCGCCACCCTGAGCTCACGAACGTGGGGGCAGTAAGTTCTTCTCCAGGGAGGCTGGAGAAGAATTCCGCCGTTCATTACGAGACGGTAGCACAGTCATTTCGGCGCTGCACCTCACCGGGAGGCGGCCGGAAACATGACCTGCACACATAATACACGAAGAAATTTCTTCGAACACACATGAGATATCATCTCCATCTTCTTTATGATGGTTATAAAGAGCAATAAGCCTCATAAAGTGGATCTTGGAAACTATTTCTACAGCACAAAGCGCAAACTCAGGATTCACAACTTGAAGTTGCCATGAATCAACGAAAAACAAGCGTTGAAGCCAGCAGTCGTACGGACTCACGGCAAAGCACATTTTTGGGATGAAGAACCCAAATGGCAAACACAGGGTTTATATAGACCTCGTGGAGACTCTTCAGTTGCCAAAGATGAGTCAGCAGAATTTGAAAAGAGGGTAAGGCCAATCACTTACGCCTTGAAAAGCGGTAACCATCAATTACCCTACTAAAGGCTACGACGATTCGGTTGCGTATCCTAATAAATGACGGATAGTCATGATTCGGATGGACTTCCCAACGAAAGCGTGTTTATCTGCCGAGAAATTAGCGCGAAAATCAAGCAAAGTATCAATTGCTGATGTCATAATTGGATATGCACAGAGATAACCTATCAAATCCCGGAAAGGGCAAAACGGGCAAGTAGATTCTTGTTGCTAAAAAAAAAAAGGGGGAGAAACCCTAGAAACATTACATTAATGTTTCAAACATTACATTAATGTTTCAGCCATTTCCTTGCTATTTTCAAATTTCAAAAAGTCAAAAGCAAATTCTTAATCAAGGAGTCATGGGGCGCGAACTGATGGCTCAGCTTCTCTACCTGCTCCACTTCTCGCTTCAATTGCTCGCACTTGGCATTCATCTCATGATAGAGCTTCATAGCTTCTTCAGCCTTTTGCTTCTGCTGCTCCACCTTCTGCTTTTCAGCTGCGAGGTTCTGGTGGCCAAGCTGCAAAGTTACGGCTGCGCGAATCAAAGTGACTCTTTTCATAAGAAATCTGAAACCCAGTCTGTCTTGAACTTTGGTAAGAAGATTTTGGCACATGCCACAAAGCAATTCGGCGCTCTGGACAGAGATGGTCTCAGGCGTAGCCGCAGACAGCTGCTCCAAAATCCAAATGGCTTCGATGAGAAACAGCCTCCTGTCGAAGGGCTTTATCTCCAGAGATCTTGCAAACGATCGGGGGTAGGTGAGGCGCATCCGGACTAGCCAGTCTACATCAGTTTGATTCAAACCTGAAGAAATGTCAAAGCTAAGTTATGCTATCAAACTCGCAAATGCACCATGCGAGATGCAAACAGTGAATCACTACTTACCAGTTCCTTCGAGAATCTCACGAAGAGAAGGAATGCGCATTACTGGGGTCGTTGAAGCTTGCCCTTGCTCCATGGCTCTCCTGTCAGCTGCGAGCTCTAACTCCTCATAGTTAGAAGGAAGAGTGTAGGCCGCACCAGCTGTGACTGCATTCCCAACCTGCGAGCCCCAAAAGCCCCACGTAGGAATAGGTGCCGCCGACTCAGTCATCGCCGGAGGCGAAGTGACAGCCGAGGTCGCTTGGCGAGGAACATTCTCAGATGCGGAAGCATCGGCAGTACTTGTCCTTACTTCCTCAGCGCCAGCATGGGCATCTTCATCCATTAGCACAGCACCAGCTTCAACATCGTCGGAAAGTTCGATGATGTCCTCGAAAGGCTCACCTGCATGATCAGGAGCTGCGACGGGCTTCTCAGTATGGGGGCTCGGAGTCGGAACATAGGATGCAGAAGACTGACTTCTTTGCTCCGGCGCATGTTCCTCAACATTGCCTGCGATACAAAATGCCCATGGTATGAGGTAACTCGCATTAAATAACATTTTGCTATCTTTACTTAAGCTAAGAGCAAGCACCTCCACGCGAAGGTGGGATTGAAGCCTCTTCGTCATACACTAAAGACGAGGAACCATGTCCTATTAGTGTGTCCTCACTAAGCAAGTCTTTAAGAGGGGCGTGACCTGGGATGCGAAGAAGCCAGTCATGATCCTGTTTCAAGTTGCTCAGGTCTAGCACATGCATATCGCTCAAATAATTACCTGAAGGTTCTCCGCATTTGTCTACTAGCCAACGGCGAATGTCAGGCTTCGACACACCATGCTTTAACGCACCCACAATAACATCTCTATAAGTTACTGCGAGATTGAAGATCTCACCTTTATCGCCGCCTGCGATTTCTTCAAAGTCTGCTTGGACTTGCTCCAGGGCTGCTGCATCCTCTTCTAGAACCGCATCCTCCTCCTCCGCCTGGGGAGCCACTTCTTCGGGAAGCTCATCTTCCTCGTCAACTGGACGCACTAAGTCGTCAACATGCTGCTCTTCGAGGCTCCGCTGTCTCACACGCTCGAGCTCCTCCTCTTCTCGCTGCCTTCTTCTTTCAGCAGCCTCCGTGGCTGTCTTCCTGGACTCAGCAAGAATGTCCTCGCTTATGGGATCGTCTGGAATGCCAGAATGGGCATCTCTCTTTTGTCTCTTGGCCACAAGGCTGCCAATGACTTCATCATCATCATCATCATCTGCGAAGAAGTGATTGGTTCAAGAAAGAAGTGCAAAAGAATTACGATAAAGGAAATGCGACGGAGGTACCTCCTGATTCTTCCTCATGCATCATAACTGTTCTTTTTTCTTCTTCTTCATCACTTTCTCTGGGCTCCCGCCTCTCTCCTTCTTCTTGGTTGAATGGAACGAAAGTCTCAACTGCGAGCTCTTTCCGCACTTTGCTGGGCATGCGACCTTTGCCTTTGTCCTTGACAGAAAGGGACCTCACAGGAGGAGAAGTTGGAGCACTTATAGGGGAAGAAATTGTAATTACCTTTTGCCTAGGTCTTTTCACTCTCGGCGCCGCAGTCGCCGGAAGGGACGGATCACCTCCGGGAGGAGACGAGGCCGGAGCATTGTCTATCAGCGAGTCAGCAAAAGCATTCATGACTGCGCGAATCTTGGTCTCGACCTCAGGGTCCATCCTCCATGCTAGCCGAAACGACTGCTTTTGTCTTCGGGTGGCAACAATGGTGTTAATCAATGACTTGGAGCGATCACCAGATGCGAATCGCCGCACATGACACTACAGCAAACAGTACAGAATAAAGGCGTCAGCATAAGGAAATCAGGAAGCTTAACGCACGCGAAGAAATTGCTTACCTCAGCAAATGCCTTGCTGTATCTGACGACATGCGTGTCGCCCTTCTTAACTGCGGCGACCTTCTCTTTCAGAATGATGTCAGGACACAAATGGTTCTCACGATCCAACAGTGAGTAGCAACCATATTCAGACTCGCTCAGACTGCAATTGGGGCAAAACGGAAAAGAATTTCTCTTGATCAAGGGAGCTCTACTTGGCTGCGCGGCCGACTGCGTCTCAATCCTCGTTTGCTGGGCGATCCAATATGCGAGCCAGTTCTGAGAACAACCACCCTCGCGGGTCCCTGCAGGCTGCTCAAAGGGAAGATTGTTCATGAAGACTGTCTTGCACTCCTTTGTTAGCAAGCGCTTATAGCAACCTCTGATAATGGACTGGGGCCAGATTGATGGTGCCACCGCGTCAAAACCGAACTGGGGCGAAACTCGAGTGGGGTCAACGTCCACGGTAATCCTTTCATACCTTGGTGCGAGCTCACGAATATGCTCTGCGAGGGCAGGAAGAGAACCTCGTAGACACCAGCAAAAGAACTCGCGATAGCGCTCATGGAAATGCGATCCCTCTTCGAAGAGCAACTCTTCTGAGAAGACAACACCCTTAGAAGGGTACAGCTTTGGAAACCATCGCACGTTCTCGACACGTGTAGCATAGGGCCTGGCAGTAAACTCTTTCCGTTTGTCGCATATCAAGCTCCAAACGCACTTGGTATTGTTCGCTCCGAACCACCTCGCAGCTCTACCGCTGTTGCGTTCCTCCGTCTCGCCTGGGGGACACCACTTGTCAGGTTTGAGAGCAGTTGGGGCATAGGATGGCCACCGCTCGAAGACCCACATTGTCAAAAAGGAGATGTTGACGAAAGTCAGTACATCGAGGCGGCCACGCGACTCTTTCATGGCCAAAACCAACTGATCAAGCCTGTAATACAGAGTACCCAAGACCTAGGGTCCGAGTGCGACTCTCTGGCCAAGGGCGAGCCTCACAGCAAGCGGCAAAACATGGTAAAAGACCCCATCATGGGGGTGACCGTCGATCAAGTACCTCGACAACCAAGCACAGAGGAAAGCACAGAGGGTCAAGTGATAGCCTTTACCCTCCACATAATTCTCGGCGTCTGGGTTCTCGCTCAGAATCTTCTTAGTGATGCTGCTGTTCGCATAGTCTCGAAAGAAGTACTGCAACCATTTGTTCCAAGTGTTCTTCGCAGACGTATCAACCAATTGCCAGTTTGGAAGGGCTTTTGTAGTAGTCCACCGAGTGGAGATTTTCTTTACCTCTGCCAGGCATTCCTCCATCTGCGTGTACAAGGCAATCTCCGCAGCCGTCCTCAAAGGACTCAAAGGGTCCACTTCACCCATGGGGGAAAGATCGTACAGCATCTGCACGTCCTCGAGTGTAGGAGCAGCCTCGAACTCAGCAAAGTGGAATGTGTGAGTCGCAGGCGAGTAGCGGGACAGAAGGTCTAGAAGCATGGACTGGTCCAACTTCACGGCAGCACCCTTCATAGCACGGATAGCAAAGTATACGCCGGCTTCATCGAGAGTCGCGGCATGATTGTCCAACACGTGGTCAATCCACTCATCTATATAGTCCAATTTCTGGACGAAAGCCTGGGTAGAAATCGCAGTGTAGGGGAAGTACCCGTTTTCAATCCCCAATCGAACCACATCCTCGGAACCAATCAACTCGAGCAAGGCTGAGTTAACTGGGCGAGTCAGTGTCAGCAATCCCTCAACCCGGACAGGATCAGGCATCCTCTTTGCCTTAACTCTCGCATGATAGAAATCTTTGCCACCTAGATAGGGGGCTTTTCGCCACAAGGCCTGCGGAAGGTCGGGTATCTCTTCATCTTCCTTGGCGGGTTTGGTTCCTTTCGTCTTGGCCATTCCTGCGGAAGAGCAAGAAAAAAGGGGGGAGAAAGGTGCTACACTTCAGTTTGAATTTCGAAATCCAAGATCTATTATGAAAAGAAAGATGAACAGTTTTCTGGTATCAATTTCAGAAATTAAGGGTTGCATTATCAGTGATTTCAAGATCTCACATCCGAAGCCCTTATTATTGAAGGATTAAAGCAAAAGTGGGTTCAAAGATCAAAGCTTCTTCGCAAGTTTCAACGGATAATATGTTCTGGGCTTACAGATTCAACGCAGTTCAAAGGCAAACATTGGTATCTTAAATTAAAATTGAACAAGGCCAACCTTGTTTTCTTGAAGCCTGCTTGGATATGCACAACTGAAGAACACAATTTGCAGTTCTGAACTGGTGATTGATTATTTGAATCTGCTCTCGAAGATCTCCGGGTACCATTCACTTTAAGAGAAAGAAGTGATGCTTTGCAACAATGAAGGATACAAAGTATTTATCCAAAAACAATGAAGGGTTGCGTCCTTTCAGTAGTCGAATCCCAACCGTCACCGTCGAATCGCGCAATCACAGGACAAGCTGACGTCACGCCTAAAACCCTAGAAGCCAGACGGCACGACTCTAGGGGTTTTAGGTCATAATGGCACGCACGGGGGCTGAACTTACCCGTATTTGAATTGGTGCGTGGCGGCAACGCGTATGTTGGTTTCCGCGCATGGAAGTCTATACAGCTATGAGTCTTCACGCGCAGAAAGGGGGCTAATGTAGATAGTGCTTTCTGAGCTGACAGATCTTGGCCACGTGGCAACCATCCAGCACACCATATTGTGCTCCACACACACTGGATCACCAGCCGAGCTGATCCATGTGGGGGCTGCGAGACAGAGCCCTCGCATACCACTGCACGGGACTTGTAGGGACTTAGTGGTTTGGAGGCTAGAGTAAGCCCTGTCGCGTGCGAGCCAAGCCCGCACGCGACCTTTAGTAACTGTTTTGAGAGATTTATGGCACGAGCTCCATAAACCCGGTCAATCCGGTCAAACCCGGTCAACCTCGTAACGGTTCCGGTATTCGCGCACAACGTCCTGTAACGGTCCCTATATACTCGGACGAACGTGCCGTTATGGTTAAGCTAATTAAGCCGCCATCAATGGGCGCATTAACCACACTACAACGGTCACGGTCTCTTCTATATATAGGACGTTAACCTTTCCATACAAAGGAGAACACACTTGCCATACGCGGAAGCTCTGCCAAACCTCTGTCTCTCTCTCTCAGACATTACTACTGACTTACTCTCTCCCTACACACAACCCCACTCTTCCTGTGCGATCCTCGATCCTCTACATACGGTGTACACGGAGGTCTCCCTGCCGGAATCTCTTGTGCACAACTGGATACTAAAGTGGTCGATAAGTAGGGATTCCAACTCGGACGGGTTGGAGGGGATGACACCCAAGCCCGATTTCTGTTGAGGCTTTCCAAGCCCAACCCAGCCCGAGTTAAGAGCATGGTAAGCCCACCATAGTCTAAATTCATACAAATTAATTCGGCTTGGGTTGAATTTGGGCTAGCTTATTGAATTTAAAAATAAATCTGATTATCACTTTAAACTCAGTTTAAATTGCACAATTAAATTAAATTAATAAATTAAATGTAGAAGAAGAATACTGAAAGTTTTAATTTTTAAATTTATTAGCCCTAGAAACTAATGATTATATATTACTATATTGAATTTTAAAATTGTCAATTTAGGAGCATCAAATGATTATTTATTTAAATACAAGATTATAAAAGGAAATTTTGGTGCAAAAATTGAATTAACTAGTTCAAGAAGAAAATATTATTAAAACATAGCTAATAATCAAAAGAAAATTAGTAGATCTGTATAAAATATTTTATGAAATTATCTTCAAATATAATATGTATAGGTAGTGATTATACAAAACTGCAATTTGGGTTAGTTTGTCATTTATATTTATGCCCAAGTCCGACCTAATTACAAGTCAGACTGGGAATTTCTTTCCAAGCCTGTCCAAATTACTAAAGCATGTGCCCAAGCCCTGTTTTAGTCCGGACTGGGCTCGGATTGTTTGGGTTTAGCCCGTTCAAGTTGCACCCCTATCGCAAAAGGCCACATATGCGGGGGAGAATAGCAAGATTAAAGGCGATGCTCAATGTCTCCAAACCAACAGCGAGAGAGGCTAGTTTGAAGTTGCATGGGCAAAATCTTGCCAAGGTGGATTTTATATAAGAAAGGCTATAGTTCCTCTGTGGAAGTAGTGGTATCATTGATCATGATGACTGGAACTGCTGCTCATTTCAAAAAGGATACGGGATGGCGTTTGACATCAAGAACTTATGAGACGAGCTCCCATCTGAGCTATGGGTTACACAGCCTCCTAAATAGATGGGGGGGGAGAAAAAATAGAGTAAGTTACTAAATATCCAGAGTCTAAATCATTTGCTTCATCACTCCCTTAAACATGGCGCAAGAAGTGATTAGAAAAAAATGGTGAAGCCAGTTCAAGACGGTGAGGAAGCCAAAAATGGCGCCAGTGATAGAGAATCTAAACAATCACAAGACCTGAACGAGCACCAAGGTAGTGGGTCCTCAGAATTCACAAAGAAGAGTGACAAGCTTATAGAAACGATGCTCGAGGGAGAAATTGTAACTTGGTGCAACAAGCTACGAGATTATTTAAACCTCTAAGAAGACTTTGGAAAAAAGGCGCAAATTCTGTTGGAACTAAAGTGGTCTTTTGATTGTTGGTCATTCTCTAGAGAAGCCCTAAATGGATCCAGCGCCTCTTCTCTTTGGTCTCTTGGTAGCAGAAGGGGTTAAGTCTAATTGTCAAGTCCATCATTTAATGTCCGCAAGGAATTCTCGAGCCCAAATGAGGTTGATCCAACCTTAAGTAAGAGTATTTCTGTCATTTCATCCAAACTTAACCCATGCTTTGACTTTCGAAGGGAGTTTGCAGAGGGAGGAGGTCGACGGCTTCAGTAAAACCTTAGAGAAGCAGTGGATGAAGGAAAGAAGAGTGCATCAGGGAAATGTCAACGACAAGAAAGATAAGGGACTCTAATGACAACATCAACCTACTGATGATAGGGTAGAGAAAATCAGCCACAACTGATCCCAATCAACCCCATGAAGTTTTTTCATGAAATTGTCAGGGAGGTGGCAGACCTCTGACAATTCATCAATTCAAGAAGGTTCCAGACCTTCATTCTCTTGAGGTATGTTTCCGCAACAAAACTAAGAGAACAGCTCCTCTTATGCAGAAGAAGTACAGTAATGGAAAGTTATTAAACGACTTATGGGTTGATCCTCTAGGAAAATTAAGAGGTCTTGGTGTTATTTGGTCCTCTGATATTCAATTGAAATTGTTAAAAGTATAGTAATTTCTATAGTTATGCCCATCTCTTCTCTAATTATGGAATGCCCCTGACAGATTACTTTTGTTTACTTATGCCATATGACAAAAGCATTCTTTCTCAACTAAACGCTTTGAATAGATACTTGGCCTCATGCTCTAACATAATTATATTATGGGAGGATACCATCTAGCAAGCCTATTGGACCACTCTAGGCATGAAACCATCACAAAGAATCTTAACCTAGCTTTGTTAGGATCCTTGTAGCAAGCAACCTGTGACTGTAGAACCTTTTATAGTGATTTACGATTTAACCTGCCTCATTAGGAAAACCCTATGGCCATAGGTTGTAGAGATTATCAACCAGTGACTCTTGAATACCTTAATATCCAGGCTATCTCTTTAAGATCCATGTTTCCACTTCCCTTGGTCCAGTACCCCAACATCTCTTTGTTTTCTGCATAAATTCCAAAATGATTTTTCTACATAAGCAAGGGGGGAGATGTTTTCAATAGGAGAGTATTTGTTCGAGAATCACATAATATAGACGGTTCAAACTCGGGACCTCATGTAGGGGCTTCAAACGTTGTACCACTGAGCTAGCGCCCCTCTGCTTTTCAATAGGAGAGTTGTGAATTTGAAATGAAAAAAAATCTCTCGAGTTTAAAGAGTATCGTACATGTCACTATGTTCTTTCATAATTAGTGGTGGAGTAATTTCACACATGTGTATGCTCGTAAAGTGTTTTTGTGAAAAAGAATTTAAAACTTTAATGGATAACTTACACTGTCGTTCTCTCAAAGTTTCATTTTTCTTGTTCTTTACCCTTAGGAATTTCCATGGTTAATTCGCATTTCTACTAATCATTGCTTCAGTCGCATGTTGTGTAGAGTCATGCCTAGGCCGAAGTACTAGACTTATATATTTTATGAAATTACTTTTAATGAGGCAAATAAAGAGAGAAGAACTGGTCTAGAAGAAGATGAAGAAGGAAAAACAATACGGAGAAGAAGGATAAGGCCACCGCCACAGCAGCTGTCGTACCACCACTGCCTTTGGTGTCGCCGCCGTTGCTGGATCTAGGCTCAACCCATATATGGTTTCATGAGACAGAGGGAGGAAGAAAGGAAGAAGAAGAGGGAGTAGTTAGAGAGAAATAGTGTGTGAGTGTTATCCACGAGGGGTGTAGAGCACACACCCCTAACTACAAGACGGAAAACGTGTAGTTAACCCTATAAAAAACAATACGGTTATCATAATTTGCATCGATGGCAAATTTCAAAAATTATTGGTGTTTTGCACAACTTCTAACAGAGGGAAGAAATGCAATTAACCCTATTAAAAAATAATATAGAGCCCGAATTGTAATATTTTTCTTTCTAGATCTCTGATTTTCTAATCCAAAAGTCGTATTTATGTGTTTGGTAAAGTTTTATTTATCTGTTTCCTGGAAAGCAGTTGCTTCCCCACAATAGCTCTTGAGAAGCAGGCTGCTTTTCGAAAAAACGTGTTGTTTGACACTGTTATCCATTAATAAATATCAATATTTATTTATTATAATGAAATTATTTATTATTCATGTATGATATTGTCGTTTACACACTAACAGCAAGTCTAAAGCACCAATTACAAAACACAAGGCTAAAGTATTTTTTCACACCATATTATATACGAAGTTTACCAAATATTTTTTTGTAGGGATGGCAATATAGTCCGATCTGATCTGAGATTCGAGCGATCCGAGCCGAATGGATCGGATCCGAACCCGATCCAATTGAAAATGGATCGGATTTTGATCTGGAAAGCCAGTCCAGATCGGATTTAGATCTGGATTTGGATCTGAGGGCAGATCCACCAGGTTCCGACCCAATCCGATCCGACGTACACGTGTGTTTTACAAATATACCCTTATTACCTCCCAACATACACTTCCAAGAAGAATACAATTGCAACTCCAGCCTACAAAGTTCTTTCTTTTGTGTTTTAGGATTCATAACTTACGAAATACCTTAGCGTATGAATTAGTGTTTACTTTTTCATGTTATATTTTTAATTTTATTGCAAAACTCAGTCGGATCCGATCCGATCCGACCACGTACTATATGAATCTACGGATCGGATTTGGATCAGCTGAATGAAACTCGATCCGCACTGATCATAATCCGGTGACGATCCGAACGGATCTGGATCCCATTACTCCTGGTCGGATCTGGATCGGGAAAGGCCTGATCCGATCCAGATCTGACCCGTTGCCATCCCTATTTTTTTGTGTACATTTCAACAACAATTTTTTCACAGTGCTTCCAAAACGACAACTTTCTAAAACGCCACCGCACTCCCAAACTGACCCATAGTAATCATAATTTGTACAATGGCAATAAGGTCCTTGCATTATTTTTCTAGCCTTTTAACTCTTGTAGCATGTTACCATTGCGAGAAACGACCAAAAAAGTGAGATATTGTGCAGATCTAAGGGCTTGTTCGACCTCACAATTAACCATGATTTTTTTTTTGTTCAAACCATGTATATTGAATGAAGAAAAGACAAAAGTACAAAATAAGGAATGCCAAGAACAGTAGAAAGAATTTATCCACAGTCATTTAAGAAAAGAGGAACTAAGACATCTGGAGTCTATCTAGCCAGCCTGTATCAAAACTAATTTTTTGTCAGAGTACGTATGCGGAAGCTCGATGCCGAGCTGTTAGGGACAAAAAAAGAGTGATTAGACGAAGAAGAAGATGAAGAACAACACAAGAATTAACGTGTTCACTAGCTTTGAGGCTAGCTACATCCACGACCAAAACGTACCAATTTATTGATAAAAACTCAATTACAATGCATCACACTCAACCGCACACTATTAGTCTCGGCCCTAGGATACTGACTTGTGCCCAAATAAACGAAGAAACA
The DNA here is from genome assembly GCA_023055425.1 of Linanthus parryae. Taxonomy (NCBI): domain Eukaryota; kingdom Viridiplantae; phylum Streptophyta; class Magnoliopsida; order Ericales; family Polemoniaceae; genus Linanthus; species Linanthus parryae. The sequence continues at coordinate 1,843,604 of JALGPY010000030.1, forward strand.
TTCCAAAATCGAACAAGGAAACAACCGAAACCCCCGAGACCCGATGTCTTCGAGACCTTCGTACGAAGACAAATTGTCTTCGTAGGAAGACCACTGACAACAACCAATTTTCGCGTCTTCGTTCTTCTTCCTTGCTTCGCCAATTGCTTCGTCGTTTCGTCCATCAATTAGCAAGGAGCTTGAATCACCAAATCATAACATTTTTCTTTGCAAACTTGACTAAAGCCATCTGCACCTCTATTGACTTTTCTGGGAATCCATGTGAGGTAGAAATTATCCAGACCTAGAAGGGTCCTAATATCTGAGAAGAGCTTCTCAATATCCCAGCTGAGCTGATAAAACTAATAACACATATTGGACAAGCAGTTAGAGCTGGCCTCTGAGCGGTTCCCAGTTGTTATCGAGCCTACCTGAGCCCATTATCGCCTGGCTTTGGGCTCATCATACCAAATTTTATCATGCACTAGCTCACCTAATGAGTGGTGTGATTGGGATGAATGACCCTGCTGATCTCAGCTCTTCTTGGGGCTGTTTGGATGAGCTTTAGTACGTGAGCGTTTGAGAACAAAAACTCATTTAATCAGCAGTGTTTGGATATGATAGATTAAATAAGATTATTGATGATTTTTTTTTTCAAATTCACAGTATCTTTTAATACAATCCGGAATCTCCCAAAATAATTCGGAATTTCGACCAAAAGAAATCTGGAAATCCCCCCTCAAAAAATTCGGAACTCCAGTTAAAAAATCTGAAATCCTAAAATAAACCCGGAAAGTTTCCTCAAAAAATCAAGAATTCTGGTGAAAAATTTGAACCCCCAAGTAAATCTGAAATTGTTATTTTCTTCACGGAATGCTGAATTTTTCGGAGAGGTTTGACACACTTTCTAAGATTATTTGAGATCTTTGTCTATTACTTTCTTCTCAATTTAATCTAATCTAAACACCACCCTTGTATGACTCTACTAACGTCGATCTAATAACGACTTGTAGAAACAAAACAAAAGTTATATTTAATGTAGAAAAAATTCTAAGGATCACAATCCCCTCGTTCGGGCTTAGGTCTTTTAACATATATAACAAGCCTAAATATAGGCTGTATCGACCTTTGTGGTACACGAGGCGGCTTTCACCGGCTCAGCTCGTTTGTGAAACCAAAGCAGCGGTTTTATAAATATTTGGTTCGCTAGGGGAGTGTCGGACTTTTTTTTTCTTTTCTTTTTTTAGACTTATCTTTTCGTCTACCGGGTTTGAACCCGGGACCTCATGCATGGGATTTTAAACGGTCTACAACTTGAGCTATCACCCATTTACAAAGTGTTTTTAGACATGAAAATAAAACGCCCGTACATGAGACAATGGGAAATATCATATTAATTAAGGTACACTAGTGAATGGGAATCATGTATCCTCGGACTTTATCAGCAAAAGATGGGGAGAATCAGAATCGTATCAACATGTTGGGACAAAAGATTCACATGTACAGGCTCTTGCGAATATGTTTGCATGCCTCTGCGCCCTAAACCTCCTAGTAGCTAGCTAGTCACACATTACCAATCAAACATCCCTAAAATATTTACAAGTGGTTGGTTGCTATTTTTCAATCGGAACTTAAGGACTATAGGAGCTAAAATAGAAGGAGAACAAAGGATGAACACATGGTTACTACAAGAAATTGAAGAGGAAAAAGAAGGGGAAAAAGGATAATGAACAGAAGATGAAGAAGGAGAAAAGGGACGAATAGTAAGAGAAGAAGGGACGAATAGAACTTAGTTTTTAAACTGAAATGGCTTTGGTTTCCTTCAAAGATCCATATATAGCAGAAGGAGCGTAGAGCTGAACCGTTTGGGGTACAAGAAGGTATGGATGCAACGTATTAGTACTTAGAATCACATTTAGTGAGATGAATCAAATAAATTATTGACACAAGAACTTTGACTAGACTATCGAGTATGTGGCCATTCATCATTGAAATTATTATACGCGCTAGGCAAAGAAAATGATCGTTACTCACAAAGCTTAAGTATGAACATACATGCGAAGTTGCATTAGAAACACGTAAACGGTATCATGATGATAAAGGAAAGTGTATGGTAGCATTTCATAAGGTGGCCGATTGGAACCATGGGCGGATGCGATAAGGGGCTAGGGTGCCTAATTCCTCCCCCCCCCCCCCCCCCCCCCCCACCCCAACTTAAAGAACTCCATTAGTACTCTAATTTTTATAGGTTATAGGTATACGCTTATAAAAAAATACATTCTTGTTCCGGCTAAAATCAAAAGTTACAGTTCTAATATTTGACTTATTTCTTATCCTGTTGGATTCGTTTTCCTAGCTCCGCTACTTATTGTAACTTGGAAGTTGATCACCGACTTATACATTGGAAAATCGATGGATGGTCGTGTTGCAGTAAAGCCTGCAAATAAAAGCTGATGAGCATGATGGGTTTATGACATGTCTATCATGGTGTACGGAAGGATTTCTTCAAAGATTTCATGTACCTTAAAGCCACAAAGTAAGGTAGCAGAGGTAGAGCTTTGGACCATAGAGCAGGGTACTGAGTGCATGTTTTAAAAACCGGTTATTTAAACCAGGTTGTTTAAAAATACTGTGTTTCTTAAAAACATATTTGTGAGGGGAAAAAAGTGCAGTGTACAAAATGATGTTAGAATAAATTTAGACTGAAATTTAATAATGTTGGCAAACAATTTTTGAATTAAACAATGATTTTAAACACATGTCAAACAAATTTCTGATTTTGTTTTTAAACGCGTATTATCAGTATTTTGTTTGTCCTGTTTTTAAACGGATATTAAACAGGCTCTAATTGCCACAAAGAGACCTGACAGTAGAAAGTTTCAGATTATAGTTTTTCTAGCTATTCAACATTTCAGCCAACTTGCTCAGAAAATTTCTAGCGTACTATTTATATTTTCAGATGATACCAAACAAGTTGTTAGTGATGAAATCAAAACAGTGCCTTTATGGATGTGAAACTACTTCCATAGTTGGTAAAGAGCTTAAAACGTTAATTGGAATATTCATGATTATCTTGAAATTAGGCGATCACAATCACATCTCTAAGGCATGCATGCCAATTAACTTGCCCATGCAACCTTCATTTTATGGGCTAGCGAATAGTACTATGTTTATCTCAGACTGCTTTGACTATTCCTCTAAGAATTCGTCCTGAAATAATGCCAATTTGCATACAAACTAAGAATTTTAAATTGGATAATCAAATTCAAAGTATCCAAATGACAATTAAATTCACAAGACATTTTAATTTTCCAAAATATGAAAATCATGAGCTAAACGAAAATGAATTATACTTTAACACGAAAATGATTCAATGAGGCAGATTGACATTCAAATTAGTAGGGAAAAAATATAGAAGTATATAAAATGGTTAGAGGTCTTATTGTAAAGAGACATTTATGGAAAAAATATAAATACACGCGGCAGTCCTCCGGGCCTTGCCACCTGGAGCATTGTGATCGCACACAAGGGCCAAGGTTGATGAAGATGAAGAAAACACCTATAAAGTCCATAGATAAAATTACAACAACCGTGACGCAAATGTAAAGCTGCACACCAAAAGGAGATTCCCATGAAGTACTACTACTACTATGTTGGAGTAGTACTATCGTTAACTTCTTTGTTTTTGCTGTTTTCCCTTTAACCTAGTACGATTAACTGTTCGTTTCATAGATAAAGTACGTGTGGTTCCATGACTTCCATCTTGTGGATATTTAAGCAACTCAAGAATAGCCATGATGCTTCATGAACCCTTTCTCCTCATCAAGGAGAGGAGAACTCGGTAAGAGGAGTGAGTGAGTGGCTTTGTTGGAGAAGAAGTAGTAGTAATTAGGAGGAGGAGCTTCCTTCAGTCCAATGCCGAGGGCTGAGAAACGGTTAGAGCTGTCATCTCATGCATTTGGTTCTACTCTTAGAGCATTTCCTAAACAGTTAGTTCGTTCGTTCTATAGCCATCACAAAGACAGAGAGAATCCAAGTAAAATGCTGAGTTAAACCAGATGCATGATGTGGGAGCAACTCCTTCCGTTTACTTCGCCCACTTATTGGACTGAAGGGAGCTCCTGCTTCACCTTCACAACAAGAGATGTCACTCACTACTTTGATGTTTTAACATTGCATCAATTTTCGTTGTTTCATCTATCTATCTATCTATCTATCTATCTATCTATTTATCTATCTACAGGTTCTAGAACTTATAACGTCGTTATTCAAGTTTTTCCAGCATGAGCATGAAGCAGCTGATCAAAGAAGACCACAACAAGTGGAGACGTGGAGATGAAGCAACTGTGCTCACAGATCGACACCCCTGAGCCTGTGGAGAACATTCAAGAAGCTTGGCACATAAAATTGCAAACAATTTCCAGGATTTGGCAAAGTTACTTTCGATATTTGAAGGGAGATTATTGCACTGCTTCATCTATATGATCACCTCAGTCTTTGACAGTAGAACATTCAGTAGTTGATTCTCTTCTCAAATGAAATGAGATTATACAATGTCACCGACCACAACTTAGATGTGTTGATTCTTTTTTCAATTTGAACCAAGCAATGTTCATAACACATTTGCATGTCCAGTTTCAGAACATTGTTCGGGCCACCCCATTTGTGGATCCAGGATGCTATCTAAATGCAGTCCAAGGAGGCACAATAGTTAAACAACAATTGCATATCATTTCCTCACCAAACAATTTGGTACGACTATAAGCAACTAATTCATGACGAAGGTGTGTCCATTTCAGGTAACTAGCAAGTAGCAACACCAGGGCTTTGATGGAGATTAAATGGACAAAAAACATTAGAATGCACAGATGAAGCCGTTAAAAGAAGCTTATTTTGCCTTTTCATGCCATTTTGAGTTGTTTGCTTCAATACAAATCTTATCATCGGTTTCCAGAGCCAAAATTAAATGAAAAACTAAGGCCAAATCCTGAACTGTTCGGCTCTTTACATTACAGCAGAGAAGAAAAGACATCATGGAAAAAGTAACATCTTCATCATTAACTGGCATGGCAAGCTCCCACAGCTTCACAATTTATGGTCCACCGTGACACACCTGCAGCACAAGGAAGATTAATTATTTTCTCTGCAGATATTCCTCTCTACAAAATCTTTAGTAACCTTAAGTGTCCATAGCTCAGTAAATCATCTTACAACCAATGGAATAATAACATGGTACATGCAAATGTCTACCATTAACTGATATTTAAGGCCCTGGGTAATGAAGAGGACTTCAAGCAACCTTCTTTAGTTAACTGGCGTATAAGGTCCTGGATACGTGAGATCATATCAGTTGGTATAGGTTACAGCCTTACAGGAGAACGATTAAAAGGTCTATTTCCTAAATATAAAGGTTAAATGCATTTTGCCCGTGTGTGGTTAACGCCCGTAAATGAAGTTAAAGTTCAAGACAAAGGTGAAGATATAACCAAAAATAAAAAGGAGATGAACCAGACCCAAATCACCCCTGCAACCACCGAGCAGCTGCCCAACTACACCGCAAACCACCACCACCACCCCCACCACAGTTATCACATACATAAAAACACAACGACCGCAACCCCCTTAACAACCACATAGAACCAAAAGTAGCCCACAACCACCACCCAACCTAGATTTTAAGACCACCGATACCCAATTAAACCAGCACCCAAATCGACCCCTGCAACCAGTCATGAGTAATGGGACCATTCATGCACCACATCTTGTTTCCATTTAAGATAATACCTCCATCAACACAATCAGCTTCCCACTTCATGCAAACAGCCTGGGAGCCAGCAATTGGGTTCACTAATTGCACGAACTCAAACATGCTCTCCAGTAGTACAAAGGTTAGAGTGCACATCATAGGAGAACCATGATTTCTTTAATAACTATGCAGTGTACAGATAACCAAGTCCAAGTCCTCCGTATCTCTCTGGAAAAGTGATTATGGATATTCAATCCTCCATTAACTTTCACAAACTTAACTAGGGTTGGAAATAATTCGACTTGCAACAACCACCGACGCTGCCTTAATATAGCCATCATCTCACGCCAAATTTGAACCAAAGCCAGACCAAGCAATAACCACAACGAAACCCACACCCTTTTTGCCTCAGCCAGCTCTTCAGCCAGCACAAATCGAATATTCAACCCAATAAGACCCTCACTCAATTGACCCAACCCTGCCACCGGTGTTAAATCCCCACACTAATTCTAAGCAATACAAGAGAACCATTCGACCACCAAATTAACCCCGACCCAAATCCCCGTATCACCTCTGTCCAGAGGCCAGACCAAACTTCACCACGTAGAACAGAGATCCCGTGCCTTCATTAGAACCAACGAGAACACTAGTCTCAACCCACCAAATATGCTCCCAACCAAACAACTATCTTGCTGAGAGAGAGAGAGGTGACCAAGTCCCACTCCATGGCGGTGGTCGTGGAGCTCGGTAGAGGCTGCCACAGCAACCGGACGCTTCCTATCTCTCCTTAATATGTTTCTGGGGGGATTTGAGACCAAAATGGGTCTTCTACAACACACCCTAACCACCACAGACGGAAAGGTAAAGATGAAGATGCAACCAAAACTAAAAAGGAGATGAACCAGGACCCATATCACCCCTGCAACCACAGCAGCTGCCCTACTACATAACAATCACCACCATACACATACATAGCGCCATAACCAGACCATAACCACCATATTACCTACATATAGCCACAAATAGCCCACAACCACCACCCAACATTGATCAGACACCGATCCCCAATTAAACCAGCACCCAAATCGACCCCTGCAACCAGCCATGAGTAATGGGACCATTCATGCAACACATCTTGTTTCCACTTGAGATAAAACCTCCATCAACACAATCAGCTTTCCACTTCATGCAAACAGCCTCGGAGCCGGCAATGGGTTCACTGATAGCACGAACTGCAACATGCTCTCCAGTAATACAAAGGTCACAGTGTACACCATAGGAAAACAATGATTTCTTCAATAGCTGTGCAGTGGTACAGATAAAAAAGTCCAAGCCTCCGTATATATCTGTAAAAGTGATTATATATATTCAAATCCTTCATTAGATTTCACAAACTTAACTCGTGTGGGAAATAATTCGACTTGTTACAAACACCGCCGCTGCCTAAATAGTCATCATCTCACACAAAATTTGAACCAAAGACAAACCAACCGATAAACACATCGAAACCAACAACCGTTTTGCCTCGGCCAGCTCTTCAGCCAGCACAAATTGAATATTCAACCCAATAAGACCCTCAATTGACCCAACCCCGCCATCATTGTTAAATCCCCGCACTAAATCTATGCAATACCAGAGACCAGTCGACCACCAAATTAACACTGACCCAAAGTTCGGTATCACCTCTCTCTGTCCAGACCAAACTTCGCCATGTAGAACAGAGATCCCGTGCCTTCATTAGAACCAACGAGAACACTACTCTCAAACCAACAAATCTGCTCCCAACCGAACAACTATCTCGCTGAGAGAGAGAGAGAGAGAGATCTGGCTGTGAGAGAGAGGTGACCAACTTCCTCTCTCTCCTTAATATGTTTCTTGAATCTTTCGCTGCCTAAATATAGTTATCAACATCTTTTCCTTTAATCTCTTTTCCATTTGATTTAATAAGTGCTCACTCATATTAAACATACAATGTCTCAAAAGGAGAAGCAACAGCGAAAGATGAATTAGGAAATATTGAATCTCTTCTAGAATTCTTTAAAACTGCAAGTACAAATCTCAGACCAGAGTTGTTGGTATAGTACAAATCTATCTAGTAACCAATATTCAGATGATTCAATTGGAAACTCCATCGCCATCCATTTATGGGCAAACAAGTCCTCACTCAACATGCCAGGTTTGCAACTCTAGCGTGCAGTTTCTCCGATAATTCTATTGCTTATTGCCTTATTCTACATTTCGTATCACAAAAGTTCATTAATATGGATACCTGATTTGCTAACAATCTAAGTTGAGAGAGACATCATAAGCTCTTTATAAAGGTCCAAAGATGGCAAACAACACAACAATTTATCTAGCTTCTAAAGAACCATAACTATTCACCTTCACGGCATAAGTGGGAAAGACCATACAATGGAGGGTTTTTTCGAGACAGTTTCTTGAGATGATTTGGGTAAATAATGCACTCTTTGTTTGAGGGCAAGGTTTTTTTTTTTTCATATTAAAAAAACCGGAATACTGAAATGACCCACCTGGAGCACTGGATAGATGAAACAATCATTCAATAATTTTATGAGCCAGAAAGAAAGAGCGGTAGTGTTTGGCCTGTGGGAGACCGGTTTAAGAGCTTCTTATAACGGCTCAAATGGAACTTTTTCGGTCCAATATTTATTTGTCACATCAGCCAACAGCTCCAACATTTGGCAATACTCTTTTGGAGATCAATAAGCACAAACTAACCCTAAAACACCAAAAAACGGGTGTCCCGAAACTAAGACCTTATGTTATCAGTTTATCATTTCCACAGATAAAACTTGGACAGTTAGTCGAGGTACAATTGAAATTTCATCAGAGTTTACCATTACAAAAGATAGAACCATTATTGGGGTAAAATCTCAACGTAGTCGGCAGGTGCACCAAGAGTAGCAGCTCCCATGTCATGAATTTCAGAGGTTTAACACCCTTTTCCTGTGGGGTTCACTGTATAAGTCAATCTCGTCCAATTGTGTTCGCAACTCACTTATAAGGTGGTACAGATGTGCCACATAAGTTGTGATCAATCACTACAACTTCACTCCTTAGAATAACTAGCATAGTAATCTAGCATGTGGAAACTGTCTGAATAGTGTTTGACATGCTAAAACATCTTCAAGAACAGTTTCTTCTCAACTTCCCATGGAAAAGGAGAGCTACAGCCCTATCAATGGAACTCCTGCCCTTATATTGCTACCCCTCCTCTGTAGCTCCCCGAGCTCCTTCACTTCTCTTTCTCATATCTTGTTTTGTTGCCTCGCTACATTTTCTTTCTGGAGCCTCATTCATTCTTTTCATTGTTTGGGGTCTGTTGGATATAAGCTATCCAGAATCTGATTGTATTGTCGCATGGCAGAATAGGTTTTAAGACATTTTAAGAGCTTCAATATATTTCTTGTTTACTCCTGTGGATTTTTCTGCTTCCCTGTTCAAGTTACAAGTTTCTTAAATTCAACTTTTTTTTTTCTTCTGACAAAGTGAAATCCTGATTATCTATAAAAGATAAACCATATCTACTACTCCTCTTGTTCTGTACTTTTTAAGTTTCTCTTTTCACTTCCCTTGAATGCCTAAGGCTTACCTCCTTTCAGATAAATCTTCTTCACTGCCTCTTCATAAAATAATACTGTATTCATTAATAACTTTTCATCCTAACTAACCTACATTTTCCTTTTATTTCTATTTCTGGCCCAAGTTTGCTGCATTTCGTCAAACATTATATCCATATCTCGTTTCTCTTAGCCTGCCATGTTCCACAGCCATCTTTTCGCGGTCCTACTATACCATTTCTTTCACTATACTGTTTCCCTGCTGTGGAAAGTGTTTTCAGTGTCTTAGTTATTGTCCTTCACCTTCTCCATTTTCTGTTTGTTTTATTATATTTTTCAGACATTTTCATCCATGATTCTTCAAGTCTTCGAGTTCGAGACTGACTACACAAAATTGGTTGAACATGGATTCTAAAGTATATATCATATTGGGAACCCCTTTAGTGAGTTCAATATTTCCAGTAACCTATAATGTCACTTTGAGGATTAGCAGTCTATTACGCGCTAATCCCACATGACATTGCTAAATTCCAACTCCTTGTGTGATAATTAGTACCATTTATTAGATGTGTCCCCTTTATTGCACTTTTAACTAATCCGATTGTTACAATACAGCAAAGTGAAGCACTAGTTTGAATTCAGAACCGAAGATAATGATCCAGCCGTAACAATTTAAAATAAAGCAATTGATGCTGATAATCTAGAAAATGAATACATGTCAACCAAGCAAAGTAAGACTCCCGATCTTAACCAACATGACTAACGACATCCTGCTTTAAGACTTGATGGCATATTATTGCTTGATAGATGACGACAAATTGACACCGAATTTACATCGGGACCTGAAATGGAGTTCGGTATGACTTATAAGCAGCCTATAAGCAGCTTATAAGTCAGTTTTGGATTATAAGTTGATGTGTGTGGTGTTTACTTATAAGCTGAAAAATTGGATTACGACTTTATAAGTTCTTAGTGTTGAAATTGAATCTAGAAAAAGTTGGGTTTTGGAAGCTTTTTTTGAACTTTTGGACTTAAACATCTTTTTCACCAAACACACCTAACTTTTTTGTTTATCTTTTTTGTCGTAGACTTTTTTGACTTATAAGTCAACTTAAGTTGCAAATAAGTCATACCAAACTCAACCAGAATGTGGGGCTCACCTTTCCAATAATAGTACCAACGGATGCGGTATTTATTGATTCCCAATGTCCAGGAATAATTTGTCTAGACATTGCTAATTGCTGGACCTCTTCGGCAAATAAAGTATAAGAGGACCTAGGAAGCATGGACACTCCAAAACAGGGGCCTTATCCGTGTCGGATACTTGGGATACTCGGATACTCGTACGATTCTCCAAAATACGTAACAGACATTCCGGCTGGCACGTCCAAGTAGTTTAGAGAATTTTATTAAACTGGGCACTTGGAGGACACTTGGGGGACACTTAATGAGAGACGACAATGTCCCCTTAGTGTTTATTAGACTTCCACACGGGTTTTTTTATGAGATATTTGAACTTTAAATGGGCTAAAATATTCTCAAAAAAATAGGCTAAAATAAGTAGAAATGATGAACTTGATTTATCGATGGCTCAATATATGAAATGGTTACCATAAAGTTCAAGTGAGGTTTCAAGTTCTCACATGCGACAACTTCAAGAGTATTCCCAGACGCAACTCGTGAAACTGAAACCAACCTAAGATGCTCCTCTCTCTCTTTTCATTCTTATACTTATAATATGCTTTCCGTGATATAGTATAAAAAATCAAATATATATATAATAATGTTGACGTATCCGTGCCGTGTCGTATTCTCATTATTTTACAAAATGAGGTATCCCGTGTCTGTTCTGCATCGTATCCAGTGCCCGTATCCATACTCGTGCTTCTTAGAAGAGGACTTAAGGAAATGTTACTCCAAATCCATTTCACCTCTAAACGGATACCGAAAAGTCCCAAAACCTATCCTAAAGATCAAATATTGACATCCCGCATAATATCTTAAGGGTACGTTTGGTTTTTCAGTATTAACGGTATTAGCTAAGATTGGACTAAATATAGTCCATGTATTAGTTAATACTGTGTTTGGTTGTTCATGACTAATTTTAATACCAGTACTAAATAGTGAAAAGATGGTATTTAATACCCCAAATTAGTACCCTCTCACATGACGGTATTAGCTGGATTGGACTATTTATACCTTAATACTGAATTAATACTGCACAAAACCAAACACATTATTAATTATAGCTCAGCTAATCCGGTCCAGTCCTATCCGGAAAATTTAGTCCAGTCCAGTACGGATAGTCCGGAAAACCAAACGTGCCATAAGAGACAAAGGTACCAGCACCTTAGAACTAGTACACAGGGTGAAGGTTTCAAGTTTCAAATTCAACATCCACACCAAAAAACAAAATTCGATTCTCCAGACACCATTTCAAAACACATATTTCTAGTACTAAATAACAGTAGTCATTAACTGGTCATCTTATATCACCCTCAATAACATCAGTTCTAAACCTGTACTCCGTTCCACCACTCAGCTCTCGAACCACGTAATTCCCAAATCAACAGTAGAAAAATTTCATTCAGTAACGCTACGCCAACAATGACCGCCAATCAACCTAAACTCTACAATGAATAAAAAGCAGAAATCTCGAATCTGTGAATGAAACAATACCTTGAAGAGCATCACTCCGACTCAGCCTCAACCTCCACCTTAGGACCTGAAAAAACAAAAAATCAATCCATCAGATCAAAATACAAAACAAACCCTAGAAAAAAGGTTAAGAGACGACGGATCGAACCGTGGAGGGACATCGGGCGGTGGTCTTTACCCCATCCGATACCACGAGTGGAGTCGAGGTACTGGTGGACGAGGTGGCGACACTTCTGGAGGTGGTTGACGCCCTCGACGCGGTAGCACCAGCGGAGCTTCTCTCGGAGGATCTTGGCGGTCTCGATTTGGATCCACTTCTCTCTGACGAGGTGCTCCCTCATCTCCAGCATGGCCACCGGGTCCTTGTATGGGTTCTCCGGATCGAAGTCATCGGGGGCTCCCTCGTCGAACACTACTCCCTTCTTCCTCCCCATTTCTCTCTCTCTCGACTCTCGAGGTATCTCTCTCTCTCTGCAGAAGAAACAGTGTGGTCTCTCCGATTGGGAGCGTTTGGAACTCTAAAAGGCTCTCTCGTTTGAACAACTGAGCCCAAAGTAATACTCGGCCCAAACTATACCCATCTCTTTAAAAAAATGTGATGTCACTTGGTTTCCTTTGGTACAGAAAAATAGAGCAGAAGGAATTATTGTGGTTAAGTAGTTTTATTCTACTCAACAGCTGCCTTGGGAAGTTGAGGAAATTATTAAGGATATAAGGGTCAACCTGCAAAATAGAAGAAGTAAAGTAATGTGGGTTGATAGAGAAGCATGTTGTCTTAATTGGAATTTGTAGATCCCCCCCTTGGTTATGAAATGAAATTTGTTTAAAAACAGCTAGTGGATTTGAATTAGGAATATACCGGCGGCTAAAGCTCGACATGTGTGCTTGTACGGACTATAGCGAAACTGACTCTAGATGAACATGAAAACAAGAAACCCCTAAAGCTCCCATAATCGACACATATTCGGTAGTTGAAAACATATAATTTTACATGTGACTTTGAATAGAGTATATTTTGGGAATTTGTCCCTAATAATGTAATTTATTTTTTAGAAATTAGTCATTGGTAGTTAAGAGCATCCAGCAATAGTATCAAGTAAGTTGTTAATGTTCCAAAAGTGCTCGGAATAGTTCAGAGGTGAAAAGATGAGATTAGGGTTTTCTCGTTCGGACGTACGGCGAAGGTGGTTTCTTGATGGCTTTTGCTCAACGCCGGCCAACGCTTCAATTGCCGAAGGAATACGAACCTAAGGTTTTCTCCGACGACCACTGCCTCGATGCAATCCATAACATGGGGTCGTGCCTCATCAGGGCTTTCCTGTAACCACTCACTTTCAACACGTGGGCAATGAAGCAGACTTTCATGAGGAGTCGGGAAGAAGACGAGGATGTCAATATCAACGAGACTAGTGCTAACAAGTTTGTTCTAGAGTTTCCATCAAAGAAACCATGGAGAATGTATTGTTTAGGGGGGGGGGGGTTGTGGTCTTTTGATGGCAATATCTTGCTGCTGAAACCTTGACGGGCTTCGGCAAGTAGTGATAAGGTTCAGTTTGAGACCCTAGACATCTGGTTCAAGTAAAAAAATGTGCTCTATTATTTTTGCAGAATTCGGACGACATATGTAAGGTTGTTCGGAAACTGGGAGAGATCATTAGGGTTAATGACGGAGCCTTCACCACCGACGGAGGTGACTACATATGTATCCGGGCTCGTATCGATGTGCACAAACCTCTTAAAACGGTTGTTCATGTCATTGCTTTGGGTGAAAAAGTGTGGATTGATTATAAGTACAAAAGGGTTCCGGATGTTTGAGAGTGGTGTGGATGTATAACACACCACACTCTCTATTGTAAGGCGACATCGAAAGAAGAGAACAATCGGGTTATGTGTAACCCTTCGGTTTTTCGTACGACATTATCAGTACTCCTTATAGTATATTGCACATCATACATGACTTTAAGCTTGCATTTAGTATATATACCCTAGAGTGGATAGTCATACCTTTGTGGTTGTCGAGAGATTGATTTAAGCTTCGAGGACACAGTTCTCTTTAAGGGGGGAAGGATAAAATACCCTGTTTTGTGGCTACAGGTATTTTGTGATGTTATTATAAGTTTTGGGAGTTAATTTTCAATGTTATTATAATATTGGGGGCTTTTGTGACCTTTATATAAACGTATTAGTGTCTTTTATCTAAACTAGGGGTGTTAAAATGTCTTTTACTTAAACTATGGGTAAAATGTGTCTTTCGGCTAAGTTATGTGTAACATCCTACACTCTAACGTGATTTCCTACAATTTTTTTTTTTTTTGGTAAAACAAGGGAGCTTAAAGCTCAAAACAAAAGTCTAACACTGCCCACTCCAGCAGTGTCATGCAACGATTTCCTACAATTTCTCTCTCAATTGATTCATCAATCAATTGCGAAGCCCCAAATCACGTACAACATCGAAGGTCGTACATTGACCTTCCTTCCTCATCATCGATTCCCTCTCTCCCTCTCTTGCAATCACGTTAAGTCAAATCCCTCTCTCTCTCTCGTTCCTTCTTCTTCTACTCATTTTTCTTCTTTACCGAACCCATCTCCCTCTCTCTCACGACCTTCCACCACCAGTGCCTCCATCTCATTCTGTCTCTCGGCTCTATCCGTCGGTACCAGCAGCCAGCAAAGAAAAGAAACCCGATTGGACAGGCGACACTCTCCCTCCATCCTCGCTCTCCCTTGCACTCCTCCTGCTGAACGGCGCTTAAAGCAACAACAGTAGCTTATGCATTAGTCAGCACACGCGTCACCGCCGCCGAATTCATCTTCATGTTTTGATTTCTTTCTTCTTCTCTTTTTCTCTATAATTATTTCCTCCATTCGATCATCAACTAGGTCGAATCTCTGACCGTTCTGTTCCGACAGTTCGTTGTCGTCACCGCGGTTCGTTTCAACGTCTACTCGTTACGATTTTAGTCAGAATACTCGTAAGTTGTAAACTCTACGTTCACTTTTGAATTTCTTAGCCTCTATTTCAGATTTTTACTCACTTTGATTCTCATACTTATCACGTCATTCGTCAAGGATCGTTGATTCGTCCCAATCATGTTTCACCCAAGAACCCTAGTTGTATAGGTGGTCAAAATCAATCTGAAACAATAGGTAGATTGGAAACTATCAGTTGTTTGGGTGTTAGGTTGCTAATGTGATGGATATTCGTCGTAGAATTGAATTAGGATCAAAATTGTGATCGTTAATCATGTTATTTTGTGTTCTAGTACTTTTTAACAACCTGCCCTGTCACTTTCGGGGCTAATTGTTTCACAGTAAAGTATTAGCTTTTCACAAAAACTAACTGCTTTGCCACAAAAGTCTTGTCTAGCAATAAACACTTAACCGATTGTTTTGTTTAGCAAATCTTTTGGAGTATTGAGTCTCGTTTGATCATTTCGTTAACCAGTAGACTAATGTTAGAGGATTGTGGAGGAAGATGTACTCTTATAATATATGACTAGTTTATTTAAATAGTCTTTTTATGAAAATCAAATAGCTTTCTAGTGTGCTAAAATGAATTAGCTTTTGAGAATCTGGTTGTTCGGGCTAAACCGACATTATAGGTGGAATTAACATGAGATGTTAGGACCGTAACTGAGAGTCGTTGCGTGACATGTAGAGTAGCGCAATTGATCGGTATGTGGAATTGTGTTTAATTAGAATATTGGTAACTTGTAGGCGACGAATTCTCAGACGAGGGATACATCCAGTACTATTAGAGACGATTTGCAGTAGTAGCTCTTCATTTGAGGTGAGTAAACATGCCATGCCGAGCGTGCCTATCCCCATTCGTGTCAAATGATATTTCATTCATTGTTTTAAAATAAATTTATGTGTTATGTGCATTACGTGCCACATGAATATCTGATTTAGTTGTTGAACAATTGTCTTGAAATTCTCACAATAATCTATAAAACGATAATAACGTAAAGTGGAAGAGTTGTACGGGGTTCATTACATGGTTTCTATTTGCTTGGTCGTGTGACTTCGCTCACACGGCCAATTAATATAATCCGGTTGCAATGCCGTGGATAGCTCCTTGTACTCACTCTTCTGGCTGCAAGGTTCTTAAGGGGGTGTCGACACTTAAGGTCATGGATGTTTGCGAGATGGTTGGTTCTTCCCCCGTATCAACAAATTAACAAGTTGGTTTTGAATTTGATGATATAAATGGGAATTGAATAATATGTGGTTTTGGAATCCTCTATTTGGATAATGAACATGTTTTGGAAAAATGTAATGAAATTGGAATCTTTCTTAATTTCTTATATGTGTCAAACTTTATTTCCGCTGTGCAAAGTTAAATATTTTCATATAATTGGTTTACTTTTTATAATTTATGCCTCATCATCATTTTACATGCTTGGGTGTTTATTTGTTCAGTATTTATTGCTGTCTTCTTCACCGCAGGTATAGTTGATGGGATTTTAGCTTAGCAGGAGAACGCGAATCATCGCCTAGACATTTAGTAATTTTATTTCAATAATTAGAACTTCTTTTGGCTTTAATAATGCTTTATTTTTGTTAAGTGCCCGCGTTTGAGGCAACATTTAAATTGTAATACAGAACCTCTTTAAGACTTTATGGTCATGATGCTTTGATCTACTTTTAAATGTCCTTGTATCCGAGTTTTATCTCGGGTATGGAGTGACAACCTCCCAGATTTCCGGCTTGGCCATTTTGGGGGTGTTACATTATGTCTCTTGGTTACTTTACCGACCACCCCCAAGGAAGCATCCGTTCAATAGAGCACCCCTAGAATTCACAAATGCCTAAGGCTTCGGATAGCCCGAAGGAGGCAAACCGGACTACTTCGGAGCAGGAGGCCGAAGGAGAGGACTAGCTTCCGGCGGACATGGAATTGAATATGGAAAATGAAGTGTAATGAGATTTCAAATCACTTTTTTAGATAATTCCCTTAGCAGTGAGGAAGCAATTGAAGGCTCACCCATAAAGGACAAAGGAAAGGCAATTGTTATTAGTAATCAACTTCCTCCACTGCACAGAAGATAAAATCTAGCCAAACAAACTTTTCCCCAAACCCCAAAGATAAAATCAAGGATTCTAACATCTATCTAAGGTAGGCTCAACAGTTCAGAGGTGGGGGAGCTTACATGTAGAGGAGGTAGAGAACGAGGTCAACAGAAACAAATGGGACTGGTCAGGACTGAACTTTTCGGAGAACCAAATATTGGGACGGAGCATGGCAGGGAGGACGTGAGAACTTATACGGCAAGAGTCAGTCGGGTTTCTGGTGAACAGATTCTGCTTGCGAACGGGGGATCCCAAAAGTACCCAAACACTGAAGTGGCTAAGGCTGATACATGTCCTAGCCAATTGCAATGAGTTTGTTAAGCTGGAACCTGTGGGGGCTTGGCAACCCCCGTAGAGTTATCTCTCTTCGCGCTCTCGTGACGAGAACCAAGTCAAACATAGTATTCTTGATGGAGACAAAGTTGTATGCAACGGAGATGAAGAGTATTCAACATGCGCTGGGTCTTCAAAACGAAGTTTTCACAAATTGTTCAGAGCATCAAGGTGGTTTAGTCATGATTAGGGAGACCGATTAATTGGTCTGATTTTCACATTCACGGTTCTATTACAGTTATTAGCGAAAGTAAACAGGGCTTCTTGACTGGTTTCTATGAAGACCGGGATACAGAAGAAATGCATAATCCTTGGTTAATGTTGGAGAAATTTTTCCCTACAAATCAATCTTGGTGCATGGTTGGATACTTTAACGCCTTCTTCTTGATGTCATAAAAAAGAAGGGGGAAGACCAGTCCCCTTCAGAGAGCTCGAAGGATTGTGAAGTGTTGTAGAGAAGCTCAAGTTACGATACATGGGATTTTTATGGTTCACAGTTTACCTGGAAAAATAATCAAGGAGACGAGGCATCTATCAGACAGAGGTTAGATCGATGTCTAGTCACTGACATCTGGTCTGATATGTTCGAAAGAGAAAAATTTCAACATCTTGTGGCGAAAGTGTTTGATCATGTTCCATTGGAGATCTCGTAAAATTTGAGCATCTTGAAGAATGCATAGGTCAGAAAAAGAATTCAGTTCGAAGCAATGTGCTACACCACCACAGTTGTGAAACTGTTGTCTCAGAGGCGTGGTCAGTTCCAGCTGCGGCAGTTGATGTTAAGTTGGGCTCTACAACTACAGATATAAAGAAATGGGATATATATATTTTTTCGGGAATCTATAGAAGCAGCTGTCCCATATGCTGAACAGTTTCAAAAGCACTCACCAAAGGTACACTGAACGGTGCAGTCATCTCTGAGATCAGGGAGGTGCAAGCCAAAATTCTCCAAATCCTTCTGAAGGAGGAGGATATGTGGAAGCAATGCTCTAGAGATACTTGGATAAGAAAAGGAGATAAAAACACTGAGTATTTTCATCGCAAGGCCGAATCCCGTGTCAGGTCTGGAAGATGAAGTGGGGCAGTGGCTGACCGAACCATAGCAGATCATTGCTGTAATACCCCGTTTATCTAGTAGGGGTAAAACAGTCATTTTAGAAGCATAATAATAATTAATTTGGTAAAATAATATTTTAGTAAAACTTTGAGTTTAGTTTATAAAAAGTTTTAGAATAATATTAGAGTATTAATCAAGAAGTAATTCGTAGTTGTTTTACAAATTTTAGTTAGTTTTAATTTATAGCGCGTGTCCAATCACCTCAAGAATTGATAGTCTTGCCACACCCAATCACCCAACCACATAGTACTCCACCCACACCCAATTATTGCCAACAAATATTATTTAATATGAAAACTTTTGTTTCCAGCAAGCTTTCTCTTCTTCTCCTTCCTCTATACGATTCTTCACCATCATCACCACCACCTTCGGGAAGCTACTATCACCGCCCATGTCACATCATTTGTGCTTGGAGCCCAAGTAAACCCCAACTATAAAAGCTCCCTCCAGCCTCCCTCCTCCCACCAGCAGCCACTCACAACAACCACCATCACCATTGCCGTCTTCACCAACACCACCATCACAACTTACAGCTCTCTCTCTCTGCCCATCTCCCTACCTCTCTGTTGCTCTCTGCTCTCAACAACCCCACCAGCAGCAGCAGCGTAGTAGTGGCAGCAGCCAACCACCACCACCGTCGCCATAACTACCGGCGGCAAAACCCGAGAAAGAGCAACCCTGCCACCACCAGCAGTCTCTCTCGCTCTCTCTCCTTCTCTCCCTCCCTCTCTGTTCTCAGACCTCTTCAGAACAGAGTAGAAGCAATAGCAGCAACTACCGCAGCCGCCATTGCCGCCGTCGGGCAACCACAAAGTAGACCCACTTCTCTCTCTCTCAACCCCGTAGACTTCTCTGTCCATCTCTGATCAGTCTCGCCCTCTCCTCTTCCCTGAAACAGAAGCTAGCAGCAGCGGGACAGAGGAGTACAGCCACTGTCGCCACCGTCGCAGCCATTGTTACCGGCCAAGCTTCGGCCAAATTCCGGCGAGTGCTTCGTAGCAGCACCCAGTCCACTTCTCTGCTTCCAGACGATTCCTAGGAGGCCGACCAGCTCACTAGGAGCCTCAAACCGAGCTGTGAAGCCATTACAGCCGACCACCAAGGTCCAAATCCGGCGACTCCGACGCCAAGCTTCGACCCGACCCGTTTCTTAGCGATTTCCGGCCATTTTTGGCCTAGGTACGTCCAATACCTTCTGATTAGTTGTTATATGTTGCTAAAATTGAAGTTTGATAGCTTGAATCAAAGTAGGATTGAAGAAATTAAAGTTGTTGAAGAAGGGGGGTAAAAGTGTAGTTTATGCAAACTGTTAAAACATGGCTTAGGGGTGCTGTTTGTATTTTCAGAAACTGTAGGCGCTGTTAGTATACTATATTAATCTTGTTTTGGTGGCTAGTTGAGGAATTTGTAGACTTTTAATACGAATGGGGGTTTATGTGTATTTAACTTAAACTTGTCACTTTTCGCTAAAAATAAAAATAAAAATAATAATTTCGAAATATAAATAATTTCTAAAAATACTAGTTTTCATCCCCGTCTCGGAAAAGTAATTTTAGTATTAAAATAACATGCGGTTTGTTCGTTAAAAATTAAACAAGAAATATTTTTAGTTAAAGCTTTAAATAAATATTGTTAAAAACACTTAGTTAATAACTTGGAAATTGGATATTTTGCTAGGTCTTAAATATTATTTTGTTGTGATTAGTATTTAGGGAAAATTTATCTTTAAACTAAACAGTTTTGAATATTGTTTAAATAATTATACATTCACTAATATATCTTTTTCATAAAATAAATTAGTTTGTTTTCACTTCTTTATCAAGTCTTTGTGAAATAATTTCTCTAATTAGTTAGACACTTTTAGCTAATAATAATAATAATAATAATAATAATAATAATAATAATAATAATAATAATAATAATAATAATAATAATAATAATAATAATAATAATAATAATAATAGCCATTTAAATATAAAAGCGTGGTTTTTGTATAATTATGAAGATTAGGAAAAAAAGATAAATAACTAGAGGGGTTGGGTAGAATTAAAAGAGAAAATTGTAGGACGAGTAGTATTTTGTTGGATTATTGTTAACATAAAAGTTACGGGTTGTAGGTGACGGTTGTAGGCCGAGACATCTCTAGAACGTGCTAGTGCTACGGAAGTAAGGTAAGTAACATGCCAAGCGTTGAGCCTAGCTTCCTTCGTGTCTTAACATGACTTTTATTTCTTGTCTCAAAATGCATTTTTATTTGGTTATTCATTTACTTGTTTTATTTGAAGTTTCCCTCTATTTCAAAGAAGTATTTCATTTGAAGTTGCCACATGATTAATAATAATTCGTAATTAACGTAAAGTGGAAAGAGTTGTGCGGGAGAAGCTATTTATTATTGTCGCTCCATGTACTCACCTCTCTGGCCGCAAGAAGTCTTAGGGGGCTGCCGGCAGTTAAGGTCATGGTTGCTAGTGATAGATTAGTAGTTCCTTCCCCGTATCAACAAAGCTAATAATAATACAGTTCTCGATTGAGTTTTGAAAGGAAAGAAGAAGAGATTGAGGAAGATAATCCCCATTTGGAAGAGATATTAAGATAAGAAGAATTTTATAAGAGTTCCTACTTTACTTTATTGAATTCATTCTTTACAAGATTTATTCCTCCTGTTTTATTGCAAATAATAAATTAAAGCTTCATCTTCTGTTTTACATGTTTGGGTGTTACTTACTCAGTCTTTCGTACTGACTTTTGAAAACTGCGGTTCCTGTTTCCTTCCCACCGCAGGCTTAGAAGCAGGAGGCTATGGCGAAGCTGGGTACGGGACTCACGCGTAGTGTTAGGTAGCAAGCATGATGATGTGTAGCTTTTGAAATCACTTTTGTAATGTTTAGTGACTTTCATGAAGTTTAATGATGTTTAATAAATAAATACTTTCGGAATGTTATGCTTGATTCCCGCCATTACTTTTAGCAGCGCCCTCCTGGGCTTTCCGGTCCGGAACGGAAGGCTTGGGAAACCGTGGGCCGTTGCAATTGCGGTGCTGGAAGGTTATTTAGAAACATTTCTAATACGATTAACCCATCTCGGCCTCAGATGGAGTCAGTTCTAGTGGGGGTGGAGGGGCTCGTTACTCCAGACCAGAGAGCCTATATGGATCAACTGTATATAGTTGAGGAGGTAAGGGCTGCGGTAAAACAGATGGCGACGTCAAAAGCTCCAGGTGCGGACGGTTTTCCAGCCCTCTTTTACCAACGATTTTGGTATACTGTGGGCGTTGAAGTGGAAGATCTGTGTGTCAGGATGCTCAATAGGGAGGACGATATTGCCAGGTTTAATCATACCCTTCTCGCTTTTTAATCCTGAAATTTAAAAAGGTGCGCAAGGCAAGCGATCTGCGTCCTATTAGTTTATGCTCCACCATTTACAAGATTGTCACTAAAACTCTAGCAAACTGTCTCAAATGCATTCTTGACTCGCTGATTTCATAAAATCATAGTGCCTTTATTCTGGGGCGCCTGATTACTGACAATATCTTGTTCTCTTTTGAGCTTCTCCACTCGATGAGAAATAGGAAGAAAGGTAGAGAGGGTTTTCTAGCTCTCAAAGCAGATATGAGCAAGGCGTATGGGCGTGTTAAATAGGATTTCTTAAAGGCAGTTATGGTTCGCATGCGATTTGGTATCTGTTGGATTGACATCTTCATGAATTGTATTTCGACTCCCTCGTACAGTTTAATCGTGAACGGGGAAGTGCAAGTTACATTACTCCGGAGAGCGGCTTGCGGCAGGGGTGCCCCCTGTCTTCCTATTTATTTTTTCTGGTGAGCGAGACACTTTTTCGTTGCCTATGTGCGGTAGTAGACACGAGCGGTCTTATATGGGCAACGACTTCCAGGGGGCGGCTGAATCTCATCTATTTTTTGTAGATGATAGCTTGCTCTCTACTAAAGATACTTTGAACAAGATGACTGTTTTACGTTATATTCTGCAGGACTGTGAGAAAGTCTCAAGTCAGAAGCCAAACCTCGAAAAGTCATATGTCATATTTTCAGCTAATGTGAATGATTACGACCGGGTTACTTTGAGCCACATGTGAGGAGTACAGCTTGTTCACCAAAATGATAGCTATCTTAGACTTCCAACAGCTTCTGGCAGAAGAAAGTCAATAAACTTCGACGATCTTACTAAACGTCTCAGGAAGAATTTCAAATGGTGGAAAGGGAAGCTTTTGGTTGTGGCAGGGAAATAAATTCTTATCAAAGCAATAGCTCAAGCCATTCCCAACTATGCCATGGGGTGTTTTTTACTTCCGATGCAGGTGTGTCATGACATGGAGAGATTAACACGACAATTCTGGTGGGGAAGAAGTGATGACAAGAAAACCATGCATTGGGTTGCATGGGACAAGATGAAACAACATAATATTGACGGAGGACTTGGTTTTTGCAATTTTCACGATTTCAATGTTGCGCTCTTGGCAAAACAGACTTCGAGACTCCTTCGGTTTCGAAACAGTCTAGTAAGTTATATTTTTTAGGAGAAGTATTTCAAACACGAAGGATCCCATAGTCCCGTACTTCTCTTCTTGCGAAGATCGAAGCCATGGTTGTTGGCCTGGAATTCGCCGGGGAAAGGAAGGCAACCAAGCTCCTTCTCGAATCCAACTCACCGCTTGGTATTCCACTTCTCAACACAGGCAGTTTCGGTAGAAACAATGCCAAAATTTCTCATTAGAATTAAAAGACTTGCTACAACGAGGAAGATATCTTTTATAAGTTTTGAAGTGGCTGAAGTAAAGCATGTCAGTCGCGAAAGAAACAACTTAGCTCATGCTTTTGCTAGTAGAGTTTTTTTTTTTTTTTTTTTTTTTTTTTTGAGAAAGCTAGTAGAGGTTTACTTGAAGGAGATACAAGTTCTTATGCTAAAATGCCAGTTTGGGCTAATGATGTAATTCATGTTGATTCTTTGGGTGCTACTAACACTTAATAAGAATTCATACTTTCCCTCAAAAAAGGTATCAGGTAAAAAAATAGCTACATTATAATGTAAATTTAACTTATTCCTTTAGAATTGTAGATTTTTGCTTCATTAGTGTTGTAGATATATTATCTAAAACTAAAATAAAAAATTAAAGTAGTTATGATGTGTTGACTCACCATATCTAGCTAGCGTCAAATTAGAAGACTAAAATAACATTAGGTTTAGCTAGTTTATTTTAATAATAACGTCCAGTGGAATAGTCTACTGTGGATGCTCTAATTAAGCAACTATGTGTGATGAACTCTGTACTTTCATTTTCCCATAATCCCATAATGTCGTAATGTATTTTTATTTTAATGATATTTGTGTGTTCCATTTTTTGTTTTCATAGCAAAAAAAAAATTGTTTTAAGTATTTTTCATATTTATAAATTAAATATAGTGTACATATGCAATATTAACAATGCAATTTTTCTTTCTCTCAACTTGCGTTTTTGGTGTCGTTTTTCGATGGCTCGTCGCCTACGACGGCAAGCCCCTTCCGCTTCTTCTCCAACTATTCGTTGTTATAAATAGGTTTATTCCGGCGTTGTGCAGCGTTATTTTGATTTTGTGCAATACTTTCCCGCCTATGTGTGTTTTCCTTCTGCCGATGTGTTGTGTTATTCTTCCTATATACAATGATATTCCTCACGGGAGATTATTCCTACAAAGCATAAATTGATTCTTACAAAGCCACTAGGTAAATTTATACTTGGAAGGACAAATTTAACCTTCTCACCATCCACTTTGTCAGCAACTTTTTAATAATTTCAAGGCAGCCTGATTTCAACTTTCAAAATTTTAGAAGATTTTCTCTTTCCTAATTTAATAACTAACCATTAAATTTATTTTTTGGTCCGCCACTTAATTTATTTTTCTTATGAATAATGGAAGAATCTGTAAGTTGCGACTAGGTTTTTGTGCTCCGCATAAGTCGGAGAGAAAAAGGCGATCCTGACTTGGGCGACTAGGGTTTCTCAACGGAGGCAATTTCAGACTCGTCGGACGGCATTCTACTGCTTGGATGGAGACAGAAACTGTTGCAAGCGTTACCAGAGGCTTCGGCAAACTCACAATCAAGGACGAGAAGGTTGTCAAATTCGATCGTGAGTACTGTACGAAGGCCATCCAAGAACGGGGACCGTGTTTGATCGGAAAATTTCTCCGTCCAGTAAGATTCAATACTTGGCCCATGAAACTTCTTTTTAAGAAGATATGGCCAGAAGGAGAAGAGATCAAGATTCATGAGGTTGGTTCAAACAAAGTTCTCAGTTAAAGGAAACTGTTGAGAAGATGAAATCTACGCGCGAGCAGATTCTTCAAATCCTCTTACAAGAAGAGGAGAAGCGGAGACAAAGATCTAGAGAAACCTGGATGAGGAAGGGGGATCAGAATACATGCTACTTTCACCGGAATGCCTCTATCCGGAGATCACGTAACACGATCCAAGGCTTGGAGGATGACATGGGTGTATTGCAAGATAATCCAGAACAGGTTCGGACTATGTTAGTGAATTACTTCGAGCATAGTTTCACTTCCACTGATCCGACTAGGCTTCAAATGGAGCATGTTATGACTGGTATTGAGGAGACTACTCTCTTTGGAGCAACGAGCAGCTATGAACTATCCCTTTACAGGCGAGGATGTGAGGATAGCTCTGAAACAATCCCCCAAGTGAAAGCTCCGGGCCCAGATGGCTTTCCAGCGCCGTTTTATCAAAAGTATTGGCAGATTATTGGTAACGAGGTGGAGGAAGTCTGTCTAGGTATCTTGAATGGCGAGGGAGACATTTCAAGGTACAATCACACTTTTAGCGCTCTTATTCCCAAATTAAAACAAGTTCAAAGACCCTCTGATTTAAGGCCTATAAGCCTATGTGATTCCATCTATAAAATCATTACAAAGGTGCTTGCTAATCGCTTGAAGTCCATCTTAGATACATTGATCTCGGAGAATCAAAGTGCTTTTTTACCTGGCAGATTGATCTCAGAAAACATTCTTACTGCTTTTGAGTTGATGTATTCTATGAAGAACATGAAGAAGGGCAAAGTTGGCTATCTAGCTCTTAAGGCCGACATGAGCAAAGCCTATGACAGGGTAGAGTGGGACTTCCTCCGTCACGTCATGGAAAGAATAGGTTTCAGACTAAGATGGATTGAGATTGTGATGAAGTGCGTATCATCAGCAACATACAACATTTTGATCAACGGGGAAGTGCATGGGAATATTGTGCCGCAAAGGGGGCTCAGTAAGGGTTGCCCGCTTTCTCCTTATTTGTTCCTGCTTGTCAGTGAGACCCTCTCCCTAAGCCTTTCACTAGCTGTCCAGGAAGGTCGCTTATCACGACTTTCAGCATCTCGAGGGGGCCCCACAGTTTCTCACCTCTTTTTCGCAGATGATAGTCTTATCTTCACGAAAGTTACTGAGGAAGAGATAAATGTGCTTCGCAATATACTTCATGACTATGAGGTGGCCTCGGGGCAGGTACTGAACTTACAAAAGTCTTCTATTGTTTTGTCTGACAATGTTGGAAGTGATCATAGGGAATATCTGAGCCATTTAAGTTGAGTTCGGCTAGTGGAGAGCCATGATAGCTACCTCGGGCTGCCCACAACGATAGGAAGAAGACGGGTAGCAGCTTTTTCAAATCTTCCTGAGAGGATTGGAAAGAAACTGAAAGGTTGGAAGGGGCAGGAACTTTCAGCGGCAGGCAAAGAAACTTTGATTAAGACAGTAGTTCAGGTTCTCCCAAACTACGCCATGATTTGCTTCTTACTCCCCATAAATGTGTGCAATCAAATGGAGAAATTGGTACGCCAATTCTGGTGGGGTGGCAATGAAGATAAGAGGAAGATTCATTGGGTTTCTTGGGATAAATTGAAGATGCAAAAAGAAGAGGGGGGTCTAGGTTTCCGTGATTTCATAAACTTCAACTTTGCTTTGCTTGGAAAACAAACATGGAGATTTCTCCGGAATCCAAATAGCTTGGTAAGTAGAGTATTCAAGGCGAAATATTGTCGCTCTTCCAGTATTCTTGAGGTGCAAATCAAACCGTCTACCCAAGTCTCCTACACTTTTCGAAGCATTTTAGCGGGGCGTAATCTGATTAAGGCCGGGTTAATGTGGAAGATTAGAAATGGTAGAGACATCCGCATATACTCAGACAGCTGGATTCCCCGCCATAGCACTTTTAGGGTCTTCACATCCTGCCCTCAAGGTGCCGAAGATGACCGTGTGGACTCGTTTATTGATCCTGATCACCGAGTTTGGAATGAGGAAGTTCTAAATCAGAGGCTTTTCCCTATTGATGCTGAGTTAGTTAGGAGTTTACCCATTCCAGAAGTTCCTACAAGAGATACATTGTTTTGGCGTTTCTCGGACGATGGGACTTACTCGGTTTCGTCGGGTTACAAGGCACAGGTACTACTTGACAGTGGCAATCCTTCTTCATCCTCAGGCCCGGTGTATCATGATTTACTAAGGAAGATCGATGTGGGCATTGGACATCCCAAAGAAAGTAATTTTCCCTATGTGGCGGCTGTGGCATGGCTCACTGCCAAGTGCCACCAATCTTCGAACCAGGGGCATAGAACTTGACGTTGTTTGTAGAAGATGCCGAGAGGAAGCAGAGGCGGATGACCACATCTTCCGAAAGTGCTCTTTTGCACAGCAAGTTTGGACTGAAATATTCGCGCATAAACAGATTGGGACAATTACTGGGAGTGTGCAAGATTGGATTTTCGAATTTCTCACACATTCGTCAAAGTCAGATGGTGAGAAATTGGCCACTACGATCTGGGCTATTTGGAAGGCGCGCAGCAACCTGGTTTTCAATGACTCTCTTACAGATGATGTTGAGACTGCGAAGGGAGCGTTGGACTACATTTATTGGTATAAGGAGGCAAAATCCAGCGGAAAATTCAGTGATTTTCACGACACAGGGATCCAAACAGCAGCTCAGTGGTCTAAACCACCTCCGGGTACTGTTTCAGTCACTGTTGATGCAGCATGGCATAGTCATAGTTCGTCCTCTGGAATAGGGTGTTGTTGTATCAGAGATTGCAACTTTATAGCTGGTCGTCATAGAAGGATACGGTGGGAGAGAACCCCACTATTGGCAGAGATGGCGGCTTTGGTAGAAGCTTTTAAACTGGCGAAGGAACTCAAATTCACCTCCATCTACATTCAATCTGATAGTTTGGTAGCTACTCAATTGCTCAAATTTGGTTTTAGTAGGAAGATGAAGGCGCAAAATGCTCTTACTGATCCAAAGGAGTACCTGGATTCATGTCAAGAGCTTTATGATCTTTTTTCAGCCAGCGGAGATTTCTTTTATAGGTCGCGAAAGGAACAAACTAGCCCATGAGTTTGCTAGAAGAGGTATAGTAGAGGATGATATAACCTACTATCATACAGTACCTTTATGGTCGAAATCTGTATTTGATTTGGATCTCCTGATAGAAAGTCCCTATATAATGCTGATTTTCTCTTTCCTAATTTATTTTTCTTATATAATGCTCCTTCTGTCAAAGTTATGAAAAAATATATACACAAATACAAAAGGTTTTTAGTTCAGTTGTTGGAGGTGCGAAACCAACGGCTCTGATTATCCGATTTTCTAAAGCCTTGATGCATGTTTGGGATTAAATTAAATGCTGTTTTAATTTAGTTATGTTTGTTACACTTCCTTCGCACATGGGTTAAAAAGAATTTTGTACTAACATTAGGCAGAGCATTTAATTCCTAATTTTTATAGATTCTTTTAATTCTACAGATTTTTTAGCTCATACAAAATATTTTAGAACTTTCAACTACTTTTTAAATTTAGAGGCAGGTTTTTTCTCATATTTTCTTGAAGTTGATTATTTAGATTTTTATCTAGTACCAAACATGCCCCCAATCTGATATTTCTGATCCCAAGTAAATACTATACGATCGTGCTAATGTAAAACAACCACGTTATTTATTTATTTATTTGAGATTTTCAGTTGCATAACACACATAACATTTTTCATGTTATGTGTGTGTTGTTGGAATCATTTTTAAGCACACAATGAAAAACATCAATATTAGTTTTGAAAATCAGCTCACATTAGTCCGAACTCCGAACTATGGCTGTATCGAACTATGGCTGTATTGTATATACTTGGGATCAGATATATGAGATCGAGGGCATGATTGGTATTGGATAAAAATCTAAATACTCAACTTGAAGAAAATATGCGAAAAAATCCGTCTCAAAATCTGAAGTAGTTGAAACTTCTATTTTTTTTTATATGAGCTGAAAATAAATTAAAAGAATTTATAAAATT
This sequence comes from Linanthus parryae, assembly GCA_023055425.1. NCBI lineage: Eukaryota > Viridiplantae > Streptophyta > Magnoliopsida > Ericales > Polemoniaceae > Linanthus > Linanthus parryae. Next base: position 1,872,420 of record JALGPY010000030.1, read on the forward strand.
TATAGATTAAATACTTTGCAAGTTTTCGGTACAAATTTCTGTTTAACCCAACTACAAAAAACTGTAACAAACATAACTAAGTTAAAAGAACATTTTAATCAAAATTCCCATCCCAGACATGCACCGAGGCTTAGAAAATAGGATAAAGGAGCCGAAGATTTCGCACCTCCGACATCAGAACTAACTCACATTTGTATTTACAAGTGCGTATGCATCTGTATAAGAACTTTCTAGAAGAAAAATAAAATTATTGGTGGACCTAAAAAAGTTAATGGTTGGTTATCAAATGAAGAAAGAGAATTTGGTAAAATTTTGAAAGTTTAAATTATTAAAAAGTTATTGACAAAGTAGATGGTGAGGAGGTTAAATTTGTCCTTTTAAATACAAATTTAGGTAGTGATTTTGTAAGAATCAATGTATGTTTTGTAAGAATCAACACTCATTCCTCACTTGATCTGTCATATCCGCTATGAGTTACTTGTGGTGTCCAGGACTCGGTGTCGAGTTGTCGACCAAAGCGCATTTCTTCCTTCACCCCGCATCTTCTCCATATGTCAGATGTTAATAGACACTCTTTTGGAGGAAACATTGAAAATCTCTCTGTATTGTACTTAAAATACCAAAATACCACATTTCCACCACAAAATCCCAGAATGCCACTATTTTATAACCTCATTTTGGTCTTGAGGTTTTTGGCAATGAAATATCATTTCCATCTTGAGGTTTGTCTAAATGTTGGGTAGCCCGTCAGTAAAAACCTCAAGATCAAAACTTGGTTTTCAATTGAAAAACCTTAAAGACCGTAACGAGGTTTTTAACATTTTTGACTGCAATTTTTTATTTGTTCCTTTTAAGTAACGGTATTTGATATGCACAATTTAGACTAAGTTGTGCATCTATTTGGAATTTCAGTCAACCATTAGGACTTTTCGAGGGACAAATCAGTTTCTATAGTTCTTTGTTAATTAATATCATTTTTATGGAGGTTGTGAATGCTATGGGGTATAGTTTATTGTATTTGATTTTCTTTTTTGATTTGCTAATTTACATACAAAAAAACGTCAACTTTTTTTTTTGAGGAAATTCGAAAGTTTGTTGTAGCTCATGTTGCTATTTTCTTGTTTATGTGGCACAATCTCACTTTTCAAAGCCAGTTAAATGCTAGAAACCTAAAGTTGACAAAGCAATTGTTATCCACATGATAATGTCTTTCAACCACGGTGCCTTGGACCCTATAGACTATGAGAAGACGCTGAGATTGAATCCTCAACGAAAATAAGATTGTATCCCCATATTTCACAAATCTGAAAATATCGCCCTCCTTTGTATATAGCCATCATCTTGTACCTCGGGCAGTCCCAAATACTCAACATCTAGGTCCAGACTAATCCGCAAAATATCTCCCGACCATGAAATCGCATATACGCATTCGAAAGTCTTCTAGACCACACTTTGAGTATTGGACTCTATACCATGAGGATAAGCTTCATTTCAAATGGCCATAACAGCTAGTGGATCATTCTCATCTGTAGCTCGTGGACATCGTACAAATTTGCATTGACACGTATAATTTTGTGAAATATGACGAACACTAAGTTCTCGATAATAGAAAATTACAATAGCCGAAAATGCAAGCAGAATGACAAGAAACTTGAAATCACAAGATTCTCTGTCAATATGGAAACACCTCTGTACTTAGTCATCATTGACAAAATAGATGACTGCCCGTCTCTAAGTGAGTATTTTAACCAATTAAACAAAATTCTGGCCTTCGGATAATTGGAACTGATTAAGGGGTCGTATTTCATGGTCTGGACTAGATGTATAAGGAAGCTCCAGAAATTTAACAGCCAAATTAGGAATAATGCGTAAGTCAGAGCCAAGATAAGAGACAATGAATTCATAACAATTACCGTATATAGCAACGTTGAAGGGTACACTGGTGTGACATTATAGACGATTAGCAAAAGTTGGGATATAAATCCTCAACAAGTACGACTCTGGTCATATGCAACAAATTTGAATATATCACTCGCCAATGTCTCAATATTCCCCATTTTTTACTGAAATGTTGACGGCTCTCCATACTTATATTCCAAATGATATTGATGTGCAACGTCTCTTCTATGAGTGGAACTAAAAAATTTATTAAAGAATATATCAACATGACATCTTACAAATGGATTTTGGTCAACTTGAATGAAAAGAACATATATTTCAACACCAACCATCTATTTTTTATTTTTTTATTTTCTTTGAGAAATTGTTTTGTCATCAACACGGGTTCGAACATGGGACCTCATGCAGGGGCTTCCAACGCTCCAACACTTGAGCTACCACCCTAGCTCCAACACCAACCATCTCGTTATTGATGCCTGAACAGACACATCGTATCACCGACCACAAATACTAAAGATAATAAAGGCAATCTCTTATATCCAATTACAAACATTAACAATGATAATACAAGATATCAACACTATATGGATGGTTAAAGTCTCCAAATGTTACTAAATGAGTGATCTTTATATAGGAAGTTCTTATCCTTATCTACGATCCAGATCCTAACACATCTAACAGTTGAGAAGGGAAGGCCATGGGCTTGGGTCTTGGTCTTCCATCTCTTGTAATTGCTATCACTCAACAAGTTTCTAGAATGATTTATACACAGTCCATAACTACCCATATAGAATATGTCATAAGGTATCATCGCATGCTACATAATTATAGGAGAATTAAAAGCCACAAATGATATATAAAGAATACTAGTTTTTCATCTTCAATGGACATGTCACGAAATACAATTATAGAATTAAACTTGACCAACAAGAGAAACTCTTAGATCAAAGAACATATCATTCAACACCAACTATCTCGTCTTTTTTTTTTGAAAAAATTGTTTTGTCATCAACCGAGTTCGAACCCGATACCTCATGCAGGGGATTCCAACGCTCTACCACTTGAGCTACCACCATAGCTCCAACACCAACCATCTCGTTATTGATGCATGAATAGACACATCGTATCACCGACCACAAATACTAGAGATAATAAAGGCAATCTCTTATATCCAATTACAAACATTAATAATGATAATATAAGATGTCAACACTATATGGATGGTTAAAGTTTTCAAATGTTACTAAATGAGTGAGCTTTATATAGGAAGTTCTTATCCTTATCTACGGTCTAGATCCAACACATCCAACAGTTGAGAAGGGAAGGCCATGGGCTTGGGTCTTGGTCTTCCATCTCTTGTAATTGCTATCAGTCTACAAGTTTCTAGAATGATTTATACACAGTTCATAACTACCCATATATAATATGTCATAGGGTATCATCCCCTGCTACATAATTATAGGAGAATTAAAAGCCACATATGATATATAAAGAATACTAGTTTTTCATCTTCAATGGACATGTCACAAAATACAATTATAGAATTAAACTTGACCAATAAGAGAAACTCTTAGATCAAATGAGTTGAGTAAGAAAATAGATCAACATAAGTTTTACCAATGTTCATGAAGGGGTTAAACCATTTCTTCTTAGCATACGAATGAAATCAAACATGAGAGGGAGAACATTAAGCACAACTTTAGGAAACAAAAAAAAACGAATGAATTCGAAAAGACAACATGCATATCTAACTATTAAACGGAGATAATATGTACTCTAACCTTCTAATAGGAAATGTGATTTGATACTTGAGTGTGGAACCACAATCCTCGGGCTCGGGCAAGCACTCATGATCTTGGATCATATCTTAAAATTTTTGTGTCGAGAAGCCCACTCTTTCAGATTATTTCTTTACCGAAATTACGAATCAACGATTTGGAAGAACAATCGTACAACGCAACGTCAATATAAAACCATGTAAACTCAAGAACTACCTGTGAAAATAGGAGTCACATCAACTCTGAGACAATGTTCTTCAAGGTAAAAATGTATAGTATAAACCATGAGAGCATCTCAAACTAATCATCAAATCTTCGTTCTTCGTTTTTATGTTTGACGATTCTAGCCTCCAACCGAAGATCTACAAATCTCCATATCTCCAAATATTGGAAATTTTCAAGTCTTCAAACGAGTTGACCACCAAAAATTTCATTTATCAAATCTCTACTTTTTCGAGGAAAAAATGTCCATCTCCAACCGATCTCTATATCTCCATACAATCCGCATTCTTCAGTTTTACATATATATATATATATATATATATATATATATATATATATATTCACCTACATTTGATAGACAAGTATGCTAAAAATTCAAATTCTGTCTATTAACAACTTTAAGTATTTATATCGCATGTAATAACAACTAGCATCATTATTATTGAACACTCGCTGACTATTGTAAATATACAATTCATTTTTTTTTTAAATACACATTTTTAATATTACATGTGTATATTATATTTAATTGATAAATGTAACTATTATGTAGAGAATAATTGAAAAATATAATTCACAAATGTTTAATTAAAATTACTTTTTTGTTATAAAAACAAGAAATGGATCACGTCCAAGAAACGGGGATTTGTCGAGGATAGTGCAAGTCACCACACAAAAATTCTCTCAAAAAAATTACTACTATGGAATTACTGGTAAATGAAAGTATGGAGGCGATTTATCACAAATTTTCATAATTAACTACCAATGTCCAAGATTTAAAAAACTGCTTAATTACTTGATGCATACCCCTAATTTGTCAAAACTATCACATTGCAACTGGGGACTTCTAGAACTCCCTGATTGCATCCCCCATTTGCAATACACACGTCAATTAGAAACTTGTAAAGAATTCCATAAAATCGTCAATACAATAAGTACAATGACATTAGAGCATCGTCCATACTTGATATCAAATTTTACACCAAACCCTATATTTAGTGGAGAAAAATGGTTTGGCCTCCCAAATTAACCCTAAAAACACCATTTCACCATTTTGGTGGAAAATAGCACTTTTGGTCTCCCACAGTTTTCAACAAATTTTACATCAAATAACCATTTCACCATTTTATCAAATTTAGAGAATTGTATTTTTAACCTCTTACAACAAATTATCAAATCTATCACCAAATCATGAATTTCATAACTATCAAAATAGAAAAAAATTATCAAAATAATATTACACAAAATTGTAAAATGATTAAATAACACTTCAATCTTATTTGGGGGAGGGGGAGGTTCAAATTTTATTTCTAATTTTATATATTTGCATGTCATACTAAATGGAAATATGTACAAGATGGTTACTGAAGTTCTTGAAGTTTAACATCAGTGTATTACGTTCGGCCAACCTATTGCAACTACATTAGTTATTTCATTTTATCATCCCGCAGCATGATGCTGAAAATATTATGTAACACGCTATGGCTCAAAAGCATATTATACAAAGTGGGAGAAGAAAAATGGATGGCGTATATACTGTAAAGACGAAATGTTACACTATTACATTAGAGCATATTATTAGAGCATCTTCCACAGTTGATATCAAATTTTACACCAAATCCTATATTTGGTGGAGAAAATGGTTTAGTCTCCCACAGTTAGAGCATCTTCCACAGTGCACCAAATCATATATTTGATGGTAAAATTTGGTGTTTTTGGCCTCCGACAACAAATTAGCAAATCATCAAATCACCAAAAAATAGTGATTTTTTTTAGGCCTCCCACGGTCGTTGACCAAAAAAACACCAAAATCACCAAATCTTATATTTGGTGTAGTTTTTATGAAATGGTGAAGTGCATCTCCCACAGTACCCCAAATCATATCCTATATTACCAGATCATATTTTTACCATCAAATTGAGGGCAAAAATAGAGTTTGGTGTAATCTACACCAAATTTTTAATTAGTATTTAGGGCATGTTCTTACATTGCTTTTATATAACTGGAGACATAATGTCATATTTCACAAATGGATAGTGTTAAAAACAATTTTTTGACGACTAATATAATTAATCTTAGTGATAAAAAATAAAATATAAACAAAATGACGACAAGAACAATGCATTAATAATAAAGTCAGAAAGATGTATTTCCGTTTTTCTAGCTCTCTTTAATAGATGTTTTTTCTCAAAAAAAAAAAAAAAAATAAAGTCAGAAAAATGAAAATAGAACTCATTATTTGCATGAAAATAGAATAGATAGTCAAAATAAGAAAATGAAGAAAGCAGAATGAAGAAAAAAATAACATAATAATGCAATGCGCCATGCATGCGTGACAAACTAGAAGAAATTATCGTTTTGGTAGCTGAAAATGGGATAACTTGCATCTAATCGAGCATACGTCTGATCATTGTTTCTAGGAGGTTCGGGGACATACGATTCATCATTACTTCCTCCACTCGTCCATGCACCAAATATTTAGTCCTGTGCTACTCTAGGCATGTTATCGTCCTAAGAAAGTGCATGTTTCTTGCGAGTCCAAAATTTTAAGCTTCTTGATGTAAGATTTTCTGGGTCAACATCGAGACTTGATAAACCAATGAGCTCATAACGAACTAAGAAGAAGACTTAATTCACACTTATGGGATAATCATGGTCAAATAGATTAGACTGGTCAATTAGATTTTTTGAAGTGTTACTTAATCATTTTGCAATTTCGTGTAATATTAATGTTTTTGTAATAAAAATAATTTTTTATTGTGATATTTATGAAATTCATGATTTGGTGATAAATTTGATGATTTATTGTGGGAGGCCAAAATTACCATTATCTAAATTTGATGAAATGGTGTTTTTGAGAAATCAAGGAGCTCATAACGAACTAAGAAGAAGACTTCTTGCACACTTATGGGATAACTGTGGGAGGCCAAATCATTTTTCTCCACCAAATATAAGATTTGGTGTAGAATTTGATATCAAATTAGGTTTTCACCATTTCACCATTAGGTTTTCACCATTTCATCAAATTTAGAGAATGTTATTTTTGGCCTACCACAACAAATCATCAAATTTATCACCAAATCATGAATTTCATAGATCTAAAAAAAATTATTACCAAAAGAATATTACACGAAATTGCAAAATGATTAAATAACACTTCAAACAAATTAATTCATCAGTCTAATCTATTTGAGAATGATTATCCCATAAGTGTGCAAGAAGTCTTCTTCTTAGTTCGTTATGAGCTCCTTGGTTTATCAAGTTTCGATGTCGACCTAAAAATTCGATAAATGTTGAATTAGTGATATCCTTGCAACCTCAGCATGTGGTACAGATGGTGAACTTTCATAATCAAGATATTTGGGAATATGAGAAGCATCAAAGTGTAGGTGTTGAGATACTCGCTACGTTCCTCTTCGACTATCATATTATGCATGATAATGCATGCTAACATGATCTCGTGAATGTCATTTTTCTTCCAAAATCGAGCACCTCCTCTAACAATTGGAAATCGAGCTCGAAGAACTCCAAATGCTCGCTCAACGTCCTTGCGATAAGCTTCATGCTTCTGTGTGATATATTGCTCCATGATTATGTTACTTTGTTCTTCTTTCCGCTTTCTTCATTTTGTTCGTTTGACTATGTATTTTATTTTCATGCTAACAATGTGATCAATTTTCATTTTTTCCGAGTTTATTATTAATGCATTGTTCTTTTCGATGAATCTCTCTTTCTCTCTCTCTCTCCTCAATCTCCCTCTCTCTTCTGTATCTCAAGATGCATCTTTGTGATCTTAAACTCCACTTATCTGCCGGTTCCAGAGGACGACGGTGTCAGCGAAACTGGCATGTGGGTTTCTGTTGCAATTGGTTCGATTTCTTGATTCAATGCGAATACGAGTTTTTTCTCCTCAGACTAGATCAGTAAACTATGTGTTTGGTTCTTTCTCTGCTCCACCTAGATCGTAAAAGCTCTGTTTTTTGGCATCGTTACCACTATTTGGACTCTGTGTAATGAAAGTTGAACCATTCAATTTCATGGGGTCGCTGTTGTTGGAATAGATGCCCTAGAGACAATCTAGTTTAGTATGAATTTGTATATGGCTAGAAAAATTCATTTATTATTTATTGGATATTTAATATAATGAAGTCCTTAGATTTACAATTGTGTTGTTTATCTTAAATATCCCTAATCAAGTATAATGATTAATGGGACACACATCTATAGACTAGTATGGGGTTGGATTGATATGGAGATATCATGATCCAACACATAGGTGTGCATTACGGAATGTTGCACTGGATTGACCCATCTCCGAGAAGGCTACATACATGTTATGTTGAGTCACAAGCGCTTCTCGCGGTGCAATGGTATTGTCATCCTTAGACTTGAAGTCACTAGATATTCTAGTTGTGGATCATTGTGATCTTGGTAGCGTTAAACGCTACACCGTAACTGGGTAGTTATAAAGGCGTGTACTGGATACAATGAGAAGCAAGCTTAGAGATCGTAGTGGACGTAGAGAGGATTTTCCCCTCCCACATAACGGGAGCAAATATCCTAGGCCACTCGAGGGATAGTGCTTATAGAATGTCTGGCCAGACTCAAATAAATCAATATAGGATATTGATGTTATTTGTACGAATAAGGCTATTCCCATGGATCGAGAAACTATGGATTGGATATACGAGTGTGACTTGTATGTCTCGTGTCCAATCCGGATATGGAGGCAAAGGGATGAGACAATTACTTGTACAAAGGTTGTCAAGATGACTATTCTATTAGTTGGCTAGAATGGATGTTTTGCTAGAAACCGCTCCATATTAGCAAATAGTTGCTACCAACTAGATAGAACCCATGGGGTCACACGCTATATAGAGTTGAACTAGATTTGGGAATTAATTAATTGGATTAATTAATTAGAAGGATCACTTTGCAAAACCTTGCAAACTTAGTAGGGACTAATTTGCAAGGAAAGGACTAAATTGAATTCTAGTTGGACTAGAATAAGTCCTTTAGGTAGTTAACAAGGAGTTGTTGGACTATATATAGGACCATCCTTCCTTCCTTCCTCATAACTTATGCTCATTAGTGAACATAACAAGAGTGGGAGAGAACAAAGGAGAGAGAACAAGCAACAAGGAGGGCCCGCCGCCGCCCCTTGCCGCCGCCCTCGTCCCCGTCGGCCAAAAGAGCCCAAAGCCCTCTTTTGGGTCTCGTTTTGCGTGATTCGTTCTTCCTCTTCCTAATCCGGGCTAGCACCAAGGAGTTTGGGAGATCTAGGATCAACTCTAGGCGTGAATCAACTATAGAGAACGTGACATTATTCGCGTTTGAAGTCATGAAGGAGAACCCAAAGGTGTGTTTATGATTTCTAACCTTTACTATCGTTATGTCTCTAGACTTGTGATCCTTGGAGGGTTTTGCATGGTTTATGTTTGATTATGCTTCCGTTGTGCGATCCATGAATCAAAACCCTACAGTGGTATCAGAGCCACAGGTCGTAGAGCATAAACGTGGTTTATGTGTTACGTTTTAGTTGTTTTACACCTTAATTTGATTGTTTATCGCGTAAAACAAGACAAATCAAGCATGGGATGCAATTTGTCAATCATTAATCATAACAAGATCCAATTTTTGCATTGAATGCATGAATTGGTGAGTTTGAGAAATTTTAGGATCTTAGATCTAGGGTTTGGGCATCCTTGGGGAAGAAGGAGTTCTCCCAAAACAAGGAAACAACCAAACTTGGGCACCAAGCAAGGGAGTTGTTTGGAAACAACTCCCAAGAGGAGGTTCGGCCCCCCTAGGGACCGCCCCCTTGCTTGCCGCCCAAGCTAGGCCGCCCTAAGGGGCCGGGCGGCCCTAACCCGCGGGCCTAGCTTGAGGGTTTTGGGCCGGGCCGGCCCTAGGGCCTTGTGGTTCACTTTAATGGGCTCGGGCAATTGGATTGTTGGGCCCATGGACCGTTTTAACCCTAGAAATCCTAAAATCAATTAAAATTGACCAAGCGCGTTAAAATTGGATTTTAACTGTTTATGTGCAAATCGCATGGTGATTGGATATGGCCTTAGGATGTGGTTTGATGTGGATGTTTAATTTTGTGGTTTGGTTTTACGGCCTGCGAGCTGATCAATTAATTGTAATAATTAATTAGGGTTTTATGGCCTGCGTGCCATTTTTTTTTTCAACTTGTAAGATTTATTTTATTTAGTATAGATATTAGCTAGTGCTAGATAAAGTAGATTGTTAGCCAAGATTGGAGAAAAGAAGCCCAAAGCCAAAGAAGCCACAAAAGATGGAGCATGGAGCATGGAGCAATCCACAAGACTATGAAGGATGGACCAAAAGATCAAGACGCATGGAGATGTGTTTGCTTTAGGGTTCATAGATAATTCCATTGGCTTGGAATTATCTTAGTCTAGAAAAGGCCATATCCACATCACGTTTAATTTCTATTTTGTGGTTGTTTATTTATTGTCTTATTATTGTGTGGTTGGTGTATGGATGATGCATGCAATTAGGATAATAAGATAATTAGACAACCCGGATCTATTATTTGGAGTTGTGCCCAAACTCAAATAGATAGATTAGTTGATATTGATCAACAAAAACAATTAAAATTGAATTTAAAATCCCTCAAAATTCAAATATTGTGTCCTTGCCTTCTCGTTATTTAAACACTCATTATCATCATTATTTATCAAGCTCGTGCGTGCCAAAGCATGGCGACTTGGTTCATAATGATGGAATGCGATGGCACGTAACAATGTGCAATTGTTTAGATAAGAGGTTGAACACAACTAGGCTATTAATTTGATTAAGAAACCTAGAGGCAATCAATTGGGATTATCCATATGGATGGATAAATAAGGAGTTATTTGCCCGATTGAACCAAGAGTTGCATATGGGATGCAATTGGAATTGTTCCTACCTAAAGTAGTCAAATTATGGGTGACTTGCCAAAGCAAGCTCATAAGGAGATGAAAGATGGATCTTGGCCCACTAGAAAATATAAGGATATTTTCCGCATTAATATCTTGAGGGTTATTAATCCGTAGAAAAATAGTGGGAGCTATATTTAATAAACTAGCCATTATTAAATATAGTCAAAAAAATTCACAAATACTAAAACTTGCGTATTTTCCTTTTTGTAGAATTCCAAATGGCAAACAACTCATCGAGTTCACAACATTCCCTACGATCTGTCCTTGAGAAGGACAAGCTCTCTGGAACCAACTTTCTTGATTGGTACAGAAACTTGAGAATTGTTCTCAAGCAAGAGAAGAAACTGTACGCAATAGAGGAGCATGTTCCAGAAGGTCCAGAGAACCAGACACCTGCTGCCTTAAAGGCGTATCAAAAGCGTGTTGATGACGCTAATGATGCGGCCTGCCTAATGCTTTGCACCATGACTTCTGAGCTTCAGAAGCAACACGAAAACATGAATGCTGCCGATATGATCGAACATCTAAAGCAGCTCTTCCAAGAGCAGGCGAGGGTAGAGAGGTATGAGGTCTCAAAGGCACTGTTCAAATGTCATCTGGCAGAAGGGAACCCGGTGGGACCCCATGTACTCCGAATGATCGGGTACTTGGAGAATCTCGCCCGACTGGGGTTCTCGGTCGGCCAAGAGTTGGCAACCGATCTCGTGTTGCAATCGTTGCCCGAGAGTTATGGACAGTTCATTATGAACTATAACATGAACGAGATCGTTAAACCACTGCCAGATTTGCTCAACATGTTGAGGACGGCTGAACAGAGCATCAACAAGGGTAAGGGCAAGGCCATAATGATGGTACAGAAAGGAAAGAGCAAAAGGTTTGCCTCTTCCTCCAAGGGCAAAGGAAAGTCAGTTGCCAAGTTCAAGGAACCATCCCTTAAGCCTGTTGGTGGCATTGCCAAGGCCGTGACTAAGGGTGAGTGTCACTACTGCAGTCAGCCTGGACACTGGAGGAGGAACTGCCCAAAATATCTGGAGGACAAGAGGCTTGGAATAGTGATTCCACCACCACCAGGTATTTTTGTTGTAGATGTCAATTTAACTGTCTCTACATCATGGGTATTAGATACTGGATGTGGATCTCATATTTGTCGAAATATGCAGGATCTAAAGAGAAGTAAAAGATTGGCTAAAGGGGAGATAGATCTGCGCGTTGGGAATGGAGCAAAGGTTGCTGCGTTGGCCATAAGGGTGTGCGAGCTATCTCTGCCTTCAGGATTAGTTTTAGAATTAAATAATTGCTATTTTGTGCCTGCTATGAGCAGAAACATTATTTCTATTTCTTGTTTGGACAAGGATGGTTTTATTATTTCAATAAAGAACAATTGTTGTTCCTTTTATTTGAATAATATTCACTATTTTAGTGCGCAATTATTTAATGGACTTTATGTCCTTGATCTAAGCAATCCTGTCTACAACATTAATACCAAGCGGATTAAAATAAATGATTTAAATCCTGCTTATTTATGGCACTGTCGTTTAGGCCACATAAATGAGAAACGTGTATCTAGACTCCATAAAGATGAATTACTAGACTCATTTGATTTTGAATCATATGAGACATGTGAGGCTTGTTTATTGGGAAAAATGACAAAGTCCCCTTTCAATAAGAAAGGTGAGAGGACTAGTGAGCAATTGGCGCTCATACATACCGATGTGTGTGGACCATTTGGCACGCCTGTCAGGGGTGGTTATATCTACTTCATTACGTTTACTGATGATTACAGTAGATATGGATTTGTGTACCTTATGAGGGCAAAATCCGAATCCTTTGAAGTGTTCAAAGAATTCAAGAATGAAGTAGAGAAGCAACTTGGCAAAAGTATAAAGGCTCTACGATCGGATCGTGGAGGAGAATACTTGAGCCAAGAGTTTGACGACTATCTTAGAGAGTGTGGGATCGTGTCCCAACTCACTCCACCCAGAACGCCACAATGGAATGGCGTGTCCGAGAGGAGGAATCGAACCCTATTAGATATGGTTCGATCTATGATGTGTCAAACCGATCTTCCATTATCATTTTGGGGCTACGCTCTATTAAGTGCAGCTTTCACCATTAACCGTGTTCCATCTAAATCAGTCATGAAGACACCATATGAGATGTGGAGTGGGAAGCGTCCCACACTGTCGTTCATGAGGATTTGGGGCTGCGATGTCTATGTAAAACGTTTACAATCAGACAAGCTAGGGCCTAAATCGGATAAGTGTAAGTTTGTGGGGTACCCTAAGGAAACTAAGGGATACTACTTCTACAATCCAACCGAGAACAAAGTGTTTGTTGCTCGGACCGGCGTGTTTCTAGAAAGAGAGTTTGTCTCTAAAGAAGCAAGTGGGAGGAATGTAGAACTTGAAGAAGTTCAAGAACCACAAATCACTGAACCGATTATGGAACATGAACAGGAACCACAAGTAGTTGTGGAGCCACCTGTTCAGGTAACACAAGAGCTTCGTAGATCTAGTAGAGTGCGCCAGGAACCCGAGAGGTATGGAATTCTCGTAACCAATTCCGGTGATACGATGCTCATAGATGATGAGCCTACTACCTATGAGGAGGCCATGAGTGGCCCAGACTCTCAGAAGTGGCTGGAAGCCATGAGATCCGAGATGGAATCCATGTATACCAACAAAGTATGGACTTTGGTGGAACCACCCCATGGGGCGCGGCCCATAGGGTGCAAGTGGGTCTTCAAGAAGAAGATCGACATGGATGGTAATGTGATTACCTATAAGGGCCGATTGGTGGCTAAAGGATTCAGACAGATTCATGGTATTGACTATGACGAAACCTTTTCACCAGTCGCAATGACCAAATCCATCCGAATCCTACTTGCAATTGCAGCATACCATGACTATGAGATTTGGCAGATGGATGTCAAAACAGCATTCCTTTATGGGAATCTCCTCGAGGACGTGTATATGATACAGCCGGAGGGTTTTGAGGATCCAAAGCAAGCCAACAAAGTCTGTAAGCTGCAACGGTCCATTTATGGATTGAAGCAAGCTTCTAGGAGTTGGAATCGACGTTTTGATGAAGTGGTCAAAGAGTTTGGCTTCATCAGAAACGAAGATGAGTCTTGTGTCTACAAGAAGGTTAGTGGGAGCTCTGTAGCTTTTCTGGTCTTGTATGTGGATGACATACTACTCATTGGAAACGACATTCCCATGCTGCAATCTGTGAAAGATTGGCTAAGAAAGTGTTTCTCAATGAAGGACTTAGGGTAAACAGCCTATATACTTGGTATAAAGATCTATAGAGATAGATCTAAGAGGTTGCTAGGCCTAAGTCAAAGTACATATATTGACAAGGTGTTGAAACGGTTCAACATGCAAGATTCCAAGAAGGGATTCTTGCCCATGTCACATGGAATCACTCTTTCGAAGAGTGGTTGTCCTTCCAATGAGATTGAGAAGGAACGCATGAATAAGATTCCCTATGCCTCGGCCATAGGATCTATCATGTACGCCATGTTATGTACTAGACCAGATGTGTCATATGCCTTGAGTATGACAAGCAGATACCAATCCAATCCGGGTGAGAGTCACTGGATTGCAGTCAAGAACATCCTAAAGTACTTGAGAAGAACTAAGGATGCTTTCTTGATATTTGGCGGTGATGAAGAGTTGCGTGTAAGGGGTTACACTGATGCAAGCTTCCAAACCGACAGAGATGACTTTAGATCACAATCGGGATATGTGTTTTGCCTGAATGGAGTAGCGGTGAGCTGAAGAGTTCCAAGCAAGAGACGGTAGCTGATTCTACAACAGAGGCTGAGTACATTGCTGCAAATGGCGCAGCAAAGGAGGCTGTTTGGATCAGAAAGTTTTTTTCTGAACTTGGTGTGGTCCCTAGCATTGCGGATCCAGTGGAGTTGTTCTGTGACAACACTGGGGCGATCGCGCAATCAAAGGAACCCAGATCGCACCAGAAGTCCAAACACGTGCTCAGGAAGTTTCATCTGATTCGAGATATTATCGATAGAGGAGACGTTCGGATATGCAAGATTCCTACAGATGATAATCTGTCAGACCCGCTTACGAAGCCTCTCACGCAGTGGAAGCACGAAGGACACACTAGGAGTATGGGCATACGAGATGCGCCAGATTGGCTCTAGTGCAAGTGGGAGACTGTTGGAATAGATGCCCTAGAGACAATCTAGTTTAGTATGAATTTGTATATGGCTAGAAAAAATCATTTATTATTTATTGGATATTTAATATAATGAAGTCCTTAGATTTACAATTGTGTTGTTTATCTTAAATATCCCTAGTCAAGTATAATGATTAATGGGACAATCATCTATAGACTAGTATGGGGTTGGATTGATATGGAGATATCATGATCCAACACATAGGTGTGCATTACGGAATGTTGCACTGGATTGACCCATCTCCGAGAAGGCTACATACATGTTATGTTGAGTCACAAGCGCTTCTCGCGGTGCAATGGTATTGTCATCCTTAGACTTGAAGTCACTAGATATTCTAGTTGTGGATCATTGTGATCTTGGTAGCGTTAAACGCTACACCGTAACTGGGTAGTTATAAAGGCGTGTACTGGATACAATGAGAAGCAAGCTTAGAGATCGTAGTGGACGTAGAGAGGATTTTCCCCTCCCACATAACGGGAGCAAATATCCTTGGCCACTCGAGGGATAGTGCTTATAGAATGTCTGGCCAGACTCAAATAAATCAATATAGGATATTGATGTTATTTGTACGAATAAGGCTATTCCCATGGATCGAGAAACTATGGATTGTATATACGAGTGTGACTTGTATGTCTCGTGTCCAATCCGGATATGGAGGCAAAGGGATGAGACAATTACTTGTACAAAGGTTGTCAAGATGACTATTCTATTAGTTGGCTAAAATTGATGTTTTGCTAGAAACCGCTCCATATTAGCAAATAGTTGCTACCAACTAGATAGAACCTATGGGGTCACACGCTATATAGAGTTGAACTAGATTTGGGAATTAATTAATTGGATTAATTAATTAGAATGATCACTTTGCAAAACCTTGCAAACTTAGTAGGGACTAATTTGCAATGAAGGGACTAAATTGAATTCTAGTTGGACTAGAATAAGTCCTTTAGGTAGTTAACAAGGAGTTGTTGGACTATATAAAGGACCCTCCTTCCTTCCTTCCTCATAACTTATGCTCATTAGTGAACATAACAAGAGTGGGAGAGAACAAAGGAGAGAGAGCAAGCAACAAGGAGGGTCCGACGCCGCCCCTTGCCGCCGCCCTCGTCCCCGTCGGCCAAAAGAGGCCGAAACCCTCTTTTGGGTCTCGTTTTGCGTGATTCGTCCTTCCTCTTCCTAATCCGAGCTAGCACCAAGGAGTTTGGGAGATCTATGATCAACTCTAGGCGTGGATCAACTATAGAGAACGTGACATTATTCGCGTTTGAAGTCATCAAGGAGAACCCATAGGTGTGTTTATGATTTCTAACATTTACTATCGTTATGTCTCTAGACTTGTGATCCTTGGAGGGTTTTGCGTGGTTTATGTTTGATTATGCTTCCGTTGTGCGATCCATGAATCAAAACCCTACAGCTGTACGATATGAATAAGGGGTGGGTCTGTTCGGTTTTGATTTTGGTTGAGTTTAATCTTTATTTTATTTGAGATGGTTGTGGTGGCTGTGTGCTACTGCGGCCGGAATCTGGGTATCTAAGGCAGTGATGAGGAAGCAGCAAAGGAATGTCTGTGGTTCATTAGGTGTGATTTGGAGTATTATGTTAATGCTTTGATGGATTTATGCTAGAAATAGAGGAGAGGGATATAGTTTACCAACAGGACTTGGGTTTGGTGTTCTCTTTGTGATGAAAACATAAGTGAGGTGGTTTTTTGAAAAAGCCTCAACGGAATTTGCATTTTTGTTTGCCGGATTCTAGTTTTTGCGGCGTTGATATGGTGGTCGATGTGGTGATTATGATCCTGCTATGAGTGTTCATCAATAATACGAACTGACAATTTTACCCTTAAAGAAAAAGGACAGTCAACTAACGATTTTTTCCGTTAAGTGAGTAACGAAATTTGTTTATCAGTTTCTTTAAGTAGGTTTTTTTGGCAATAAGCCCATTTTAGAAGTGGAGGTTTCAATGTGCTAGTTTAGGTATTCTGGAAGTATGCATTAAGTAATTAAGCCTTTGATAAATGAAATTTTTTTGTGGTCAACTCGGTTGGTGGTTTGAAAAGATCTCCATTTTTA
Source organism: Linanthus parryae (assembly GCA_023055425.1). Classification (NCBI taxonomy): domain Eukaryota; kingdom Viridiplantae; phylum Streptophyta; class Magnoliopsida; order Ericales; family Polemoniaceae; genus Linanthus; species Linanthus parryae. The sequence continues at coordinate 1,889,539 of JALGPY010000030.1, forward strand.
TTTTATTTTTTAGATATGAAGATTCAAAGATTTTTGTTAGGATGGTGAAATCTTCAAGCATTATAATAAAAACAAACATTTGATGAGTTAGAGATGCTCTCATGATTTATACTATTTTTTTTCCTCGAAGTATGTTATCTCGAAGTAAACGTGACTCGCATTTCCATCAGTAGTTCCTGAGTTTATAGGGTTATATATTGTTGTTGTGTTCTGCAATCGTTCTTTCTAATCATTTATTGGTAAATTCTGTAAAGAAATGATCTGAAATTCTCGAAGAAATTCAATTAACATCTTGATGGTGTCCTTTTCGACACATAAAGTTTAAGATCTGATCCAAGTTCACCTTTATTTTCCCGGGCCTGAGGATTAAGGTTTGACACTCAAGTCCCAGATCTTGAAGGGGTCATTTTTTAAAAATAAATTTTAAGATCTGATCGAAAATCATTAGCGTTTGCCCGAGCCCAAGGATTATGGTTTGACGCTCAAGTATCAAACCACATTTTCTATTCATGGGTTACAATACATACATCTCCATAACTAATAGTTAGATATGCATGTTCTATGTTCAAATTTATATGTTTTTGTGATTTCACTCTAATATGTTATCATATTTTATTGTCTCCCTTTCATTTTTTATTGCAATCGTATACAAAGAAGGAATGATTTTCAAACCGTTCATGAACATTTCTAGAACTTATGTTTATTTGTTTTTGTACTCAGCTCATCTGATCTAAGAGTTTTTGTTGCTGATCAAGTTTGATTTTCATCTCTAGTTGTATTTTTTCCCATTTCCATTAAAGATGAGAAACCACGTATTCATTGTTTGCCAATTACATAGAACATCATACAAATAATCATAATCTAACGTACACCGCGCTTCAGAGGAGGCTTGAACTCGAGACCTCAATGAACTGCCTAACTTCCCTAACCACTGGGTTGGACGACGACTTCAACCAAATATTATTTATATATCATTTGTGGCTTTTAAATATACTCCAATTTTGTAGCATGGCATGATACTCTAAGACGTATTCTAGATGGGGCATTACTGCACTTTGTATGGATCAATCTACAAACTTATAGAATGGTAGTAATGTAATTGTAAAGAGGTGGAAGGTCAAGACTTAAGCCCATGTCCACTCCATCTCTAACTGTTTAATTCATAAAATCTAGATCATATATATTGATAAGAACTTTGTATATATAGCTCACTCCTCCAGTATTATTTTAAGACTTAAATTGTCAAATATAACATTGATAGAGTGTTATCTTTATTAATATTTGCAATTGCATCGGAGACATTGTATTTATTATCTATAGTATTTGTGATTGGTGATATGATGTGTTTGTTCAAGCATCGATGATGAGATGGTTAGTTATGGAATATAATTGAGATATATCATTTTTATTCAGGTGGAGAAAAATCCATTTACAAGGTGTCATGTTGATATATTCTTTAACAAAATTATTATTTGCATTCAAAGACTTTGGTAGTTGAGAAAGTCTTGTTGATTTTCAGACCGTAGAGAGAATATATATGCCCATGGGTGTCACAGTTGATGACATGTTGGCGAATTTGAGTTGTAATAAGTTGGTAGAGGTTTTTCTACACCAGCGATATAAAAATATCATCTTGTTATTTAATGGACGGGGCCAAACCGCAAAAGATTCTTTATCTTGGAGATGAACAAGAGCTTACAGGGCAATAAGCTTATCCCAGCGAAAGCTTACTGTCTATTCGAGGAACCCAGGTGGAAAGAACATACCACGTAGATAACAATTGTTTTGTTATCTCAAGGTATATTACTTTCAAATTAGATGATAGGATTTTAGTTTCTCGAGTGCCACCAACATCGTTGTGGCATTGACATAGAATGACAAGGACTTGGTAGCAGATCATTACATGGTCCAAATTTTTATTGGAACGGTTAATTCCACTGGTGGTGGAGCTGCTGCCGACTCTACGGTTTCAAGGTATACCCATCCTAGAGGTATTATGCCTCTGGATGAACATAATTATGACTTGTTTCAAGACCTGAAGACCCCCCATGCTTCTTTGAAGACTTGTGAAGACTCCAGTTGTTGGCTTTTAAAGAATGTGTTCTTCAATGTACTTTTATATTCACTGTGAAGTGGTATTTGTTTTTTCAATGATTAGTGGGTTGTTTGTTTGTTGCATTGCAGATGTGTTATAACTTTGTTGCATTGCATATGGTATCATAGTGTGCTATTTCTTAGTTGCATAGGGTATTAGAACTTGCTATAGCGTAGTTGCTTCTGGGTTTCATTTGCAGAAAAGTAGTTATTGTTTTGAAATATATAATGCGGCCAGACATTTGTAGAACATGCTATAATGCTTAGTTGCATTTGTTTCAGTTGCAAAAAAAAAAAAAAAATGCTGTTTGTGATATTTAACTGACATTTTAGATGTTTCCTAACATTCACTTTCTGGTTACTACCGGAAACTATCATTATTTCTAATGGTGTATTAGTAGATGTTGTTGTTTGAAGATTATGTTAAAATATATTACCTTTGTTTCGCTAGCTTCTTCCAATTTACTATTACCTCCATTCACCGGATCACGGTGATTTGATTACCAAAATAAAATAATAATTTGTAATGTTTCTGGTGTTGTAGAGTTACTCCAAAGAGTGTCATAAAATTGTATCGTTTTGTTATCCAAATCATCGAGTCAAAGTGACACGGTTACGGGTGGAAAAGTTAAACTAGCAAGAATTTGGCCAAACGGAGGTAGTAATAGTATTACATTAGAATTGGAATTATTGAATGTAGTTGGTGAACAAAATTATTTCGCTTGTCAATAACACTCTCGTCTGTATCATCCAAAAATACCAAACGAGCTCGTTTGGTAGTCTTGCAATTTGGTTACACTTATTCGTCGTCTCTCTTCCAAATAGGATGAGTGTGTCCAAGACAGACGAGAAAAATACTTGTTTGAGTCATGCCAGACCCGTTATTTTTCTCGTCTAAGTAAACTCCTTCGGATCATCTATATGATGTGTCCTACTCGTCTCAATATGTAATTGTGATCTCAAGGGGGTTCAAGAATATGGGTATTTACAAGAATTTTAGGAGATGAATCAATTGAAACACAAACTTCATCTAGGTTGAAGGCTACAGTGGGTACATGACGGTTGAGGATGATGACGGTGGCGGTGCTGGTTTCCACGGTGGTGGTGGGGCTGGTTAAGACAGGGGAAGAGAAATTGAACCAGAGGCCGAAGTCGCCGTTGTTGCATATGAAGAAGAAGAAGAAGACGATGACGATGAAGAGGAGCACAGAGAGAGTTTAGAGAAAAAGAGTGCAAATTCACAATTAGGTTTTATACGATGTTTAAATAACTTGCATAAATTTCTATTACTTTTATGTAAATTTTAGTTTTTAACCTCAAGTGAGGTCAACAACTCTGCTCAAGTCAATACCAGTTAGATTGCAATGCCAAATCCACCAGTGGTTCAACCACCAATTTTTCAGTCTCACCCCTCTTCCTCTCTGTACTCCCTCTTTTTGTAACCCCTCTCTCCCAATTTTCATTGTGTCTCTAGATTGTCTTTTCTCCGCCCCTCTGCCTTTTATTCTCTCCACCTTTCAGTATTCTCAACTTTGTGAAATCATGTTGTGGGTTTTAGTTATGCATGTTTTGCCAGAGGAAGCCAATCTGCTGTAAGTGTGCAAATAGGCGTGTTTTCTCTTCAATCCTCTCACTCTCAGTTCCTGTCAAAATAACATGAAAAACAACCCCACTATAATATCCACATAAAAATAACCAAACGGCGCATTAAAATGCCCGAATAAACTTGAATGCATATTAAACCCCATTTTCACAAATCTTATGCAATCAAGGTCGAAATGACGTTGAATTTTTTATTAAACCTCATAAAATGACAGAAAATAAAGTAAATATATAGCTCTAAAATAGAGTTATCAACTTGATCCTCCTAAAGTTGTACGCATGGAATCGCCTAAGTTATAGTCTAAGGTGGTTATCATTGAAGAAAGTCACGAACTAATTCATCATGTTGAAGAGGTCATGGTTTGGCATATGTTCGTTTTGATCTATCTGATATTGCCTCTAGGCTCATGGAAATATTCAATAAATTGTGTTGGTCGCTTAACGGACCAACATAACGATGATGTGGCTCAGATGCCTCTTAAACTGAAAGGATGTTGGATGCCATAGGGAAGACGTGGCTCGGTCGCTTAACAGACAAGGAAGGTGGCTCGGTCGTGTTGACGCACAAGGACGGTGGCTATAATGCTTAAACCAATGAGGATGAAGCTCGGTTTCCTTAGTTAAGAAGGGGATATGTAAACTGAATGAACAATGAGGCTCAACTATCTGTACCAATGTTGAGGTGATCTTATTGCCTTTAAGATGCAGGAGCCTGTTTGGCCAGCTGTCGAAGTGGTTTTAGAATGGTCAAGAAATGGTGAAACTTGACCAAGGGAACACCGTACAAATGGTGAAGAAAAAAGTTGTATGTGAAGCATATGCTCTCCTTCGTCTCTGCTCACCTCAAAGACCATTGTCAAATTAGCCATTACTACCACCATATGCTCTCAAAGAACTTTGTCTACCTTTGAAGGGAAGACAAGTACGAAGCCCCCAAATGTCTCTGTACTGGTTGTATTGACGATATTATGGAACTTTTTACCAATTTTAAATTTACGTGTTTATTGCAAATGGGGGATGCAATCAAGGAGTTCTAGAAGTGGGGGTTGCAATGTGATAGTTTCTACAAACTGGGGGTATGCACCAGGTAATTAAGAACTTTTTTAAATCTTAGACATTGGTAGCTAATTACGAAAATTTGTGATAAATTGCCTCCATACTTCCATTTTACCGTAATTTTATAGTAGTGATTTTTTTTAGAGAATTTTTGCGTGGTGTCCGGGCCAACTTGCACGCTCCTCGACAAATCAACGAATCTTGAACGTGTTTCATTTCTTGTACTTAAATATTAGTTAATTATATTTATCAATTATTCCATAAAAAATAGTCACATTTATCAGTTAAATGTAATATACACATGTAATATAAATAAATGTTTATTTAAAAAAAACAAATTGTGTATTTACAATAGTCAGAGAGTGTCCAATAATAAGGTTGCAAGTTGTTATTACATGCGATATAAATACTTAAAGCTGTTAATACATCGAATTTGAGTTTTTATAATCATTGAGCATACTTGTCTATCAAATGTAGGTGAATCTCCATTCTCTATTTTTCGTCAAATATATATGTAAAATCGAAGAATAAAGATTGTATGGAGATATAGAGATCGGTTGTGGACATGTTTTCCTCCAAAAAATACATATTTGATAAATGAAGATTTTTGTGGTTAACTCGGTTGGAGACTTGAAATTTTTTAATTTTTGGAGATTTGGAGATTTAGAGATCTTCGGTTGGAGGCTAGAATCTTCAAACATAAAAACAAAAAATGGAGATTTGATGATTAGTTGGAGATGCTTTCATGGTTTATACCACATTTTTACCTTGAAGAACATTATCTCAGAGTAGATGTGACTCATATTTCCACCGGTAGTTCTTGAGTTTACATGGTTTTATATTAATGTTGCGTTGTAGGATTGTTCTTCCAAATCATTCATTCGTAGTTTCTGTTGTATAAAAATTGCAAAATGCTATTTTTGTGTTTAAATTTAAATTGTGTCTTTTCAGAAAAATTGTGTTGTTCCAAATAGTTGTGACTTTTAACAAAAGTTGTGTATTTTTGTAGTGTCTTTTCCGAAGAGGTGCTTCAAGCACCATTTCATTTCTATAAATACAAGTAGTCTGTTAGTGTCAAAATAAGTTTTCAGATTTGTGTCTCTCATTCAATCACTTGTCTCATGTCCGGGTTGGGTTCTGATTTAGGAGAAGACAAGAAGTGCAATCTTGCTTCTTCTCCACCGCGGTAGGCATTGTATCGGTGGGTAGCATTTCCGTTCAACCCATTTTGCACCGTATAGTGGGGGAAATTACTATCCTAAAGATAGGTCCTGGACCGCCTTAGCCTACACCGTCAATCTCTCTTGTCCTACGAAACCGATAAGTTCTTCTATCTCTTTTACTGTTCTTCTCTATTTTGTTTTGAGTTTTTCAATTCATCTTTTATGTACTAACATATTTCTGAAATTGTTTGCTTTTAGTGGATTTTCCTCAACAATTTTAGGATAGTAATCTTCTCGCTTTTGTGTAGGTCTCAATTTCAGGATATTGTGATGGTGATGAACAAAAAACAATGTTCTCGGCAATTCGAAGACGCCATGTTCTCAGTTTGAATTGTGGCTTATGTAACGAGTCTGAGATCAATGGACTAATCCATGACCATATTGGGTATGAGCGATTGGAATTAGTCATTGCCATCGCTGACTCTTACAAGCAAGCGGCAAACGGTGGACATATGAAAGAGGGAGAAACTGTCATTTGTTCGGCAATATCGAGATAAGTTCTTTTTGTTTTTACTGACCGACTTCTATCTGTTGAATACATGCTTGAAATTATAGTTTTGAGTACGTTTATTTATTATAATACGATCTTTTCAACGCGTATAGTATGTATATACATACCGCTTTATTAGAAATTTGAATTGGAAAAGAATAAATGAATTACGACCAAAAGGAATTGAAAATTCTAGTGGGTCGCAGCATATTACAAAATTAGGATGATAAATATTGCTTCATTGTAGAACAGCTAATTTGTTGTTCTTTGAGAGAACCAGTTCGCTGTAGCTTTTGTCCCTAGCAAATCGTCTCATGGGAAAACAAACCAAGACATATTTATAAGTTCAATTCTTGATGGTGGTAGATCGTAAAGTCTCCAATTGTGCAAAGCGTGTTGTTTAAACAAATGGAAATTCTACCAAGTACAATTAACTGCTCATGCTTTGTTATCTATTTTTTTGTAACTGCCAACTGGATGCCGTTTCTTTCTTTCTATCTTTCGGTTTGGCATTAAAAATTTAACTGCTAGCGGTAGGGGAAAAAATGTTTCTAATAATTTCGAGGTGCATCATGAAGATGCAAGAGATAGTGCACATTGAATCTTGCGTTGTCATATTGCACTAGTGTATTCAATTTTCGTTGCTTTCATTTCCATCACATGTTGTCTTCTTACCTTCGTTCACTCATATTTCAACACTTTACCGATCGTAGTTGATTTTGTATCAAAGTTTCAGCGGTTGTTTTGAGTGTTCAAGCCGGAAGGGAACTAAGGCCGAAGGGCTTGTCTTGCAACAGTATTCATGAAGACCAAAGCACTAAAGAGGAGCAGTTGCAAGACTTTTATTCTCTTATGATGATTTCTTTTAATTGTCCAACCTATGGTGTGTCCTGTTTCAGATAGAGTTATGGTCTGACAATATCTTCCTTCATCAAGGATGAAATGTTGTGCTGTTTCAAGTTACAGGAACGAAATAATGATATATGTGTACCGTTCCCAACAACTCTTATGAGATTTCCTTGGTGTGTGAAAGTACGTTGTCGAAGTAATGGAAAAGATGGATTTATCTTTCCATTATATTATGAAAAATCGTCATTTTGGTGAAATGACTATCACGAGAAAAGGTAATGTGTGAAGTAATAAATTCACGAGAAATCCCCATACAATGGGATGTGTCGTTCGCGACAAATTGTCATGACAATTGAGAAAATGAGTTGGTACCAACCTAATATTATTAGGTTGAAGTTATCAAAGTCACGGGAGATATGGGACTATTACCGATCAATAGAGGTGTCTAAATTGAAACCTACCTCATCATGATGATGTCGGTCATTACCGAAAATCACATGCATGGAGGTTCAAGGGCAATTCAATTAAAAGATTTACCCGTGGAATGCTAGTGTGAGACTACATTCCCAGTGCATTGCATTATTTAAGGAATAGTGGGGGTACAAACTTCTTACTAAGAAATGAATGCTATTCCTTCAAAGTCCCGTATCTGACTAATGCACTGTTTATCCACAACAATTTTAGTAGGTTGGACGTAATGTCCTTAACAGAACTCATAGCCTTTATGGTGGAGCGATTAAGCGGTTGTGGACGCTCTCGATGATTCTGCCTTTGCAAGTAAGAAAGTGAGGGCCGCTTTCTAGGGGTTTCTCGGTAAGACCCTGAGAGTACTTGCTAAGACCGATTCAGCGCAAGGCCCATTAATAAAGCGCTGCCTCTTGAAGAATTAGAACCCGGTACCTACGTGAATAGTTTCTTACTATCCTCACGGATATGAGTCTCTATTCAAACCACGGTTCAAGGCCCAGTCCACCGTTGGCGATACGTGGTACTATACCCAACCTTATTAAGTTTCGTGTCGATTTATTTTCAAGTCTAGTATTTTGCGAATTTTTAGTGGGGGATTGTTGTATAAAAATTGCAAAATGCTATTTTTGTGTTTAAATTTAAATTGTGTCTTTTCAGAAAAATTGTGTTGTTCCAAATAGTTGTGACTTTTAACAAAAGTTGTGTATTTTTGTAGTGTCTTTTCCGAAGAGGTGCTTCAAGCACCATTTCATTTCTATAAATACAAGTAGTCTGTTAGTGTCAAAATAAGTTTTCAGATTTGTGTCTCTCATTCAATCACTTGTCTCATGTCCGGGTTGGGTTCTGATTTAGGAGAAGACAAGAAGTGCAATCTTGCTTCTTCTCCACCGCGGTAGGCATTGTATCGGTGGGTAGCATTTCCGTTCAACCCATTTTGCACCGTATAGCGGGGGAAATTACTATCCTAAAGATAGGTCCTGGACCGCCTTAGCCTACACCGTCAATCTCTCTTGTCCTACGAAACCGATAAGTTCTTCTATCTCTTTTACTGTTCTTCTCTATTTTGTTTTGAGTTTTTCAATTCATCTTTTATGTACTAACATATTTCTGAAATTGTTTGCTTTTAGTGGATTTTCCTCAACAGTTTCTGTAAAGAAAGGATCTGAAAGTGTGGCCTTCTTGACACATACATTTTAAGATATGATCCAAGATCACAAGTGTTTGCCTGAGCCTGAAGATTGTGGTTTCACACTCTAAGTATCATATCGCATTTCCTATAAAAAGGTCAAAGTACATATTATCTCCGTAATTAATAGTTAGATATGCATGTTTTATGTTCGAATTCGGGCGGTTTTTTTCCACAAAGTAGTGGTTAATGTTCTCTCTCTCATGTTTGATTTCAATCGTATGCAAAGAAGGAATGGTCCAACCCCACCATGAACATTGATAAAACTTATGTTGATCAATTTTCTTACTCAAGTCATTTGATCTATGAGTTTCTCTGTTGGTCAAGTTTAATTCTATAATTGTATACTGTGACATGTCCATTGAAGATGAAAAACTAGGTATTCCTTATATATCATATGTGACTTTTAATTTTCCTCTAATTATGTAGCAGGGAATGATGCCCTATGAAATGTTCTAGATGTGTAGTTATGTACTCTGTATGAATCAGTCTAGAAACTTGTAGAATGATAGCAATTACAAGATATGGAAGACCAAGACCCAAGCCCATGCCTTCCATTCTCAAATGTTGGATGTGTTGGATCTAGATCGTAGGTAAGGATAAGAATTTCCTATATAAAGCTCAGTCATGTAGTAAAATTTGAAAAATTTAACTATCCATATAGGGTGAGTTTGGTATAACTTAATTGCAAATTAAGTTGTCTTATAAGTTTATGCCAAAAAAGTTCATGACAAAAAAGATGAAGAAAAAAGATATGCGTGTTTGGTGTAAAAGTTGTTAAGTTCAAAAGTTCAAGAAAAATTTAAAAACCCAACTTTTTCTTAAGTTCATTTTTACACTATGAACTTATAACTCTAAATCCAAAAGTTCAGCTTATAAGTTGCATACCAAACATTGTTTATAAGTTGTCTTCAACTTATAATCCATAACTGACTTATCAGCTACTTATAAGTCATACCAAACCCCCATAGTATTGACATCTTGTATTATCATTATTAATGTTTGTAATTGGATATAAGAGATTGCATAACATTGGTACTCTCTACCCGTCAATGTTGTTATTCAGTGGTGCTGCTTACGCGGCAACTTATCTTGGCTATGTTGTGGTTATCGAGCATATTTTCAAGGCTGATCTCTCTATTCAGTTGCTGGAACTTCCTGCCACACCTGGTTCAGACTATGAAAGACGAGCTCTAGATCAGTTTTGTTTAACTGAAGGCTGGGGTTGTGTCTATTTGATCAGAGTTCTCACTGAAAGACAAGCTAAGATTTATTTTGTCCATGAAGATTCCATTGAAATTGGGTTTCATCTTGATGGAGGAGACTGTGCTGTGATTGCTCGGGGCATCTCTTTCTGCACAGCTTTTGAGTTCTTGGGATTTCCTGATTTCCAGAAATCTGTGTTCTTCTTGTTTGACGAAAACAAAGGCGCTGCAGCAGATTTGTACTATCTGCCTGAAGCTGAAGAAGACGCACAGCAGGTTTGCACTTGTACCAGTTACAAATGAACCATATCCTCATGGTACGATAGTGTCTTTTACTGGAAGTGTGCTGGAGATGTTGTTTTCTCATACCTCTTGTCTATCATATCACTTTATTAGAACTTTATTAGCACTTTATTAGAACTTTACAATAGTTTTGTTGAGTTACCTGACTTCTATTATAAGTTTACCAATGCAACTTATTAACTTGTTATGAATCCTGAGATATCAGGTATTTGCAGATTATCACACGATTCCTTGAAGTGATGTATTTCTGAAATGAATCACAAAACGATGCCATTTTTTGGTGTTTTTTTCACCTTGTGATAGAACAACCTGGTGAATAGTCGTAAAAGTTAGTTTGGATTGAAAGGCTCAAGGGAAAATGGGAAATGATACTTTAAGTCTAGCCAAAGTTTGGGCTGTGGCGTGGTCGCTGCCGCTTTCCTAGTGGTAAGTAGTGGTAAACTGTACGGACTTGAATGATCGAGTGTCGAAGGTGTTGGTGTGGATGGAAGGATCATTTCTCTTGAGATGACTGTGACTTCCATTCTCTTGAGAAGAGGAAGATGATTATGATGATGATGTGTTTGTTATCGTATGCACTATGCAGGCAGTTACAGAGTATCAACTAGTAGTGGGGATTTGGTAGGGTAATTTCAAGCTTTAGGAAACGACACCTAGCTTCCCTAATACATAATTTTACAGTACTACATTTACATCCCCTCTTCTGCTTAATATAAACCTTGATAGTAGTGTGTGGAATGAAGGAGAAGAGCCTTTTATAGACCAAGGGCTTCCAACATTAACTACTCATGATAGGGTCGTAGCCGACCTCATAGTGGTAAAATTGGCTGGTCTACCTTGTCCACTTTTGGCAGGGCAACTTCTCTAATTGGCCATCTATTAGTAGCGCCCTATCATGATAGGGATGTGGAGGACATCTCGGAAAGTGACCAAGTCACGGGTTGAAACGGAATAACTCTTGGCAAGCCTCTATCTGTAGCCTCCATTATTCAAATCGCTAGGGACCCCGCAAGGTAAAGACAGTTTGTTAGCAATTGGTGCGCCCATGTGGGGTGCCCAATGTAATTATCGTAACCTTATGGGGTTAGTTGCACTAATGCACAAACTAGAGGGGTTAGTAGCTAAGGCTCAAACCCTAGGGGTTTATGTGCAAACCTAGGAGAAGTTTTGCCTATATAAGGAGGCAGCCTCCTACACATTATGGTGTGACTATAATGGCTATTCTAGAGAATAAAGTTACTCTGTCTAGATTCATACTAGTTGTAGAGAACCCTAGTCTCTCTCCAACTTCATCCAAGGAGGTGGAACGTGGTGTGGAAATCAGTGTTCGTCCTCGAGATTCACACTCGATTGGTGGGAGCAAGATCAAAGAGGAGGCGCGTGAAAGCAAACAACACAACGATCATCCGCTGCATTAAGGAGCTTAGGAAGACAAGGTAAACACATGAATATTCCGCTTTAATTCATGTTGTAGATCTGAATGTGTTAGATCCTTCCTGCCCTTCATTGGTATCAGAGCCATTAGTTTGTTTTTCGTGCCTCGATAAGCGTTCCCGAACCTGATTTAAAAATCGCGTTTCTGAAATTTCATAACCAGTAGACGAAACCTATATGGTTAGGTAGGGTTTTTCACGAGGATTCCAGATATATAAATTTTATATTTTTTGGATTTACGGTGAATTAGTTATGAATTTTCAAAGTTTCGGAACTGTATTAATCTGGACTGCTAGATCCAATAATAGAACACGTTTTTCAAAAACTTGTTAAAATTGGATTTTGACCACATAATCAGGATCGGGACGAAGAGACGATCACGGCAAAATTAATTTCGTCGCGAACGGAGCACGGGCCACCGATGCCCACGCGCCACCGACGCCGCCCCCACGCGCCGCCACGCGCCGCATGCGCCCAAGGGCTGGCGGCGGCTGCTGACGTGGCAGATGGCGTGGTGGTGCCACGTCAGCAAGTGGCTGACGTGGCAGCCACGTGTCAGCCGACGTGGCAACTGACGTGTCGATGACGTGGCGGGCTGACGTGGGAACTGACGTCAGCATAGGTGCTGACGTGGCATGCTGACGTGGCACATGGCCGACGTCGGCGAGTGGCGGAGGCGGACGCGCCCACGCGCGGCGGCGCGTGAGGGCGCGTGCGGCCTCCTCCCGCCGTCATTTTTCGTCCGGTTTTTTCCTAGGGACTCCAAATTAAATTTCCTATTTTGTGGATATTTTTTCATAATTTTTGGAGCGACGGAAAATTTTGGTAATTTCCAGATTAATTAATTAGTGTTTAGCACACTTCCCGAGGCAATTTGGCGACCTTAAACACACTGTTTTGAGCCCAAATTTTTTCTGCAGACTTAGGTCATTTTCCCTACGTTTTGGCATAGGTGGTGAGACCTTAAGTGGTAGGGAGCAATTTTCGATCTTTTTAGTTGATTAGATTATTGCTTATTAATTTCCAGTAATTATTTCTTAATTCCGGAAATTTCCAGAAAATTCCAGTATGTTTATTATATTGTTATACATACTGTTGTGGGTTGAATGGATGTGTTTGGTGCATGGATGTGGCATAGATGTTTTATATTTTGGTTTTGGTATTGGTTTTTGAATATGTAATCAAAATACGGCCTGCGTGTCGTGCCTCTCTATACTCTAGTGTCTTCTCTTCTCATCCACTCGCCTCTATGAGGTTACTTCTTATTAGAAATAAGATAGTTAGTAGAGATTGAAGATTGAAGCTTCAAGAGAGGTGGCCAAACCAAAAGCTATGGCGCAAGGTGCATGGAGCAATTAGACGGTCTAATGGAGCCTCAAGCTTGGAGTCCTCAAGTAGGCGAGATGGCATGAGATGGAGTTCAAGACTTGCTCAAGAAGTGCTCTCAATAGTGGGAGTGCACCTTAGGGGCCACATCCATTGCATAATTATTTATGCTTATGCTTGTTTTATGTTATAACTGCGTGTGATTGGATATATATGTTTAACCTCGCATGAAAGAACTAAAACAAAAGAGCTCACATGATGACATGATTAAAATTGATAGGGAATCACAAGTGATGAGATTTGATTCCTAGGATATACGCTAGGTTTTGGTGGAGTCCTTGTGAGGAACTATTAAGTTTTAATCGATGTCACATGTTATTTTGGAGCTAAGTAAATGCTAGTGATTAATTTCCACAATGTCTCTATCAATCGTGTCTAAATCAAAACTGTAAAGGCTAAATGGTGACAACAACGACATGATAAGCCGTCGTACTATGTAACCATCCGTTGGACATAGGTTGTCAGCCACCTACAAATATGGTCGAACCTGTGATGAATAAGTTGTCACAGCAAGCACATAGACATTATCTTTAGGCTCACCAATAGTGGGAGGCAACAGTCAAGATAATGTCATAGAGCATGCTATGAAAAGGTGGGGAAATGACCTCATCAGCATGTTCATGGCCATTTTTAAAATTGTAGGAAGCCAAAGAAGAATCTTGGATCCATCCTAGCCATTTGCGTACATAAATTGTGAGTAGTGACTCACAAAATCCTACCTTAACTATGAGTTATGGCTCATGTCATAATATTGAGCACTCGACTTTAAAGTCTGAGATTGATGCCATGTATGATAAGAGAGTTAAGGGTTGTCAGGTACAAGCTATCCGATTTGCATTTTTGTTGCAATCTCTGCCACGTTTCATGAAACGTTATATGACACACTTTGTAAGTGTCAAGATGTTCGGATAAGGCCAAACATCACCCTGTTCTAGGATCTAAGCAAAAAGGAGTTTGCTAAGAATACTAGTCCAGCATGCTTCGGATGTCTAAGCAATATATGATTGCTAAAGGTTGTTGGAGAATTATGATCATACTTAATGAAGTATGATAGGCAGATATAGTCCCTAGCCCGGTATTAGGACCAAGGCAACAGGTGGGGCAAGGATAAATGAATTTAAGGGAAATGTTGGTATAAGACCAATATTACCCAACACTGGCAAACGCAAAAGGGAGCTAAGGAGTCTTCCTAAGACTATGAGAAAAGGCCAGACCTGGCACTAACTTCTCATCTAAGGATCCATATGATTATCTTTGAGGGAGTAGCCACCAAAATTTGTTTTGGTCACAGTTTTAACTTTGGATATGGTTATATCATGGTGTTTGCGTTCTTAAGATTCTAGCATGAATGACGCCTCAGAATTCTTGGATGTCAACTTATGAGTATGACTTAAGATTCCGATATGTGGCGCGCTAGATTAAGACACACGATGATAGGAAAGGATGTTCAGGCTAGCTAGGGCAGGCCTGCTTGGATTTTGCCCAAGGTACCCTTACCTGTGTGTGATTCTTGCCGGACATGAAAGGCAAAACGCAAATCATCCAGTAGAGCATTAAGGACTACTGAGTCTTTATATCTTATTCATTCTGTTGTTGTGTTCCATTAAATTGTTAAAGCTAAGACATGGTGCTTACTGTTCCATCACATTCGTAGATTATTGTCCATGTCTCAACTATGTGTGCTTGGGCCACATAAGTCTGAGGCACAAGGGTGCTTCAGACAGGTCTCTACAAAAGGTAGAAAAACCGTCTGGATAAAAGGATATGTCCTTCGCCAGAATGAGACCGGAAGTATCTATCTTAGCAAGAGCTATGTGATGGAGAGAAGTAAGGCAGTTGGCTATTCCCACGCTCCAGCAAAAGGCTGTAGAGAATAAGAAGGAATAGGTTACTGTAAGAGATGGTCTGAAGTATGATAGAGCGTGCAAAGTACAAGTTCCCTATTCGGAGGAGACACTTTGCTAAACGAATATCAACAGACGCAACCATAAGTCCACCAAGTCTGTAGCCACTACACCCTACGAGCTGTGGACCAAAAGGCAACCTGAATGAGGTCACCTTAGGCCATGGGGATCGGCAACTTATGTACTAACTAAATTTCTAGCCAGGAAGAGGTTCGTTGAGAAATAAGTCTCTACGAAACAAAGGTTTCACTGGATGACACCCCATCCCTGAATGATCAACAGGAAATAGTTCCTACGGATCTTCAGGACAGTGGGAGTAACATGCCTAGTGAACAGCCCATCATAGATTATGACTATGTGGAGGAACCCTCTTTGCGTAGGAACGTTCTTTGGAGCGTACCCCGTCGATGATTTGACATCGAAAGGAAGACCATAAGGGTCATCACGCAAGACAGTGATGAACCTAGGGTGTTTGTCCCAGGATCTTTCATCACCTGACAAGAAGGAATTTGAAGTTAGACCCTAGAAAGAAGAAACATGTCTCCATGAAGTAACGTATCTTCTCATGCTATTCGGAGCATCCTAGGGGTTGCGTATTTGAAACGCAATAGCCGATAAGTAGTGTAACATAAATGGATTCACGAGATATATGATTTATCATAGGAGATGTCCATAATTAAGGGATATGTTCGTAGAGATGATGATCTCCACGAGCATGGAGGAACCGCTGGAAGATACCCTGTTCCTTAGTTGATTATGAGGAATTAGTTCCTCAAGGATCATTTGAACAGTGGGAGTGACTTTCCAAGCTGGGTGTCCATCCATAAGGGATGAGAGCAAATGATGATCCTCCTATGCAAATGAATTGCTCGTAAGGAGCATACACTATCGACTATTTGAGATCGATGGGATGATCCTAAGGATCACCTTGCATAAACGATAGGATAGAATCCTAGGCCTTATCGTTCCCTAATTATGAAGAATGAATAGTAAGCTTTACTGGATTAATTATAGTCTATAAGGGGCCAACCGAGTTTAAGGCTAGGTTGACTTTCCGACTGGATGGAGGACTATTGGAGATTAATGGATTTCCAAGGTCAATCAGAGACCCAGACGGAAGCGTGGAAAGGCATACAACTTGCGTAGAAGCGAAAAAGGCTACACTCATTCTGAGAGTAGACATCGACGAATTTGGGTCGATCCGACGAATTTGCGTTGGTTCAACGAGGTATCCTTCCCAAGGCTTTGGATGGTAAGGATTACGTTGATTCGCTTGGTAGCATCAATAGTTGTGGATCTATTCTCGATAGACGTGACGACTAAATTTCTCAATGGAGAAATCCTAGAGGTGACTAAGGTCAAATGCACAGAATGTGTGCAAGCTATTTAAGTCCATATGGGATCTTATGTAGTCCTCTGGACAGCAGTATTTCATCAGGGATCGTTTACTATATGTTTACGATAACAAATGGAAACCGCTGTGTATCACTCTTACTAGTAGAGAGTTAAAGATCACGTCACTTAATATCGATGACACTAGTGGAGCTTAAGGGATTGTTCGAGTCCCCTAAGGAGAAACCGTACTCCTGTAGCTCAGCGCAAGACTTTACGAGCCTAGGCATGTGCCCTAAAAGACACCATATAAGAATGACCAGATGACCAGAGTGCCTGATGCAGTATGAGTCTTATATGCACTATGGTGCATACTCAGACCTAGCGAACACTATGCAATCGGAAGAATTGGTTTTCAGGATATTCCAATTTAAGACACAAGATTGTAAACAGGATACTCAAAGTGATGGATCATGTGCTATGACTATCGAAGATGATGCTTCGACTAGTTAGCCACATATGCTAACTAGGGTGGGGACCTAGATGCACTTGGATCTCACTCAGGCTATTGTCCATGTTCGATGATAGACTCGCATGGAAGAAATGCAATATAAGTGTTGCATGATCGTATTAGACCGCTCCATTGACCATGGAAGCGAAGCACGATTGCCTGTTCTGCCATAGGGCAGAAATGTGTTTAACTAAGAAGGTTTCTTGTAAGCTTATGAGCTATCGACAAACCGATTACCATGAGTAGTACTAGCATATGGCTGTAACACCGCGGTGAAGACAAACACATAGTCGAGGGTACTATTTCACAAAAGGTGAAATAACTACCTAGAGAGTAATCCTGGAGTGGATCGACTATGGGCCAGGATGTTGTCTCATCCCATTCCTAAACCACTTAAGAATTGTCTTTGTGGATTACTTTAGAAAATTGGGACTTGGTAGTCGATAACTAGCAATATGATTGATGAGAACATGAGACATTGATTGACTGGATTTTAATTGGATTTGTTTTAAGCAGCATGTTGTTTTGATACATGTATGATATGTTACATTTCCTGTACTAGCATAGAGCATGTCACGCAGACACTAGGTCGGCTCACTCACACGAGCGACCGCCTTCGCAATATCCTGGATATGTCTGGGTGTGGCGGAAGATGAGACAGAATCCCGATAAGCGCTGAAAGCCTGCGATAGGATATGAGATGCCTTCTTCATATGAGCATATGGCCTATGATAAGAGCTTGATGTCTATCAGTAGAACTAGGAGCCTGTCAGACGGATTCAACTGTCGCATTGGAAATAAGTTCCAAGGTGAGGTTGGTTATGGCCAATCGAACATGGTTATTACCCCGAACCATGAACAAGTCTGTGTAGAGAAAGCCAGATGCGAGAACTGATAATTGTTCACAATAGTGTGACATGGCAGTACTCGGGCTGGTGGCCATAAAGGCTACCGGAGAGACATCTGCATAGTGGTCCTTTACAAGGATAAGACATGCGCTCTGATCAGAGTCTAAACACTATGGCGCATATTCCCCCTTGAATAACGCGCGCTTATGAGTGACCATGAGGTGATGAGTAGAACTAGTCCCTGGGATTCCTCATCGTGTGAGCCTCGTCGGTCATAGAAAGATGATTGACACTGTATACCCTTTGTAC
Source organism: Linanthus parryae (assembly GCA_023055425.1). Taxonomy (NCBI): domain Eukaryota; kingdom Viridiplantae; phylum Streptophyta; class Magnoliopsida; order Ericales; family Polemoniaceae; genus Linanthus; species Linanthus parryae. Next base: position 1,907,739 of record JALGPY010000030.1, read on the forward strand.
TTACGTCTGTGTCATGAGGAGACGGGTCGGTGGTGCTACTTTGGCGTGACACCTTACGGCTATGGATGATTCGGCCTTCCGGACACTGCTGGGAAAGCAGCTGAGCCGAATCTGAGTGACACATGTATGTAAGGAAAGATTCTCGTTGCATCGCTCTTTATTATCTTCATTGGGCCCACCTGCAAGATCTTATGGGATCATGTAGGATATGAAAATATAAAGGAGATGTGGACTCATTGGATCATGGCCTTCGGGACATGGCAGGTGCTCATGATCCACGAGATGACAATCGGAGGAATCTGGGGAATACGAGAGTTACGGAGAGCATTATTACTGATATATGTTTTAAGGGTGCCTTCCTGCGCTGGCTATACGAGTTTGGTATGTGGATCTCCCGAGAGGGTGCCTTCCCATGCTGGCTATACGAGTTTGGTGTACGGATCTCCCGAAATGCAGGTACTCTCACCGGTCACACGCCACGGCCACACAATACTCTTTTGTAGATGATAGAAAGTTGGAGATTGATGGAGACTAGATGAATTGTGCAACCCCACTGTGCGAGTGGGAGATGTTAGCAATTGGTGCGCCCATGTGGGGTGCCTAATGTAATTATCGTAACCTTATGGGGTTAGTTGCACTAATGCACAAACTAGAGGGGTTAGTAGCTAAGGCTCAAACCCTAGGGGTTTATGTGCAAACCTAGGAGAAGTTTTGCCTATATAAGGAGGCAGCCTCCTACACATTATGGTGTGACTATAATGGCTATTCTAGAGAATAAAGTTACTCTGTCTAGATTCATACTAGTTGTAGAGAACCCTAGTCTCTCTCCAACTTCATCCAAGGAGGTGGAACGTGGTGTGGAAATCAGTGTTCGTCCTCGAGATTCACACTCGATTGGTGGGAGCAAGATCAAAGAGGAGGCGCGTGAAAGCAAACAACACAACGATCATCCGCTGCATTAAGGAGCTTAGGAAGACAAGGTAAACACATGAATATTCCGCTTTAATTCATGTTGTAGATCTGAATGTGTTAGATCCTTCCTGCCCTTCACAGTTAGATACCAAGGGGGAACATTTCTCATGCTGAGGTTTGACAGAAATCGGCTATGAGGTAAAGACAATTCGTCTCATGCCGAGACTTGATACAAATGGGGACCTAAGAGACTTGAGCAGGGTATGCCGCGAAAGACAAACGACAGATACAATCTGTGTGGTTTGATGTACAGCACAAAGGCTCAAGGATCTATCATCTATGAGGTAACACAAAAAGTTCCCCATAAACAGAGAAGATAGGTTACAAAGACAGGACTTCATGAGAGTACTCAGCTTAAGCAAATGCCTTGTACAAATATGTAATGAAAAATTGGACTTCTTAAAACCATTGCGATGCAGGTTTATGGCTCAGAAATTGGCAAATGTTGCAGATTCTTTTGCACAAGTGGAGCATTGTTGATAAGAAAAGCAAAAGCAAAGTCATTTCCGAGCTACAACATTTGAACTTGTTGAATGACTCCTATCCATCTCCTGACAATCTGCATGGAATCAAAAGAATCCAATGACGGTTAAATGGTGCAATTTACAGAGAAGAAATAAAATGGAGACAATGTTCAAGTGCTATCTGGTTAAAGTAGGAAGATAAAAACACAGTTTGTTTTCACAGGAAAGGTTTAGAAAGGAGAAAAAGGAATCATGTTAGTGGTATTATGTCACCATCTCAAAGTTGGTGTACCAATAGGGCCCGTTGGGTACCAGATGAAAATCTCAATAAGCAGTTGAAAATAATTTAAAAAGAAAATTCAACTTTTCTGAGAATCACAACTTGTGGTATGATCTGCAGATTATCAGATTAAAATTTACATGCATAGTAAATGAAATTGTTGAAAATATGTCGATTTTACCAAACATGCACTTAACACCAACGATATTGCTGAGATCTTTTTAGATTATTTGAAAATGCTGTTTGGGTGATTTTGTGGACAGTTATTGATGGCTCTAGAAAAAAAACTAGATCGATGGATTAGTCAGTTGATGGGTATCACAGTTGTGCACAAAGATGGGAGCTTGGATTCCTAGCATTCAAGATGGTAATGGTTTGAGATTGTTTTCGACAGGGCATTTGTTCTTCTAAATGGGTATGATGAGGGGGAAAGAAAAGCATATAGTAGTCTTCTAAAAAAAGCATATAGTAGCTCCGCACCTAAATGAGTTGTTGACGATGATAGTAAGATGAGTGAGTAAAGGCATCTCCAATACTCCAACTTGGGGTGAGCGGTGACCGATTTGGGTGTGTTCTTCTCAAAAAAATTTCCCCGACTCAATAGGTAGCGGTTAGAGAATGTTCATGAGACTATAAGCGTATCAATAATAAATAAATTGAAGAATTTAGAAGACGAACAAGAGAGAGGACAGATGAGAGATTTAGAGCTTAATGAATTTCATTATATGAATAATCTAAGCGCTTACAAAGACAAATAATCTAACCCTAGACCTATACGGTTCGATTTGGGGCCCGGGAAAGAGCAATAAAAAACGCGGCTCGTTATTTAACTAATTAAATATTAAAATAATAATAATTATAATTAAATAAATAATAACTAATAAGTAATACTACCTCCGTTTCTTCTCTATAGTATCGGTTTGACTTTTTGACTCCTATCTGGGTCACTTTGACAAGATGATTTGGATAGCAAAACGATGCAATTTTGTAATAATTTTTTCACCGAGTTATAAAGCAACTTTTAATCTACAACACCATGAAAATTTATCAAAAAATTATATCATTTTGTCATTCAAATCACCAGGTCAAAGTGACCCAGTGAATAGTGGTAAAAGTCAAACTGGCGTGATAGAGAAGAAACAGAAGTAGTAGTGTGTAATTAGAATAATACAGTTGACCCGTATCAACTCCCCCACGATTGAAAAACGCCTTGTCCTCAAGGTGAACACGGAAAAAAAAAGTCTTCAATAAGTCACGAATTATGTTTTTCCTGGTCAAATGGCCGGATGACGACCTTGGGAACAGCACCTTGGAAGCCAAATTCGAGAAAATTGAGACCGGAAAAGAGTCTGTGGCTCAAAGGATCGTAGCTGGTGCTAAAAAATGAGCCAAAGTGGGTTGGTGGCTCACTTGGAAGCCAATGGTCTAAGGGTGGGTTTGGTATGACTTTTTGGACTTTTAAGTCGACTTTTAAGTTGTTGTGAAAAAAGTTCGTGACAAAGAAGTTGATGAAAAAAGATGTATGGATTTGGTGAAAAAATTATGCTGTAAAAAAGTTAGGATGGAACATTTTTGTTTGTTAGTAAAAATTATCATTTTATAAATTTTATATTTACGAATAAAATTATAGTATGTCTAATTAGATGTCATAGTATGTTGGTACAAAAAAAAGTAGAGGTAATTGGTCATTGTTATTGTTTAGGAAGAAAAAAGTCCAAAAAAAGTTCATGAAACCCAACTTTTTTCAGAACCCAGATTTACACTACAAGAAAAAAGCCAAAATCCAAAAGCTGGCACAGAAAAAGTTATACCAACCCTTTCAGAAAAGCTCAAAACAGATTAAAAGTCCAAAGTGAATTAAAGCTGGAAATAAGTCATACCAAACCCACCCTAAGTATGAGCCATGAGGAAGTCGGAGGCTAATTTGAGCCGAAAGGAAGCCGTCGGCTCAAAATGAGTCGGGTCGAAGGATTCGGCTGGATCGAGCCGAATTTGAGCCGGATACACCCACACGGCTAAATCGAGCCGATAACCTACGGGCGGTGGTCTCGACGGCGCACTACAAGTCTTGTCCCCGACTAATTGGTGGAGGCTGAGGCCGTTGGAGCCTTGGAGGTTGTGTATTGGTCATCGAACGTTTTGGCGGTGCCGGACGGAGGCTGGTCTGACGGGCATTGGCCGTAGGTGCGGCCTTGTTCACGGGCTGAATGGTCGGTGCAGAAGCTCTTGGTGGCGGACGTCCGTTGGTCTGGTTGTTAGGCTAGCGACAAACGGGGATGATGTTGCTACCGTGTGCTCTTGCGACAGTGGCGTCTGCTGCTTCTGGTCTTGATCCGGCGCCGACTGGGTTTGTTGCCACATGGCTGCTACTTTTATCGCGCTGGTTGTGGCGGCGGCTGCCGCAGTGTCGTTGCTTCCACGGAGCGTGTCTTGGCATTCAAGGAGGGAAGCCAAAATATCCACCAGTGTCGTTGCATCATAATGTAGACATTTATTTTAAGAAAGACAATGAAAGCATTAACATAGTTATGAAGCACATAATTTTAATGATCGTGGACGCGTTATTTAATCTTATATAATATATAAAAGTAGAAAAGTCACGAAATGAAACTCCACGTTGCCATTTGTCTTTTAACAATTGTTATAAATATGACATTTGTCATCTTACATGTCAATTTATACAAATCAACCAATAACAAATCGACATATACACACATATTGCTTTGTCATATGATTTTTAATGAAACTATTTATATTTGTAACTCATGAGCAATTATGATTCATTTTAATATTATAGTGATAGTTAATTTGTCATAAATGGTCATTCTTGATTTTTTTTTTATATAATTTTACTATCATTAAGAAAAGGTATCACAATTTCATGCCAATGATTTAATTTCTTAAAGATATTACTATAATTGTATATTATTTTATAGTAATAAGCTCTTATATATCATTGTGTCTTCTCATTACTACTACTACTACTAAAGACGTTACTCTTCCAACAAATTCTTCACCGTTTAATTTAATATTACATATGTAAATATATATAAATTTGCAATTATGATTAATTTAATATTTTACTGATAGTCAATTTGTAATAAATTCTCATTCTTGAATTTTTTGATATAACTATCAATAAGAAAAGTTATCTCAATTTCATGACAATGATATATTTTCTTAAAATATTACTATAATTATATATTATTATATAGTAATAAGCTCTTAAATAATCGCGTAAATATCATTGTATAATAATAAGCGTAACAAATAACATGGATCTATGAATTCGGATGTGTCTTCTCATTACTACTACTACTAAAGAGGTTACTCTTTCAACAAATTCTTCACTATTTATTATTATAAAATATTACATATGTAAATATATATATATATATATATTTAAAATTTATAATATATTATTTCATATTCACCTTTACTCATATGAGTCATAATCTCATATTCAAACTAAACATCCACAAGTTTGATAAAGAAAAAAATAAAGAAAAAAAAACATGTACAAACAATTATATAGATCTATATTTTTACAGACATATGCCACATCTAATTAACACTCCTTATTAATATAAATAAAAAATATATGTAAATAAAAGTACTAATTCCTTAAAAGATATGATACACTTCCTAAAAAAAGATATGATACACAAATAACTTAAGTTTTCATACAGATGCTAACATTCAAAAAGTTACATGACAAATTATACTAACTTAGTATTTCAGTTGCAGTATTAATGTTTACTGTGTGATATTGTACATTGTGTGTTACAAATAAGTGTATAATCTCTGTCCATATTACATTATCTAAGTATTATAAAATATAAAAAGGTAGAAGATGAATATTTTTGCACACCCCTTCAATATATTCTTATTATTAATTAGAATTAGTGACAAGAAATTCGAATTTATACTAAGTATATTTTGTAAATTTGGAATGACTTCGAAACTATCAGATTTATTAGTCATTATTTCTTATTGAATTTAACAAAATTATGATTTGTAACTCTTGAGTCATGAATTCTAATTTTGTCCTTTTATTATATACTCATATTTCTATAATATAGAATTTATAAAATAAACTCATTGTTGGTTCATTATATGACAAATCGGAGAACATCATTTAGAAACAACTACAAGCTAATGGAAGAAAGCAACCATTACATGTTATCTATATTTTGTTGGTTGTAGTAAATTTCTTATTTCTTCGAGGATATAATTTTTTTTGGATTGAACGTGATAGGGAAATAACATTAACTCCAACAATCACTCTCATCTTAACTTCATAGTTAGAATAAAATATTGTGTTCACAAAAATAAAACAATTGTGATCTCAACTATACACCTAAAGAAATATATTCAACTGTTTGCTTATTTTTTTCTCATTTATCAATATTAATAGAGAAACAAAATTCCCCTACATGGAGAAGTAGATTCCTAAAACGAACATCAACGATAGGATTATAAATTTAAGTACAAAGCGAAAAAATTAATATGTAGTGCAGTTGTAACCCGGCGCCAATGGCGCGGGGTTACGTCTAGTAAGTATTTAAATTTGAAGTGTTTTAGAATTGCAATGGTGCATAGTAGTTATGTTAAAAAAAATAACAAACAAAGAAAGGAGAAAAAAATAAGATACATTCAATATTCAAAGGTCATATAGTAAAATGTTCACAGAAAGTAATAAACTCCAAGTTGGTAAATGCTCTTGCCCCCAAGGCCCCGAGAGTGGTCAGGGGTTTAATGTGTTCAATTCCTAGAATTGCATTTTTGGGAATTACAAAAAGCCGGAGGTTTTCAATCCGCCGGTTCGCCGTAAACCGGCCAGTTCTTGACCGGTTCTATGCACGGGCGGTCCGAGTGTTGAATCGAACTGGAAGCCGGCTATTTTGCCGGTCCGAACCGATAGGACCGAAGAAACCGGACCGCACCAAAACACACCAAACTGCCGGTATTTATATTTATAAAACCAAATCGGGCCATTACCGAACCGGACCAAAACTATATCGTGCACTCCAATTTTAAAATTGTTAGTTGCTAATGTGTTTGAAATTATTAGTTCATGACCAATTCGAGTGTTGGTCACTAGCATATATTGTCAATTTATTTTCAATCTTTCAAGAGATTAGAAATCTTTATTTTAACATTCTAATTTAATATCTAAATTTTCGTAAATATTGTGTGTATATTGTAGATAGTGCATCTCAGACGCGTCAATTGTCATCCACGTGGCAACTGCTGATAAGTTTTGTTGGTACTCCACTATCACTATAAACTTATTATTATATACATACTTATCCATATGGGAGTTGTGACATTGCTCCCTCGCATATAAACCATACTGGAGCTAAGGGGTCTAAGTGGCTTGGAGGCTAGAGTAAGGCTCGTCGAACGCGAGCCATAGCCATGCTCGCATGCGACCCTTGTGACTTATCAGAGATATTTGCGGATCACACGCCTATATATGCGGTCAACCGTACACGTGCGAGGCAGTTATATTACCGCATGCGACGGTTATATAACTTCCTATAACTCATTGTCCTAAGACCAATATATATAGGAGTGTTGTCCTCTAACAGAGGTTCGGATCTTTTGGCTATCACCCTTCATATTGTCTCTCTCAGACCACTGACAAGACTTACCCTTACCCTTGCACACTTAGTCTCTTACTCTCTTTGTGTTGTGTTGGTTGTTCTTATCTTTTGCAAGTACACACTCATATCCTTATCCTAATCTCTCTAGCACACACATATAAACACTATGTGAAAATTTAATAATTTACAAACAAAAGTAGAATTTTAAGCATTTTATAGGCATTTTATTAATTAAATTGAGAATCGAGAAACCAAACACTTTGAAGTTTAGTTTTTCTTAGTTCAATGATGTAGCATGTTATTGTACTAAACACCGTAGGTATTAACCGGACCGAACCGGCTTATATCGGTGCGGTTTTATTTGTTTAGTTTTTTGAACCAGAGATATTTCGATTTATAATATGGAAAAACCGATCATTTCAATTTAGGTGTCATTTGTAGACAAAAACCGATCGAACCGGACCATGAACACCCCTAGTATTTTTCAATTGTTAATGATCATGTATATTCTAGTTTTTTTTTGGCTCCGAACAGTTCGGAGAACTCTGGGAGGCGACTTGGTTCGCATCTAGTTTGCTGCTTTTGCTTCGACAATCTTGTTCTCTTGTCCTCGTAGCTGTGATCACCAGCCACTCCTTCACACTTCCCTGTGGAATCTGAACGACGATATGGCTGCCTCAAGTGGGATTCTCAGAGACTTCGGAAAGTTGTCGTTGGCTGAAAAGAAGGTTATCAAGTTCGATCGGCAGTGTTGTCTCCAAGCCATCAATGGAAGGGGTCCTTGCTTGATCGGTGCTTTCTTGATGCCCATTCGCATCAATGTGTGGGCGACAAAAGTATTATTCAAACAAATTTGGCCCCAAGGAGAGGAGGTTAGTATACACGAACCAAGTTCGAATAAGTTTATTTTCCGATTCTCATCCGTGGAGTCGAAGGATCAAGTTCTCAACGGAGGTCCGTGGATTTTTTACAACAATGTTCTCCTTCTATAGCCATGGAATGCTTCGGTGAAAACTAAAAAGATTTATTTTCACAATATTGTGGTCAAAGTTCAGGTGCGCAATCTTCCGTTCTAACTATAACGGAGGACGATTTACGTACGGTCTTCAGTGACCTCGTGTTGTGGAAAATCCACTAAATAAGAACAATTTCAGAAAATGTGTTAGTAACCAAACTTGAATAGAAAAATTTAGAAAATACATAGAGAAGAACGGATAAAAAGAGATAGAAGACTTATCGATTTTGTAGGAGACGATAGATTAATTGTGTAGGCTAAGGCGGTCGAGGACCTATATTTAGGATAGTAATTTCCCCCACTATATGGTGCAAAATGGGATACACGGAAATTCTACCCACCGATACAATGCCTACCGCGGTGGAGAAGAAACAAGATTGCACTTCTTGTCTCCTCCTAAATTAGAACCCAACTCGGACATGTAAAGAGAGACACAAATCTGAAACTTGTTATGACAACAAAGATACACTTATATTTATAGGAACCAAATGGTGCTTGAAGCACCTCTTCGGAAAAAACACTACCAAAAGGACACAATTGTTGTAAAAGTTACAACTATATTGGAACAACACAACCTTTAAGAAAAGACACTATTTAAATTTAAACATAAAAATAAGATTTGGAATTTTTACACAACAATCCCCCACTAAAAATTCTCAAAATTTTAGACGCGAATACGAAAAAACACGAAGACGCAGAAAATAGAGATCGGGTGTAGTACCACGTATCGCCAACGGTGGACTGGGCCTTGAACCGTGGTTTGAATAGAAACTTATATCCGTGAGGATAGTAAGAAACTATTCACGTAGGTACCGGGTTCTAATTCTTCAAGAGGCAGCGCTTTATTAATGGGCCTTGCGCTGAATCGGTCTTAGGAAGTACTCTCAAGGTCTTACCGAGTAACCCCTAGAAAGCGGCCTCTCACTTCCTTACTTGCAAAGGCAGACTCATCTAGAGCGTCCACAACCGCTTTATCGCTCCACCATAAAGGCTATGAGTTCTGTTAAGGACATTACGTCCAACCTACTAAAATTGTTGTGGATAAACAACAGTGCATTAGTCAGATACGGGACTTTGAAGGAATAGCATTCATTTCTTAGTAAGAAGCTTTTACCCCCACTATTCCTTAAATAATGTAATGCACTGGGAATGTAGTCTCACACTAGCATCCGCGGGTAGTCTTTTAATTGAATTGCCCTTGAACCTCCATGCATGTGATTTTCGGTAATGACCGACATCATCATGATGAGGTAGGTTTCAATTTAGACACCTCTATTAACCGGTAATAGTCCCATATCTCCCATGACTTTATGTTCATCAACCTAGTAGCATTAGGTTGGTACTTCACTCATTATCTCAATTGTATGTCATGACAATTTGTCGTAAATGACCATCTCATTTTAAGGGAATTCCTCATTATTTTTTTTCAATAATGATTGCGCCACATTGCCTTTTTGCACGATAGTAGTTTGCTTGGAAAATGACTCATAAGTATCACCAAAGTAGGGTTTTCTTCCTTCAGCAATAAAATATTTGACCGTTGTCATAGTGCTTCACCAACCTTCTTACTTAGTTGTTGAATTTTTATAGGGAAGTTCTCCTGAAACTGCTTCTATTGCTCATCTCAAGTTTTCTTTTCAGGCCAATGCACATTCCCATCTTCTCTTCATATTTGAACATCATCACACAGGTTGGCAAAAGAAACCTGCTTCTCTCTTGTGAAGCGATGACTTGGCAAACCTTGTTAAAAGAATAATTAAACATGGCTTTACAAACCTTTGTTAGAAGAAGAATGAAGCATGAGAAAGGCTGACGACTTTATCGTTGGGTGGTATGGATGCTTTCTGGCAAATTAACAAACATGTCCTTTTGCAGATTTATAATCTCTCCTTTGGTAACAATGATGACAATAATATTCTTTCGAAAATTGGAAATCGTGGATGTACTCTTTGATCAATTATCTTTTCATCCCCTTCCCTCGAAGATTCTTCGCCCACGTTCATGTCTACGATCTCTTGCCGCAAAAGCACCAATTCCGAAATTCTAGAAAATACATTGAACTCTCGTGAAGAGAAAGGAGAAAAAAATAAGATACATTCAATATTCAAAGGTCATATAGTAAAATGTTCACAGAAAGTAATAAACTCCAAGTTGGTAAATGCTCTTGCCCCCAAGGCCCCGAGAGTGGTCAGGGGTTTAATGTGTTCAATTCCTAGAATTGCATTTTTGGGAATTACAAAAATCCGGAGGTTTTCAATCCGCCGGTTCGCCGTAAACCGGCCAGTTCTTGACCGGTTCTATGCACGGGCGGTCCGAGTGTTGAACCGAACTGGAAGCCGGCTATTTCGCCGGTCCGAACCGATAGGACCGAAGAAACCGGACCGCACCAAAACACACCAAACTGCCGGTATTTATATTTATAAAACCAAATCGGGCCATTACCAAACCGGACCAAAACTATATCGTGCACTCCAATTTTAAAATTGTTAGTTGCTAATGTGTTTGAAATTATTAGTTCATGACCAATTCGAGTGTTGGTCAGTAGCATATATTGTCAATTTATTTTCAATCTTTCAAGAGATTAGAAATCTTTATTTTAACATTCTAATTTGGTATCTAAATTTTCGTAAATATTGTGTGTATATTGTAGATAGTGCATCTCAGACACGTCAATTGTCATCCACGTGGCAACTGCTGATAAGTTTTGTTGGTACTCCACTATCACTATAAACTTATTATTATATACATACTTATCCATATGGGAGTTGTGACATGGCTCCCTCGCATATAAACCATACTGGAGCTAAGGGGTCTAAGTGGCTTGGAGGCTAGAGTAAGGCTCGTCGAACGCGAGCCATAGCCATGCTCGCATGCGACCCTTGTCACTTATTTGAGAGATTTGCGGATCACACGCCTATATATGCGGTCAACCGTACACGTGCGAGGCAGTTATATTACCGCATGCGACGGTTATATAACTTCCTATAACTCCTTTTCCTAAGACCAATATATATAGGAGTGTTGTCCTCTAACAGAGGTTCGGATCTTTTGGCTATCACCCTTCATATTGTCTCTCTCAGACCACTGACAAGACTTACCCTTACCCTTGCACACTTAGTCTCTTACTCTCTTTGTGTTGTGTTAGTTGTTCTTATCTTTTGCAAGTACACACTCATATCCTTATCCTAATCTCTCTAGCACACACATATAAACACTATGTGAAAATTTAATAATTTACAAACAAAAGTAGAATTTTAAGCATTTTATAGGCATTTTATTAATTAAATTGAGAATCGAGAAACCAAACACTTTGAAGTTTAGTTTTTCTTAGTTCAATGATGTAGCATGTTATTGTACTAAACACCGTAGGTATTAACCGGACCGAACCGGCTTATATCGGTGCGGTTTTATTTGTTTAGTTTTTTGAACCAGAGATGTTTCGATTTATGATATGGAAAAACCGATCATTTCAATTTAGGTGTCATTTGTAGACAAAAACCGATCGAACCGAACCATGAACACCCCTAGTATTTTTCAATTGTTAATGATCATGTATATTCTAGTTTTTTTTTTTTTTTTTTTTTTTTGCTCCGAACAGTTCGGAGAACTCTGGGAGGCGACTTGGTTCGCATCTAGTTTGCTGCTTTTGCTTCGACAATCTTGTTCTCTTGTCCTCGTAGTTGTGATCACCAGCCACTCCTTCACACTTCCCTGTGGAATCTGAACGACGATATGGCTGCCTCAAGTGGGATTCTCAGAGACTTCGGAAAGTTGTCGTTGGCTGAAAAGAAGGTTATCAAGTTCGATCGGCAGTGTTGTCTCCAAGCCATCAATGGAAGGGGTCCTTGCTTGATCGGTGCTTTCTTGATGCCCATTCGCATCAATGTGTGGGCGACAAAAGTATTATTCAAACAAATTTGGCCCCAAGGCGAGGAGGTTAGTATACACGAACCAAGTTCGAATAAGTTTATTTTCCGATTCTCATCCGTGGAGTCGAAGGATCAAGTTCTCAACGGAGGTCCGTGGATTTTTTACAACAATGTTTTCCTTCTATAGCCATGGAATGCTTCGGTGAAAACTAAAAAGATTTATTTTCACAATATTGTGGTCAAAGTTCAGGTGCGCAATCTTCCGTTCTAACTATAACGGAGGACGATTTACGTACGGTCTTCAGTGACCTCGTGTTGTGGAAAATCCACTAAATAAGAACAATTTCAGAAAATGTGTTAGTAACCAAACTTGAATAGAAAAATTTAGAAAATACATAGAGAAGAACGGATAAAAAGAGGTAGAAGACTTATCGATTTTGTAGGAGACGATAGATTAATTGTGTAGGCTAAGGCGGTCCAGGACCTATATTTAGGATAGTAATTTCCCCCACTATATGGTGCAAAATGGGATACACGGAAATTCTACCCACCGATACAATGCCTACCGCGGTGGAGAAGAAACAAGATTGCACTTCTTGTCTCCTCCTAAATTAGAACCCAACTCGGACATGTAAAGAGAGACACAAATCTGAAACTTGTTATGACAACAAAGATACACTTATATTTATAGGAACCAAATGGTGCTTGAAGCACCTCTTCGGAAAAAACACTACCAAAAGGACACAATTGTTGTAAAAGTTACAACTATATTGGAACAACACAACCTTTAAGAAAAGACACTATTTAAATTTAAACATAAAAATAAGATTTGGAATTTTTACACAACAATCCCCCACTAAAAATTCTCAAAATTTTAGACGCGAATACGAAAAAACACGCAGACGCAGAAAATAGAGATCGGGTGTAGTACCACGTATCGCCAACGGTGGACTGGGCCTTGAACCGTGGTTTGAATAGAAACTTATATCCGTGAGGATAGTAAGAAACTATTCACGTAGGTACCGGGTTCTAATTCTTCAAGAGGCAGCGCTTTATTAATGGGCCTTGCGCTGAATCGGTCTTAGGAAGTACTCTCAGGGTCTTACCGAGTAACCCCTAGAAAGCGGCCTCTCACTTCCTTACTTGCAAAGGCAGACTCATCTAGAGCGTCCACAACCGCTTTATCGCTCCACCATAAAGGCTATGAGTTCTGTTAAGGACATTACGTCCAACCTACTAAAATTGTTGTGGATAAACAACAGTGCATTAGTCAGATACGGGACTTTGAAGGAATAGCATTCATTTCTTAGTAAGAAGCTTTTACCCCCACTATTCCTTAAATAATGTAATGCACTGGGAATGTAGTCTCACACTAGCATTCCGCGGGTAGTCTTTTAATTGAATTGCCCTTGAACCTCCATGCATGTGATTTTCGGTAATGACCGACATCATCATGATGAGGTAGGTTTCAATTTAGACACCTCTATTAACCGGTAATAGTCCCATATCTCCCATGACTTTATGTTCATCAACCTAGTAGCATTAGGTTGGTACTTCACTCATTATCTCAATTGTATGTCATGACAATTTGTCGTAAACGACCATCTCATTTTAAGGGAATTCCTCATTATTTTTTTTCAATAATGATTGCGCCACATTGCCTTTTCGCACGATAGTAGTTTGCTTGGAAAATGACTCATAAGTATCACCAAAGTAGGGTTTTCTTCCTTCAGCAATAAAATATTTGACCGTTGTCATAGTGCTTCACCAACCTTCTTACTTAGTTGTTGAATTTTTATAGGGAAGTTCTCCTGAAACTGCTTCTATTGCTCATCTCAAGTTTTCTTTTCAGGCCAATGCACATTCCCATCTTCTCTTCATATTTGAACATCATCACACAGGTTGGCAAAAGAAACCTGCTTCTCTCTTGTGAAGCGATGACTTGGCAAACCTTGTTAAAAGAATAATTAAACATGGCTTTACAAACCTTTGTTAGAAGAAGAATGAAGCATGAGAAAGGCTGACGACTTTGTCGTTGGGTGGTATGGATGCTTTCTGGCAAATTAACAAACATGTTCTTTTGCAGATTTATAATCTCTCCTTTGGTAACAATGATGACAATAATATTCTTTCGAAAATTGGAAATCGTGGATGTACTCTTTGATCAATTATCTTTTCATCCCCTTCCCTCGAAGATTCTTCGCCCACGTTCATGTCTACGATCTCTTGCCGCAAAAGCACCAATTCCGAAATTCTAGAAAATACATTGAACTCTCGTGAAGAGAAAGGAGAAAAAAATAAGATACATTCAATATTCAAAGGTCATATAGTAAAATGTTCACAGAAAGTAATAAACTCCAAGTTGGTAAATGCTCTTGCCCCCAAGGCCCCGAGAGTGGTCAGGGGTTTAATGTGTTCAATTCCTAGAATTGCATTTTTGGGAATTACAAAAAGCCGGAGGTTTTCAATCCGCCGGTTCGCCGTAAACCGGCCAGTTCTTGACCGGTTCTATGCACGGGCGGTCCGAGTGTTGAACCGAACTGGAAGCCGGCTATTTCGCCGGTCCGAACCGATAGGACCGAAGAAACCGGACCGCACCAAAACACACCAAACTGCCGGTATTTATATTTATAAAACCAAATCGGGCCATTACCGAACCGGACCAAAACTATATCGTGCACTCCAATTTTAAAATTGTTAGTTGCTAATGTGTTTGAAATTATTAGTTCATGACCAATTCGAGTGTTGGTCAGTAGCATATATTGTCAATTTATTTTCAATCTTTCAAGAGATTAGAAATCTTTATTTTAACATTCTAATTTGGTATCTAAATTTTCGTAAATATTGTGTGTATATTGTAGATAGTGCATCTCAGACACGTCAATTGTCATCCACGTGGCAACTGCTGATAAGTTTTGTTGGTACTCCACTATCACTATAAACTTATTATTAAATACATACTTATCCATATGGGAGTTGTGACATGGCTCCCTCGCATATAAACCATACTGGAGCTAAGGGGTCTAAGTGGCTTGGAGGCTAGAGTAAGGCTCGTCGAACGCGAGCCATAGCCATGCTCGCATGCGACCCTTGTCACTTATCTGAGAGATTTGCGGATCACACGCCTATATATGCGGTCAACCGTACACGTGCGAGGCAGTTATATTACCGCATGCGACAGTTATATAACTTCCTATAACTCATTTTCCTAAGACCAATATATATAGGAGTGTTGTCCTCTAACAGAGGTTCGGATCTTTTGGCTATCACCCTTCATATTGTCTCTCTCAGACCACTGACAAGACTTACCCTTACCCTTGCACACTTAGTCTCTTACTCTCTTTGTGTTGTGTTGGTTGTTCTTATCTTTTGCAAGTACACACTCATATCCTTATCCTAATCTCTCTAGCACACACATATAAACACTATGTGAAAATTTAATAATTTACAAACAAAAGTAGAATTTTAAGCATTTTATAGGCATTTTATTAATTAAATTGAGAATCGAGAAACCAAACACTTTGAAGTTTAGTTTTTCTTAGTTCAATGATGTAGCATGTTATTGTACTAAACACCGTAGGTATTAACCGGACCGAACCGGCTTATATCGGTGCGGTTTTATTTGTTTAGTTTTTTGAACCAGAGATGTTTCGATTTATGATATGGAAAAACCGATCATTTCAATTTAGGTGTCATTTGTAGACAAAAACCGATCGAACCGGACCATGAACACCCCTAGTATTTTTCAATTGCTAATGATCATGTATATTCTAGTTTTTTTTTTTTTTTTTTTTTTTTTTTTTTTTTTTGTTTTTTTTTTTTTTTTTTTTTTTGCTCCGAACAGTTCGGAGAACTCTGGGAGGCGACTTGGTTCGCATCTAGTTTGCTGCTTTTGCTTCGACAATCTTGTTCTCTTGTCCTCGTAGTTGTGATCACCAGCCACTCCTTCACACTTCCCTGTGGAATCTGAACGACGATATGGCTGCCTCAAGTGGGATTCTCAGAGACTTCGGAAAGTTGTCGTTGGCTGAAAAGAAGGTTATCAAGTTCGATCGGCAGTGTTGTCTCCAAGCCATCAATGGAAGGGGTCCTTGCTTGATCGGTGCTTTCTTGATGCCCATTCGCATCAATGTGTGGGCGACAAAAGTATTATTCAAACAAATTTGGCCCAAAGGCGAGGAGGTTAGTATACACGAACCAAGTTCGAATAAGTTTATTTTCCGATTCTCATCCGTGGAGTCGAAGGATCAAGTTCTCAACGGAGGTCCGTGGATTTTTTACAACAATGTTCTCCTTCTATAGCCATGGAATGCTTCGGTGAAAACTAAAAAGATTTATTTTCACAATATTGTGGTCAAAGTTCAGGTGCGCAATCTTCCGTTCTAACTATAACGGAGGACGATTTACGTACGGTCTTCAGTGACCTCGTGTTGTGGAAAATCCACTAAATAAGAACAATTTCAGAAAATGTGTTAGTAACCAAACTTGAATAGAAAAATTTAGAAAATACATAGAGAAGAACGGATAAAAAGAGGTAGAAGACTTATCGATTTTGTAGGAGACGATAGATTAATTGTGTAGGCTAAGGCGGTCCAGGACCTATATTTAGGATAGTAATTTCCCCCACTATATGGTGCAAAATGGGATACACGGAAATTCTACCCACCGATACAATGCCTACCGCGGTGGAGAAGAAACAAGATTGCACTTCTTGTCTCCTCCTAAATTAGAACCCAACTCGGACATGTAAAGAGAGACACAAATCTGAAACTTGTTATGACAACAAAGATACACTTATATTTATAGGAACCAAATGGTGCTTGAAGCACCTCTTCGGAAAAAACACTACCAAAAGGACACAATTGTTGTAAAAGTTACAACTATATTGGAACAACACAACCTTTAAGAAAAGACACTATTTAAATTTAAACATAAAAATAAGATTTGGAATTTTTACACAACAATCCCCCACTAAAAATTCTCAAAATTTTAGACGCGAATACGAAAAAACACGCAGACGCAGAAAATAGAGATCGGGTGTAGTACCACGTATCGCCAACGGTGGACTGGGCCTTGAACCGTGGTTTGAATAGAAACTTATATCCGTGAGGATAGTAAGAAACTATTCACGTAGGTACCGGGTTCTAATTCTTCAAGAGGCAGCGCTTTATTAATGGGCCTTGCGCTGAATCGGTCTTAGGAAGTACTCTCAGGGTCTTACCGAGTAACCCCTAGAAAGCGGCCTCTCACTTCCTTACTTGCAAAGGCAGACTCATCTAGAGCGTCCACAACCGCTTTATCGCTCCACCATAAAGGCTATGAGTTCTGTTAAGGACATTACGTCCAACCTACTAAAATTGTTGTGGATAAACAACAGTGCATTAGTCAGATACGGGACTTTGAAGGAATAGCATTCATTTCTTAGTAAGAAGCTTTTACCCCCACTATTCCTTAAATAATGTAATGCACTGGGAATGTAGTCTCACACTAGCATTCCGCGGGTAGTCTTTTAATTGAATTGCCCTTGAACCTCCATGCATGTGATTTTCGGTAATGACCGACATCATCATGATGAGGTAGGTTTCAATTTAGACACCTCTATTAATCGGTAATAGTCCCATATCTCCCATGACTTTATGTTCATCAACCTAGTAGCATTAGGTTGGTACTTCACTCATTATCTCAATTGTATGTCATGACAATTTGTCGTAAATGACCATCTCATTTTAAGGGAATTCCTCATTATTTTTTTTCAATAATGATTGCGCCACATTGCCTTTTTGCACGATAGTAGTTTGCTTGGAAAATGACTCATAAGTATCACCAAAGTAGGGTTTTCTTCCTTCAGCAATAAAATATTTGACCGTTGTCATAGTGCTTCACCAACCTTCTTACTTAGTTGTTGAATTTTTGTAGGGAAGTTCTCCTGAAACTGCTTCTATTGCTCATCTCAAGTTTTCTTTTCAGGCCAATGCACATTCCCATCTTCTCTTCATATTTGAACATCATCACACAGGTTGGCAAAAGAAACCTGCTTCTCTCTTGTGAAGCGATGACTTGGCAAACCTTGTTAAAAGAATAATTAAACATGGCTTTACAAACCTTTGTTAGAAGAAGAATGAAGCATGAGAAAGGCTGACGACTTTATCGTTGGGTGGTATGGATGCTTTCTGGCAAATTAACAAACATGTCCTTTTGCAGATTTATAATCTCTCCTTTGGTAACAATGATGACAATAATATTCTTTCGAAAATTGGAAATCGTGGATGTACTCTTTGATCAATTATCTTTTCATCCCCTTCCCTCGAAGATTCTTCGCCCACGTTCATGTCTACGATCTCTTGCCGCAAAAGCACCAATTCCGAAATTCTAGAAAATACATTGAACTCTCGTGAAGAGAAAGGAGAAAAAAATAAGATACATTCAATATTCAAAGGTCATATAGTAAAATGTTCACAGAAAGTAATAAACTCCAAGTTGGTAAATGCTCTTGCCCCCAAGGCCCCGAGAGTGGTCAGGGGTTTAATGTGTTCAATTCCTAGAATTGCATTTTTGGGAATTACAAAAAGCCGGAGGTTTTCAATCCGCCGGTTCGCCGTAAACCGGCCAGTTCTTGACCGGTTCTATGCACGGGCGGTCCGAGTGTTGAACCGAACTGGAAGCCGGCTATTTCGCCGGTCCGAACCGATAGGACCGAAGAAACCGAACCGCACCAAAACACACCAAACTGCCGGTATTTATATTTATAAAACCAAATCGGGCCATTACCGAACCGGACCAAAACTATATCGTGCACTCCAATTTTAAAATTGTTAGTTGCTAATGTGTTTGAAATTATTAGTTCATGACCAATTCGAGTGTTGGTCACTAGCATATATTGTCAATTTATTTTCAATCTTTCAAGAGATTAGAAATCTTTATTTTAACATTCTAATTTGGTATCTAAATTTTCGTAAATATTGTGTGTATATTGTAGATAGTGCATCTCAGACACGTCAATTGTCATCCACGTGGCAACTGCTGATAAGTTTTGTTGGTACTCCACTATCACTATAAACTTATTATTAAATACATACTTATCCATATGGGAGTTGTGACATGGCTCCCTCGCATATAAACCATACTGGAGCTAAGGGGTCTAAGTGGCTTGGAGGCTAGAGTAAGGCTCGTCGAACGCGAGCCATAGCCATGCTCGCATGCGACCCTTGTCACTTATCTGAGAGATTTGCGGATCACACGCCTATATATGCGGTCAACCGTACACGTGCGAGGCAGTTATATTACCGCATGCGACGGTTATATAACTTCCTATAACTTCTTTTCCTAAGACCAATATATATAGGAGTGTTGTCCTCTAACAGAGGTTCGGATCTTTTGGCTATCACCCTTCATATTGTCTCTCTCAGACCACTGACAAGACTTACCCTTACCCTTGCACACTTAGTCTCTTACTCTCTTTGTGTTGTGTTGGTTGTTCTTATCTTTTGCAAGTACACACTCATATCCTTATCCTAATCTCTCTAGCACACACATATAAACACTATGTGAAAATTTAATAATTTACAAACAAAAGTAGAATTTTAAGCATTTTATAGGCATTTTATTAATTAAATTGAGAATCGAGAAACCAAACACTTTGAAGTTTAGTTTTCCTTAGTTCAATGATGTAGCATGTTATTGTACTAAACACCGTAGGTATTAACCGGACCGAACCGGCTTATATCGGTGCGGTTTTATTTGTTTAGTTTTTTGAACCAGAGATGTTTCGATTTATGATATGGAAAAACCGATCATTTCAATTTATGTGTCATTTGTAGACAAAAACCGATCGAACCGGACCATGAACACCCCTAGTATTTTTCAATTGTTAATGATCATGTATATTCTAGTTTTTTTTTTTTTTTTTGCTCCGAACAGTTCGGAGAACTCTGGGAGGCGACTTGGTTCGCATCTAGTTTGCTGCTTTTGCTTCGACAATCTTGTTCTCTTGTCCTCGTAGTTGTGATCACCAGCCACTCCTTCACACTTCCCTGTGGAATCTGAACGACGATATGGCTGCCTCAAGTGGGATTCTCAGAGACTTCGGAAAGTTGTCGTTGGCTGAAAAGAAGGTTATCAAGTTCGATCGGCAGTTTTGTCTCCAAGCCATCAATGGAAGGGGTCCTTGCTTGATCGGTGCTTTCTTGATGCCCATTCGCATTAATGTGTGGGCGACAAAAGTATTATTCAAACAAATTTGGCCCCAAGGCGAGGAGGTTAGTATACACGAACCAAGTTCGAATAAGTTTATTTTCCGATTCTCATCCGTGGAGTCGAAGGATCAAGTTCTCAACGGAGGTCCGTGGATTTTTTACAACAATGTTCTCCTTCTATAGCCATGGAATGCTTCGGTGAAAACTAAAAAGATTTATTTTCACAATATTGTGGTCAAAGTTCAGGTGCGCAATCTTCCGTTCTAACTATAACGGAGGACGATTTACTTTCGGTCTTCAGTGACCTCGTGTTGTGGAAAATCCACTAAATAAGAACAATTTCAGAAAATGTGTTAGTAACCAAACTTGAATAGAAAAATTTAGAAAATACATAGAGAAGAACGGATAAAAAGAGATAGAAGACTTATCGATTTTGTAGGAGACGATAGATTAATTGTGTAGGCTAAGGCGGTCCAGTACCTATCTTTAGGATAGTAATTTCCCCCACTATATGGTGCAAAATGGGATACACGGAAATTCTACCCACCGATACAATGCCTACCGCGGTGGAGAAGAAACAAGATTGCACTTCTTGTCTCCTCCTAAATTAGAACCCAACCCGGACATGTAAAGAGAGACACAAATCTGAAACTTGTTATGACAACAAAGATACACTTATATTTATAGGAACCAAATGGTGCTTGAAGCACCTCTTCGAAAAAGATACTACCAAAAGGACACAATTGTTGTAAAAGTTACAACTATATTGGAACAACACAACCTTTAAGAAAAGACACTATTTTAATTTAAACATAAAAATAAGATTTGGAATTTTTACACAACACCTCGGCCCCATCCTCCAGGTTGATTCATGAATCCTCTCCAGTTTAGAGGGGGATTATATGAGGCACACGTTCGTCTCCCCCTTAATAAGCCACTACATCGAGGTTTTAGTATAGAGGTTCTCGATGATATTCTCTGGATTGACTTCAAATACGAACGAATAGGCCGGGTTTGTCACTGGTGTGGCTAGTTTGGGCACTACAACGTTGATTGTGTTAACAAGACGAATGAGGAAAAGGAGCGCGAATCACCAGGCTTCAGGGATTGGTTGATCCACAAATCTCCCCCGAGGAAACAGAAGATATTCTCTGATATTTTTGGCAGCGACAACTCTAAGGGACCTGAGTATGTTGTCGACTCGACGGAGATTGACATGGAAGTTGAAGAAAACTCTAAAGGCAGTGGCTGGGGATTCAGTGCTGGAGAAGAATACAAGAATGATACTGAAATGGATACAAAAAAATGTTCGAACTCCGGGAATTAAAAGGTCACGACTTTCTTTAACCCCCTTGCCGTGGGTGAGGAAGCCTCAGAAACAAACCACCAGCAGTTTCAACCGGCCAATACTTCGCGTCTAACGGTGGAGAAGAAAGGCAAGGGAATTGCTACAGCTCTCTCTCAATTCACAGGTCTGAAACGCAAAAGTGACGAGGCAAACCTTTCTCCTAGTCCGACGGAGAAGCAACGAGAGAAAGTTTTGCCCTGGGAAGAGGATCCGCAGCTAGTAATAACCGTGGTCGGGGTCGTGGTATTGGTAGGGGCTCTGGTCGAGGTTTCCAACATGGTGGGAGGAACATGAGAAGAGGATCGTCCCCACAAGCTTCATCTGGGTCCCAAAATCCAAGCTGGACACTTCACACATGTTAATAAGCCGGTTCTAAACAAAGAGCTCGCAACCAGACATTCGATCAGTTTCAAAATTCATGCTAACTCTATTATCACCAATCCGGAGGGTGTTCAGGAAGCGTATGCAAAGGTTACCAGTGCAGGGATTCTGCTACAGGACGGGGGTGCCTTAAAAACTCCAACCTTTTCATTGGCTGAGGCTGCGGGACAACCTAGCCACTTGCAGTGAATATCATTAATTGGAACATACAGGGGATTGGCAACCCTCATAGCGTTACTTCTCTTTGCGATTTAGTGAGGAGAAGGCGGCCAAGCGTGGTGTTTCTGATGGAAAAAAATCGTATGCAAAAGAGATGAGACAGATCAAGCGAAGATTAGACTTTCAGAATGGCACTTTCAGATGTGACGACAGCTATGGGGGTAGGAGGGGAGGCCTAGCACTTCTCAGGGATGATTCGGTTAGATTTTTGTTAATTAATTGGTCTGATTCTCATATCCATGGTAGTATATGTTCTTCTAATACTCCCATGCAAGGTTTTTTATCCTGCTTTTATGGTTCTCCTGTGAGGGAGGAGCGTCAGTTCTCATGGCATTTGTTGGAGTGTCTTTGTCCTGGGGATCATCTGTGGTGTATTGTTGGTCATTTTAACGCTTTCCCGTCTATTATGGACAAGGAAGGGGGTTGTCCAATACCCTTCAGTCAGATAGAGGATTTCTTGAGCGTAGTCAAACGTCTTCATCTACGGGATATGGGTTTTTCCGGGTCCCGTTTCACGGGGCGTAGCAATCAGGAGGGTTCTGTGGCTATTAGAGAATGGCTATACAGATGTCTTGTCAACAACATATGGATGTATGCTAGTTAGTTGGAAAATGACTCGCAGTCAAAATTCAAGGTAGTTTCTTTTGTTCTTTTCTGTTTCTATTTGAAATGGCAATAGATCCGAATTTAAGTAAGTTCCAGGCTTCATTTTCTTTCTTTCTTTCTTCAAAATGGCAATAGATCTGAATACCCATTTTGTTGCTGGCATATCCAACGGAATTCTGTCACAAAACCTGGGAATGTTAAGGGATAGTTGCCTTCTGTCACCTCATCTTTTGTTATGAAATATTTCGGTAGTCCGCTCATGTTTCAAGTCTATTTGTACCTCCATCTTTGATTCACTGTTGCTCAGCTTGTGACATTGTCTCTAATTGTAGGTAAATGATTCGTGATCAGATCAATGATTCATGAGTACTTGACAGTTATGGTTTTCCTGCAACGGCGACTCGTCCTAGCAGATCAATGATTCATGATCAGGATTTGGATGTTCACTTTAACGGAAATCATGGTAAGGTTCCAACTTCAACTGAGATATATGTCTTTCAACTTCATTTCTTTGTCTCGTTTGGTTTCCGGTCCAAACACTTTCTCTCGAATTCTTCCGGTGAACTAGGAATCAGATAGTGATTTAGAAGGTGAAATAGTGAGATTAGTTCTTATTAGCTTTCGAATATGTTGCAAGCACAACATAAACGTGACATGGAAGCAAAGGGAACTAGAACTGATGTTCGTTCATGTTCTGAGATGCATAGGGTATCAAGTTGTCTCCCCTTTGGTTGAATATCTTTCTCACTTGTTCTTCTTTGAGTGATTCCAGGCTTTAAACGCTCTGTCATGCTACTTTAAAGACTTAGAATACCGTGTTCAAAGATTTAGAGTTGGTGATCAAAGTTTAAAAGAAAAAAAATTCAAGATGCTTGGACGTCAGAGATGAACTTAAATTCAAAGAAATGAGGCTACAGTTTCAGGACTCTATTATGCTGGAAGCACACTGTGTACTCTCAATGGATGTATTTTGAATGATATTGAATGATCAATAAGTATGGAATCGTAAGGTTTTCATGTCCTTGCCAATTCAGTAATATTTTGTTCTCAGTTGCCGATCCTACATCGTACGTCCATTATTCTACTTGCACAGAAGATAAGTGACTTTGGTTTACACTGCTCGGATGCGGCAGTGAGCGTGTTCTGACTCTTAATTTGACGTCCAATTCATGGAGTTAAATGTTTTTCTATCTTCTTTTTCCAAGGCAACTGGGATGGTGCTTCCGTCAGACTTTTAAAGCTGAATTTACTACTGTATGTTTCATCTGCAATCTCTTCAACAACCGTCACTTCATGTTCTCTTCGAGCACCAGTACAAAGTAATAAGTTGTTAACGGAACAACACTGGTACAACTTCTGATTTTGTTGATGATTAAAATATGCGGAAGAGGTGGTGGAAAATGGTAATGAAGGTAATTGCATTAAATACTGGCGGTTGCTGCAGTTTGTTTGCTTCACTGAGATGCTGCCTTCTTTCTTTATTTTAAAAGGTATATGATTTTGAGCTATGTACATCAAGTACTGCTTTTAAATTTCTGGAGGAGCTTTTGGTTCAATTCAAGTGAGTGTCTTTTCCTTACTTTCATTAAGTGGCCTGGAACTTGGTTAATTTTCTGCTTATGGGATAAGAGGCTCACATATTATTCTCTCTTACTACCTCTTTTTCTTCTCTTTCTGTCTACTTCACTTTCTGTCACTATCTGAGTCGCTTTGACCCAGTGATTTGATTCAAAAAATAATACAACAATTTTGTAATCTTTGCGTGGTCTCGTAGAGTTATCTTTCCTCTATAGTATTATAGAAAAATTGTGAAAAGATTATATCGTCTCACTATCTAAATTACCGAGTCAAAGTGACACAATTACGGGTTAAAAAGTCAAAGTAGGACAAACCAGAAGAAACATACCAAGTATAACAGTGCTGCAGAATTGCAACGGGTGGAGACTTCATTAACTTGGGATAAGTGTCGCTTCATCTGTAATCACAGTTCCGAACCAGAAATGGGAATATCATTTCTTCCTTGGAGTAAGTGCTCTATAGTTTATACTTAATATCTTAATGCTTATGCCTTGATGCACCATCATCTTCTATTCTTACACAATTTTAACGGAACATCGTAGTTGTAAGATATACTTAACTCGCAGGAGTGATGACTTCAAGATCTTCTGTCGTTCTATTCATTTCTGATCCAATTAATGTCTGGTACCAAATACTCGCGTTTTTGAACCATTTTATTTGATTTTTATTTTGTACAGTGACAGACACAACTGGGGTAAAATCAAGCTTCAATCGACGGGATACATTACCAAATACTCAGGAATGGTCATTGGGCTGCTATTGTGAAGAAAGAGTTCATGAATTGGGATTGTAATTCATTGAGGTGAACTAATTTCACATTAGTAGTTGGTTTAAAACTATTTGAGCAACAAATTTGCAGTATCCTTGCTCAAAATTAGTCCATTGGAGATGCTTCAATGTTTACACATCTCTTTAATTGTCATTTTTCATTGCCATAGCACTATATTACTATTCTATTCACTAATACACATTCTGTCCTTTTGTTGCAGTGCACGCTATAGATATATGTTTCCATCTGTTTTGCACGCGTACTTGTTGATTGTCAGAGAAGCCCACCTTGTTATTATGTATTTTGTCGTTGGTTATTTACCAGAGTTGTGTGGCAGAATTATGCCGCTGATTGTGTAATTAAATGTATAATATTGGTATGATAGAAAGATGTAACACTGCAAATGCCCGGAAAGAAGAAGACATTGTTTTCAGAAACATGAACATTCAAATAAAACACTATATGCTATACCTTTCTAAAAAAAACTCCATTTTTTGAGAAAGTATGTTCTGGAACGTGCGATTTACAACTCTGCTTTAGCAGTTTACTTCCTACTGATGCTCTGTTTGTCTGATTCTTGGTAATTGGCAAGTTTCCGTTGATCTTCTTTAATCTTTATGGCACCGATTGATTAGTTTTCGTTCATGCCAGATGGTGTTAGCATATTCGGAGGGCCATGTTATGGTATTTGAAGAGAAGCTTGAAAGGGCCAGGGATTGCTGTTGGTACGGCTAGATGGCCAAAGATTCTACAACAACAACTCACCGGTTCCTCTGGATGGGTTCATGATTCAGTTCAACAAGAACACATTTGAACTTGCTGTTGCTGGACCACTTCAAGTAGTTTACATCTATTTCTTTTGGATAAAGGCCTTCTCAATAGTTTCATGCTACATAATCTGAATTTGGTCAACATTATTCTAATTTTGAACAATGTGGAGCAAATTGCGAAAATTGCACGATCCATGTAGTCGAACCAGTTAAACTGGGAAACAATCTGATCAAACATGAAGCTAAGCTATGTAAGATACTCCATATGTTTTTTTTTTTTTTTTTTTTTTTTTTTTTTTTTTTAATTTTTTTCCTATTTGTTCATCCATAGGAGACACTAATTGGAAGTTGTACATACATGCTAGCTTGACGATTTTTTTAGTTTTGATTTCCTTATTCAGTTGCTAAGTTCTCACTTTACTTGATAAATAGAAGTTTCGGTCATAAGATGTTAGCTCATTGGTAGTGGTATTGTTGTTAAGGAATGGCTGCCCTGAAGCTTTTGGTTGTATACTGTTGTATGATGACTTCGGTTTCCTTCCTTTGGGACTTAGTTTCATTACCTTTTCGATATGCTTCCATGAAAACATTGTTAGCCATCAAATGCTGGTGTATAAGATAGAGTATTTGTCATAATTGTTCCATCTACCAGTTTAGTGTAATATTTGTAGTGTTTTCTTAAATTTAAGCTACAAAACTTGATTCTTAATTCATTAGAAGGTTAGTTCTTTCTCTAGGACGCTTAAGTGGTAAAGGCATATAAGTGTGATACTTATATTAAATGTCTGTCAAAAACTGTGATACTTTGATTTAATACTTCAGCTGTCCGAGAATGAATTTCTTTCTTATGATTTTTTTGGCTTTTGAATTCTTCTTTTCAGGAAGAGATTTTAACAAATCCAAGCAAGTTAGGGATAAGCAAATTGTGCGTATACTGGGAAAGCTGAGTTCAGTTTGGCAGATCCGATATGTAGTTTACTCGTGTAGGGGAAATGTGAGGTTGAGCGAAGTGTTCACATCGCCTATGGGTCCGGAGAGTGTCACAGTGTTGCATCCTCTTCCTCCACAGGAAGTTCCGCAATTGTGGGAACCCGATGGTGAACAAACTAAACAAGCTTACTCTGCTCTAGAAGCAAGTGATGAAGTTGGAGATACAATCACCATCTTTGCCGGTGGTGCAACAAATTACCGAAAGGGATAAAGAATTTGAAACTTTCATTCGTAGTCGATCCTAACTAATAGACCAAGAGTATTTTTTTTTTGCCAACATTACCTCAAGAGTGAAAATGGACTACAAAAGTTATGTTGCTTGTATTTCTTTACTGTTTCAGATTGGTTATTGTTTTACTAGGTATTAGTCTTGGGGTTTGTTCTACTTCCAGGTTTGATATTATGACTTGTGATATGCACAAGATGGCCATAATACCGGGTTCAAAGCTCGCGGAGTGCAACCTAGTAGTTAACTAAGGATGTACTAATAGACTTTCATCCAAATGAGGGGCAAAGTTGTCTAAAAAATGACTTCATATCACAGAAGTGTGTGTCGAGTGTCCTAACGTTTGTTTTTCAGTGACGAGGGTACTGAGTGGAATATATCAAAACACAGGGGTGTCGATGGTCTTTTGGCCTAAACATAAGGGTGAAGGGTGACTTCTACCCTTGTTATATATAAGCCTCCTGGGGCTCACTTGATGGCTTGCGAACTAGGGTTACCACGGAGAGTTGAAAGAGACTGTCTGTCTGTGCGACAGAGGAATTCGTCTTTGTGTAGTACTACCTCTGTTTTCAGCCTACTTCACTTTTTGTCACTATTCACTGGGTTACTTTCATCCGGTGATTTGATTAGTAAAACGATACAAAAATTTGGTAATCTTTGCATGGTATTATAGAGGAAAGTTTATTCTAAAATACCATGAAAAAATTGTTAAAAAATTACATCATTTTGGTACCCAAATCACCAAGTCAAAGTGACTCAGTTACGGGTTAAAAAGTCAAACGCAGACGAAACAGACGAAACGGAGGTAGTACAATACAATGATGGATCCGGAGCTCGGATGTGAGGAGGAGGAGAAGGAATCCGTTTGTGTCACAAGAGATAGGTTGGCGATGTGGGCGTATCTTAAGCTCCCCAGAAGCGTTGCAAAAGCCCACACCAGGTTCATCAACTCTTTCTACAGGGCAGATTTTGTCACCGCTCGACAGTACCTCCGACCACTCAAGGTATTCTTTCCGATTCACTGTTTTCTTGTTCAATTACCACTATAATTTGACTCTGACTGAACAAGATAAATTACAAAGACAATTCTGCCAAAGTTGCAGAGAGAATATAGTGTGTGCAATTCGGACGACCCGCCAGTTGGTCCGGAAAGCATGCATTGGATTGAATTTCACTCTGGTGGCTTTGTATATGCGAGCTACTCTACTTGAATTTGACTCAGCTCCCTTTCATGGCAACTTTCTTATTCTTTTCATTGCAAGTGAAACTCAATTGACAATTTGCACACAATTGGCTACTTCATAGTTTCTTTCGCTGGTGCTTTTTCATGTTGCCTTGGTGGCGCATTATCAGATAGGGGTGGTAGACTGGTAGTACCGTAGTAGCTTATATATGGTGCTTTATTGTCTGTCTCTCAGGACTTCCTAAAAGGCTTGAAAACCCTTCCTCCATCGTTTGAAGCGACACCCAATTGTCTTGGCCATCTGTCCTATGCAAGTAAGTTTTCTATACTTCATACATGTACGGTTGTGTGCTTTTTTACTTCTTGCAACGCAAAAGAAGATAGAGGAATAACGTCCTGGTCGTAGACATCTCTTTTATTTTATCTCCAAATTAGCAGCATTGAGAGAGTTTCTACGTTAGTCAAGAAACACACATAAACACAGTAATCCGACTGTGTATTGTAGATGGTGCCTTTATACTTAGTGCATTGCATTGTTTGTACCCCAATCCCGTCCAAACTATGTATTTTTCTTGCTTGTTATCTCTAATTTCAATACTTCTGTTTGTTTCTCGCTGTCTGCCATCATGTCAAGCTTTGTAGCAAAGTCTCTTACGTTAGAATATAGGATGAATAGAGCAAAGTGCCTGCTTTGATTGATGGTAACATCTCTGACTGTATGTGGTGATCTCCCAGGTATGATACTTCAGTGTGCAGTTCTTATGACTATCTCTGGTGATGAGGATCCAGGTGCATTTGATGAAGAATTTGATCAGCTGAAGCCGTACTATGCAATGTAAATCTCCTGCCCCCTCTTTGCTTCTGAGTTATCTTCAAATATTGAAACCTCCTGGCTTCTCTCTCTCTCTCTCTCTCTCTCTCTTGGGATTGAAAGTTTGAAACGCAATGTCCATGACCTCTCTTGTTTTCCCCATCTATGAAACAGTGATCTTATTCCACGGTTTACTTATGGGAGTCAAATCTTTGGTTACTACCTTATGAGGCTCCTAGAGAAAAACAGGATTGCTGAGTTTCATGCTGAGCTGAAATCACTTTCAGCTACTGATAGAGCAAATTGTTATATTCAAAGTGCAGTCAAGGTGGAGAAATTGTTGAGTCGCTGGCCGACATCAGATCGTAAGTTGCTGCGCGAGATATACAGGTATTTTGTGTGTGCTCTACTGATTTGTGTTTTGTTTCAAGTACTGTTTTTGTTGTTGTTGCAATAAGCATGAATACATGATGAGCAGTGCTAGACATACAGAAATTGTCCAGTTATTGGATGTAGCAGGAGCTCCAAAACATGTTAGCTAATCTAAATCACACCTTTGATTGGATGAGCAATGCTAGATGAACAAAAAAATTGTACAGAAAATAAAACAGAATCTGATGTGGCTGTTCAACATCATCACATGCCCACGCTTAAATTATAAAGATACGATACATACAGAACAATGAAAGAAACATAGGAACCCTAACCAGAAACTCATTCGGACCACCTCCACTGAACGAGAAGGAGGAACCCTTTCTTTAAATTCAATCCTTCTCAATAACACATATTTATACTTCGAGAGTTTTGTTTTCTTACATATGGGTTATGATGAAGAAAGAGTTCAACAGGTAGAATGAGAAATAGATTGACGACTATAGCTTTTTCGCTTAATCTTTAATTCCATTAACAGAGAATAGAGAGTTCGATTTGGAATTTCATATTCTCAGAGATGTGTTTTATGCATCTGTAATACCTTACAGATGTATTACGATGTGAGAGAGAGAGAGAGAGAGAGAGAGAGAGAGAGAGAGAGATTGGTGATGAAATGATAACACAGAGTCGATTTGCAGAGAATCAAGAGCCCAACTCAAAGTGTAATTTTGATTTCTTTTAACTTAATTAGGGATAATGATGACATGGACTTGCCACATAATTTTTTTCCCAATTTTATGTCCCCTTAGACTTTTCCTTTAAATTATTTTTTTATACAATATGTCTAAAAAAATTCTGTCCTTTTAGCATTTTTCATACATGATAAGTCGCTCTAGTGGCAATGTCTCCTCTTTTATGTAGTAGTTCATTTGATTGAACTTTTTTCCCCCCAATTTAGTCTGCATGGTTTTCTGTTACCTGCAACTATCTACCATTAGCATCTTGGTGTCAGAGCATCTCCAACAATAAATTACAAATTAGCTAAATTTTAACTAGTATGAACTCAAGTTAACATGATTTCTTATTGTTTGCTCCAATGGTGTTATGTATTTTACATAAGTTTGTGGGTATTGAATTATAAATAAAATATTTATTAAATTAAAGTAGGAGAGAGATAGACACAAAAAATTTAACTACCTACATTCTAGCTAGCTACTTTTATTGAGTGAGATACATAATATGTAAAATATTGAGTCGTTTAACTAGCCCATTGGAGCTCATTATTTCTTCTAGTTATGTAAATTATAACTAAACTAATTCTTTTACATAACCATTGGAGATGCGCTCTCAGTAGCTATAATTGATAGAGACAATCTTTAGTTTGGAGATGCGAAAAATTCTCTGCACATCTGTCGATTCATATGGTAGCGTGATTTATAATGGTTGGAGTCAGAAAAGAGAGAAATGCAAGAGATGTGTTGAAATGCAAGCTACGGGTGATACATGTGTGAGTATAATTTCTTGCCTGTTTGATTTGCATTTTCCCGGTTGGCTGCTTTTTTTTGTCTTTATAAGACTGCTTCTCGTTTTATATATTTGTTATATACCAACTGTGTGTTGTGAATTTGTGGCAAAGTATGTTATATACTAATTGCTTGATTTACCTTGGTACAGGAAACTAATATGTGGACATACCTTGAAGACATTTGGTCACACTTTTGTGCATTCCATCCAGCAGGTGTTGTTTTCTCTTCCCAGTGAAGTGCCTTTCCCCGTATGTAAAGAAGGTTAGCTTGTCACTTACTGGTAGTTTAGGCTGTTCTCAATTATTGATGTCGTCTAGAGATATGTTCCGAGTAGGGATGGCAGTTAGGGCCACAGTTCCGCCCTGAACCCGACCCGTTCGGTTTTGAACCAGGCTTGTACAATATCGGGTTCGGGTGACTTCACGGTGGGGCACACAAAGAACCCGGACGGTTTTAGTACCCCCGCAACACCCTAACTAGGACTGCAATTTGGCGGGTTGGACGGGTTGACACCCTGTCCTGGCTCAAGTTCTGTCAAGGCTGCCCAAGCCCAGTCCAACCCGGTTTAAGAGCATCGTCAGCCCGTTCAAGTCCAAGTTCTTATAAATCAATTCTGGTTCGGGCTGAATTCGGGCTAGTAAATCAAACCTAATACCTTTAATAAAACAAAAGAAAATAATAAATTGTTGGTGATAAAAAAATCAACTAGTTCAAGAACAAAAATATGATTAAACATTGCTAACAATCGAAAGGTTCATGTTAGATATGCTGCATAATTCACTCAAAATATAATATGTATAGGTAGTGTTAATG
The DNA here is from genome assembly GCA_023055425.1 of Linanthus parryae. Lineage (NCBI taxonomy): Eukaryota > Viridiplantae > Streptophyta > Magnoliopsida > Ericales > Polemoniaceae > Linanthus > Linanthus parryae. The sequence goes on from JALGPY010000030.1 coordinate 1,939,732, forward strand.
CAAATGGGCAATTCGTGTTTGCCGGTCGTTTAATATTTGTGCCCAAGACCAACCTTAATTGCAATTTGGGTTGATAATTTCTGTCCAAGCCCGTCCAAATCACTAAATTTATGTGCCCGGACCCTATTTAGTTCAGGCTGAGCTTAGGTTGGTCGGGTTCAACCCGTCCAAGTTGCACCCCCTAACCCTAACACAACTTGCAAGAAACCTCTCTTTGTTGTAATATTAATAGAGTGGAGTTCTTTGCGTGCAGAAGAAGGTGCCACCTGCGTTAGAGATATGTGACAGAAATGATAGACAAAGCTCCGGGGAGACAACCTTGGGAAGTTGGAGGCCACCACCATCGGAGAGGAAACCAGTCTTTTACACACTTAGTAAACAAGGGTTTTGGATTCCGGCATTGCCCGTGGAGAAACAACCCTGCAAGTAATCTACTTTGTTTGGGGTTTGATGTTGCTCGCACAGCACCGGGCTCATTCACTCGGTCAGGATGGGAAGAAAGAGCTGGGACGAAGTGGAATATATATAAGGTTTATAATATGGAATATATATAAGGTTTATAATATCTGCTAATTTGATATCGACTGTTGTAAAGGTAATACTACAATCCTCCCGTTTGTGAGGGATCATCTTAATTTATTGTTGCTGGATAGGGGGCATGTGAAATGATGTGAGGTCATCATCGTGAACATTGATCATTCGTTGATGCCAACGAGTCTCGTTATTTTAATTTTACCAAGGGTACTATCAAATATTTATGATAAAAGATGAGGTATTATTAGTGTTATTCTTCGAAATTATGGTGCTGTACGTGCCCCATCATGCTTGAGGTGTTTACTATAATTTAATTACAATCTAGTTATTCATCTGGTTTTGATGGCAACTCCTCATTTCAAGCTCCTTATTTCTCTGAATCAGATCCATCCCCAAAAAGGGAGTCGAAACTGTATCACAACCTTTAGAAGTCCCAGATTATTTGCCAGATGGACTTACGTTAATTGCAACCAGCTTCTTCAAAAATACCGTACTGATCTTTTGAAGTAAATTGTCATGGACTTTATGACGAGAAAAGTCCCTTTTGCATCTCTAATGGCAAATCCAATATCCGACTTCCTTTCGCATCTGGGAGCGGGCATCATTGCAGTTCACTTTTATTATCCCCGCTGGCGGCTGGACCCAACAATCGGTTTTGAGAATTTTGTTAATTACTTCAAATAAATAATATGTATTGATATATGAACTTTTTTTTAGGAAAAGAGATTTCATTTATAATGGATACTCCGTTAGTCATGCCTAATATATCAAAGTTTAATACATTCTCAGCCCAGGAGGAAATAATTAAGTAGTATGACATCATCTTCTACAATTCTCTGATAACTCATTACCACTTCATGCAACAAAGGAAATCGCTTAGCTTCCCAGAGAGTTACCAGTCCGTTTCTTCTCTTTAGCCCCCTTTGGGTGGGCACAAAATTAAGAAATTTGTGTGGTTTACTATTTTGCCCCTATCATTTTCTTATATTCCTCTCCTATCCTTCTTCTCTCTCTACCTCTAAACTCTGCATATGTGAAGAACACAACCCACATCACCAACACAGCCACAAGCCCTCTACCACCACTGCACCACCCTTCAACCACCACTACCAAAAACCAAAAATATAAATCGAAAGAATAAAGTCACAAATTCATTCTAAACATTACAAATCAAATAAAAAAATCAAAGAGATAAGAGTAAAGATCTTGAGTCAACTTTGTCCTACCATCTTCCATAACTAACAATTACAGATCAAAAAATTAAGATCTTCAATAGATGACAATAACAGATCCTTCCACTAGCAGAGCCTCCTCCCCACCACAGCCAAGATCTGCAAAAAAAAAAAAAAAAGCGGATCTTGAATAGGAAGTGACAGATCTAGAGTTTAGAGGACAAAAAAATGAAGAAGAAGAAGAAGAAGAAGAGAACCTGGCCGCTGCCTCCATGGCCGCCTCTACTGTAGCGCCTCATATCCGTCGCCACGCCGCTGATCTGCAGCGGCAGAGACGAACCGCTGCGTCACCACCGCTGCAGCGCCACCGTCGTCTCCCACGATCTTTGCCGTCGCTCCACCGCCCTAGTCAATCTTTACCACCGTCGCCGTCGATCTCCCCCATCCAGGACCAGAACCTCTCTGTTTCTCTCGGCCTCACTTCTCTCTGACTTCTCTCTCTATGTTTTGGTAGGTGAGAAAGAGAGACCTCTGTAGTCTCTTTTCTTTTGGTAACTGATCAGTTTAATGAGAATAGGTGGGGAGAGGAGTGAGAGGAGTGTGGAGAGGAATGGGGAAATGATGTGGGGTATTTTTATGAGGGTAAATTAGTAAATGACCCTTATTAAACTTGTCAAAAAGAGAAAGGGGAAACAAGAGAAGAAACGTCCCAAAATGGAAAGGGGGCTAAAGAGAAGAAACGGAGTGATAATAATCTTTCGGGAAGCCTCCAGTGTTCTTTCATTTCTGCCAGTGCGATGATTGATTTTTCATTCTTCCATTGGCTTCGTCACGCAGAAGTGTGACCTCTGCCAAGCTATCAGATTCAATTTCCAGGTGGTTGTAGTGTAGCTCATTTGCGAGGCGGAGACCTTCCTCCAAAGCTATCAGCTCCGCAACAAAAGGAGAACGAAGTCGCGGAAGACGACGAGGCCGACCCGCCCGGAAAACTCCCCAGTTGCTATTCCGTTTACCCATGATGCGTCCGTATTCAATTTGATTTTTCCGGGCTGTGGATTTGACCACCCAGTAGCCGTGGCAGTCCGTGTTACGTCGTCCCCCAAGAAACCCTTTAATCTTGCATCCTTGAACCACCAGATGTAGTCCTTGCAACGATCCAAGACCTCCCTTCGACCTTCTTCGTATCCCCTTGAAAACAACCTCGTTCCTGTACCTCCAAATGACCCATATAGTAGTGACAAACTTCTCACATCCCCGGCTTATTTTTGTAGAAAATTAGGATCCATGGAGCCTAGTATGCAGAAGGCCACGTCCCACTCACCCTTCTGGATGTACCAGTCAGTGGGACCACTAACCCCATGAGTTTTACACAGTGAACTACGAGATGGTCTTGGCCTGGTTGCTTGGAGAGAGAGAGGCTAGAGGAAGGTTCGTGCTGGCTGCAGGAGGGCCCGGACGACATCAAGTAGTTGAGGACTGTTCAAGCAATCTGCTACAAAACTCTCTACATTTGCTCAATTCCATTACTGCCACTAGAGATGAGTGCGGATCGATTTTCCCGAAACTTTCTACCAGGCCCAAAAGGTTGGTGTTGGAGAATATTCAACCCAAATCTATTATCAGCTCGTATCGATTCGTAGCTGTTAAACAGATTTGGGATGTTTGACATTTTATTTTAGAATGTATTAATTTGGTATATGTTTTGTAACATACGCATATATAATATTTGGAGTTGTAAAAATAAGACTGTTTTTTTTTTTTGTTTTTTTTTTTTTTTTTTTTTTTTTGAGAAAAAGGGCTATTTCATTAAACAGAATGGGTTGTGGTTACAATGTCTAGATCAGCAAGGTTCTGGACCGAAATTATGCCTTCCTCAACCCACACCTCATAATCATCTAGGGTAAATGAAATTTCCCTGATTTATGGAAAAAGACCTTTTGCACCTCTAATAGTATTTTTGTGACCATTTTACCCTTGTAAGGATGGAATGACCTAAATACCATCACCTCCTTAAAGACCACTTTGCCCTTTATTCTAAAAATTAAATAGATACTAATTAAATACATTAATGACATCACCTATTAGCAAGATTACATCACACCTGGTATTGTGAAATGACCATTATACCCCTGATACTGTTCACATGGACAGTTATCACCCATGGTACTATTCCATGGACAATTACCACCCCTGGTATTGTTCACATGGACAATATAATGAAGTTCAAATACTATCCATTCATATTCAATGCACCAAGTCTTTGAGAAATCAAATTCAATGATACTAGTAGATACATGATGTTAAAATTTGTAGTGGAACGCATTAATTGCATGTCTCAAAAAAATTGTAGTTTAAAGAACGTACAATTTTTACGGGACGTAGAGAGTAATTATCTTTTACAAATTGATAAATGCTTACCAAGCCACCCCATTGGTTCAACCAAAAGTACTTGTCGACCCGATAGGATTCAACGTTTGTGTAATACCACCACCTTGCGACGCTGGTTAATGTAACGGAAGATTTCCAAACTCACAGGGATGTTCTCCGCTAAGCACAAAAGTGCCCAGCAATGAGTCTAACCATAGTCGTTCTGTTACTAGACAAACTTACAGAAACTGACAACATAAAGGTTAAAGCATAAACTTAATATTATACTTAAATAAATATTAATTATGTGACACAGTTAGCTGTCTTTTCCTCCTTCTTCTTCATTTCCTTCATCTTCTTCTTCTCTCTCTGTCCAACCGGAGAGGCACATGCATTAGGTTGCCGGCGTAGACCTCCTCCTCTCTCTCTTGAATCGGCCGACGAAGACCTCCGGTCACCGACGCAGGCAAACGACAAGCCAATTGGGTCGCCGGTTCTGGTGCCTTGGTGGTGGCGTACGGAATAATCCATAAAGGTCATGAATCGACATATGGCTTTTAACTGTGGCGATGGCAATTTGGGGGCTTCGGGAAATAGATGCTTGGTGAACCGAGCTCCCAGTCGGCGGCGGTGCATCTAATCTCTCAGATCTGGTTGGTGTGTCTCTCTCTCTCCAGAAAACACCACAATATCGCATTTTTTTGCCACATTTTCACAAACCCACAAAGGAAAGCAATCAGTAATTAGATAATAATTAATATATGCACAAACATGTACATCTCGAGAGTCGAGAGAGAAAGAGATGAGAAACATTCAAAATAGAGTACATGGTCAAGAAGAGCTTTTGAATCAATACCCATGTCAGAAGCTTATGGGTTAGCTAAGAAATCGAAGAGGGGGTGAACAGAGAAAGAAAGAATTGCAGCAGACGGAGGTGATTTGCAGCAGATTTTCTGGGTTTGCTTTTGGGTATAGGCTATGTTAGAGCTTCTGGGTTTGATTTGGAGTTTGATATGGGTTTGTGGAGGTTGTAATGTTCGTGGTTGTGCTTGTGCTTATATTGATGTTTGGTGTTCTTCATTTAATTTCTTCAAGTTACTCGGTTTCATTGATTGTTACTGTTGTGTTCGTGTTCTTGACCATGAACACCGAGAACACTAAAAAAACATAACACTATACGGGTAAATCAATTGTTTTGCCGGGTTTTCAATAATTTGGTTCATCCTCCAAGATATTCTTCATTTGTTATTGGTGGTGTTGATGTTTTGGATTCAAAATGAAAGATGGTTTGGGTGGTGTTGATATTTTTTTGTAAATGTTCTCGGTGTTTTTGATGACAAAAAAATCAAAAAAATACACAGGGGTAATATGGTCCGAAAAAATACAATCACCCACTTTTTAACGGAACCTAACAGAAGGGTACTAAGTGTCCACACAATATTTCGTTAATTGAGTGCAGACCGTCTTTTTCTAAAACACAAGGTAGCGGGGAGAAATTTATCCTAAACTCAAGAATGGTCAGTGTCTTTTACCCTATTTTTTTAAAGGGTATTTTACGAGTAAATATTCAGTACCACCGTGGTTCCCTTATCTGGTACCACGTATGGTTTTAATTGGTTGAGAAATCCACCTAGATTAGTGTCTAATCAAAATAATTAATGGGTAAAAAAACTGTTAAAAAGTAAACACAACCACGTTAGTTTAAAAAAAAAGGATAACTACAATCAATTTCTATCATTACCCAAATCAACTAACAACTCATTTTGGTTTGAAAAAAAACCCTAACAGGTTATTGTGAAAATGAATCACGTCCCAAAAAAATGAATGGAGTTCAACTAAAAAAGATAAACACAAGCTATTATAAATATTATCCTTCTTGAAAGATATAATTTTTTCCAGGAATTGGACCGTACATAGGAATTGTCTGACCTATATCGTTTTCACTTCTGTGAACACTCTTAAGTTTTTTTTTCCTTTTTGTTTTTTTTTTCATCTTTTTTTATTTCTTAAAACAAAAGAAAATTATACTTTCTTCAAAAACAAGTTAAATCTCTAATATGTTCTTTTATTTTTTATTTTTTGTCAGAAAAGAGAACTTCATTAGATAATAAGTTAGTACAAGAAGACCAACATAGAGGCCAAAAAAGCCATAATGCAAGCTAGCAAAACAGCCAATAACATCCACAAGCTAACTAAAAACATCAACAATCTAGAAAAGAGCCATAGTACTTGGATACAAAAAGCCAAACTAAACAAGACAAACAAGAATATTACTCCATAATATAGGGGATGAGAGCAGCAGAGGGGAACTCCACCAATGGCAAGGAGGATTCAGTTGAGACAGTGAGAGCAGAGAGATCATTTCCAGCTTAATCAGGACCTGAAGCCTCTAAAGAAACCAAACCAGCAGGCACTGAAGGTGACATCCCAGGCATGAAAAGTGATGCATCAGAGCCTTGCAGGGGTGGAAAGGAGGCAATATGATCCACTTCAAGGACTTCTTGAACACTAGAGCAAACTGTAAATTGATCACTTACCTTAACCCAAGCAGGAGCACCATCAATTGCAGCAACCTTAACCAAAGCTGTTAAATCTGGGTAGGCATCAAATAGGTTTTTTATTAGCAGTAGTACAAATATCAATAAGACCATGAAGAGCCTGAGCAGAATAATTTTTTTGATCCACATTGTTGCTAGCTCGACGAAAGATCATCTCATTTCTGGAGGTCCAAAGAACCCAAAGAATAGCAGGTAACCAACTCCAATGTGGATCTGTATGAAGGATTTTTTTATTTCTTAACCAACTTTTAATCCAGTAAAAGATATTTAAAGAAGAGGAAGTAGGAATTAGGAAAGCAGCCTTTTGCCAAAGTCCTTGAGCCCTAGGACAGAGATGCAATAGATGAGTAGTTGTTTCATTACTAATAGTACATAAAGGACAAGTAGGAATTATAGAGTTAATCCTAGAATGAAGGTTTTGAAGTGTGGGAAGAGAGTTGGTGTAGATACTGCTTTCCAGACAGGAGGATCATCGTCACGTGGCTGCCATCCAGCACACCTAGTTGTGCTTCATCCACACCGGATCACCACCCGTGCCGATCCACGTAGGGGCTACGAGACAGCCCCCGCGCACCAGAACACGAGACTTGTAGGGACTTAGTGGTTTGGAGGCTAGAGTAAGGTCCGTCGCGCGCATGCGACAAACAAGCTTGCGCGCGACCTCTGGTAACTGACTGAGAGATCCTAGGCTTACGTGTCCCATTAATGCGGCTGATCTCATAACGGTCTCCGATACTTGCGGACAGATACGTAACGGTTCCTATATACACGATCGAACGTGTCGTTGGGGGCTCTATCATTAAGCCGCCATTTATGGTGCACTAAACCCCCCAACGGTCACTTCCCCACTACATATAGGATCGTTATGCTCTCTGTTGCGACACGATAAGACAACAAGACACACATAGCCTACTGTCTCTCTCTCACACACAGTTATCAGTTTTTACTCTCTCCCTACACACACCTACAACTCTTTGTTCTTCTTCTCTACTTGAGGTGTACACTTAGGTATCTCTCAAGGATTCCTTTGTACACATTTTGGTGAACCCGACGTGAATCTGACACGCAACCTTCTGAGACGAAGGTTGGTTAATCAGATGAAAGAAAAAGGGGGAGAAGGAAGTATAAGAAATTGAAGAAGTTGGTTGACAATCTCAGAGAATAAAAGTTCAAATCAAGAACATAATACCTTGTTCACGCCTGAGTGCTTGAACACACCAGGAAAAATTCTCGAGGATTTGATCGCAAACTTCGTCAAAGGACTCTTCTTCCTGTTGTGAGAACTCTCTCTGATGCATACGAACTCAAAAGTGCAAACAGTGGAAAAGTTGCAAACGAAGGAGTAATAGGGTTTAAATAAACCCTTGGAGGGTCACGTCTGTTGACGATTGATAAGCCAAGCAACTCTTCGAATACTGAGAAGATATGACTTTTGATCTATCCCCATCTCGAAAATAGGCAAGTCTGGATGGTGATTGATTAACTCAACAAAGGCCACGCTTCCTCAAAGGCTAGACGGTGTTCCCCAAGCCCTAGGCAATCATAGTTGAGACTGGGGGCTACGGGGACTCCAATTCAAATTCAAAAGGATCCGCGTGAGCTTCACACACGGTGGATTTTGCGCGACTGCACAACAGAAGAGCGCGTGACGATCGCGCAAAAGGGGGCTATTGTAGATACTGCTTTCCAGACAGGAGGATCATTGCCACGTGGCAGCCATCTAGCACACCTAGCCGTGCTTCATCCACACTGGATCACCACCCGTGCTGATCCACGTGGGGGCTACGAGACAGAGCCCCCGCGCACCATAACACGGGACTTGTAGGGACTTAGTGGTTTGGAGGCTAGAGTAAGGTCCGTCGCGCGCATGCGACAACCAAGCTTGCGCGCGACCTCTGGTAACTGACTGAGAGATTCTAGGCTTACGTGTCCCATTAATGCGACTGATCTCATAACGGTCTTTGATACTTGCAGACATATACGTAACGGTTCCTATATACACGGTCGAACATGCCGTTGGGGGCTCTATCATTAAGCCGCCATTTATGGTGCACTAAACCCCCAACGGTCACTTCCCCACTATATATAGGATCGTTATGCTCTCCGTTGCGACACGATAAGACAACAAAACACACATAGCCTACTGTCTCTCTCTCAGACACAGTTATCAGTGCTTACTCTCTCCCTACACACACCTACAACTCTTTGTGTTCTTCTTGTCTACTTGAGGTGTACACTTAGGTATCTCTCAAGGGTTCCTTTGTACACAGTTGGTTAGAATGCTCCAAAGAAGACCAATGATCTTATGAGGCAAACTAGATTTCCATAAATTTGACCACTTAAAATTATAACTAAGAGTCTTAAAATGAAGATGGGAGGAAGATAAATTTGGAGAAGAGTTGTTAAAATTTAGTAAGGAGTAAGATGAAGACACTGAAAAGACTCCAGAGGTAGAGGCATTCCAAAAGGGAATGTCAGTTTGAGTGAAATGGCCACAATCCTGTTGTAAAATCAGCTCAACCAGCCATCTTAGAAAGATTTGATTTAAACTTGTAGTACACCATCTACCACTGCCATCAATAGCTGATTCCAACAATTGATCAACAGTCTTAAAACTATTAGATGGATCAGAGACTTTTAAGATTCTTGAATAGAGCCTGCTGGAACTGAGGGGATCCAACCAGAGGACCTGATCATTATGCTCTTCCCATTACCAATATTCCAACTTAGGCCTCTAGAAAGAGTATCCTTCCCTTTACACATGGTTCTCCAAGCAGAAGAGGCAGAGAGGCCAGGCTTGACCATACTAAAGGAATGTCTCTTAAAATATATTGCAGTGAAGTATTTTGAGAAAAAAGTATTTTTAGAAGAGAGCATTCTCCAACTACTGTTAGCTATAAGTTCATTGTTAAAAGCATAAACATTTTTAAAACCCAAGCCCCCTCTATTAGTCTTGTTGAAAAGGAAGTTCCAGGACAACCAATGAAGGCCTTTCTTAGTAGTGCTCCCCATCCAAAGGAACCTTGCTAGCATAGATGAATTATGTTACATGATTTAGCAGGAAAAACACTAACTGACATTGGATAGACCAAATAGCTATTAAGAACAAGTTTAATAAGAATACATCTGCCCATGAAATTTAATAGAAGACCTTTCCAACTAGAGCATTTGTTAGAGATCTTAGAAACAGTATCCTGAATAAGTTCCTTATTGCTACCCATCTGATTAAGGGTGATGCCTAGATATTTTCCTAAGTTAGGTTTTTCAATAATATTAAGAGCTTGATTAATAGAGAGCTAATTTTCTAGAGTGCAGTTGGGATTAAAAACAATAGATGACTTATTCACATTGACATCTATGCCAGATTGTTTAGCATAAGCAGAGAAACGAGCATGTAAAGAAGTTCATACATTTTGGGTGATTTGAAAGAACAGAAAAGTATCATCTGCAAATTGCAAATGAGGGATGTCATCTCCTCTAGAGAAGGGAATACCCTTAATAAGCCTTATTGAGTTGGAATAATGAAGGAAGAGGAGAAGACCTCAACACAGAGAGTGAAAAGGAAGGGAGATAGTAGATCTCCTTGCCTTAAACCTCTATGTGGAGAAAAAGAATCAGAAGCACCACCATCAATTACTACTTGGTAAGAAACAGTGGTTATACATTGCATAATGATTTGAATGAGATGGGAGGGGAAATGAATTTGGTAAAGTAAGACCTCTAAAAAATCCCATCTAACCCTATCAAAATCTTTAGAAATGTCCAGCTTTAAGACCCCAGCTTTGGATGAGAAGGGGAGTTAGATTTGTGGATGGTGTGGACAATATCCTGAGCAATAAGGAGATTGTCTTGAATGAGTCTACCTGGGATGAATCCATTTTGATTACTAGAAACCAAAGATGGAATAACTAATTTAATCTGTTAACAATAACTTTAGCTATAATCCTATAAATAACATTACAAATACTAATTGGACGGTAGTCTCCAGCTGAAAGTGGATTGTGAGTCTTGGGGATGAGAACAATAAGAGTTTTATTAAGCTCCTTAAGCATACGACCAGAATTCAGAAATGAAAGAATGGCTGTAGTAATTTTAACAGAAACAGTAGGCCATGCTTTTTGAAAGAAAATAGCTTGCATGCCATCAGGGCCTGGGGCTTTAAGGGGGGATAAAGAAAAGATTGCATTTTTTTACTTCAATAGCAGTAAAATGTGAGCTAAGATAGGCTTGTTGATCAGGATTCAAAGTTCTTCTAACGTTGAACATAAGATCAAATGCGAAAATATCGTTATTTTATGAACAAAGATCACTGAGAGAAGGGGAAGGGGGTGAGTACAAGAGCTTGAAGTGATTAATTAAAGCTTGGGATATAAGGTGAGGGTCAGTGAGTATAGTTCCAGTGTTATCCTGCAAAGATCTTATAGTATTCTGTTGTCTACGGACCTTATTATAGGCATGGAAAAATTTCGTATTCCTACTACCATCTTGGAGCCAGGAACATCTAGCTCGCTGGACCCAATAAGTTTCTTCACATTTTAAAAGAGTTTCAAGAAAAGATTTCTTTTGGAAGAAAGCATGTGAAGTGAGAGGAAGGTCATTTTGTAACAGAAGAAGATCCTTTTTCACCTGGCTGATTTGGTTGGAAAGAGTAGGTCTGGTGTTAGCCCATGCCTTAATGGAGTGGAGAGTGATGTAAAGGAGCTTAGCCACTCTAAAACAAGGAGAGCCTGGGATGGGGAGATTCCAAACGTACTTAATAATCTCGTGAACATCATCAAATTTTAGCCACCAGGCTTCAAACTTCATAGTTTTAAATCCAATTAGGGGTTTAGTGGGCGACAAATTGAGGAGCATGGGGGAGCGGTCAGAGACTTTGATTCCCAGATTTGCAACAAACAAGTCAGGGAATAGATTGAGAAATGTAGAAGTGCACCAAGCTCTATCTAGTCTTTCAAAGGTAGGGTTCGAAGAGGATCTATTGTTTGTCCAAGTGAACCAAGGACCTACATTTTTAACTTCCATTAATTTTCAATTATTTAGATATTGAAGTAGAGAGTTGGCTCCTCTAAGATAAGAAGAGCCATGGCCTGATTTATCATGTGGAAAAATAACCTAATTGAAGTCTCCTATGAGAAGAACATGTTCATTATGTGGAATAATCTCATCAAACAAACTCCTCACCTAGTCTCTTTGCTCAAAATAAGGAGAACCATACACAAGGCCTAAGAACCAATGTGTGCTACTGGATCAGAGATTCTAAGGAGAATTAGATTGGCAGACGATAAGCAAACTAAAAAATCTAACAGGAGATTATTCCAGCAGCACCAGAGACCTCCTCTGGTATCTTAAGAATCGACTCCAAAAGAGGCAGAGAATCCTAACTTCCTAAACTTCTTATTTAGAAAACTGACTTCTTTCTTGGTTTCAGACAAGAATATTAGAGAGGGCTTGTGTTTTTTGGCCAGATTTAAAACTTCTGAAACTGCAAACGTCTGGCAAATTCCTCTGCAGTTCCAACTTAAAAATTTCATGAGTTATTGGATGGTTGTTTTGGGACAATCATCCTAAACCCTGAAAAACTTTTTGAGTATTTGAAGTTGGAGGGGAGTAAATCATCAGGTACCTCTTCTCTTAATCTTTTCTTAAACTTAAACTTTAAAAAAAGAGATGAAAATGGATTAAAAGTGAAAAATAAATGGGTACCTTTCTGCATGGACTTGTTAATCTTTGTTCTTGGTTTCTTACCCTTGATCTTACTAAGAGGAGGATCCATCTGCGAGGTTTGGACATCTCTCTCAGGCCAGGCTTCTGCACATTTGCACCCTTCATTTTTTTTAACTATAGCAGGCTTCTTCTTCATTTTGAGAAAAAACTCCATCTACTTTTTTAACTTTTATGCCTGGTGTGTCCTTTGAACGAACTGCTCTTGATCTTAGCTTTTTGACCACCATCTTTTCCTTCCCAGCCAAGATTTTGTCAATCTGTTGGAGATCCTCCTTTCTTGAATTATCAACGTCTTGGTCAGAGGTCACAGAGGGTCTGAAATCAGGAGCCTTCATGCTAAAACCAGAGTGACTCAACATTTTATAGGTGGTTGGGAGAGTACGCATAGAGTAATTATGGTGAAACTGAGTAGGGGAGTGTGCAGAGGAATGAATGAGGGTGGGTGGAAAAGCTTCCTCAACAATGAATTCTTTCCCTTTAGAAGTGATGATGGGTGGTAAACGAAGCAGGTCTTGGGAAAGGGAATCGTCAAGGGGTACCGGGACCGTAACATTTGTTTGTTAGGAAGATGAAACTGCTTCATGCATTTCGGAGGAAAGGGAAACGGTGGGAACTGAAACTGTTTATTGGGAAATTCCCACATTCAACATATTCAAATGATGCGAAAAAAGGGGGGAAGTAACTGCTGGTTGGATCTGATCAGGCCACTGAAAGGTTTGAGTGCTATTTAATGAGGTGCATGGATGTTTGGTAGCTGAAACTCCTATAAATTCAGAAGCCAAAGGAGGGTTATGATTTTGGAAATGATCTTCATAGTGAGTTTGAGAGCATGGAGTATAGAATGGTTCATCAGGTGATGAGGAAAGATTGTCTATAGAAAAGATCAGGCCATCATGTGGTGTTTGGAGAGTGTCATGGTTTGTTGTGGGGGCTGTGAAGTCGTAGACTGGTTGGACCCTGGTATCAAATTTCATGGTACGAAAGGGGCCATTTTTGGAGTGAGATTTGTGAAGAGGGGCCTTTGAGGGTTGACGTGAAATGGTAGGCTAGATAGAAAATGAGATTGGAGGTATCTCATTTCCAATTGCTCCAGAACCTCAACCAGATATGAAGAACAATCCTTATTAGTATGTCCAATAATTCCACATCTGTAGCACACTTTGAACACACGTTCATAACTGAAATAGACCCATTTGAGTGGCTCATTGGCAAGTTTCAAGTAGGTGCCAGGAACAAAAACATTATTGAGATTAACTCTCACTTTGATTCTTAGACCATGCATGTTTCTAACTCTTTCATGGGACCGATCAATCAACAAAATGTTTCCAACTAAAACCCCAATATCATTTTCAGTGTCAAAATGAAAACCTTCAAGAGGACATTTAGGGACCTGGAACCAGAGATCAGCAGTAGAGAAATCAACCTCAATCAAGGCTTGTCTAGGCAATCTCTCCTTGAAAACAAGACTCAAACCATGGAAGGTAACAACTGACTCATTGAGGAAGAAATCCTTATCTTATTTTTTCTGAAAATGAAACAAGTAGAGAATATCCTTCTTCGTGATTTCCTTCTTATCAATGCAGACATTACCCAAAGTTTTCCAATTTTTTGAAACTGCACTTTGCATGACAGAGGGAGAAAGTGATTTTGGCCCTATGAATTTAGCTATCAGGGTGTTCTTCATCAGCTCCCTGTAAACAAAAGCTTTCACAGGATTAAGAGCCAGAACTGATCCCTTTTCATCTAGCCTCTCCTCTTTGGAGTCACTGGAGAAAGACCTATTAAAATCAGCTCTATAAGGGTTTGACATAGTGAAGAGTTGAAGAGAAACAATATAGGGAAGCAAAAAAGGGAGTGAACTGAAAAGAGTTGAGGAGGAAACTGGAACGTTAGGGGCTCCTAAATAGCAACAATCAAGACCTGCAAACTGAGCAAACAAAACAAAGAGATTAGCAAAAATTCTGCAAGATCTGTGAAGAAAACCATCTTCACACGAAACAAGCCACGCAAAATGATTAAGCCTAATCTAAGATGAGTGAGCAAGAGATTGATTGGGGAGTGTCTTACGCGTTGACAAAATTTGGTAATGAGTTAGGTGGAGTTGATGGGCTCAAGGAGCTGGCATTGCTCAATTGGGGAGCAAGTGCGGCTCGGTTGAGAGCAAAGAAATTAAGAGAGAAGTTAGAGAGAGAATGTACTGTTTTTAATCCCTATGTCAAGATGTCACTATTTAAATCCCGTTCTTTTATTTTTGTATATCAACATTTGTAAAGTAAATTGTGTGGTCTAACTTTTATGTAAGTATAGTACAATAAAGTAAATTCTGTGATCTAACATTTGTAAAGCAAACGGTGTCTTAAAACTGTACCACCTCCATTCCCTCTCTTCCTACCATTGTGACTTTTTGACTCGTATGTGAGTCACTTTGACCAGGTGATTTGGATCGCAAAGCGATATAATTTTTTGATAATTTTTTCACCGTATTATAGAACAACTTTTATTCTATAACACCATGAAAAAATTATCAAAAAATATATCATATTGCTATCCAAATCACCAAGTCAAAGTGACCCGGTGAATACTGACAAAAGTCCTAATGGGTAGGAAGAAAGAGAACTGACTAGTACTAGAGCTGATGAGGATGGCGCAACCAAATCTCCGCAGAACCGTCGCAGAAACCAATGTCGGGTTCGAGAGGAGATTATAGTACTAGAGCTGGCCAAGTGAACCCGCACCCGCCAAACCGCCCGTTTCCGCGGCATTTAAATGGGTTCGGGTGACTTTTTGTTTTGTTAAATGAGGTTAGGCGGGTGTGCCCACTTAACCCGGAAGAGTTCCACGGGTTATGTGGGTGCGCCGATCAACCCGTCTAAACCCGTTCGTCTCTCTGGTTTGAACCGGCATCTTCAACGTGGTCAGGGATGATTTTGAGGCAAGTCCTCACATCATTCGACGGCAAGATGTACTATATCTCAGCGGCGATGATTTTTGTTGAATTAGACGTCTCGATCTCTGGTTTATGATTCGATTGAGGGTTGATGGCAGCGAGCGAGATCGACTTCGATGGATTGTTTTGATTCGGAGAACAGAGTGTGGAAGAGCTGGGTTGATTCCAAGGCTGTCGAAATCCTAGGAGTACACCTCCGAGTACTCAAGGTACATAACCCTAGCTCGTTCGTTTTCGTATCCCCAGCGAAACCCTAGCTTACTTGCTTGGGGGTTTCTTTGAGAAAAAAATGAACAACTTTGTTAATTCTGCTGTCGCAGATAGATTGGAGAAATCAAAGTTCTTCTTTGTTTCTTTCCCTGATGTATTTTCATGGAACATTTTCAGATAGGTAGTAGTAGTAGGTTAGCTAGCTGCTGGTATATATGATAGTGCTTCATCAATTTCATTTTTTTTTCAGGACTGGCTGAAAGGGTTGAAAAGCCTTCCGTTGTTCGAAGAGACACCCGATTGTGTTGGCGAGCTGAGCTTAGAGCATCTCCAACCATGTCGCATTTCCCCTCCCCCTGCCCCCACGCCCCCCTAAACCATGTAAGGCGTGTCTCCTTGGTTCCTGTTACCACTCCGTCTCTTGTCTTTCTTCCTACCCTGTGATTTAGATAGCAAAATGATGCAATTTTTTTATGACCTTTTTATGGTTTTGAGGAGTAAACGTTGCTCTGTATGTAATACAGTGAAGAAAATTCAAAAATCGAATCGTTTAGGAATCCAAATCACTCGGTTAAGTAAAAAAGCTAAGATGGGGTGAAAGAGAAGAGACATAGTGGTACTTCCTTGGTCTAAAACACTTAACTCCCTCTCTGGCTGTGTGTGTTTTTTTGTAATGCCATAGAAGATGGAGTAATAAGACCCCATCTACTACTGGTCCTTGATATCTTTTATTTTAACTCTAAATTGACAGCAGCAAGAGTTTTCTGTTCTTCAAGAAAGACGTGTAAAGGATATAGTAATCCGACAGTATATTGTAGCCCTCTTATTATACTTGCTGCATTGCATTGGAGGTTGTTAGCTGAATCTTGGTCTGCTACCCATTCCCATCCAAACTATTTATTTCTCTCGCAATATTGTAGTGTAATTAATTTCAATAGTTGTCTGTTCCTGCTTTCAACCGTCTTCTTCTTTATGTCTTCTGTCATGTCAAGCTTTGTGGCGAAGTCTCTTACATGAAATGTAGAATGGATACATCATAGTTTTTTCAATGTACTTCTTAAAAGAGTTAAATCAAATACAAAATTTTAGATCTCAAGCTGCCTGGTTTGATTGATGGTAAATTGGTAACATCTCTGACTATATGTGGTGATCTCCCAGGTCTCATACTTCAGCGTGCAGTTTTTATGACTATTCTGGTGACGAGGATCCAGCTGCATTTGAGAGGAATTCGATCAGCTGAAGCCGTACTATGCATGGTAAACCTACTTTCCCCTCTTTGCTTCAGGGTTATCTTCAAATATTAAAATTAAAATATTATCATTTTGGGGTATCAATTGGTTCCATAACTAGATCAGTGTATGCAGGAGAGTTCTTTTTATCATTGTACTGTCACCTCTAAGTAAACTATTTCTTACTAAGTCAGATTATTGTCTCAGTAATGGAGTGATCAAATTGATTGGTATCTCAACGGATTACTTGCTATTCTCCCCGTCTCTCCTTCTCTCTTGTTTGGGATTATAATGCGATGTCCATGACTGTTCTTGTTTTCCCATCTATGAAGCATTGATCTTATTCCACCGTCATCTCAACGGAATCAAATATTTGGTTACTACCTTATGAGGCTCCTAGAGAAGGATTGCTGACTTTCATGCTGAGCTGAAATCACTTCGAGCTACTGATAGAGCTGATCCTTATATTCAGCGTGCAGTAAAGGTGGAGAAATTTTTGAGTCGATGTCCGACTCTAGATTGCAAGTTGCTGCGCGAGATATACAGTTATTGTGTGCCTACTGATTCGTGTCCTGATTTGTTTCAAGTAATGTTTTTTTTTTGGAATGAGCATGATAGGGGCGATGTCTCCTGTTTTATGTAGTTAATTTAATTCAACTTTCTTTCCAACTCTTGGTTGAGTTTCTTTTTATCTACCATTAGTATCTCGGTGTCACTTGCAGTAACTAATACACTTCTTCAGTTATTGAAATATTCCCTGCAGGTTTCTTGATTAATGTATTAGTGTGACTTTTCTTGGCTAGTACATAGAAAATCATATTAATCATATTCTAATAAATCATATTATAACCTATACTACTGCTTATAGGGAGGCTCGAACTCGAGGACCTCAATGAACTGCCTCAGGGGCCTAACTTCGGCGCTAAACAACTAGTTCGGCAGTGTGATTAATAATGAATGGAGATCAGTAAAAGAGAGAAAGCGTATTTTGATGTATTGAGATTGTTTTTTTGCATTTTGTAAGCTGCGCGGATGCATTATACTTGTTGTATTGAGATGGTTTTCATGTTTGTTATACATGATTGCGTGTTGTGAATTGTGCTAAAGTATGTCACTCATTCTTACCGGTTGATATCCTTTTGCAGGAAAGAAATATGTGGACAATGTAGCAGGAGCCTATACATTCACCCTTATGTCCAAAAGGTGACGTTTTCTCGTCCCAGGGCAAAGCCTTTGCCGTGCGTAAAGGAGGTTAGCTTCTCACTTTGTTGTTTAGACTATTGTTGATTATTTGTTGATGTCTTTTGGGCAATTTGAGTCTGGTAGATCCGGAGTCTTAACTCACTGATGCATTAAGTTGTGTTACCTATAGAATGGGTTTTACATTCTATAGATTGTCTGAGCGTGTGCACTTTGCTTATGAGTTAGAAAGGGCATCACTAAATTCAGTACTGAAGAAGGTATTATTGTATGACGTTATTCCATGTAATAATAGATGGAGTTGTTTTGCGTGCAGGAGGAGATGCTTCCTAGATCGGATAAAACTAACAGAAGTAAGAATAAACCCTTGAAGACATTATTAACTGAAAATCAGAGACAATCCTTAACCGGGCCCATGGTATGTGGTTTTGTTATAAAGAAGATGGTCTAATGAAATTTGCTGCTGCTACTACCTTTGCTTTGAGGTAATATGTGGAGTTGTTTTGTGTGCAGAAGGAGGAGAAGGTGGTTAGTGGGTCGGAGAAACGTGAGAAAAAAACCCTTGAGGACACTTTTAACCGAAAGTGTGAAACAATCCTTAACTGGACCCATGGTTAGTGGATTTGTTATAAAGAATATGTCTAATGTAATTTTCTACTACTTCCTTTGCTTTGAGGTAAGATGTGGAGTTGTTTTGTGTGCAGGAGGAAGAGGTGGTTCCTAGGTCGGAGGAAAGCAAGATATCTTCCTATGAGCTAGCATAATTGAAGATATATGTTAATGGAAGAAAGAGATCACCCATGGAGAAGCCCACTTTGGGAGAAACAATTCTTGGAGATGATACCTTATAACATAGTTGTCAAATCGGGATTCAGATAGTGAATCGAAATTCACCTTCACTGAATCGTAAATCGAATCGAATCGTGAATAGTAAAGATTCAGCTTTCAGTATTTTTATGTTGATATAATAAAATATTTTATAAAGCTGTAACATTATTGAACAAAATAATCATATTTTTACAAAAAGAAAGCTCAAATCATTGAAAACTTGCATCCATAACTAGTATTAGGAGTTTCACACATCTAAAAGATAAAGAATAATCTAGATATAGATAGACATGTGGAGCAAGGAATTACAATAATAGAAAACTATTAGCCTTGGACCAGAGAAAAATGCACTAGTAATTTAAAAAAGAGCATATTGCAAAACAGAAAAGGAAGCAATGTAGGAAGTATTATTTCTTAGACTGATGCTGCAACTCAATTAAACCTTCAGATGAATCGAAGGTGAATCGTAGAATCGGTCTGAATCGTAACTGAATCGTAAGATTCTGACTCTTGAATCGGGATTCAAATATTTTTTTTGTCCATTAAAGATTCACTAAGGGATTCGCATCGTTTCACGGGTGAATCGAATCGAATCGTAGGATACGAATCGTGAATAGTAAGATTTTGACAACTATGCCTTATAACAACATAAGTCAGAAATCGCTTGAGGGTGCATAACCAGTGATTGAGAAACTTAACTACTACATTGCTCTTTAAAAAAAAAAAAGGAAAAACCACTACATTGTCCTCTTTGGTTTGATGTTAGATTCAGCAGAACCGGGCACAGCTTATGATAGCTTTCTTCGCTTTAACTTAATAGCATATGGTTCCCAATGGACATGGTTGTAACTAACAAATATTGTTTCTCTTGTATCGTCTGGAAGGTAATGTAGTATATATCCTTTTGTTGCTCATGTCAATTGGTGTTGGGCGATCCTGAACATTGGTCATTTGTCGAAAAGGGCACCTTGCTCCTCTCTTAAGCACTCGTTTCATTCATGAACATGAGAGACTTTGAACCGTGGCTAGTTCTTATCGGTAACTATCATTATTATTAGTCTGTGATTGTGTCATACATGCAGTTTTGCTTAGTGAAGTTCATGCAAAACGGAAAACCACTTGGTTAGACATATTTGCTGGAAGAGGTATGTGTGCGTCTTGGAACACAGAGACAGGAGGTTGTCATATATCTGATCTACACACCAACACTGTGCTCAATTCCAGTACTGCCCCTAGCGGTGAGCACATACCAACTTTGGCAACTAATTCTACCGACCAAATAGGTTGGTGTCGGAGAATATCCCACCAAAACCCACCATTTTTTTTCTGTTAATGAAACACAAATCAATCATGGGTTATCAAATATCAACTCTACCAGATTCAGAGATGTTTTCAAATGGGTTGGAGACTTCATATTTTATTTACCCTGTCGCTACGAACCTCATGTTTTGTTTTCTATCACACAGCTAAGCAGTGCAAAATTATGGTAGAGTGGCTAAACAGTATTCTTCCCCACTTAAAATTGCATGCAAATGTTTCAGATGAATTACTTAGAGCTATCTTAAGTGACAATACTGCCTTGTGTCGGATATTAAATAGGCTGAAGCCTCGTTCTGTCATTAAGGTTATTAAATAGTTACAAATACTTTTGCGGAAGTTACATTCAAATCCACGTTGAATGTCTATCTGCAATGATACTCATCGTGTTACTTTTTTGGCTAAATTGCACTGGTGGTACCTATAGTTTGGTTTTTGTGTGAATTTGGTACTCGTAGTTTCAATTGCAGCTAGGACTGCAATTCGGGCGGGCTGGGCGGGTTGACACCCTTGACCAAGCCCAAGCCCGAGTTCTGTCGGAGTTGCCCAAGCCCATGCTATCCCGTGTTAGGAGCATCGCCAACCCGTTCAAGCCCAATTCGAACACACCAATTCGAGTTCGGGTTGAATTCGGGCTAGCCCATTAAAAAAATATAATAATCTCATTCAACTCAATTAAAATTATCCATTTAAGTTAATCTAACAACTTACATATAACCACATCTAGACACATCGTTTTTTTATTATTTAAGGCTAAAAAATAATCACCATATATTATTAAGTGAATTAAAAAATTTATTCATTTATACAAGAAAATACTCAATTTTGTTTTTAAAAATCTATAAGTGAAGAACACCACATAAATAAAAATATCACTAATAATAAATAAAAATATGATAGATTCTTTATAAATATGCTATATAATACTTTCCAAATATAAGATTTATATGTAATAGTATACAAATCGGGCCATTCGGCTAGCCGGTCGTTTAATATTCGTACCCAGGCCCGACCTTTTGCAATTCGAGTTAAGAATTTTTGCCCGAGCCCCTCCAAATTACTCAAAACATGTGCCCAAACCCGAATTTAGTTCGGGTTGGGTTCGGGTTGGTCGGGTTCAGCCCGTCCAAGTTGCACCCCGAATTGCAGCATCCATAGTACCCATACATTCAATTTGTTGCAACCGTGGTACTCACCGTTAACTTTCTATCCGTATGTTGGATGAAAACATGTAAAAAGACTAGTGCGCCCCTAATCCTGCATAGTCGAGTATAGAAAATGTAAAAGATTCTTAGCAGCTATGGATTAGATAAAGCTTCGGAGGTTTCAAATACAAGATCCATAGAAGGTATTCAGCATAATGGCCTTATAGTTTGAATACTAGCCTTGAACCCGTGCGATGCACGGAAACATGACTTCTATAGAGGCAAGGTCATCAATGTACTATATGATGTTTAAGACTTAAGAGGGATGAAGGTAGTACTCCCAACGAAAACGGATAGAACGATTACACAATCCCTATCTATATGTATTATATATTTTCTTATTTTGTAAAAAAAAATATCAAGATATATTTTGACTAAAAATGTATTTCAGATTCTTCAACAAACTTAACTAATATAAGGGTCACAAATTTGTTAGTTTTACATAGGTCCAACGTTAGCATTTCTTAGTTACTAAGTTGATTTTTATCTTAATTAATCTATCATTTTTTTTTCTCATCCAAAAATGTATAAGTTAAGATATTTATATGTTTATGTGAATTTCAAAAGTTAGAGAGTAATTCTCTCATTAAATAAGAAATGATAGACCTTGTTTCAAATAATGTTTGCATTTGCAAAGTTTTCCATATCACTCTTATTATTTTGCACACACGGTTTTCACTCATTGCTCATTTACTTTTAGAAATACAAAACTCTAAAATAAAGCTGAATGAACTCCTTAATTATACTAAAGTAAATTAGAAGGACTTGTTGTTATATGTGAATATCAATAAGTGATTCGTGACATAAAGAAGGTACATCAACATGTAATTGGTTTCAATCAAAATGACGAATTAATTCTATCCCGTACAATTAGTTTAACTGAGAAGTTAATGAAAATGATTGAACATAAAAAACCTTATAAACACAGAGATTGGATTTCAACTCCACACATTTCGTTGAAAATGTAGTTCAGTTTTCCTAAAGCATGGCCCTACCAAGCTGTGCTGCACTATCAATATTTCATAAGCTTGCCAGAACCTGCACTTGCCGGAATATAGCAATGTAAAGATCCAGGCTTTTTGCACCTTTACCTCGAGTCGTCCTTTCAGCAAATGATCTACCAAAAGCCAAACAACAAACTTGAGGCACCATACAGAGTGCATTATACATAAGATAGAATCAAAAGAAAGTACCAAAATAGCTAAATGAAACAACCATTTTGCTAGCCATCGAAGATAAAGACTGAAAAGAATTCCCAATGAGTTTCTTAACCCATCAAAGACCATCCGACCAAGATAAACAATTAAGAGAAAGAGGAAAGCTAAAAATTCAATTTCATATTCTTTGTCAAACATATTAAAAGATACACAAAGACAAATGGTAATAGAAACACAATCGATCGAGAACCGGCTTTTCGCTCAAAGTAGGATCGTTGCCATGGTTGGTTCGCCTAATCGGGACTCGTATATGGAAGGGGTCATTGATATGACCTGGGTATGTGTGAGTCAATGCTGCTAGAGACTGCATGAGGTTGTCGCTGGTTGCTGCCTGATTTTCTTGGAGGAGGCGGAGTGAGAAGGGGGGGGGGGCTGCTCTGGACAGGTTTGAGTTTTCCCATACCTTCATCCCTTTTGGAACATGGAATTTGAAAAAAATTGGGTTTGGAAAAAGTGGGGCTTTCTCCAGTAAAACAAAGTTGATTTATATATAAATATTTGAACCAATCACATTTCACATTTTTGTTACTACATTGGTTTGATTGATGCAATCAAATTATTTTTTTTATTTTACATTTCTATTTTGAGTGACAATTTAAACCGCATTGTTTCACATTTCTTTTTTAAGACAGATTTCTGATTTTTGCTCATATATTTGGGGATGAATTGTCTATTTTTATATGACAACTTTTACATCAATTTCCATGTTGGTCGTTACTTACAAAAATGTTTGAAAAACGTTACGAAACATGATGTAATTTCTCCTTAAAAACATGAGATAATTAGAAGTTACCTTATGTTTTATTTTTATTTAAGACAAATGGAATAGAAAAATGAATCAATTATATTAACATTTAATCACAATTTTCATATATGGATTCTCACATTTTATTTATAATATATTGATTAATTAAGTGAAATTCCACGTGTCATTTCCTCACGCAAAGCTTGAGAGTACATTCCCAAATAGTATATATAGATGTCACCTTAACAGTGTCATGCAAGCTTCAAATACAAGATCCATAGAAGGAATTCAGCATAATGGCCTTATAGTTTGAATATGTCACATTAATAGTGTCATGCAAGCTTGCAGTGAATAGATAGAAGTTCTAACCATATTGCATTCCCCCACAACTTCTTATATATTCGTACCATACTTTTAAAAACCGGACCGGACGGCCGGTTCGACAGGTTGATCCGGTGAACCGGTACCTCTCCGGTCCGGTCTTTCTATCGGACCGCCCATGCTAACAGACCGTTCAAAACCGCCAGTTCACTGTTAAACCAGTGAACCGGCCGGTTTTCGCCGATTTGATTGGTTTTGTGTATTTTTTTCGAACATCTAATTCAACTCAAGAAAGTCTTGAAAAAAAACTGATCTACATCCGTAACTGCTTCATAATCAACTGAATCAAAGAGACTTGTTGCCGCCATGAATTTCTTTGAGCATCATCGACGTTCTTCCGATGCGAGAAAACTTAGAAGAAAATGGTGGAAGCAATTTTGTTACCTTCAGTTTTGAGGAGGAAAGAGGTGGGAGAGAGAATTTGGTGGAGGCGAATTGGTTACCTTCCTAGGTGTGTGTGACTTGAGAACAAGAGAGGTGGGAAAGAGAACAAGAGAGGTGGATTGAAGAGAGAGACAGAGAAATTAACAAATTCTGTCTCACCGAAGGTCATGTTATTTTGATAGGAATCGGAGTGCAATGGTTGAGGAGAAAACACGCCCATTCTCACAGTTACAACAGATGGCTTCCTCTCGCGAAAATGCGCATAACCAAAACCCACAACCTAATATTGCAAAGTCGAGAATACTGAACGACAGAGAGAAGAGACTATCTAGAGACACAATGAAAATAGCGAGAGAGCAGCTAGGGTGGTAGCTCAAGTGGTAGAGCGTTGGAAGCCCCTACACAAGGTCCCAGGTTCAAACCCGATTGACGACAAAAACAAATTCTCAAAAAAAAAAAAAATAGCGAGAGAGGGGTTACGAGATAGAGGGAGTTCTGAGGAGAAGAGGGAAGAGAGACTAAAAAACTTGTGGTTGAACCGACTGGTGGATTTGGCTTTGCAATCTAATTGGTATTGACTTTAATAGAGTTTTTGACCTCACTTGAGGTTAACAACTGTAATTTACATAATATTAATAGAAGTAAATGCAAGTTAATCAAACACCTTATAAATGACTCACATTTATCTCTCACAACACTCTGCACCATTTTTCACCAAACTCTCTTTGCAAACACCAATGGCCTACTCCTCTTCGTCTTCTTCATCTGCACTCCATCCTCTGGTTCACTCCCCGACCCCCCCCCCCCCCTGTCTTAACCGCCCCCACCGCCACCGTGGAAACCAGCACCGCCATTGTCATAATCCTCAACCGCCTTGTACCCACCGTAGTCTTCGGCCAAGATGAAGCTTGTGTTTAAATCGATTAATCTCCTCAAATTCTTGTAAAAAACCAGATTCTTGAACACCCTTGATATCACAATTCCATAATGAGACGAGTATATGGACATGTCATATCTGCGGATCGAAGGAGTTTACTCATACGAGCAAAATAACAGGTCTGACATGGCTCAGACCAGTGTGTTTGCTCGTCTGTCCTGGACACACTCATCTAGTTTGGTAGGGAGACTAGGGATGGCAATATGGTCCGATCCGATCCGTGATCCGAGCGATCCGGGCCGAATGGATCGGATCTGAATCCGATCCAATTGATAATGGATCGGATTTGGATCTGGAAAGCCAGATCCGATCGGATTTGGATATGGATTTGGATCTAGGGGCAGATCAACCGGGTTCCGACCCGATCCAATCCGACGTATATGTGTGCTTTACAAATATATTCACATTACCTCCCCACTTTCACTTCCAAGAAGAATACAATAATAATTCCAACCTACAAAGCTATTTATGTTGTGTTTTAGGCTTCATAACTTGCGAACATGCCTTAGCGCATGAAAAAGTGTTTATTTCTTTTGTCATTTTTATTTTATTTTATTGCAAACCCAAGTCGGATCCGAACAGAATCCGATCCGACCACGTATTATATGGATCACGGATCAGATTTGGATCAGCTGGATGAAACCCGATCCGATCTGATCCGAATCCGGTAATGATCCGAACGGATCTGGATCGGATCAGGATATCATTTCTCCTAGTCGGATCTAGATCGGATCTAGCCTGATCCGATCCGGATCTGACCCGTTGCCATCCCTAAGGGAGACGTGCCTACAAACGAGTAAGTGTAACCGAATTTCAAGACCTACCAAACGAGCTCGTATAGTATTTGTTCGAACGATACATACGACACTGTTATTGACAGGCGAAATAATTTTGTTCGCCAACTACATTCAACAATTCCAATTCAAATGTACTATTAGTACTACCTCCGTTTGGCCAACTTCTTGCTAGTTTATAACTTTTCCACCCGTAACCATGTCACTTTGTCCCGATGATTTGGATAGCAAAATGACACAATTTATGGTAATCTTTGAAGTAAATATTACTCTACAACACCTTAGAAAACTGCCCAATTATTATTTTATTTGGTAATCAAATCATCGTGATCCGGTTAATGGAGATAAAAGTAAAAGTAGGAAGAAGTTGACGAAACAGAGGTAATACATTTTAGCATGATCTTCATTCATATCAAAAGAACATATACTAATACACCATTATAAATAATGATAGTTTTCGGTAGTAACCAAAAAGTGAATGTTAGGAAACATCTAAAATGTCAGTTAAATATCACACATAGCAGGATAATGATTAAATATTTTTTAAAATGATACAGAAGCAACTAAGCAATATAGCAAGTTCTAGAAATTTCTGACCGCATTATATATTGCAAAATAGTAACTATTTTTCTGCAAATGAAACTCAAAAGCAACTACACTATAGCAAGTTCTAATACCCTATGCAACCAAGACATAGCAAATTCTGATACCAGCTGCAATGCACCAAAGTTATAACATCTCTGCAATGCAACAGAGTTATAACACCTCTATAATAAAACAAAAAAATAATCAACCAATCAATGAAAAAATAAATACACGGTTCATAGTGAATCCAATACGTATAAGGACACATTCTAGAAAAGCCAACATTTGGAGTCTTCCCAGGTCTTCAAAGAAGTAGGACGGGTCTTAAGGTCCTGAAACAAGTCATAGTTTCATGTCCCTCCACAAGCCTTATACCTCTGGGGTGGGTATATTTTGAAACCGTATTGTCAGCAACAACTCCACCATTAGGGGCAGTAACCATTCCGATAAAAAGTTGGACCAGCAGCTCCACCACCAGGGGCATTAACCGTTCCAATAAAGGTTGGACCATGTGATGATCTACTTCGAAGTCTTTCTGATCATCTCCCAATGCCACAATGGTGTTGGTGGCACTCGAGAACCTAATCTTACTATTATCTAATTTGAAAGTAGCATACCCTGAGATAAAAGAATAATAATTATTTCTTCTATGTTCGGGACTACGCCATCTCCCATGCAACACAATAGACGTAATGGTGACAGGTTATTTTTCTTACAGTTGAAAAACCGTCTTGATGTTCATGATTCTTAAAATGGGGTGTGGCATATTTTACACCATGCCGATATATTTGAAAAAGGCACGAGGGACTTGTATAGTCCTTCAAAATTCCACTATGATAATGGAATCCAAGGGTCGAAGTAAGGAGACAATTTAATGGAAGTGTGGTTTTTCCTTAAATTGTTTTCTAACGGGAGATATTTTCGGATTAGTCTGGACCTAGATGTTGAGCATTTGGTGCTGCCCGAGGTACAAGGTGATGGCTACATACAAAGGAGGGCGGGAAATCTTTTCAGATTTGCGAGAGATGGCGATGCGAGCTTATTTTTGTTGAGGATTCAATCTCAGGATCTTCTCACAGTCTATAAGGTCAAAGTTACAGTGGTTGAAAGAACTTATCATGTGGATAATAATTGCCTTGCAAAATCTAGGTTTCTGACATTCAAGTTTGATACTGTGAGGTTTCGGTTTGAGACTGCCGCAAACGGTGTCTTGGCGCTAGAGGATGATCATAACACGGTTGAAAATTAATATATCGTACATCTCTGTTGGGAATTGTATTCAGAAAGCCATATTTATGGTTGAATTAATAATTCTTAATAGATAACTGTTTGCATCTTAATTTAGCAAGCACGTGAGTATGCAAATGCTATTTATT
Source organism: Linanthus parryae (assembly GCA_023055425.1). Taxonomy (NCBI): domain Eukaryota; kingdom Viridiplantae; phylum Streptophyta; class Magnoliopsida; order Ericales; family Polemoniaceae; genus Linanthus; species Linanthus parryae. Next base: position 1,967,442 of record JALGPY010000030.1, read on the forward strand.
ATTTTCCATATATGTATGCATTATAAAGTCTAATGTTCCATACATAAGACAATTGGACATGCAGACGAGTTCGGGCATGCGCGAGATTGATTGTCAGTTATTTATGGAATATAAGTAAGGGTTCACAGTCTAGATGATTTTGGACAAACCATCGGAACGACTGTAGTGTAACATTATACTGACACATCTCGGTCAAGGAAACGGTATAGTTTCAACTTGTTACACTAGCATACTTTGTGTATGTTGAACATGACCGCCATATGAAATATAATTATCTCGGACTGACCGAAGTGAGATAATAAAATATTTCATTGTTATTGGTAATATTGGAAACTCTTAATCTATGATTGTTTATGTTGACACAAATCTTGATTAATTATTATTTTGATATATTGAGTCAGATTCAAATGCGAGTCAACAATCCTGGTATATTGGATAATGATTTTTTATGATTTGGTGAAAGCTAAATGAATCATGGAATCCACGTCTCGTATGAGAATGATGTACCCTCCTGGGAGCTCACTAGGTTTTGTTATGTCAAGTCTGGCCAGCTGGTTATTTGTAACCAGACATAACAAATAAGGGTTGAGCGGTATAGATCAGGGAATACATAAGATGTTGATGAGATCGAAATTGTCAGTATGAGTAGATCAGCATTAACGGGTATCTGTAATCTTAACGTGGGGAGTTTTCTGATATTAATAACAGGAGCTCATACATAATGACGAGAATAAATGTCGGAGTGGAATTATAGTTTTATGGTGGAGTAAACTATAATTAATAATTAGTTTTGAATTTAATCCGGGTTGAATTATGAGTTCAAATATATTATTGGGAGCCGATTCATTTATTTTCTCCAGAGGTCCCCGACGTAGTCCAACATAAGCGTGATCATGTGATTCACAAGTGTTTTTGAGTTTCAAGTGTGTGGAATGTAAATTGAGATTATGTTTGGTATTTTATAGTTGATGGGTATTACTACAAACCATATGATTGGGATTTAATTGCAAGCTACACTAAAGTTTGTAGGGAGGGACTTGCTATGTAAAGTTTTCCTACAAGGGACTTGTGTGCAATTATGGGTATTCCTGATATTAGGGTTAGTAATATGTCTCTATAAATAGTACACCATAGTTCTTAAGTGATGATGATTGTTAAAACATCTTTTCCACACAAGAGAGAAAAACCCAGCTGTGCATCCATGAGCTTCTCATGTTCAAATCACCATTGAACTTGAATTGGAGCTTGGATCATACGTCGGAAGGCTTCCGGACATACCAGATTCCGTTTTTGGGTGTTTAGGCCTAGATAACGATCTCGGATCGCTTTTGGTAAAACACGGAAGTTGTAGATCTCGGAAAAACGCAGGGTCAGGTAGAAATGGCGCGTCGATCGGAGTTGTAGAACTCAAGGTATCGCCGGTCAAAGTTTTTGGTCCGCAGTTGATTTTCAGCAGGATCTGAATTCGGTTTTCGGAGCATAACTGGAGCTACGGATGTCGGATGAAGACAAGTCATATATGAAAATCGTGTATCTCGACGAGACGGACGCAATGGAATAGGCCCCGGTGTCAGATTCAGAACAGAGCTTTGTCAGTGTCTGGTCAAAGTCTCGGGATTCGCATCGTCCCAGTTCGGATGGATTGTGGTAAGTTTTATTCCGCAAGCTATCTTACCACAATATTTTTTTGAATGCCTGTGATTAATTCTCTGCATAAATCACGTGGTCCGGGATAAATCTCGTCAAATTTTCCCGGCAAGTGGTACCAGAGCCTGGTTGATTTTATGCTTAGATTAATATAGCCATGTTGTCCAGCTAAAATACGGTATTGTGTGAATGGACTGCATTGTGCTAATGCTGTTTTGCAGATTCACTGTTATTATGGCCATACTAAAATTTTATTTTATGTTTATGGTTGTGGTTTTGTTACCGTGTTTTTGGCACTATTTTGGGTTGTAATTAAATATAAAGTCTCTGGTTTGTGGAGAATAGTAAATTAATTAGTAGCTTGTTTTTCAATTTTATGTAGTCTAGATCCATGTAGTAGGATAGGACTATGTAATAGAAATTGAAGGAACATTGTGGATCCAAAAAGATCGGACGAAGATGATGGAGCATTCAAGTATTGGAAGCGGCTATCGAGACGATGAAGACATGGCCATAATGACAGTTTTTGTCTGTTTTTGTTATTATGGGTGGATGTTTTATTATGTTGTGTTGATTGGTTTGTTATTTGTTAATAGTCACTAATCAATATATCACAGACGGCATGGATATTGAAACGGTTGTATGCATGTCTATATCAATCTAATTGTGTTTGAATATAGTTTTATTAATGAAAAAGTATTCGCTCACTTGAGATCAAAATTGGTCACAAAATAATTGTTTGTTAAACTAGATATTATTTTGTGAATTTTGGTCAAGTCAAATAAGGAGCATATTTTTCAAAATTAATAAAATAACTATTTCAAACAAAAATATTAAGTGGATGCCGAGGCCTCCATTACTGATTTGGAAATAATGTAATTGATATGAGTGCCCCATCGGTACCATGGTTAATTACAGATTGTTTGGCAAATCTCCTTACAAGGATAGTTGTTGAATCTAGTTTTGTTGGACAAGTCTCCCCATCGGAGCTGTTCTTTAAAACTAAGAGATTCGGTTCAATACGAAGTAATGGTTGAATCACTTAACAATAAAGTTGGTAATATCCTCCCATCAATTTCTTGTTACTGATTTTGTTGGGCCTAAAAATCGGCTATTTGGTTTTATTGAACATGTAAATGTCGAGATAATAAATCTAAGTGGCGTTGTCTTTTTGATTTATTTCAAAGTCGAGTGGCCCATCGTCGCAGGCAGTTGAAATGGAAATCGAATTGCCGATGAATTCTATTATTAGTTGAATTCAAAGGCTAAGCATACTCAGGGACATAATTTTTTTTAGTGTTTGTCATATAATTAAAGATGCTAGGTTTTAAACCCATGATGTGATTCTCAAATAATATAAATTAACTAGAATTACTATAGTTGGAAGATAATTTTAAAATTTTTCTTAACTGCTAAGGAATGCAAGTGTGTGTTGACCAAGTTTTGCACTTAAGAACCTATTGATGAGGCGGGTGGTGTAAATACCCGGGCCTATCAAAGGTAGGACAAGGTTGGTGAGATGTCACTGTTTACATCTTGGCATATGTCAAATGTAGTGCAACATCAGCATCAACCGGTGTCAGATGCATACGATATGGTGCAAACACCAGAAGAAGAAGTAAAGGACGAAGGTAGCAAAAGGAGAAGCAGCGCAACACCAGCAGGAGCAAACCCGCCGGCAAACTCCATTAATTCCGGCAGGAGCTCCGGCCAACTGCAACCGTAGCCACCCATCCTCTTAAACCAGTACCCTTCAACTCAGAGAGGTCCGACTAAGCTAGAGGAGGCCTCAACCGAGGCCAAGAACAGCCGGAGAAGCCCCGACGAAGCTCCACCTCCGGCGACGTCGACGGCGAGCTCGACCCGTCCCGTTTCTTCACCGTTTCTCGCAATTTTTGATATGGGTATGCTCTAATTCTCATCCTAAGTCGATTTATGTAATCAAAATCGAGTCTTGAGGCCTTAAATCCATGTTTTGATCGACGAGTTTGGGTGTTCTTGATTTGGGGGTTAAAGTATCATTTTCAGAAAGTTTATGGGCGGGGGGGGGGGATGCAGTTTACAATTTCAGATTCATTTATAAATTTAGTTTTTCGTTAATATGCTTAGACTATTTATAATTAGCAACTATATCTTGGAATAAATTGGTTGGGGGTATTAGTTGCACAATCTGAAACTTGGAGGGTATGTATCGTTGAATCTGAAACTGTCTTTCTTGAGTAGGGGTCATTGTTTATCACTCAAAAGAATAAAAAGGGGGAGCTAAATGTCGTTTACATAAAACTATATATGTATATATGAAATTAAAAGTATGAAATTTGGATTAAAATTTATTTTCTAAACATTCTAGTCTTCATTCCAATTTATATAGAAGTGATTTTGGTATTGAAATTTTATTTCGTATATGCATCTCAAAGTAAACTAGATTTGTATAATATATTGGGCCTATTTATTAAATAATGAATATTGTTTTGTTTAAATAGTTAATCTCAAAATATCATAGATTGACATTCTAAATGAATTGGTTGTAAATATCGCTTTTTGAATAAACTAGCTAGAAAGTAATTTGAGGAATATTTATGAATAGTTTATCTACTTAATACTTTATCTTTTTCCAAATTAAAAATAGTTATCTCTTATGTCTATAATTAAATGTCAAATAATAGATATTTTCCTAATAGATATTTTCATGGTATCATCTCCTAAACAAGTTAAGTATATAGTCTTTTATGTCACTATTGTGAACATATCTCTAATAATTAATTTTGTAAACTAAGAAATTTATTTCCTATGGAGAAGTTACTTTATAAAATTTATATATAATTTTTAATAAAAGGAGTTGTTGTAAATTGAAGTCTAAGCTAGTTAAGAATATTTAAATATTAACTTATTTTCTCATTATTTAAAATACAAATGTATTATTTATGAAATTTGAATGTCAATAGTACATAACTATAATTTGAGAATGTCATCATTTTTATGTAGAATCAACGTGTTCGTCATGAGTGTAGCAAGATAAAAAGAATCGGGGGTGTATTAAGATCAAATAAGGCACACTTTCGACCTTCACTAGAAAATATAGTGTTTTACGTTGGATTATATGAGCTAGTTGAGCTTGTGACTGAGTAGGAATTATAAACTTGTAGGTGACGAGTTCGTCGACGAGGGCTACTTCTATCCTTCGAAGCTATTACGTGCTAATTGCTATTTTATTGAGGTAAGTATACATACCAAGCCTAGTGTCCCCTAGCTTCTTTCGTGTCGAAATATGATTTTATATCTGTCTCAAAATGTGTTTTATGGCTTACATGCTTTACATGAGATTGATTACGTTTTGAGAATGTCACACGAGAATAATAATTCGTTAATAACGTAAAATGGAAAGAGTTGTGCGGGGATTATTATTATTATTGTCAATGTTGACTTTGCTCACTCGGCCTGTGATAGATTGTCATGTTGACTTCGTGTCACTCGACCTACATTATTTTAAACCCGGTCGCGACCTGCCGGGTGTCTCCATGTACTTACCTCTCTGGCCGCGAGAAGTCTTAGGGGGGTGCCGGCACTTATGGTCATGTTAGCTATTGAAAGGATAAAAGCTCCCCGTATCGACAAGTTAATAATATGAAGTTCTTTGAGAAAGAGATTTCCATGAAAGGAAAGATGAGATAGATATGGAATAATATTCCTCGTTTCAGATACAAGAGAAGGATTGAGATGCAAAGTAAAAAGAAAGAGAATTTCACATGTGTTTCCAGTATTCATACTTTATTCTCCAATGATTTATTCAATTATTGTTCATTCCCATTTATGATTGTTTTTGAAAGAATATGCCTCATAATCTGTTTACAAGCTTAGGTGTTTACTTACTCAGTATTTCATTGCTGACTTTAGAAAAACTGCAGTCTTTGTTTCTTTCCCCCGCAGGTTTTAAGAGCTGGATTCTGGGGTAGCGGGATTCGACACACACCTAGTATTTGTTAGTATTGGAATAAGCCGAACTCTCAGTATCACTTCATCTCATGTAACATTTTATTATGTTGAGATAATTAAAAGTTTGTAATATATATAAGTAGCAGATGTGTTGTTCTTGATTTCCGCCGCTTCATTTTGAGTAGCACCCTCCTAGGCTCTCCGGTGGGGAACGGAAAGCTTAGGAACAAGGGATGTTACATATTACCATATGGAATATGTGATAAGATGGAAGCGATGATTAGACAATTCTGGTGGTCAAAGCGGGACAAGGGTAGAGGAATCAGTTGGATTTCTTGAGACAAGATGCAGCAACCACGTAATAAAGGAGGATTGGGGTTCAAAAGACTGAAAGAATTCAACCAAGCAATGTTGGCAAAACAAGGATGGATAATTCTCCAATTTCCAGGTTCTCTTTTAGCCAGAGTTCTTAAAGCCAAATATTTTGCTAATGATAGTTTTCTGAGTGCTGAAGCAGGTAAAAAATGCTTCTTTCGCTTGGAGGAGTATTATTCATGGTAAAAATCTTCTTAGAAGAGGGCTGAGGTGGAATATTGGGGATGGGCTCTCAACAAGTCTACCAGAGCCTTTTATACCGCAACATAGCGATTTTCGAGTCATTACTCCAAATGTGGAATTCGGCCCCATGGGATACTTCATTAATATGGATCGTACGTGGAATATTTTGGATCTTAAACAGTATGTTTGGGATGTGGATGTCATTGCTATAGCAGCTATTCCTCTCCCAGCAACTCTAAGACCGCATCAGATTGTATGGCATTTTGAGGAGAAAGGAAATTACACGGTTAAGTCGGGTTATGAGCTAGCTACAAACACACATGATGGAGGTACTTATCAATCTTCCCCGGATTACTGGTCTTCTTTTTTTAGAATTCTATGGAAGATTAAATTTCCAAAAAACATCATTCATTTTATGTGGAGAAATTTTCATGGTAGACTTCCAACTCGATCTAATCTTGTCAAGAGAGGATTCCGTATACAAAACTGTTGTGCTTTTTGCGGCTTATTTGGGGAATCCGAGTCCCACTTATTTTCCGAGTGTAAACGGACGCAAAAGCTATGGATTTGCGTAGGATTCGACCAGAAAATTCCCCCTATTCGAATCACTTATCAGAATTGGCAAGCTCACCTAATCGAATCAGCAAATGATGAAAACAAGAGAAAGGTCTGCACCTTTTTCTGGGAAGTTTACCGGCAGCGGAATGGAATCATTTTCAAAGACCAGGGGAGGAACGATTCTAAGTTTATGCAAGACTTTAAAGATAATGTTTCTGAGTTTGCGCAACTGGCCTCGGGTAAATTCGATCAACAGCGTGCTTTTGATCGGGCGGACATAGAAGCGGCGAATTTCAATCCTACCGTCCACGGCAAGCTGTGCTTTGACGGAGGATTTGAGCGACAATCATTCAAAATCACTGGGGGCGCAATAATTTTTGGTGAAACAGGTGGATTCATCTAAGCTAGACAGATCGGCGAGGAGGTGGCGGAAGGTCTCAGCGACGCAGAAGCTAAGGCTCTAAAAATGGGTTTATTCCTAGCTATTAGATCGGGGTTGAAGAGTATTTTTGTGGAAGGAGATTCTAGAATGATTCTAGAAGACTTGGATAAGCTTTGAAGGGGAGAAATAGTTCTTGATCGCTCTGGAACCCATGACACTCTGACGAAAAATAGTGGAACTCCTCGGCTCCTTTGAAAGTTACTCACTCAAATGGATACCTAGAGAAAGAAACAACGCAACTCATTCTATCGCTTATAGAGCTCGTGGGGCTCTCTGCTCTATGCAGGGGTTTACTATCCCATCGGAATGGCTTTCTACGTTTCTACCCAATGATGTAAACTTTCACGATGATTAATCCTATTTGATCTTTTTCCCTAAAAAAAAAGAAAATCATTTATAATGTTCTTGTGAATTTGCAATTCTTTTTACTAAATCATGAGCCCAAATAAAAAATACGTATAATTTTTACATATGAAAATTTAGTTGGACTGGCTTAATATTAAACAATTTAGCCAATTCCCGGATCGTGATCTATCGAACTTGGTTCGGGTTGACAAAACTGTAATCGTAACCAATCAATCGGTCGATACTAAATTTGGACCCATTTGATTCCAGCCCTGACTTTTGCTCACCCCTCTAATATAGTGTTGTTACGGTCCGGGGACCGGTTTAATGCCATACTGAACACAGTCGATACCTGATTTTGGGTCTCGTTTTGTTGCTATGGTTTCTGGTCGATTCCGCTTCTGATCTACTTGAACACGGACCATCGACAGTAATTCCCCACCTGAGTTCACGCGTTTTTGTTAATAACATAAAAAAGCACACAATATATAATTTTTTTTAGCCTTACCTAATTATGGTCTATTGAATTTGAATCCAAGACCTTAGTAGCTTTTGAAAACTCTACCACTTAAACTAGCACCAATTTGCACAATATATAATATTCATTCCGCATCTGTTATAATTTTCTTATTTTTCGCTAAATACAAGTACTATAATTTTCTGATTTTTCGAACTCCGCCACTGGCTCGTACGGCCTTGGTTGTAGAAAAGCCATGCATGTTCAAGAAAGGGCGTGCGAACAAGGCAGAGAGATGGATCCAGAGCTCGGATGTGAGGAGGATGAATTGGTTCGAGTAAGGAGAGAAAGGTTGAAGAGGATGGCGCAACCAAATCTCCCCAGAACCGTCGCAAAAGCCGATGCCGGCTATCTTAACTCATACTCGAGAGGAGATTATACCACCGCTCGACTACACCTCCTAGTACTCAAGGTACCTACCTACCTACATATTCCACAAAAATCATAGTATAACCCTAGCTCTCTCGCTCGCTCATTTTCAGATCCCCAGCGAAACCCTAGCTTGCTTACTTGGGGGTTTATTTGAGGAAAGAATAAGAAACAACTTTCTTAATTGTACTGTTAATAATCATCAATCATTCATGCTTACTGTTGATAATCAATCGTCGATTTGTTACATGATGTTGTTAGTAGTAATAAATTGCAACTGAAACTCACCCAGCCAGACAACTTGGAGGAGTCATCCCTGTTTTTTAACTGTAATTTCACAAAATTGAGTCATGTCGCCGTGGTGGCACAACTTGGTGCTTCATCAATTTCTGTTTTTTTTTCAGGACTGGCTGAAAGGGTTGAAAAGCCTTCCGCCGTTGTTCGAAGAGACGCCCAATTGTGTTGGCGAGCTGAAGTTAGCAAGTATGTTTTCTATTATTATAATTTTTTATAGATCTAGGGCATACCTCCTTGGTTCCTATTACTTCCCAAGTCTAACACACTTAACTTCCTCTTTGGATGTACTTTTCGAAACTATGTACTTCCCTCGCAATATTGTAGTGTAATTAATTCCGATAGTTGTCTGTTTCTGCTTTCAACAGTCTTCTTCATGTCTTCTGGCAATTCAAGCTTTGTAGTGGAGTCCCTTACATGAATGTAGAATGGATACATTAATGTTTTCAATTTACTTCTTAAAAGAGTTAGGCTTAATTACTTAATGCATACCCCCAGTTTACCGAAACTATCACTTTGCAACCCCCAGTTCTAAAACTAGCTGATTGCATCCTCCATTTGTAAAAAATACGTCAATGTGCAACTGGGAACGAAATTTCATCGCAAAATTAACGTACTCAAAGGGCATTATCTGAAACAATTGATGCGATTGTATCATAGACGATGTGAATTTTATGAAAATACCTTCGTTGTGTTTGAATTTGATGGTTGAAATTCATTCCCAGTTGCACATTGACGTATTTTTTACAAACGGGGGATGAAATCAGCTAATTTCAAAACTGGAGGTTGCAATGTGATAGTTTTGGTAAACTGGGGGTATGCATTAAGTAATTAAGCCAAAGAGTTAATTAGAACAAAATTTTAGATCGCAAGCTGCCTTCGATTGCTGGTAATATCTCTAACTATATGTGGTGATCTCCCAGGTCTCATACATCAGCGTGCAGTTTTTTTGACTATTTCTGGTGATGAGGATCCTGCTGCATTTGATGAGGAATTCGATCTGCTGAAGCCGTACTATGCATGGTAAACCTACTTGCCCCTCTTTGCTTCATGGTTATCTTCAAATATTGAAATTAAAATATTATCATTTTGGGGTGTCAATTGGTTCCATAACTAGGTCAGTGTATGCAGAAGAGTTCTTTTTATCATTGTTCTTTCACCTCTAAGTAAACTTTTTCTTACTAAATCAGATTATTGTCTCAGTAATGGAGTGATCAAATTGATTGGTATTTCAACGGATTACTTGCTATTCTCCCTCTCTCTCTTTCTCTCTTGCTTTGGATTATACCGCGATGTCCATGACTTTTCTTGTTTTCCCATCTATAAAGCATTGATCTTCTTCAACCGTCATCTCAACGGAATCAAATATATGGTTACTACCTTATGAGGCTCCTAGAGAAAAACAGGATTGATGACTTTCATGCTGAGCTGAAATCACTTCGAGCTACTGATAGAGCTGATCCTTATATTCAGCGTGCAGTCAAGGTGGAGAAATTTTTGAGTCGATGTCCGACTCTAGATTGCAAGTGGCTGCGCGAGATATACAGGTATTTTGTGCCTACTGATTCGTGTCCTGATTTGCTTGAAGTACTGTTTTTTATTTATTTTTTTTTTTTTTTGGAATGAGCATGATAGGGGCGATGTCTCCTGTTTTATGTAGTTAATTTAATTCAACTTTCTTTCCAACTCTTGGTTGAGTTTCTTTTTATCTACCATTAGTATCTCGGTGTCACTTGCAGTAACTAATACACTTCTTCAGTTAGTGAAATATTCCCTGCAGATTGAAATATTCCCTGCAGGTTTCCTGATTCATGTATTAGTGTGACTTTTCTTGGCTAGTACATAGAAAATCATATTAATCATATTCTAATAAATCATATTATAACCTACACTACTGCTTATAGGGAGGCTCGAACTCGAGGACCTCAATGAACTGCCTCAGCCCTCAGGGGCCTAACTTCTGGGCTAAACAACTAGTTCAGCAGTGTGATTTATAATGATTGGAGATCAGGAAAAGAGAGGAAGCGTATTTTGATGTATTGAGATGGTTTTTTGCATATTGTAAGCTGCGCGGAAGCATTAGACTCGTTGTATTGATATGGTTCTCATGTTTGTTATACATGATTGTGTGTTCTGAGTTGTGGTAAAGTATGTCACTCATGCTTACCGGTTGATATCCTTTTGCAGGAAAGAACTATGTGGACAATGTAGCAGGAGTCTATACATTCACCCTTATGCCCAAAAGGTGATGTTTTCTCGTCCCTGGGAAAAGCCTTTGCCGTGCGTAAAGGAGGTTAGCTTCTCACTTTGTTGTTTAGACTGTTGTTGATTATTGATGTCTTTTGGAGAATTTGAGTCTGGTTGATTCGGAGTCTTAACTCACCGATGCATTAAGTTGTGTTACCTATAGAATGGAGTTTACATTCTATAGATTGTCTGAGATACACTTTGCTTATGAGTAAACACACTCTCAGTAGTAGCAGCAGCTGCGTATGCTGGAGTTGGTGGAAAAGGGCCTCACTAAATTCAATACCGAAGAAGGCATTATTTAGATATGACGTGATTCCTTGTAATAATAGATGGAGTTGTTTTGCGTGCAGCAGGAGGTGCTTCCTAGATCGGAGAAAAGTAACATAAGTAAGAATAAACCCTTGAAGACATTGTTAACTGAAAATCAGAGACAATCCTTAACCGGACCCATGGTATGTGGATTTGTTAAAAAGAAGATGGTCTAATGAAATTTGCTGCTGCTACTACCTTTGCTTTGAGGTAATATGTGGAGTTGTTTTGTGTGCAGAAGGAGGAGGAGGTGGTTCCTGTGTCGGAGAAACGTGAGAAAAAACCCCTGAGGACACTTTTAACTGAAAGTGTGAAACAGTCCTTAACTGGACCCATGGTTTGTGGATTTGTTATAAAGAATATGTCTAATGTAATTTTCTACTACTTCCTTTGCTTTGAGGTAAGATGTGGTGTTGTTTTGTGTGCAGGAGGAAGAGGTGGTTCCTGGGTCGGAGAAAAGCAAGATATCTTCCTATGAGCTAGCATACTTGAAGATATATGTTAATGGAAGAAAGAGATCACCCATGGAGAAGCCCACTTTGAGAGAAACAATTCTTGGAGATGATACCTTGTAACAACATAAGTCAGAAATCGCTTGAGGGTGCATAACCAGTGATTGAGAAACTTAACTACTACATTGCTGTTTCAAAAAAAAAAAAAAAGAAAAACCACTACATTGTCCTCGTTGTTTTGATGTTAGATTCAGCAGAACCGGGCACAGCTTATGATAGCTTTCTTCGCTTTAACTTAATAGCATATGGTTCCCAATGGACATGGTTGTAACTAACAAATATTGTTTCTCTTGTATCGTCCGGAAGGTAATGTAGTATATATCCTTTTGTTGCTCATGTGAATTGGTGTTGGGTGATCCTGAACATTGGTCATTTGTCGAAAAGGGCATCTAGCTCCTCTCTTAAGCAGTCGTTTCATTCATGAACATGAGAGACTTTGAACCGTGGCTAGTTCTTATCGGTAACTATCATGTTGCCATGATGATTATTTTGTTAGTCTTATTATATTTGGTCGGGCGAGACATTATTATTAGTCTGTGCTTGTGTCATACTTGCAGTTTTGCTCAGTGAAGTTAATGCAAGACGGAAAACCACTTGGTTAAACATATTTGCTGGAAGAGGTATGTGTGTGTGTCTTGGAACACAGAGACAGGAGGTTGGCATCTGATCTACACACCAACACTGTGCTCAATTCCATTACTGCCACTAGGGGTGAGCACAGACCAATTTGGCAACAGATTCTACCGACCAAATAGGTTGGTGTCGGAGAATGTCCAACCAAAACCTACGGGGTTGTCTACTGTGCGTTCCTTATTAGGGTTTCTGACAACTTTTTATTTTTTTTGTGGTCCCCGCTACTACAGGATAAAAAAGGTTACCCGCTATAGCAGGTAACCTCGGCTGGAGATATAGTTGTTAACAGTTTTTCTCGCTTTAGATAAAGTTCTTAATATCTACACGGCTAAAAGATAGAAAAGACTACCCTATAGTTAGTACAGTTCAACAGGTAGAAGGAGTTCCCTCATTTAAGAAAGCAGTCTTAACAACTTGAGTTTTATTGTTAATAAATAACGATGAAATTAACTACAAGCAGACCAATATCAACTCAAAAGTCCTTTAAAGGCATGTTTATAGATTAATACTAGAATATTTCCACAATAACATTAAAATAAGATGGTACTTGTTCAATATCATCTCCCGGATCATCTTTCTTGTCAAGAAATCACGAATAAAATCACTCTAAACAGACCTATATCAATCATGCTTGTTTTTCTTGGGCTGACTACTCGATTGAGACCAGAAGTATTCCTCTTTAACATCAAACTCAAGTGGCATTTGTGCAGAATCGTCTTCCGGATCGTCCACTTGTTCGACGGAGTCCACCGGAGGATTGGGGCATGTTGTCCTGTTGTGTCCCAGCTCCTTGCAATTTCCACACCTCCTTCTCTTGTCTTTCTTTGGTCCCTTTTGGAATTTAGTGTCCGGGGGGTTCGGGTTCTTCACATGGGCGTAGGGATTTTCTTCCTTCTTAATGTCTCCTTGTGCCCAGCTCCTTGTGTACCCTGGAAAGATTTAGAAATCATTCTCTGCATTTTCCGAATCCCGTCGGACATATGCTCTTTGAAGAAATTAATTGTCTCGCCAGTAGTACAGCCCAAACGGTGATACAGTTGAACTTCGTTCCTCGTGGAAGCCCGGCGCAAGGCTTGCAAATCTGGGTCATCACTTTTCTTCCCAACAGGCTCCTTCATTGATTTCTCGGTTCGGTAGAATTCTTTGTCAGTTTTTGCCCACCTTTTGGCAATTAAAGAGTTTGGGATCCTCTGTACTCCCTTTTGTTTCAGAACAAACAACATGTGTTTGCAAATCATATACGATGTTTCCCAACGAAAACACGTGCACCGGAGAAGCCTATTATCCTGACGACATTGAACAACTTGCTGAAGCAAGAAAAGATAGGGTGGTTAGAAATTAAGAAGGAAATGAGAATACAAATGAACACAAGGATAGACAGATTGTAACCTGGTACTAGATAGAAGAGGACAATAGTTCAAAGACTGTGACATCAATACTTATTTGTTACCCTTTAAGACTTAAGATATCACTACTAACAGTAAGGAAACATGACAAGATTATTTAGCAATAAAAATGCAGTACATGAGTACATAGTAAATTGAAGCAGATGTACATACCAGGGATCTCTTGATTTGACCTCTCATCACGTAGAACAAGTCCAAGCTCTCTTCTGGAATAGTTTTGACTTCAAACACTCTATAACCATCACCCTTTCGAGCTTGTATCCTAAACATGTTGAAGAAATTTTCGGTGAAGACCTCTGCTGCATGGCGTTCGAGTTCCGTGAACCCTGTTGTTATCACCAGGTCTGATTGGTCGGAGCGATGGTGTGCCTTACACTCGTTGTTGCGTAGCTTGTCAACCCCGGTCGTGAATCCCTTGCAAGCATTGGTCAATTTGTCCGAGTAGGACATATAATCCTTGACGAAACTGTTGATGCTCTCGCATCTTGAGGTCGTCGTTTGCAAGGCGAAAAAATGATCCTTCAAGTATGTCTCCGCCTACAAGTGGCGGTTCATATATGTGACCTGGACCCAATTCCTATCAGCAATGTCCCATCTGGTAAGCATTGCATGCCAATCATCATGCCAAAAATTTTCAGGTTTCCTACTATGCAAACACTTTTTAAAATCAACGATGAAGGCTTCTCCCAACTTCAGATTAGCCTGGGCGTTCCGAAAACGATTCCAAGAACACAGACGACGTCTTGCCTCTGGGAAATTCGCCATCCGTGATGACGGACAAAGGCTTCTTATTATTCATTACCTTCATCAGGCACTTCAAAACCCAATCATATGTTTCTGCTGTCTCGTCGTTGAGAAAAGCACAAGCAAAAATAGTCGTCTGGTAGTGATTGTTCACGCCAGATATAATTACAAATGGTTTTTGATAGATGTTGGTCTTGTACGTTGCATCAAAAATGAGTACATCGCCAAATCTGTTGTAATCTACCACTGATCTCCTATCACACCAGAAAACACTTTCAAGCTCATAATTTTAACCTGTTCTGAACCTACGCCAATTCTGTTGTAATCTACCACTGATCTCCTATCACACCAGAAAACACTTTCAAGCTCATAATTTTAACCTGTTCTGAACCTACAAAAACAATAAATAATACTTAGGGAAACAGAAAGATTAGTTACATAAATGATGTTAACTCTAATGGGTTAGAAAATAAGTTTAACTAATAAGTATGAGCTTTACAGAATACTACAAAGACCTTAACAAATAAGATAGCATATTTAATATTTAAGTAATCTTACTCCCTGAACACGCCATAGTGACTGTGCTTCAAACTGTCAATGTACATCAAGGTCTGCTGCCCATCTCCTTCATTTGAATATATCTTGTCCATAGAAGCCATTTTATTGTAAAGATCCTTCTGTGTGTAACCCAACTTGTTATAACCGCAGGCTTGTTTAACCATCAAAAGAAAGCTTTGGCAATACTTGATGACACGATTTCTTACGTGTATACGCAAGTGCACGGTCGAAGTAATAAAGATTGAGTATTAAAACTCAGGTTGTCGAACCCACAGGGAAATAGACGACTACTAGCTAATTAAGAATTAATTAGAAGATACTTAAGTAACCGGTAAGAAGTGGTTTGAGTGTTCGTCGCCTACAAACAAGCGACTGAATAAAATGAATGTAGAGACAATATTTATGTGTTTTTCAATTAAAAGAATTTAATCAAAGTATGGAGAAAACTAGGCGATCTATGAATCACCTAGGGTCTTTAGAAAATTCCGGAATTTGTATTGAAACACATTACACACTAACTGATTATGCCGGGTAATAGCACTTACAATCTTCTGTCGATCTCATGTAATTTTACGTAACCGTTTATTTTGGGTCCTGTCGGTCCACCTCCATCTACCGTTACGTTCTAGCTGGCTAGTCAACTTTGTTCACCGGGTCCTGTCGGTCCACCGATTCACTCACCTAACTAGTTCAACCGAATCTACCCACACATGACTACTCCTATTCATATCACCTATCGGTCTCAATGATTCGGGAATAAAAACATGATCTTATTCGTAACTGGGTTAAGTCTCTGTCGAGCACCGACCTAGTTCACTAACAACTCCGGTTCGCGACTCCCTTGTTGCTAAGAATTAAGCCTAGATCATGATTTCTAATCAATCAGTTTGTAACATTAAGCTATGAATTCAACTAGTTCATCATCTTCATCTAACACGGTCATTCCATTCATCACTAACACGTGTCAATAGCCTTAGCTTACGGATTCACAATACAAGATGAAGAATAATAAACACTAATTGGATCAAACGCACGAATCAATCAACAAAATCCGGAAAATAAGTCTAAGTCATAACCCTAGGCTCTCCATAGAGCCTAACAAAGAAATTAGCTACTCATTTTTATGCCAAAATCACAAGTATTCTCCATAGAATGATAAAGAGAGGGTAAGAGAAGAATCAAACGATGAAATCGCCAAAGCTTTGGCGAATCCGTGCAATCCCCAAGCTCCTAGGTGCTCTCCAATGGCTCCCGTACGTGAATACTCTTCTATTAGGTCGTCTCCATCGTTTTTTTACCAGCTGGGCACGCTCTTTAATGAAATCTAGTCGAAATTGCACTTCAGCCCCTCTACTTTGTAATTCCCGGACAGAATTATTTGCTGATTTTGCGCGGGCTGTATCTCCCTCATACGGACTCGTCTTCGGGCCTACCATATACCGTTGGAAAGCTACGGATGTCTACTTTCCAATGCCGCAGGCCTTGCTCCAAAATTCTTTGTAGATTTTCCTGGGAATCGAAAAGAGTGCAGGCTGGTCCTGTGTGACTTTTCCAACTTTTCTTCGTTTGTGCGTCTCCTTTTCTCCTCTTCATCTAGCTCCATTCCGAGCATATCCAAGCATCTCATAAGCTCCAATGCACCTCTTTTACCTGAGATACACAACACTAAACAACCCGTGCAATTATCATAGCAAGTATGAGAGAGAACATGCACAAATAAGCTAGAAACACAACTTTTCACTCTTAGGCTTAGAAATAGTCAAATTCACATATTTGTGGAAATATAACATATAAATCATGTGAAATAAGCCTATTACAAGTAATATGGAAGTATAAAGATAACTCCTAAAAGAGAGTTATCAAATACCCCCACACTTACCTTTTGCTCGTCTCGAGTAAAACCACTATTTACTAGCCGACTCAAGACGCAAACGACACAAGACTCGACCATGCAACAATATGATGCAAATGCAAACTACGACTCGATCCTACACAAACACATATATACAAAACAAACTTTTTATCTTTTTGGTTGAGATCGGGCAATCTCCATTGGCTTAAGTCAATTATCATGAAGTGATGAGAATCCTAAGAACAAAGCATGAGTTGAAACTAAATTCGACAACGAGACTCTCCCCTAGTTAGTATAGAAAGCCTAACTTTACTAAGTACAAGAGTACGCTACCTCTTCGTGTGTGCCACGAAATAAGAGACTACGCTAGGCAAAGCCACATCCAAGGTCCGAGCTCCTAATCCGCTAACGGTTTTCACATGATGAGGCTTAGGGACATATAGATAATCTCGTCGAAATCAAGTCCTAAGCGTCACATTCTCACATCAAATCCCACATCTCACACACCCTCACCACGATGATAGGAACCAAAACCCAAAGCTCACCACCTCCGGCCCTCAGTTCCCTCAAACCCCGGTACACTAGTGATCTCTGTGGCCATCGTCGTTCGTCGTGCATGAAACGTGAACCGTCGTCGTCAAAGTAGCTCCACCACTCGTTCCAATTCAAATTCAACTCAACACTTTATTTCATCTCTCCTTTTTCTTTTTCTCTCATTTTTTTTTTTCATTTTCTTTATTTTCTGTTTTTTTTTTCTTTTTTTTTTCTCAAAATACCATCACGATCCAACAATAATATCCGAGTGGTCATCAAATAATAATCAAAAATGCTAGGAGAAGGAAACACGTAAATCGATGAATGAATAGCACATAAAAATATCATCTCCTCCTAACTCAATCAAAGTCCATGTCAAATCCAAGCCGCAAAATCAATGAAGTACATGTGTGGGAGTGGAGTCGTCGCAAGCTCACTCTCAATGTCAGAAGTCAAAAGTCGACACCCCCACACTCGAATGTAACCATAACCCCTCTCAAGTAGTCCCGAAGATGAATGTATCTCGTGCCTAATCCAACCGATCCTCCTACACCAAAGTAATCAAAACTGGTACCTAGCACGATTCACCAATTAAGTTCTCCCAACCCAATTTCGTGCGTATTAGATTCACGCACTCACGGCTCTCCACAACTGTGTCCATGATGTAGTGGCATGGAACACCGCCACACCGAAGTGCGCAAGCCTACTCACTCACCCTCGCATCCCCTCGTAGATAATCAATGACGTGCAAGCGAGATGTCGAACTCAACGAATTGTATAATCACTCCCTCATCGAACCCCCTCAACTACACAACCCCCTCGTGACGCACTAAAGTGGTGATTCTAATCAATTTGTGATGAAGGCCAAGAATCGTCACCCTAGGTCCGAAGGCTAGCAAGAATCCAAGGCTCAAATTGGGGCGTCTAATGGTCCTACAAGGTGAGTTCTAAAAGCAGTGAGTGCTCTAATACACACCTCGCACAGCTGTTTCGTGTACCACTACGAGGCGGGTTGGCGACTACCTAAGACGTACACATGGATGTTCGGCTTGTTTAGCTCACACCTAGCTCAGCTCTTGTAAGAAAATAGGCACACACTTTGAGTTTTTGAAAATCACGTAAGTTTTAAAAATAGGTAGGCACTCCCGTAAAGAACGTCTCTCTATACCTACTAGGGGGGACTCACATCGTCACTCTCGGTCGCAAATCATGCCCTATGCCTAAAATCCTCACACTTCGCGATTTATCAAATTTTAGCCTCTTTCGATTGCCCTTTTCTCAAAATTTTATATTTTTAATCTTTTTTTTTTCAATTATTTTTTTTATTTGTGATTTTTTTCATGTAATTCCTACACTACATGGAAGCCGACACGAACGAAACTACACAAAACAGTCGATATGGTAGGTAGACTCAAATAAGAAAACGTGCAAAGTTAAACACAAACACAAACAAGTATATACACGACTAACAAATCACAATACGATATACTATCATAATATCACGACACGGACCACATAAACAGACACAAAACGACAAGAACAACTATATGCAGACATGGCAATGCAAACACTGACTGGCTAGTCAAGACTAAAACTCCCCCCACACTTGAGCGCTTCGTTGTCCTCAACGAATTTAGAGATAAAATAGAGAACTTGGCATTCAAATGCGTGGGCGGTGATTCTACTCGGGGTCAAAGCCACGGCACAAGAAGGTAGCTACAATAAATTTAGAGATAATTCAAGCTACGTGCACGTGAACGAGTTGTGTGTACCGAAATTAAGCAAGTACTCAAGTAATTCCCTAGAATTCTAAAAATAAAATCCTAGAGCAAGTACGATGTGCCTAAACGGTAAGTAAAGAGAGAGAAGAATACTCACAACCGACACAAGGTCAGGGACGAAATCCGATAATTGCTGACTGTGATAGCAAGAACAATCCCCAAGCAAACATTGCACGGAACAATGCAAGCTCCTTTGCGGTCGAGTGCGCAAGTAGCACACCGGGGTCGATTGATCATGTTGCTGCTGACGAAAAGAGAGCGAAGAATCCCCGAACTCGTTATGTGAGTTCCCTTGCGGTCGAGTGCGCAAGTAGCACACCGGGTCGATTGCTTCGTCAAATTCCTCCAACTTAAATCATCTTTACTCAGCCACGACGCTTCTCAAATTTTCATTGTTTAATCATATGGTTGAACTTAAAGCTCAGGATGAATCATGTTTTTCTGTCAGTTGCACCACATAGACTTAACACAACCAGTTGTAAATGTGTCAATCACACCAAGACATCATCCAGCTCAAACACGCTAACATCCAAGTACCCAGTAAGCAATTTATCCTCTGTTAAACTGAAAAATCAGTGACACCCCCATAATACATAGCCAATCTGAAAAACTTTGAACTGGTAGATATCAAAGTTCTGCAGCAAATTCCAGTACAGTAGAGTTGTCAATCTGCACAGACAATCGTACAAGCACTGATCTGGAGAAGCAGAGAAGAAAATTCCCCTGAAGAGCACCCCATCCCAGACCACAACAACTCTCAACCACCTAATTAACTCACCAATTCAACTACAAACACCCGAAGCATTCTACAACCAGCTAACACACCAGTACACCACCTAAAGAAATCACCTCAGCCTCCAAAACACCTTCAACCCAGACCTGCAACTCATCTGAACCTGCTACGTACTCACAACCTCCAAGAGCACCGGCCAAACCATCACTGTACAAAATAAATCAGTGGCTAAACCCACCTGAGACTATACCATATTCATCACCACCGTTTACCACCACAATCAACAACCAAATAAACCGATTCCCTGAGTGGTTTTTCAGCTTCACTGAGTTTCCAGTTCGAGGGGGAGAGACAGAGGATTAAGAACCGATTCCCAAAATTGATAGTAAACTGAATAGGGGGAAACCTGGCGATGAAAGCTACCTTCGACTTCCTGTAATTACGTGCTGAAGGTGACTGATTCGGGCCAAAAACAGAGAAGCAGCGGTGGTGTTCTCGTTGAACAGGGTTGCGGTGGTGGTCTAGAGGTTTCGGTTTCTGGGTTTTGAGGTTGCTTCGCCGGCTTTCATGGCTTTCTCGCGGTGGTTCAGGGGTTAGTCAAATTGTGGCGAGATTGGTTAGATCGGAGAAGAGGGTGGGTTTCTGGGTTGGTGGTCGGAGTTGGGGTTGTTTGGCCGGTGGTTGTGGATCGGGGTCTGGGTTCGATTGGAGAAGAGGGTGGGTTGGTTGATTTAGAGAGAGAGAGATGTTGCCGGAGGGGCGACCTGAAAACCACCTCAACACTGCCGTCGTTGGTGGCGTGAATTCGATGGAGAGAGAGAGGGTGGGGCTGCTGCGGTTCGCCGGAGTGAGAGAGGGAGGTCGCCGGAGTGAGAAGTGGCCGGAGACGCGACGGGAACACGCCGGAGCACGGTGATTCGATCGGGTTGCAGAGAATTGGAGTGGTTCTGTGTTCGCAAGAAGGAGAGGAAGGAGGCTAAACCCAGATGCCCGATGAAACAAAAAACTTGTCACGAATTTCCTTTTTCACCCTCAAAAACTATTGAATTATCCCATTTACCCCTGTTCGTGTGAGCAACTTTTGTTGTTCCTAATATTGAGCACTGGGTTTTTTGGGGGCTGGTGTTCCTGCGAACACATGGGGTGTTCGTGTGAACACCCCTGATTCCAGATTTTATTTTATTTTATTTTTTTTTTGCTTCGTTTTTTTGCTTCGTTTGTCTTCTAGATTACGTCTCCGGACTCCGATGCACGCATATTACATACCGTCGAAAAGCTCGTTTCGCGCACGTTCTGATTTCACAATAGTGACTTCAAATTTTCCGGAGTAAACTTCAGAATTCCGTCTCAAATTTCGTGATCATAATGTCGCTTTCTCGGTTTTTCTGCGTTTCCTCTTTTCACGCATCAAGAAGGGGAGTCCGGACCGCGTCTCCAACCTGTATGCCTGCACGACTCAATTCAAATATAAGATCCTGACTCTCTCACCCCTCATATAACAAAACGGTATTAAAAACGCACACGGCAGTATTTAAAAACACACTCTCTACACTAAAGCATAATAATACGTTGGGTTGCCTCCCAACAAGCGCCTTGTAATTTACGATCGACGGCCCGACCCCAGTTACCTCTGCCACCTCACGAGGGTGGTCTGGCACATTGTGCCGCTTCCAGCTTAGCTTTCCTGTGTTGGATTTGAAGCACTGCTTCATGTGCGTACACCGCTGATGGCTTATTTCTTTCCCAGTAGTCAGGTGGATCCCCTTGCGACAACTCTGGGATTTGGCGCTTCACTTGTACAGCAAATGGCACACCTGGCTGATACTCCCATGAACACTGGGGCGACGGTTTAAAAACCCGAAAAGTCTCCATGTCATCGTGTACCCTCATAATCAGTTCTCCATTCTCTACGTCAATGAGAGTACGACCAGTCGCCAAGAATGGCCTACCCAGAATTAGCGGAACATCACCTACTGGCATATCCAATATAACAAAATCAGCCGGAATGATCAGACTTCCGACCCTCACTAGCACATCTTTAACCATCCCACATGCTTTCTTGGATGACTTGTCTGCAAATTGGAGTGTTATCCAGGTTTTCGGGGGCTCCCCCACACCTAACTTTTTGAATACCGACAACGGCATCAAATTCACGCTTGCTCCCAGATCACAGAGAGCTCTTCCAGTGTAGGAATCACCCAATGTAGCCTCAATGACAAAGCTACCTGGATCCTTCTTTTTCTTAGGTAACCCATGCAAAACACATGAACTAACCTGTTCATTTAAGTTTAATCTCTGAAATTCATCCACCCCTTTCTTTCCAAGAACTGCATCTTTAATAAATCGAGCATACTTAGGCATCTTTTGAAGTGCCTCAATCAATGGGATATTGATATGCAGTTTAGAGAAGACATTCAAAAAGCGCTTGTATTCCTCAGAGTCATCCTTTTTCTTCCTAGTACGTAATGAAAATGGCAATTCTGAAGAAGAAGGATAAGATGGAAGTGATACCTCGGTAGATTTCTCTGCATCCTCGTGAATCATGCCCTTTGATTGGGGGATCATGACAGGTGTCTTCTCTTGATAACTCCGTTTTCGGAGTTATTTTATGCCTTTTATTTCTACGTTTTGCGTGCTTATAATGGAGAATTTGTCGTCTTTTGAGTAAATTGAGCGTAAATGTGAAAATATGAGTTCATGTGCAAAACTTGTTAAATCCGGGCGTTTCTTTAGATTTTTGAGCTTTTTATTGTGATATGATCGCGGGTTGTGTTTTCGTGTTGTGATTCGCAGGAAAACAGGGCTTGGATGATCGTGCGGGATTTGGAAGCGAACTTCGGAAAAGAGGAACTCAAAGACAAGTCAAGAGGAGAGTCAAAAGTCAAAGACAAGTCAAGAGGAGAGTCAGAAGTCAATGGAAAGTCAAAGGAAAGTCAAACAGAAGAGAAAGGTCAGAGAAAAGTCAAAGAAAGTCAAAGGAAGACAGAATGGAAGAAGGGAGTCAAAGAAGAGAAGAGAAAAGTCAAAGGAAGCAAGAAGGGGGCTGGAACACAGTGTCTTCGTGCGAAGACATTTGTCTTCGTGCGAAGACAATACTTAGCCAAATTTTCAAGTCTGCAGCATTCTCTTCTCAAAACAACATGCAGTATCTCAATGAGAAGACCTTCGCACGAAGAGGCAGAAGTCTTCGTACGAAGACTCTTCGTGCGAAGACAACTGTCTTCGTGCGAAGAGATCGTGGGTCAGCAGCAATATTTTTGGGGCTTTTCCGTATTATTTCCAAACTTTGTAATATTATTATGGGAACGTATTTAAGACTTTTAGGTCGTCTTTTTCAGTAGTTTTGGAGGATTAGAGACATCTTTGGAGATCAAGAAGCTAGGAGAGAGCTTAGGAGCTTTTGGATCATTCGTTTGAATTCTAAACTCTCGTTTTCCTTGATTTTCATGTTTAAACTCATTATAATCGTTGTTTTGATTATGAATATGAGTAGCTAAACACCTTTTGCTGGGAATTCTCGTTTGGTGTAGCTAGGGTTTGATCTAAAGTCGATGTTTTGATGATTGTGATGCATGCTTTAGCTTAATCTCTCGTGTTTATGCATTATTATGGATTATTTGCGTTCTTACTCTTATTATCTTTGCGAGTAGCTAACGTAGAGGTAGAATCAATTAGTTTCACGCGGTAACTCCGTGATAACTAGTCGGTAAATCGAATAATCCACCTAGTTGTATCAATGTTTGGTAACTCGGCATCGTTAACTAGGATCGTTAAAGTAGAATCATAATCTTAATGCGTACTTAAACCTAAATTAGGCTTGGTAACTCGGTTTAGTTTAGTTTAAGTATAGTGGATTTACTTGGTAACTCGGTAAGTTCAACGTTGCTTGATTAATAGTGAATAACACGTGGTTGTTTTACGAATCAAAACATAAATTTAGATCGACCTAGTGAACCTAGAGAATTCCCGGTGCTTTTCCCTTATTGATAAAAACCTCCAAATATTCATTCTTTATTAATCGTGAATTATTTCACTTGGTTAATTGAGAATTTTGCGTTTAATTTCTTAGAATTAGATAAAAACACAACTTGCAACTTGCCCACATAAGGTATAGAATAATAATTAATTTAAACAAAGTCCCTTGGGTTCGACAACCCGGATTTCCGGTTTATTACTACACACGACGGCTGTGCACTTGCAGTTGGAACGTGTCAAGTTTTTGGCGCCGTTGCCGGGGACTTCGGCTAAATTAGTTATAATTCCTAGCCTTAGGGATTTTAATTTATTGTTTATATCCGTTACTCACCTACGTTTTGCGTGTTTCGTGATTTCAGGTTGATTTACTCGGTGCATGACCCGTTCTCGAGACGAGCCGTTGTATCCAACGTTTGAAGACCCGGAATCCTTATTAAAAGCACAGCGTAGAGACAAGAGGAATTCAAGCTCAGTAGTTATGGACGAAGAAACGAGAGCTGAGTATGAGAGGATCCGCAAAGGTTTGCAGGATGCGGAAGCAGCTAGAGTTGCAGCTGTAGAGGAGGCTGCACGAAGAGCCGCAGAAACTGAAGAGGTGAGAGCTCAAATGGCGGAGATGCAGGCAAGGATGGATCGCATGGCTCCCCCAAATCCACAACCACGTCATGGTGTGGGGGCACAAGTGGCGAACATCGGTGGGAACAACAATGGTAATAATGGGGAAAACAACAGGCAGAACAATGCTGAGAATGAAGAACGCCCGATGGTGGATTATTTCAGGACTACTCCAGCATGTTATCAGCCTACCATTGTCAGACCACAGATCAATGCCCAACACTTCGAGTTGCGCCAACATATGATCAACATGGTTCGTGATGAGTGTGCATTCAACGGAGCTCCAGGAGATGACCCCAATCACCATCTGCTGGTATTTGAGCAAATCACATCAACCCTGCACGATCAGCGAGTTCCAGATGAGACAGTTAAGCTTTTACTATTTCCATTCTCCTTATCTGGAAAAGCCAAGAAGTGGCTTATGGAGCTGCCAGCTGGCAGCATAGTGACATGGGCAGATTGTTGTCATGAGTTTTTGAGGAAGTATTTGCCACCATCCAGAGTCGCGCAGCAGATGGCAGAGATTTCAAAGTTCACTCAGGATGAAGACAGCTCTTTGGGAGATGCATGGAGGAAGTTCAGCCAAATTCTCCGTAGATGCCCGAATCATGGAGAGCCATGGCACAAGCTCTTCCATTATTTCTACACTGCATTGGACAAGGAGACAGCTGACCAATTGGATATGCTAGCTGGAGGTAATTTTATGGGACTTGGAGCACAGCGAGCTCAAGATTTGCTGAACAATGCGTCAAAGAGAGAGACTACACGATCTGAAACGCGTAGGTATTCCAAACCGGGGGATACATCCTTAGTCAACAAGATTGAATCGATGGAACAAAAGTTGGAATCCATGACTTCAGCATTTCACGGTATGCACCCCCCAACTCAGAAGCCCATGGGTGAATTACTAGCAGATGAAAGCCAGGGATATGATAACAGTGTTGAAGATGTGAATTTTATGCGACAGCAGCAATGGCCTAACACCTATCATCCCAACAATCGTAATCACCCCAACTTTAGCTATGCCAATCCAAACAGTGGATTATATGCACCCGGACAGAGACCCAATGTTCCATATCAAGCGAGGCAAGCTCCACAACAGCAGGCTCCGCAAAAAGAAGAGCAAGAGACAAATGCCCTATTGAGAAAGCTCCTAGCTAATCACGACAGGATGGAGAGCGCGATTGTCTCAATACAAGCAACAATAAAAAGCCATGAGACTCAGATTGGGCAGATCGCCAATCAAAATGTAAAGCTTCCACCAGGCATGCTTCCAGCAAATACCATCACTCCTAACGAGCAGCTAAATGCCATCACCACTCGCAGTGGCATCACTACTGAGGATCCCCCATATCCTAGCCACGCGCGAGCTGAGGCGACTAAGGCCACTGAGAAAGCTTTGGATGAAGAGATTCCCGTGCCTACCGTGAGTCCCCAATCAAAGGACACGGTGAGGAAGTCGGATGAGAAACAGAAGCCTAGGGAGGAGTATAGTGTGCGAGTGCCATACCCGCAAAGATTGAAGAGCCAAGAAGATGCCAAGCATTTCAAGAAGTTTGTGGATATATTCAGGAAACTGCACATTAATATACCTTTTGCAGAGGCCATCTCACAAATGCCGAAATATGCCAAATTTCTCAAGGACCTCCTTTCTAATAGGAGGCGCATGGATGATTTTGAGACCGTTACTCTAAATGAGGAGTGTAGCGCCGTTGTGCAAAAAGCGCTGCCAAAGAAGATGAAAGATCCGGGCGGTTTCATCATTCCTGTTACATTGGGAGACGCATTTCATGGGAGGGCATTGTGTGACCTTGGTGCGAGTATTAATTTGATGCCTACATCGGTTTTTGAGCAACTTGGTGTGGGAGATCCTAAGCCTACCAGGATGTGCTTGCAGATGGCTGATCGCACAATAAAACGCCCCAGGGGTGTTTTAGAGGATGTACTAGTGAGAGTTGAAGGACTCATCTTCCCAGCGGATTTTGTGATCTTAGACATGGAGGCCGACGAGGATGTTCCTCTTATTTTGGGCCGTCCATTCCTGGCCACTGGGAGAACTATCATTGATGTGGCCAATGGGGAGCTGACTATGCAGATCAACGATGAGAAGGTGGCCTTCAATGTATTTGAGGCTATGAAGTTTCCCGCATACGCGGTGAGCGAGCAGTGCTTTGGGGTGGAGGCATACACGCTGGACGAGGAGGACGATATTTTGTTGGAGCAACTATATGAGGAGCTGGCTCTATTTGATTCCAGCGAGAAAGAGCAAGCCTTGGATGTTCATTGGCGCCCACCATTACCCCTCTTTAATGAGGGAAGCAGGAAGATTCTTACTCCTTCTCTTATTACTGCTCCTGTTTTAGAGTTAAAGCCTTTACCTGTTCATTTGAAATATTTATATTTGGGATCTAATGATACTTTACCTGTGATTGTATCTGCACATTTGGACAGAGAACAGGAGGAGCAGCTTCTCGAGGTACTACAGAAGAGGAAAGCAGCTATGGGATGGACAATAGCAGATATTAAGGGGATCAGCCCCACAGTTTGCCAGCATAAGATCAGGCTTATGGAAGACAAGAAGCCGGTAGTTCAATTTCAGCGTCGCCTCAACCCTCACATGCAGGAGGTGGTGAAGAAAGAGGTGCTTAAATGGTTGGAAGCAGGTATCATCTATCCTATTTCCGACAGCACGTGGACTAGCCCGGTACAATGTGTTCCCAAGAAGGGAGGTATAACTGTGGTGGAAGGGGAAAAAGGTGATCAAATTGCCACACGTACCGTTACTGGGTGGAGAGTTTGCATGGATTACCGCAAACTCAATGATGCCACTTTGAAGGATCATTTTCCCCTCCCATTCGTGGACCAGATGCTTGATAGGCTAGCTCACCATTCACACTACTGCTTTTTGGATGGATACTCCGGGTATAATCAGATAGCGATTGAGCCGGCTGACCAGGAGAAGACAACATTTACTTGTCCATATGGGACGTTTGCATTCAGACGCATGCCATTCGGGCTATGCAATGCCCCAGCTACGTTTCAGAGGTGCATGATGTCTATCTTCTCGGATATGATGGAGCAGAATTTTGAAGTCTTCATGGATGATTTTTCACTTTATGGTGATGGGTTCGAAGATTGTCTCCAGCAGCTAGCTCGGGTACTGGACAGATGTATTGACACCAACCTAGTGCTTAACTGGGAGAAGTGTCATTTCATGGTGACCGAGGGAATAGTGTTGGGGCATAAGATCTCCAGTAAAGGTTTAGAGGTAGACCGGGCGAAGATTGAGGTGATTGAGAAGCTTCCTTACCCTACGTCTGTCAAAGGGGTACGGAGTTTCTTGGGACATGCAGGTTTCTATCGGCGCTTCATTAAGGACTTTTCAAAAATCACAAAGCCTTTATCTGGTTTGCTTGAGAAGGATGCCGTGTTTGATTTCAATGAAGACTGCAAGACAGCTTTTGATTTGCTCAAGAAGAAGCTGATTAGTTCTCCCATTATAGCCACTCCAGACTGGACTCTACCGTTCGAACTTATGTGTGATGCCAGCGATTACGCGGTGGGAGCAGTGCTGGGACAGCGGAAAGACAAGGTAGCTCATGTTATTTACTATGCTAGTCGTACTCTTAACACTGCACAGGTTAATTATGCCACCACGGAGAAAGAGATGTTGGCTATTATCTTCGCATTGGACAAGTTTCGTCCATATCTTGTGGGTTCCCAGGTGACTATTTTCACAGACCATGCAGCCCTCAAATATCTTCTTGCTAAGAAGGATGCGAAGCCTAGATTGATCCGATGGGTGTTACTCATGCAAGAGTTCGATATAGTGATAAAGGACAAAAAGGGTGTAGAGAATGTTGTTGCAGACCATTTGTCACGACTGGATAACGAAAAACAAGAAGATGTGCCGATTAGAGAAGATTTTCCAGACGAACAACTTATGGTAGTGGTAGCAGCTGTGCCTTGGTTTGCGGATTTGGCAAATTTCAAGGCGCTCAAAATTGTCCCGAAAGACATGACGTTCCATCAGAAAAAGAAATTTTTCGCAGATGCACGACACTATTTCTGGGATGACCCTTATTTGTTTAGGTTGGGAGCTGACAATGTGTTGAGAAGATGCGTAGCTGAGCCAGACACTTTGGACATTCTTAGACACTGCCACGAATTGAATTGCGGAGGACACTTTGGCAAAGCGCGTACTGTGGCAAAGGTATTGCAAAGTGGATTTTACTGGCCTACTTTACATAAAGACGCTCATCTATTTGTGCAGCAATGTGATCGATGTCAGAGAACCGGCAATATCTCCAGCCGAAACGAGATGCCTCAAAATTTCGTGTTGGAAGTAGAGCCCTTTGATGTCTGGGGCATCGATTTCATGGGACCATTCCCGTCTTCACTTGGCAATCTTTATATACTGTTAGCTGTGGATTACGTGACCAAGTGGGTGGAGGCAATGGCTTGCCCGAAGAACGATGGAGCTACTGTAGAGAGATTCGTGCGAAAGAGCATTTTTACGCGGTTTGGAACTCCTAGAGCCATAATCAGTGATGAAGGGTCGCATTTCGTGAATAAAGTCTTTGCCAATGTCTTGAGCAAATATGGGGTAAAGACGCATAAGATATCGCTGGCCTATCATCCGCAGTCGAATGGGCAAGCAGAAGTGTCTAACCGAGAGATAAAAGGGATTCTGGAGAAGACAGTCAACCCGGGACGCAAGGATTGGTCTCTGCATTTAGATGATAGCTTATGGGCGTATAGGACTGCTTACAAGACTCCTTTGGGCATGTCTCCCTACCAGTTAGTGTTTGGGAAGTCGTGTCATCTTCCGGTGGAACTTGAGCACAAGGCATTCTGGGCTTTGAAGAAGATCAATTTGGACGCTAAGCTCTCCGGTGAGCTACGAAAGCAAGCGCTACTTGAACTTGAAGAATTTCGATTGATGGCGTATGAAAGTGCGAAAATCTATAAGGAAAGGACAAAACTGTGGCACGACAGGCACATCATCCCGAGAGACTTCAAGGTAGGACAGAAAGTGTTGATCTTCAATGCAAGACTAAAGTTGTTTCCAGGGAAATTGAAATCTAGATGGAGTGGTCCCTACACGATTACTGAAGTTTATCCATGGGGATCTCTTGAGGTAGAAGATGCAAATGGGAACAGGTTTAAGGTGAATGGTCAGAGAGCGAAACCGTATGTGGACGGGAATTTCATTGGAGTCATTGAATGGCTTCATGCAACTCCCGCAACTTGAGAAGTCTCTGAGGTAACTGGGTCGGGCCGTCGACCTTAAATTACAAAGCGCTTGTTGGGAGGCAACCCAACCTATTTACTGCTTTAGGATAGATTTTAATACTGTTTTGTAATTTTTATTCGGTTTGATGTTATTGAGGGGTGCGAGAGAGTGGATTTAATATTTCCAATGAGTATGTGCAGGAATACGAGGTGAAAGGCCTATTTCGGATCCCCCTTCTTGATACGCGCGTGCGAAACAGAGTAAAAAGTCCAGATTTGCAGCTAAATACGCGTATCGGGATCCGAAGTGAAGGAATTGAAGGTAGAAGCCATTCCTGCATCTATTCAACACACGCACCTGGGGAAGATCATGTTCCCGGACTCCCCGTCTTGATTTGCGCAAGAATTTGATTAGTGAACGGAGAAAGCTAGCACGCCGGCACGGATTACGAGGTGAAATTTTGAAGGACAGACTAAAATGAGAATTGAACAATGCCAACGTGTGGGGGTGGTCGAGAGCTTTCTGTAGACAGGTGGATCGCGCAAATCGGAGTCCGGATGAGAAAGTTACGCCAAAAAGGATGTTTTAGCAAGTAAAACGAGGCCAAAAGCATCCGGAAATGCAAAACGTGCCTTGGAACGCGTGAAATTGAGAAATAAAATATTCCCCGGATTTTGGGAGTGTTTTAAGGTGAAAAGGGAGTCTCGAGGTCGAGGAGATCCTTCGGAAAGCAAAGGCACGATCGAAGACGCGAAAAATCGACAAAAAGGATGTTTTTGGCACAATTCAGCATTGTCTTCGTACTAAGACAATTGTCTTCGTACGAAGACATTGTACTTAGAAAAATTTTTGACCCTCTGAATTGTCTTCTCAAAACAGCTCTCAGTATCTGTTTGAGAAGACCTTCGTGCGAAGACAAAAAGTCTTCGTACGAAGACTCTTCGCACGAAGACTTTTGTCTTCGCACGAAGACAGCGCGCAAAATGACAGAATTGGTCACACACGGACAGAAGCTGGAGGCTAGTTACTGAGGGCAAAGTGGACTTTTTGCCCACGTTTGAAGCTTCATCAGCTGGTCTTCGTCCCATTCTCCATTCTTTATCCTTCACAGTGACTTCTTCTCTCCTTAGCCGCACAAGCATCGATTCACCCCACCCTTGTTTCTTGATCAAAATCAGCAATCCACATAGGGTTTTGCTCGCGATTCCAAGGAGAACAAGGTTCCATAGGTGGTTTTGAGAGAGAGTGCAAGACAAGAGAGAAATCAGAGGCCAAAGGAGCTAGGGTTTGGAAGGAGAATTGAGAAATTGGACGAGCTACAGCTTGATTCACCTTTCGGACGAGAAGGAAACATTGACGGGGACTACGCAAGGAGTACGGGGCAGCAAGAAATTCAAGATTTCGACAAATTTTTCCGGCACCATCAAAATCAGTCCGGGTTCGTCAAATTGGGAATTTTTTTTGCGTCCGTAAGACTTGCTCCGGACGCGTAGGTACTATCTAAACTTCGTAATTTCAATAATCGAGTCTTAGGCACATTGAGTAAAAGCCCGGTTATATTTTGTTGCGCTTAGAAGCGTATTTGGGGGCGATTGCGTAAAGTCCTAGGAATTGCTTGTTACGTGCCTACGTGTTTCGTTTCGTTTACACTTCTTGTTCACGTGCACAAGTGTTGAATTGCTTGTTTTACTTGGATTTGAATTTTAAATGGCGGGTGGTAAGAAGAGAAAGACGGGAGAGGGTTCGTCGCAAGAAGCATCGGGATCGGGCGATCCCCAATTGGAGATACCGCCTACTCCCCAATATGCCATCTTGACGGCCCCTTTCCCGGCTAAACCGGGAATTGTCGGTCGACGAAAGGCAAAAGCTAATTTGAAAGAGCGTAGTATTGCGCCGGGTTATTATGATAGCTACCGATTCGTCACCCACGAGGCCCATCTTGACTCTCGTAGAGATACGTATTTGACAAAGAACGGGCAGCCCGAGAAAGCCTTTCCTTTGCACGAGGACATGCCTCAAGCAATAAAGGAAATTTATGAGCGTGAGAAGCTTGAAAATTGGTTTAAACTAGTAGGGCAGTCTAGTTCACACATTACGAGAGAGTTTTTGTTCAATTTGCGTTATGCAAAGGACGGTGAGAGTCAAGACCCTCGTCTCGTTTACTGTCGGAACGAGTGGATAGTCTTCACGCCAGAGACTATCGCTCTCGCCATGGGTTTCCCCGCTTTGAAAGATGGTTGTGGGTTAGAGACGGTTCTTCGTAGTGAGAACCTTTGGTCTCGTCTAAATGCTTTTTGCTTTGCGAAGGGGGTTGATCCATGGGACAGGAAGGGAGAGGTGATTTATTGGAAGGCCGAGAAGAGGTTTTATAGGCCGGAGGCTAGGTGGTGTTGTGAAGTGCTAGAAAACTGGGTTTTGGGAATCACACGAAACCCTAGTTATACTTTCCGCCTCTCGGTTTGGGCCCTTTGTCTTTACACCGGGGTTAGAATTGATATCCCCAAACTGATTTGGGAGAACTGTCTTGAGAGGGTGTCGAGGACAAACAAATTGGGCCCCGGTCATACCTGTTTGATTACTCACCTAGCCAAAACTGCTGAGGTAGTCATAGGGAGAGATATGGACTTGAAACCGTTTACGGCTAGGAAGTGGCACAGGTTTGATGAGACAGCGAGGAAGAAGGGCAAGGGTAGGAGGATGAACACCTCTAGGTTTGACAACCAGGTTGCCTACGACCACTTGAGAGAGGAGATGGCCCGGGATAGACTTGAGAGAAGACGCCAGTTTGCCCACACTCGGGACAATCAGGCGAAGCTGGGGGGTTTAATCCAGATGGTTGGCCAGTGGGTAATACAGTCGAGTGGTCAGGCACCGGGGGAGTTTGTTCCACCGGTCCCGACGGCGGATCCATGGTTTCAGGAGGATGACTTTGAATATGAGGTTCCGCCGAGTGAGGATGAGGAAGAAGAAGAAGATGAGGAGGAAGGTGATGAGGATGAGGAAGATGACGAGTAGTGGAGTGTGCCCTCATGCTAGAATTGTTGAGTCCTCGTGTTATCGTTGAGGACAACGATGCATTCTAGTGTGGGGGTGGTTGAATCCTTGTTACTAGTCAGTGTCGTGTCTTTGCATCGCCAGTGTCTGCATATAGTTAGATGTTTTTGGTTATGTCCTTATTTTTCTTTTTATTATTCATCTTTTTGCACGTTTTGGTATTTTTGAGTCAACCTACCATTGTTGAGTCGTAATCGAGTTGGCCTTGCATATAGTGTAGGTATATATATAAAAAAAAAAAAAAAACTAAAAATGTGAAAAATCCAAAAAAATTAAAAATTTGAGAAAGGGCAATTGAAAAAAGCTGAAAATCCGGTAAAATCGAGAGGCGTGAGACTTTTAGGCATAGGGCGTGAATCGCGATCGAGAGTGACAATGTGAGAGTCCCTTAGTAAGTATAGAGAAACTCTCTTTACGGGAATGCGTGCCTATTTTACACTCAAATTTAATTCTTTCAAATTTAAAGTGTGTGCCTAATTTGCTTACAAGAGTTGAGCTAGGTGTGAGCTAAACAAGCCGAACGTTCTTGTGTACGTCTTAGGTAGTCGCCAACCCGCCTCGTAGTGGCACACAGAACAGCTGTGCGAGGTGTGTATTAGAGCACTCACTGCTTCTAGAACTTACCTTGTAGGACCACTAGTAAACCCGTATTTGAACCATGGATTCTTTGACAACCTTTGGACTTAGGGTGACGATTCTTGGCCTTCAGCATTGATTGGTTAGAATCACCACTTTAGTGCGTCACGAGGGTGTTGTAGTTGAGGGGGTTCGATGAGGGAGTACTTCATGCTATATTTGTGTGAGTCTTGCATATCGCATGCACTTCATTTTTGATCTTCGAGGGGAATGCGAGGGTGAGTGAGAGTAGGCTTGCGCACTTCGGTGTGGCGGTGTTCCATGGCATTACAACATGGACACAAGTGAGGAGAGCCGTGAGTGTGTACATCTAATACACGCGAAACTTGGGTTGGGTGAATTTAATAGGTGGATCGTGCTAGGTACCGGATCTTACTCATCATGGTGTAGGAGGTTTGGTTGGATTAGGCACGAGACAGACATTTGATCGACTACGTGAGAGGGGACAGGATTACATTCGAGTGTGGGGGTGTCGACATTTGACTTCGGACATCGAGATTGTGTTTGCGACGACTCCATCCCCACACATGTTTCTTTAATGTTAGCGGCTTTGTTGATTTACACCGAGGATTTCATTGAGATAGGGAGAGACTTTGATTTGTGATTTATACGTGATCTTGATAGTGTCTCTCCTTACGATTACATGATTAGCTTGATTCATTGGAAGACCACTCGTGAAAGGAATTATGCAGGATTTTGAGAGATTAAAAAAAAAAAAAAAAAAAAAAAAAAAAAAGAGAGAAAAAAAGGAGAGATGAATAAAGGTAGAATAAGAAGCTTTGTGGAAGAACGAGTGGAGAAGCGACTAGTTCACGAACGGGAAATTTTGGTTGATGCATCATTCATGACGATGGCCGCGGAGATCGTAGTTGTACCGGGGTTTGAGGGGATCGAGGGCCGGAGATGGTGAGTTTCGGGCTTGGTTTCTATCATTGTTGTGAGGGTGTGTGAGCATTGGTATTTGTGAGAATGTGACGCTTTAGGACTTGTATTTGATTCTTATCCTATTTGTCCCTAAAGCCTCATCATTTAAACCCGTTAGCGGATTAGGAGCTCGGACCTTGAACGTGGCTTAGCCTAGCGTAGCCTTTTATTTTGTGGCACACATGAAGAGGTATTGCATTCTTGTACTTAGTAAAGTTAGGTTCTCTATACTAGCTAGGGGGAATTCATGTTGACGAATTTGATTTCGAATCATTCCTTGTGCCTAGATTTCTCATCGTTTCGTGTGAATCGGTTTAAGCTAATGGAGATTGCCCAATCTCGCAAAAGAAAAGAAAAAAATTGTATTTCAATACTTGCATTGTGAATATTGCATTTGCATATAGGTGCATTGTGTATAATCGAGTCGTGTCGACTAGTAGGAAGGATGGTTGGTGAACGGTTCTACTCGTATTAGTATGCAAGAGTTCTTGGTATAGTATGCAATTGGCGTAGGATTAGTATGCAATGAGTAATTGGTAGTATGCAAAGTTGGATGAATTGCGGAAAAGCGAAAGAAGCTTTGACTTGAGAAAGATGGAATTGACTTGAGAGCTTTGCTCGGGACGAGCAAAAGGTAGTGTGGGGGTAGTTGATAACTCCGTTTTCGGAGTTATTTTATGCCTTTTATTTCTACGTTTTGCGTGCTTATAATGGAGAATTTGTCGTCTTTTGAGTAAATTGAGCGTAAATGTGAAAATATGAGTTCATGTGCAAAACTTGTTAAATCCGGGCGTTTCTTTAGATTTTTGAGCTTTTTATTGTGATATGATCGCGGGTTGTGTTTTCGTGTTGTGATTCGCAGGAAAACAGGGCTTGGATGATCGTGCGGGATTTGGAAGCGAACTTCGGAAAAGAGGAACTCAAAGACAAGTCAAGAGGAGAGTCAAAAGTCAAAGACAAGTCAAGAGGAGAGTCAGAAGTCAATGGAAAGTCAAAGGAAAGTCAAACAGAAGAGAAAGGTCAGAGAAAAGTCAAAGAAAGTCAAAGGAAGACAGAATGGAAGAAGGGAGTCAAAGAAGAGAAGAGAAAAGTCAAAGGAAGCAAGAAGGGGGCTGGAACACAGTGTCTTCGTGCGAAGACATTTGTCTTCGTGCGAAGACAATACTTAGCCAAATTTTCAAGTCTGCAGCATTCTCTTCTCAAAACAACATGCAGTATCTCAATGAGAAGACCTTCGCACGAAGAGGCAGAAGTCTTCGTACGAAGACTCTTCGTGCGAAGACAACTGTCTTCGTGCGAAGAGATCGTGGGTCAGCAGCAATATTTTTGGGGCTTTTCCGTATTATTTCCAAACTTTGTAATATTATTATGGGAACGTATTTAAGACTTTTAGGTCGTCTTTTTCAGTAGTTTTGGAGGATTAGAGACATCTTTGGAGATCAAGAAGCTAGGAGAGAGCTTAGGAGCTTTTGGATCATTCGTTTGAATTCTAAACTCTCGTTTTCCTTGATTTTCATGTTTAAACTCATTATAATCGTTGTTTTGATTATGAATATGAGTAGCTAAACACCTTTTGCTGGGAATTCTCGTTTGGTGTAGCTAGGGTTTGATCTAAAGTCGATGTTTTGATGATTGTGATGCATGCTTTAGCTTAATCTCTCGTGTTTATGCATTATTATGGATTATTTGCGTTCTTACTCTTATTATCTTTGCGAGTAGCTAACGTAGAGGTAGAATCAATTAGTTTCACGCGGTAACTCCGTGATAACTAGTCGGTAAATCGAATAATCCACCTAGTTGTATCAATGTTTGGTAACTCGGCATCGTTAACTAGGATCGTTAAAGTAGAATCATAATCTTAATGCGTACTTAAACCTAAATTAGGCTTGGTAACTCGGTTTAGTTTAGTTTAAGTATAGTGGATTTACTTGGTAACTCGGTAAGTTCAACGTTGCTTGATTAATAGTGAATAACACGTGGTTGTTTTACGAATCAAAACATAAATTTAGATCGACCTAGTGAACCTAGAGAATTCCCGGTGCTTTTCCCTTATTGATAAAAACCTCCAAATATTCATTCTTTATTAATCGTGAATTATTTCACTTGGTTAATTGAGAATTTTGCGTTTAATTTCTTAGAATTAGATAAAAACACAACTTGCAACTTGCCCACATAAGGTATAGAATAATAATTAATTTAAACAAAGTCCCTTGGGTTCGACAACCCGGATTTCCGGTTTATTACTACACACGACGGCTGTGCACTTGCAGTTGGAACGTGTCATCTCTGAATCGAAGACTTCATGTTCCTTCGCCTTTGAGGCTTCCGCTCTGGCATGACTTGGATATGGAGGATCTGTAAGTGCAATACCACTTCGAGTGGTGATGGCTTGAGCCTGTCCCTCTGATGTATCAACAATGCTACCCAGTGCCCTTTGTTCAAGTTGTTCCTTTAGATCTTTTATTTCTGCTTGAGCAACTTGAAGTGCAATTGCTACAGAGCTGACCTGTGTGGACATGTCTGTCATGTGCTGAGCCATCGTCTTTATTATCCCTGTCATATCGGTCAACTCTAATGGTGGTACTGGCTGCTGCTGATGCATCTCTGAAACATTTGCTTCATGCACTACCTCTACCGCATTCACCTGAACAGTGTTATAAGCAACTGAGCTATGCTTCATCGGTTGTTGGTGCTCATAATCCCAGCTCTCCTCTTGCTCAACCACACGTCTCATCAACTCATATGCGCCGTCAACATCACATTTGAACAAGAAACTGCCCCCAGCTTCTCTATCAATCTTTTCTTTGTCAAGCATTCCAAGTGCATCATAGAAGACCTGTTGTAATACCCCGTATTTTAGTTGGGGATTATTTAGTAATTTCGAAAAATAAATAAGAACTTTAAGAAATTTATATTTTAAACCTATTCTTGACTTATTTTAGTTTCTAAGGTATATGGGTATTATGTGGCACTTACGATTATCTAGTATTCTATTTTGGGTTTATTTTATAATTTATTAAAGTTTGGATATCCTTGAATACTTGCTATTTTTATTGTCAAAAGTGAAAATAATATTATTATTTTTTAATTAATTTTGATTAGTTAGTTCCATAAATACCCATCTTGTATATGAGTTACCTTCAATTTCTAGCATTTGCATGTCAACCCTCATTTTCTTGTTATTCTAATTTCTACCCCAAGTAATTTGTTGAGAGACTTTTAATTTCCACCTCAATCCCCATCCACATTTGACTTTCATATTTCATCCTCACCCATGCTCAACTATTCTATTTAATATTTACATCCCAATTTCTTCCTCAACTACTTTAGTCAACCCCATTAAAATAAGAGATTCTAGCTAGTCAATTTATATATGTATGTATATATTATCTTATTTAATAAACACTTCATCATCTCCATCATCTACACCTCTCATTTTTCACATCTTTTTTCTCTTCAAGAACACTCAAAGGAGCTCTCTCATCTCTCCTCAAACTCCATTCCCGTTTTTGGAGCTTGACCTCCACAAAACTCCACCAAAACTTCATTTCTTAGTCCCCAAATCATGAAAAACTTGAGTCTAAGCTTAGTATCATCATGGAGGGGAGTTAATTCATCATTCCACTCAAGGATTCAAGGCCAATTTCACTCTTTCATCCACCATCTTCTTGAATCTTGGGGTAACTTTTCTTCTAGTCTTGAAATCATATATGTATGTCTATGTTTAGCTTTGATTGATTGAATTGCACCTTAGATTTCTTCATTTCTATCATTGATTCTTTATTTTCATGGTTTGATCAAGAGTTGAACTCCAAAAAATTTGACTATTTCATGAAACCCACACTAGAACCCACATGCATGTTGTGAATGCCATCTTCTTTGCATTGTTACCCAAGAGGGTTTTGATCATTTGTGTCAAGAGCATGTAAAAGTATTACTTAATGCCTAAAATGATGTAATTTTGGGTAAAAATCAAGTCTCCATAAGTTTCATGTGTCATATAATTGATTTGATCATGTTTTAAGTGCTCTAGGTGAAAATTACACATTTTTAAAATCTGACCAGTTTGTGAAAAACGTATATTATCTCTAAATTTTGTCTCTTTATAATTTTTAACTCATTCATATTCTGAAACTAGACTCATAGAGGGTCATTTTGAAAGAAAATTCAACTCCATAGCCTTTTTGGTTAGGGAGATATGCTCATTCTAAGTTGCAAGTTTTCTGAAACTCTGTTTTTGGACAAGTTTTACCATTTTTGTTAAAAATCTCATTTCCAGAAACATATGGCACTCAATCTTTCTTGTGATGAAACTAGACACATAAGGGATTGATTCTGGAGAATATGGCAATTTTTTCTATTCTTCAAGTAGTATTAATTGTTCTTCAAAGTTGAAACTTTCTTCCAAACTTGTCTCTGCATAGCAGTGTTGGTTATTTTTGTAACTTGAGTTTTATAATAGCTATTCATGATTTTCATGATGTTTCTGAAAGTAGACACATATATGTTCATCATAAATTAATTTTAAGATTTTAGGAGATGATTTGATATGGTAAATATGGCTCCAAAGTTAGAGCTACAATTTTTCCCAGCATTGTAGTTTCACATTTTTTAGAAAACTTGAATTTTTGAACTTCTAGGTGTTTTGTTGGACTTATTTTTATAATTAAACATCATTATATGTGCATTAGTGAAATTTAGGACTATGTACATGTAGATTTGTATTTTTATTATGCATGTGTAAATTGGTTATAACGGGTACGTCATACGTGTGATTGTAGACATCGACCCCGTAGGAGAGAGCGGTTGTCGTCGGAGTGCTAGGCTTAGTTTCTTGCTTTTAGTTGTGCTTCATCTCAGTGGTAAGTACATATGTACGAACTTTTCATATCAAAATGTGCGTATGCGTTCGATGTTTCAAATGAATGCTTGTTATATGAAAAAGTATGAGAATGCATGTTTTCCACTCGAATGTTGTTAAACTATTCTATTCATCTCCTTTGAGAACTCTCGGAAATTACTTGTGAAATGTTGATATTCTGATTCTGTTTATGTGAAAGAGAATAAATAAAAAACCTCTAATAGACTTAGGACGATGTACAGAGTACTGTTATAAATGAGAGGCGTCAAGCGATCATCCATTGAAGCAATGCTTCTTATTATTGGATAGAACGTTAATGTTCACAAATCCGCCCCCGATGAGCCAAAAGGTATCAAGATATTGAGGCCAAGGGGTTTATAGAGCTATAGAGTGCTACTTATACTTGTAAGGGTCACTACGGTATAGGGGTGTCGACACTTAAGGCCTTTTAGCTAATGTTGTGAGCGGGGTTGACGAATGGGCTCCCTTAACGCTCGGGTGAAATAGGGTTTGATAGACCCTAGAAGGAACCCTTAGTGATTATTTCGTGATCCCTCTGTCTACATCGATCCTGCTGGTGGCTCTGGACACGCCTCAGCTAAACTTAATGGTTAAGTTGGAATTGAAAGAAAGTTTGATTATTCTATTGATGTTGTTTGTGGCTCTTGATTGTCTAATATAATGAAATGAATTGAAAAAGCATATGCTACTCGTGAATTAATATTGTTATCTGTTCAAATGGACTTGTTTACTGTTGACACTTTACTTGGCTAAGAATATCTTGAATACTTGTGATTTATAAATGTTTTAAAGTTGAGAGTTCACGCTACGCGATTAATTATAATAGTTCCAAATTGTTCCCAAATCTATTGCTTATGATTCTTTCAAATCTCTTGATTTGTTTCAACTCATGCTTCCGTGCCATTCGTTGCTTTACATGTTGTAGTATGTATTTACTCAGTTTTTACTGATCATTTTCTTCAAAACTGCGTCGGCTTTTGCCATTTTAAAACCGCAGGTCATCAATCAAGGTGGGGGATGGGAACGCGTATCGAGACGAAGAGGTTTAGCTTAAAGTTAGATCACTTAGTAGATCACATAGATTATTTCAAACACATTATATTTGTAATCTTATCTTCTCAAGATTGTTGTATTTATTAAATAAAATGTAATATTCGTAACTATATTTCTACTTTTGGTTATCGATTGTCGCATTAACCCTGAACCGAGATCCTGGGTTGTTACACATGTATGATCTGGCTTTTTGCAATGCCATGGTTGGGGCATTTGCGTAGCAATAAGTTGAGACGCTCCCA
Organism: Linanthus parryae; assembly: GCA_023055425.1. Taxonomy (NCBI): domain Eukaryota; kingdom Viridiplantae; phylum Streptophyta; class Magnoliopsida; order Ericales; family Polemoniaceae; genus Linanthus; species Linanthus parryae. The sequence continues at coordinate 2,008,034 of JALGPY010000030.1, forward strand.
TGCTTTGACCATGGATTCATGTTGCTTTTGCCTGAATGACCAAATCTCGTTCTGCAGCTGAATCATGCGTGAGATGGGAAAGAATTTACTCATGAACTGGGAGGCACAGTCTTCCCATGTCTTGATTGAGTTGGATGGCAATGAATCCAGCCAATCCATAGCAGCTCCCTTGAGACAATGAGGGAAGAGCATCAGTTTTATTGATTCAGAAGTGACCCCACTATAACGGATTAGCCCACAGTGGCTCTGAAATCTCCCAATGAATGCATGTGGGTCTTCCTCGTCTGTCCCAGCAAAAGTGCACTGGTCCTGAGCAAATTGAATTGTGCCCAGCTTGAGACAGAAGGTTTCTGCCTGAATTGGTGGCACCACAATTGCTGGCTCCCTTCCTTTAAGATCCGCCTCAAATGCCTGGATTATTGCTTTCCCTGATCGATTATATGGCATTGAGGTCGGGTGCGGTATAGATGTTGCTGCCAATGCTTTCTTTACAGCTTCAGCCACCATGGCTTGCAATTGTTCCGTTGTGAGGCCAATTAGCCCTTGGCTTTCTTCCATCGCTACCTGGGAAAATAACACTAGCACACCCGTGAGGTAAACAGATAGTTACAAAAAGAAACTAAAAGAAGTATCCTAAATTAATTTTTAACTAAACTAATAAACCGTTTAATTCCCCGGCAACGGCGCCAAAAACTTGACACGATTTCTTACGTGTATACGCAAGTGCACGGTCGAAGTAATAAAGATTGAGTATTAAAACTCAGGTTGTCGAACCCACAGGGAAATAGACGACTACTAGCTAATTAAGAATTAATTAGAAGATACTTAAGTAACCGGTAAGAAGTGGTTTGAGTGTTCGTCGCCTACAAACAAGCGACTGAATAAAATGAATGTAGAGACAATATTTATGTGTTTTTCAATTAAAAGAATTTAATCAAAGTATGGAGAAAACTAGGCGATCTATGAATCACCTAGGGTCTTTAGACAATTCCGGAATTTGTATTGAAACACATTACACACTAACTGATTATGCCGGGTAATAGCACTTACAATCTTCAGTCGATCTCATGTAATTTTACGTAACCGTTTATTTTGGGTCCTGTCGGTCCACCTCCATCTACCGTTACGTTCTAGCTGGCTAGTCAACTTTGTTCACCGGGTCCTGTCGGTCCACCGATTCACTCACCTAACTAGTTCAACCGAATCTACCCACACATGACTACTCCTATTCATATCACCTATCGGTCTCAATGATTCGGGAATAAAAACATGATCTTATTCGTAACTGGGTTAAGTCTCTGTCGAGCACCGACCTAGTTCACTAACAACTCCGGTTCGCGACTCCCTTGTTGCTAAGAATTAAGCCTAGATCATGATTTCTAATCAATCAGTTTGTAACATTAAGCTATGAATTCAACTAGTTCATCATCTTCATCTAACACGGTCATTCCATTCATCACTAACACGTGTCAATAGCCTTAGCTTACAAATTCACAATACAAGATGAAGAATAATAAACATTAATTGGATCAAACGCATGAATCAATCAACAAAATCCGGAAAATAAGTCTAATTCATAACCCTAGGCTCTCCATAGAGCCTAACAAAGAAATTAGCTACTCATTTTTATGCCAAAATCACAAGTATTCTCCATAGAATGATAAAGAGAGGGTAAGAGAAGAATCAAACGATGAAATCGCCAAAGCTTTGGCGAATCCGTGCAATCCCCAAGCTCCTAGGTGCTCTCCAATGGCTCCCGTACGTGAATATTCTTCTATTAGGTCGTCTCCATCGTTTTTTTACCAGCAGGGCACGCTCTTTAATGAAATCTAGTCGAAATTGCACTTCAGCCCCTCTACTTTGTAATTCCCGGACAGAATTATTTTCCGATTCTGGGCGGGCTGTATCTCCCTCATACGGACTCGTCTTCGGGCCTACCATATACCGTTGGAAAGCTACGGATGTCTACTTTCTAATGCCACAGGCCTTGCTCCAAAATTCTTTGTAGATTTTCCTGGGCATCGAAAAGAGTGCAGGCTGGTCCTGTGTGACTTTTCCAACTTTTCTTCGTTTGTGCGTCTCCTTTTCTCCTCTTCATCTAGCTCCATTCCGAGCATATCCAAGCATCTCATAAGCTCCAATGCACCTCTTTTACCTGAGATACACAACACTAAACAACCCGTGCAATTATCATAGCAAGTATGAGAGAGAACATGCACAAATAAGCTAGAAACACAACTTTTCACTCTTAGGCTTAGAAATAGTCAAATTCACATATTTGTGCAAATATAACATATAAATCATGTGAAATAAGCCTATTACAAGTAATATGGAAGTATAAATATAACTCCTAAAAGAGAGTTATCACTTGATCCCCACCTCCTTCAAAGATCTGAACAGTTCAACATCAGCCTCGCTGACCTTTCGGTGTGACCGGTGGTTGCTCGCGCATTGTGGTTCCGAAAGTTTGTGTGAATGACCGAGTTCGAATTGAACCACCTTAAAAGGCTCTGTAGGTGAAGTTCTTGATATTTTTACACGAGCTTTGCAGACAAACCTATTGTTTCTGGTATGCTCCCTTTTCCTATTTTCTTTGTACAGGACCTTCTCGGAGCGCAAGCCTTGTCGGGCACACACGTAGATCCTTGACTTTATGCATTCTTTTGTTTCCGGGTCGAAATACCTGCGGTTGCACCTTCTAATCCCAAAGCCAAGAATCAGTGCGTAGAGGTTGTACCAGTCATAAGCTTGGACCTCATTTTCAAAAGTCATTTCCATAACATCTTCCTTGGTAACCATTATTCCTGCATAAAACTTAAAATTACTATCTACATAACTACATTCATTAACTTAAACTGTAAGATCGCATACCTGGTATGATCTCTCCATTTGGAACTTCCATAATAGAGTTTCTGGTTGCATCTTCTCCATAGTTCTCTGTAAGAGTGATGTCCAAACATTCATCTTCATCGAAGATCTCAAAATCGTATTCTTCTTCCTTATAATCACGAGGCAGAGATACCAAAACTTTGCCACGAACTCCTCTCTCACAAATTTCCCTCCCTCTCATCTGAAATTGGTTTGTTTCACTTTCTGGTTCTCTGATTGACTTCCTTCTCAACCTGATATTCAAAGAAGAAGACCCCAACAACCAAAAGGTAGTATTACACTATTTTGGATACAAATTTTTTAAAGACATGAAGAATGCTTTAAGTTTTTACCTGAAAAACTACTAAATCTCTGAAAAGTTTATCTCCTCATTAATATATGGATGTAATATAATAAATCCCTCAGCTACCAAGACCGTGGTGTCAGTGAGTTGAAACTTTAACAGTTACGAACCTAGTTTTAAGATTTTAGAAAGAATCGTTAATAGTTTAAAGAGAAACAGTTCACTAAGCTTATTTTGTGGGCAGCAGAACCATTCAATGCCTAACATAAATGAGCCAGACCAACCATATCCTTAAATTCTAGCCACTTTGGCAGGAAAAGCTGAAGTTTCATCAATGATAATTTAACTCTGCTAACTACCAAGCCATATGAGGTGTTCATATGAAACTGTTCCATCCTATCTAAGATTGTGAGATACCTTAAAATAGCAGATTTTCAAAGAAGAAGACCCCAACAACCAAAAAGTAGTACTGCACCGTTGTGGAAACAAATTTTATAAATACATGAAGAATGCTTTAAGTTATTACCTTAATGAATACGAAATCTTTGAAAAGTTTATCTCCTCATTAATATATGGATGTAATATAATAAATTCCTCAGCTACCAAGACCGTGGTGTCAGTGAGTTGAGAATATAACAATCTTGATTTTAGTTTTTAGATAGCATCTTTAATAAGTTTAACTCCTCTTAAAGATTTAAGAAAGCATCCTTAATAGTTTAAAGAGAAACGATTCACTTAGCTTATTTTGTGGGCAGGATGAACCATTCAATGCCTATTATAAATGAAGCAGACTAACAATATACTACAATTATAGCCACTTTGGCAGGAAAAGCTGAAGGTTCATCAATGTTGATTTAACTCTGCTAACTACCAAGCCATATGAGGAGTACAAAAGATGCGACATCCAAAACAACCCACAACATCCAAAAGGACAGAAACATTGTTCGTAAAACAAAGCCACAACAACATTACACAAATTTACTTTCTCTGCTGCTTCTTCCCCGCCGTCTTCTTCTTCTTCTCCGCAGACCTCAATGCAACAAAGGAAACAGTCTAAAACTTGCGGTATAAACTGTAAAATGCATACCGGTGGTCCTCATCCTCCATCAGTTCCTTTAACCCATGATAATTCTGGTTAAATACGCAGTTATAGCTCGATCTCCTTATTTCATTGGCAATCCAGATTCTGAGGTTGAGAGCCTGGACAGAGAACTTCTTCTTTGGAACTGGAATCAGGTCCCTCAAATTACTCATGAAGAAGCAGACATGAGGACCACATTCATTCCTGACAGATGAAAATAGAATGCAGCTTTAATATATATCACAGATATGTAAATAAATTAGTTAGTTATGTTAAGTAGTTAGCTTATTACCCATTTGATTGTTGGGGAACATCGTCGTTTCATGTACCACACCTGCCAGCGTCGTATGTCATCATTGTATTCTGAGTAGTTGGTGAGCATTATGTGCATTTGCCCAATTTTGGCAGCAACATCGAACTCAGAATACCCCATGCCGGTATGCGAGTCCAAGACGAATATTTCTTTGTCAACAAAGGAAATAATCATCATGAACCAGTGCAGGTGATACATTCAATGGAACGGCGATCTAATCATTAAAAATTCAAGATAAAGTAAGTTATACAAAAGAACAAAGTAGCTTGTATTGATAGTATTCGGAATACTTACGTATCCCATCTCGCTCCACTCTCCTCCCGACTGTTCGTGTGCCTTGAAGTATTCGAGGACTTTTGTGGGCTGAACAAAAATTATAACTAATCAGGTATTTTCCAAGATGAATTTTGAATTGAGTCATATCATAAAAATGACAAGGCAGTGAACTTACAGAATAACTGGTGCCGAGGAACCAAATCTGGTTGATTCCTTGAAATTTCCGGCTACGTTCATGAAGATGAAGGAATTGCATGTAAGCATCCATCACCTCATCGTCAAACCATTTTTCATCCCGGAGGCGCCAAGCGGACGACCTCGTTAGTTTAGCCATGCCACCCATATCAGCAACTATCTCACTGCATATTATATATGATACACAACCATAAGTACAAACATAATGCATGCCACACATAAGAATTATTTAGGAAGTTTGAATGTAAATAAAACTTGCGTTGCCAATTCTAGGGGAAGATAAAAATTCTTGCTGTTGTGTTCGTACGTGCTCGCATACTTGTGCGACATGTAGTAATGGAGCCAGCAATGTTCCGCTTCAGGCATGGGTGGGATATGTGTCAATTCTTTAGGATTCATGTGTTGCTTATACAGCGATATCCTCAAAGACGCTCTAATGATCCGATCTGCCTTTTCCCGGACAGTCCCAACCAAGTTTCCCCTTGGGTTATTCGGAGAACCATGTACAAGGAATGGCTGGGGAGGTACATTGGAGGCCACCTAATAAATCAACAAAATCATTAGGGGTGTTAAAACTTTAAAAATAAATCTCAAATATTAAGATATCAACTTTAAGACATTTACCTCAGTGCTGGAGCTGATTGTGTAGACCACCTTCATGGGAGAGTTAACCTCAACCTCCTCTATATTCTGCTTCTTCTTAGCTCTTAATTCTTCTTCACACTTTTCCTTATCTTTCTTCTTCTGAGCTCCTTCCTCTTCCCCCTTTTTCTTACCCCCTTCCTCTTCCTCCTTCTTCTCATCCTCTTCATTCTTCTTCTCTTCTTCATTCTTCTTCTCTTCTTCCTTCTTCTTCTCTTCTTCCTTCATCTTCTCTTCTTCCTCCTACTCCTTCTTCTTCTCTTCTGCCTTCTCCTTTTCCTTCCACAGGGACATAAGATACTCTTAGTCAAGCTTTTCAACCACCTGTCCCACAATGCACTTCCAAAAATCCTCTGGTAGAGGTGGAGGCAGTAGTTGGACTACTGGTGCAACAACTTTCTCAATTTTGGGCTCATCATCAACTTTTTTCAACTTCAACTACATACAAAAACAGATTTGAGAGACATAAACTTAAGATTGTAATCTTAATACATAAACAGGACACTTAAATATCATTGTTAAAGTTCACTCACATTCTTGTTTTGTTGGACATACTTCCATCTATTTGAAACATCAGAGGTTTCCAAGAATTTCAACCTTGGACTTGCTTCCTTATCCTGACATCCTTTTGGGTTTTCCAGATACTTTGGGCAGAACTTTTCCATGTACAAAATCTAGAAAAGTAAAATTGAGATGGCAGCATTTAAGAAACTGGTCTTAATATTTTAAACTTCATGGTTAAAATAACTGAAACAGAGTTAGAGATTTACCAAAGGAATCAGCACGCAACCAGTTCCGCGAAGAGTTGTTCCAGTCTGAGCCTTAACTTGCTGAGTCTTGAAGTGATCCAGCCATAAGGCTTCCCAATTTACCTCTTTCAGGTGCTCCAAATTAACAACAAGATTAGCAAGACCTCTCCGGACTCCTGCTCGTCCTATCGGCATTCCCAGTGCACCCAAGATCAAGCAAACAGCCCTTCGTTTCCACTCATCATTTAACAGCAGCCTGTTCTCATCCACCTTGAACCACAGAACATACTCACCGAAAGTTGTGTTGTCCTCAACGAGGCCGATACTTTCTTCAAATCTGAGGAGAACAAGCGGATCGACCTCCGGGAACTCTGTTTCTCCGTAGCATCGGATTCCAAATAGCCACCTGACAACTTCCGGTGTTATCTCCACGGTGCGGTCGTGCGCTGTCAAGTACCCGTCGGTATCGTAGCACTTGTAAATGAATTGGTTGAATTTCTCAGGGGTTCCCGTGATCTTTGGGTGTTGTAGTCCTCCAAGGCCCACTTCGTGCATCCATGCTTTCTGTTCAACCGTCATTTCTTTAAAAAGATTGCGAACAGAGGGCAGGCTCATGTAACTCTCACCTTGGATTCTTCAACTTTTTTGCTGACTTACCCTTCAGCTTGGCTTCAGCCGCCTTCTTCTTCTTCAACTTTTCCTTCTCCCCCTACGACTTCCTTTTCAAAGTACCTTCTCTTTTCCGCTTGTCTTTTTCTTGATGAGCCGCTGTGAGATAAGGTTCCTTCTGGATATTGGTCATGCAGTCCCACTCCAAGTTGATGCTTTGTAGGACCGCTTTGGTCATCCTCATTTTAGGATCTATTTTCTGAAGCCTGTGCATCCTCACATTTCTGAAATTATGAAAATCAACCCATAATTTAAATTTATAGAGGCATACAATAAACTAAAACAGCAACAAACAATTAAACTTAAAGCGAAAGCCATTAGAGATGAAGTAATAACATGCAAACTTTAACAGAAAGGGCTGTAAATATATTAGATTGATGTTTTAATAGATAAGAAGTTAATTGCAGAACAGGAGACACATTATTTAACAAACTTTTTTGCGAGAGTAAAATCATACTTGAATCTGATGTAGGCATTCATGGCATTGCCATGGTGAGCTTCATCATCACTCTCATCCTCATCTCCTTTGTATTCCTCCACATCTCCCTTCTCTTCCTCATCTGACTCCTCCTCATCATTTTCTTGATGTTCAATCTGTTTGTCCTTCTCATTCTTCCTCATCTCAAAGCTGTACTTGTTTACATCATGATCCTCATCACTAGAGGATTCCAAGGCTCTTTTCTCGTAATTGTCTCGTTGCTCCTGTGGTAAATTGCAGAATAGTGCATACATCTGTACCAAAAGTTGGGGAGTCACATCCTTTTCTTTCAATTTGAAAGCATATTTCCTCTCCTCACTGTCATATGTAAACAGTTGCAAGTTAACAGTCATATGTAAACAGTTGCAAAAAAAAGGCAATCAGTTTTATAACAATAGTAAGAATTATCAATAATTAAGAAAAAGCAATTAACAGTTAATTGTCTGCATAACACATTACTAAAGTTTGAAAGTCCAATTATTTAGATAGCATATTTAATAAAGTTCATGTTTTTAACAGAAGATTACTTACATGAACATGTCAAATCCAGGTGTGTGCTGGATGTTCTTTACTTCATCTTCTAAGCTCTTTCCCCTTTTCTTAGAAACCTTTTTATTTCCCCTTTTCTTCAATGGTCTTGGTGGGGGTGGCTTTTTCCTGGGTGACCTCCTTGGCATGTTCTCAATTTTGTCCTCCTCCGAAGCGAAGTGAAGCTGCTTCTTGGATTTCTTCTTCCTCTCAATGTCTTCCGTCTCTGGATTCTTTCTCTTCTCAACTGAGGCAGCAACATCGGCCAATTGGATTATGGCACTAGCATCCTCGAACTGTGGTCCTTCGACCATTGATAAAGGAAGGACTTTTGTTGAATCTTCCCAGATTTGTCTACCAATTGCGTCGGTGGAGTTAGGGTGTGCCTCCTTTGCCTCTTCATGTGAATCCCCACCCCCAATTTTGGTTTTGGTGGGGTTTCCCTCTTCTGTTTTGGAGCCCCCATCTCCTACGGGTTCTTGAGGGCTAGATCCTCGATCTTTGGTTGGGTTCAAGACAGGAGTGAGGGGGTTTGCAGTTAAAAGGACTTCCAAATTAACCGAACTTACCTCCTCCTCGATCGGAACTTGGGTTTAGATCTGAATCACCTGTTCGATGTCTTTGGAAGGTGAAATCTGCTCCCCAACGCCTGTATCTTCCTGGTCCGCCATGAATTTGTGATAGAGATGGAAGGGGAAGTTGAATTCGGGAAACTGATGAGAGAGAGAGAGATAGAGAAAGAGAGAGATTATCTGGGTAGGGCTGGACTGGGATTGTCTGGTTTGCGGTTTCCAGTAATGAAGAAACCTCGGAGAGAGAGAGAGATCTTTGGTTGTGTGGTTGCCAGTAATGAAGAGGATGGGACAACTAACTTTTAAATTTTCAAAATTCAATTTTTTCAAAAAAAGCTATCTACATTTTTACACACAAATACAAATATTTTAAAGACTCCATCTTAATGTAACAAACATAATGGTTTTTTAATTTCTTTAGTTGTGGAGTGTCATAATTAATTTTATTTTGTATTATTGGTATATTATTATATTAGTATTGCCATGACAGCGTGTACAAATGTAGAAAACACAAGTATCGCCATCTTTGCATTTGCATTTGACTGTCTCTTAACATCTCCTTCTAAATATATTATTATAATGTCCATAACTCTAAACCCTAGAGAGCACTCTATCTTATTTTTTAGTATACTCATCACTGTAAAATTTTATTAACTTTTTGTTTGTTCATCGATTGATTAACTCAGGGATGCCTATTTATGGTTTTTTGGAGGTTGTGCACACTGCCATGCATGATACAAACACAAGGGAGGCACAAAGTCCTCAAATTGGGTACATAATTATGTTGGTGATGTAGTTAATGGGAAAGAACAATGTTTCCAACGGGTACGCGTTACCCAAATTGAGTTTGATTGACGTCTATGCATCTCATTTGTGCCACCATTCAACACATACTAGCACTATGTGACATTTTAATACCAGTTCTGATACTTACAACGCACGGTGACTTCTCACAACGTCAAGTCTCACAATGTCGATAGTCGGTTACACCCTTATCCCTCGGTGTTCAAGTCCCATGGTTGGGTGTCACCTCAAAACTCCCTGTCTTGTTAAAATGACCCAAATAGAACATTAAATCAGAGTTGGCATGCTGGGGGAACATTTCATGGCTAAACTCGTACAATTATCGAGTTTTCATTCGATTTTTGTCCTTTTAGGTAACTTAGAGGAGCAAAACTTGAAGTCATTTCAAAATAACTCCCAGCTTTGTCCTTGATATGTTTTTCAGGACACATGGTGACACCCCGAGTCATTCCATCGACGAAGAAACCAAAATAAGTGGCATTTTAAAGGGAAATATATTATAAAGTTTAAGATAGATCCCTCTCTAGGGTTTAGCATTTAAGAAGATACATTTATATGTTTAGAATGAGTTGTTAATACTCCATTAAATCAATACTCGAAGATACATTAGAAATATTATTATTATTATTATTATTATTATTATTATTATTATTATTATTATTATTATTATTATTATTATTATTATTATTATTATTATTATTATTATTATTATTTTGCTTTTCTTTTAAATATATCATACTAAGTGCCAGAAGTTTGGGGCACATTTTGAAATTTTTGAATTTCATGCACGAAAATAATAATTTGAAATTTAAAAAAACGTGAGAGAGTGGTCCAATCAAATCAACCGCCTCAACTGCCACACACAGCCCACCTTGCCTTTAATTTCGGAACAGTTCCATTTGCAGAGTCCTACTAATTGACTCTTCTGTGGTTGCATACTCAATCAATTTTCCGAAACTGAATCTCTCTCTCTCTCTCTCTCTCTCTCTCTCTCCCTCTCTCTCCAGTTTCCCAACTTTCCTCTTCATCTTCTCCATCTTCATCTTCTCCATCTTCATCTCTTCTCCTTCAATCAACATACAGAATCCATGGCGAAGAAGAAGATTATTCAAGAAAGACGATCCAAACAACAAGATCTTGCCGATAACAGGATCGATAGCAACTCTAGCAACTCGGAAAGACAACGTAGTTCACTGGAGGGAAAGACAACGGAGTCCACGGATGAAATTGGTCTGAAGAATTTTGGAGATGGTCTTGATGCAATTCCTTTATTAAGGGTTGATTTTGAAATGGCGGATGTTGAAGCAGACAAATTGAAGAAATTGGCTGAGGTTGCTGCCTTACTTGAGAAGAATACAAGTACAGAGGGTGCCAGTACAGAGAATAAGAAACTTAAGAAGAAAGAGAAAGCAAAGAAGGAAGAGCACGTTGAGGCAGTCCCTAGGAGATCGACCCGGAAACATCCAGCACCACCGAAGGCAGTGAAGAAACGAACAAATCAGAAGGCTTCTAAGCGCAAGAATGAAGATGCAGAGGTGAAGCATATTCCTGGATTTGACCTATTCCTGTAAGTATTCACTTTTTTTTTTAAATGTCCTTCTTTTTTATCATGCTGTTTAATGAATTAATAACTCCTCTTAAAATCTAATTTTGTGACTATATTTTCTACCTTGTCACTTTGTCCTAAATTAATCTTTGTTAATTGTCATGTTTCACAATGCACTGTTATCCCGTGTAACTTAATTGTTAGATCTGTAATCTCTGAAATTTAAATTTCCTTCTGTGTTATTTAAAGGTTTTACTTAAGTTTTGCAACTGTTTACTTATGATAGTAACCATCAAAAATCTACAATGAGATACAGAGGGAAGGATATGCCTCCCAAACTGATAGTACAGCAGTATAGAGTATTTCTCAACTTACCTGAGGATGAACAAAAAAGGTACGATCAGAAAGCGATGGAATTCTCGAGTGATGAGGAGATTGATGTAAGCCAATACACTGTTCAGCAAAGAACAAATGATAATATCCAACCTGAGGCTGAAGAGCAACCGGAGGATGAGGAGGATGAGGAGGATGAGGAGGAGGATGGGGTGAATAAGGAGGAACAAAATGACGATGATGAAGAATACAAACCTGTGGAAGATAAGAGCGATGATGATGAAGAAGAGGAGGATTTGGAGGAGGATAGGGAGGAACAGAAGGAAGATGAGGAAAAATACCAACCTGTGGAAAAGAGGAGGGAAGATGATAGTGACGATGAAGCCCATCATGGCAATGCCATGAATGCGTACATCAGATTCAAGTAAGTTTCTTCTCTAATCAATCATCTCGTAAAATTTTGTTTCAATTGTGAAGCCAATGTCTACTATTCTGCACCCTCGTTCTAAACTATTAAAGTCCTTTTCTAAACCATTATCTGTTCAAACATCATAATGCATGTTATTACGTTATCTCTAATGACTTTCTTTGATTTTAAATATTTTAGGGTGTGTCTTATATGTTATGGCTCTAGTACTTGGAATTGTAATTTAATTTTCTTTATTGTCTCATGATTGTTGTAGAAATGTTCAGACGCACAAGCTCAAGAAACAAGATCCTCGTGTGAAGATAACCGACGATGTCAAACAGAGGATAAACGATGAATGGAAAAGGCTGACAAAGTCCCAACAAGAACCCTATATCATAGCTGCCGCCGAAGAAAGAGAGAAGAGGAAATCAGCTGGCACATTGAAGAGAAAACCAACCGGTGAGAAGGCCAAGCAGAAGAAGAAATCGGCTGCAGCCAAGTTGAAGGGCAAATCAAAGAAGAAACTGAAGAACCCGAGGCGGCTCTAAAGCTATATGAGCCTGCCGTCTGTTAAGGATCTCTTCGAAGATATGACAGATGAACAGCAGTCATGGTTGACTGAAGTGGGGCTTGGAGGACTAAAGCACCTACAGATTTCAGAAACCCCCGAGGCTTTCAACAAGTTCCTCTACAACTCATTTGACACCGAGGGGTTCTTGACGGCTCACGGCCGGATTGTGGATGTAACCCCGGAAGTTGTCGGCTGGCTCCTTGGAGTAAAATTCACCGGAACAACTGAGTTTCCGGAGGTCGATCCAAAGGTTGTACAAGAAGTGGCACACAGAATTGGCCTCGTCGAGGACAACACAAAGGTCGGTAAGTATGTTCCGGGGTTCTTGAAAAATAGGAAACTGTTCAATGATGAGTGGAAGCAGAGGGCTGTTTGTTTAATCTTGGGGGCCCTAGGGATGCCGATCGGGCGACAAGGAGTCCGGTCTGGGCTGGCCAAACTTGTTTTAGATTTGGAGCACCTGAAAGAGGTGAACTGGGCAGCCTTGTGGCTTGATCATCTGGTGAAACAAAATGTGAAGGCCCAGACTGGGGAAACCTTGCGAGGAAATGGTTGCGTGCTCATTCTTGTGGTAATAATCTAACATTTTGTCATTTTTTTTAACATTTTCGTTTAATATGTTAAGAGCTCCTTCTTAAGTTCTAATGTTGTGAGTATATTTTGTAGCTTCTGTACTTGGAAAAGTTCTGCCCCAAATTTCAAGAAAATCCCAAGGGCTACAAAGACAAGAAAGCAAGTCCCAGGTTGAAATTATGGAAGACATCTGATGTTTCTAAGAGATGGAAGTATGTGTGTATGAATGAAAATGTCAGTAACGTTTTACATAAACCTTAAAAATTAGTTTTTATCAGTTAACATCCTTATCTTAAATGTTAACCTTTATACTCTGTTGTTCTTTGTAGTTGAAGTTGAAGAAAATGGATGAAGAGCCAATCAGTGAGAAGGTTGTTGCACCAGCAATTCAATTAATTCTTCCACCAGGGGATTATTTGAAGGATCTTTTTGGACAGCTAGCGCAGAATGCTGACCCGCAAACTTTATTGGCCATGTTCGCGACTGTTAACAAGAGGAAGTCTGAATTGGAGGAGGAGAGAGAAGGTGGAAGAGATAAGATGAAGGATGAGGAGAGAAAGAAGGAAGAAGATGAGAAGAAGCAGGTAGATGAAAGAGTAGAAAAGAAGAGGGGGGATGAAAATGAGGAAGAGGAAGGAAGGGAAAAAAGAAGGGAGGTGAAGAGGATAAACAAGAAGAACCTCCCAAGAAGAAGCAGAAGAAGAATCAGGATAAGGTTAGCTCTTCGATGAAGGTGGTCGAAGAAGTCAGCTCTGACGATGAGGTAAGTGTATTAACTGTTTTAACTTTAGACTTGATGTCTCTGTTTCCAATTCTAACATTTTGTTGATTTATTAGGAGGAGGCATCCTTGGATTCTTGGGCGGACCCAAGGACAAACATTGATGGGTCTGTCCGGGGAAAGGCGCGGTGGATCATAAGGGGGTCTAATCGGGTGTCGCTTAAGAAGCAACAAAGCAATCCTGAGGAAATGACCTGTCTGTCAGAGATGCCTAGCCTAGAAGATTGCTGGATCCACTTCTTTTTGTCTCACAAATATGAGTCTGAGTTCGACAAAAAACCTTGGGATCCCAAAATTCCACTAAGCTTGCGAGAGTAAGTGTTATTTACATTCAAATTTCCTAAATAAGCTGTACAAGACACAAATTTTGTTTTTACTTATGGTTTGATTTGTTATTATATCTGCAGTGAGTTGGTTATTAACATTGCTGATTATGAGAAGGTGACGAGGTATGCCGCGTGGCGCTTCAGAGATGATAAATGGTTTGGCAACGAAGTAAGTATTTCTTTTTGTTGATTTAACGTAGTTTCTTAAGACATTCTCCCATCATCATCATAACACTTTTCTATTCACTTTTTAAACAATTAGGTCATCGATGTATATTTGCAATTGCTTCATCTGAAAGAAAGAAAGAAGCCGCGAATTTTGTGGAATCCCTCGCATTTGGTACCTCGGCACACATTATGCCGTAAGTTCATTCCCTTTTCATTGGATAAAAACTCAATTTAAAATTCTTCCACAAAATGACATCATTAATTTTAATTCTTGTTCAGCCCACGAAGGGTAATCGATATTTCCAAGTGTCCGATAAATATGGAGGAACGTGGAGCGAGATGGGCTACGTAAGATTTACGATTTCTATCAATGCAAGCTGCTTTATACATTCATATTTTGTTGAACTTATTTTATGTTGAATTGTTAATGAAATAGATTGCCCTGCCCATGAATGTACATCGCACCCACTGGTTCATGATGGTCATTTCCTTTGTCGACAAGGAAATATACGTCTTGGACTCGTTTTCTGGACTTGGGTATGTTGAGAGGGATGTAGCTAGAAAAGTTAATCAAATTCACAAGGTGCTATCCTCCTATCCAGAGTACCATGATGACATCACAAAGTGGGATGTGTGGTACATGAATGACGACGTTCCCCAACAACCAGACGGGTAAAAAACTTATTCATCAAACCCACTCACCATTTTCTTAAAAAAACTATCTTATACATGACAACTGCATTCTATTTTAATCTCTCAGGAGTGATTGTGGCCCTTTTGTATGCTTCTTCATGACCCACTTGAGGGACCTGATTCCTAATCCAAAGAAGAACTTCTCGGTTCAAGTGAAGCATCTCAGAATCTGAATTGCCAATGAAATGGCTAGATCAGACTACAACATCCACAAGGCCTAGATGTTTGAAGAGTTAATGAGCTTCAAGTCTATTGATGAGAATGTTCATTAGTTTGAAAGGATGTACAATTTTCCTACTGTTCCATTGGAATCCAGGGCGAAGACGAGGAGGTCGGCGCGAAAGTCGTCGGGGAAGAATGGAAAAAAAATGAATTTGCCTGTTATGTTGTTGGGGATTTTGTAATATGAACACTGTTTATGTCAATAAATGTTGTGGGTTGTTTGAGAGTGTATGTTATGAACAATTTTTCCCAGTGTTGATGAGGCAATGTTTGTTTGCTTATGATTTGATGACTTGTGTTGTTTTCTGAAAAATTGCTTGTGCTTTTTTGTGAACACAAACTGTACAGTTAAATTTATTAAGGTGCATTTGGTGTTGGCCAACTACCCTCACCTACCAAAACTGAATTAATAAATAGAATACTATGTTATTACATACCCATTCTAAATTGTTAAGTTCTCTATCTTAAAATTAGATACCTTCATTTATATCAGCCAACCTACCAACTGCCCGCTTTTAATACAATCTCCAACCACTCTCAACTAACTCTTTATTTCTCTATTCACTCTTAGATCTCATCAATTCTCCTTCTCTTTCACACTTCTCTTCTTTCTCTTTAAGCAATGTCTCAACATAGTGTAAGCTATTCACCCTCACCAAGCAATCTACCTTCATATTCAGGAGGAGATTCATCCCGGAGGTCAGGGTGTAGGCCCGGGCAATGTTTCTGTGGCCGTTACCCGGTAAGTCATACCGCACATACGCCCGGAAATGATGGACGCGTGTTTTGGAATTGTGCCAAGCCTAGAGGTCAACAATGCAACTATTTCTACTGGAAAGATGAATTTCCCAGTCCGTGCTGTGCTCCAGATCTCCAACAACTTCAGGAGGAGGTAACAACGTTGAGTATGAGAGTCGTAGGGGCCGAGAATGCTTCCAAAGCCCACTCTTTTCATGTGAAACTGCTGTACGTTGTGATTTTTGTCATTCTCATCGTTTTAATTTCAAAGTAAGATAGTTTCATTCTCTATTCTGTTGTGTTCAGTTAAGTGTGAGACTCGAACGGGACGAGAATGCTTCAAAAGCCCACTATTTTCGTGTGAGACTGTTGTATGTTGTGATTTTTGTCATTTTCAACATTTTAATTTCAATGTATGATAGTTTATCCTGTATTTAATTCTAATTCTGCTGTGATTAGTTAAGGATTCAAGTTTTGTTAACAGTGATATCTCCGAGTTTATCTTAAATGAAAGGGTTAATGTCATAACTGTTAAACACACTAACTAAAGATTAATCAAAGATATCACTGTGTTATCTTATTCAGCTTAGTTCATTCTATAGTGTTAACAATACTATCTAGGTTAAAAAGGAATCTTTCTGGGACCACTTTTTTTGTCCCGTAGCTGGCCTCTGGGACCACTTTTTTCGTCCGGTAGCTGGCATTTTCGTAATAACCGGCTAGTACCGGCTTAGCCGGTTACCATAGGGACGCACAGAAGTTTTGGCCAAAACCTACCAATTTTTTTTTGTGAAACACAAAACAATCACAGGTTATCAACTCGACCAGATTCGAAGATGTTTCCAAATGGGTTGGAGACTTGAAATTTATTTAAAATTATTTTAATTTGGTTGGTGACTTGAAATTTTATTTAAAAATATTTTAATGTCCTATCAAAAAATATATTTTAATGTGGTAAACCTTTTTTTGTAACATATCCGTCTAATTTATTTTGAGAACTTTATCAAAAAAAAAATATATATTTTGAGATGGATACGTATGAATAACTTTTAGAGTTGGAAATATAAGGTAATTTTTTATTAAAGATAAATAACTAGATAATTTTTTTTTAGACTTGCCTGATTGACATCTATTGGGCTCAAACCCAGAACCTCATGCACGGGTTTTGAACGCTCTACCATTTGAGCTAGCACCCACTTGCTATAACTAGAGAAAGATGGATTACTATATAATCTTGTAATCTTGAAAGACTTCATTTCTAAACTTTGCGTCTACATAAGTTATATGAATTGATACCTAATATATACACATACACACACATAAATTTTACTTGTGACCGGTTCAGGTTTAAACGGTTCACCGCATCATGATCGATTGAACTTGGTCAGGGTTGGCGATCTGTAATTGTAACCAATCAATCAATCGATGCAAAATTTAGACCGGTTTTGGTGCCAGACTGCAAGTTCGATTGGGCCGAATTTTGCTCACCTCTATCTTACCACAGTGTTGTTATGGTCCTTGGTCGGGTTTCGCTCAGCCCTAACTCTTCGAAAGTGTTGGTATGGTTAGGGGCGGTTTGGGACCGGTTTGGTCCGCACCATACTGAACATAATCAACACCCGGTTTTGGGTCTGATTATGTTTATGGCTACGGGTCCGGTGACTGATTTGGCGAACGTCATACTTTTCTCTTGAGGAGGAAATATTTCGTCAGACATCAAAAGGGCCTTGTCAGAAACAATTACATCGTTAATCCATGCAGATTTTTGCATGAAAAAACGCGGGTGCGAGGACTGGAAGGCCCTATTAGCAATCAACACCCGATTTTGGGTCAGATTCTATTCTTATGGTTATGGGCACAGACCGATTTAGTGCACTCCATACTGAACATTATTATTCAATAGCGGTTTTTGGGTCTGATTCTGTTGTTATGGTTACGGGTCGATCACCCCTAAAGTCTACCAAAGTGATGTTACGGTCAGGGGCGGTTGGGGAACCGGTTTAGTGCACGCAATACTGAACATAATCAACACCTGGCTTTGGATCTAATCATGTATGTTGTTACGATCAGGTTCCGGAGACCGGTTTGTTGCACGCCATACTGAACAAAATCAACACCCGATTTTTGGTCTGATTCCGTCTGTTGTTATGGTTACTTGTCCGGCGACCGGTCCACTTTGGCGCACTCCATACTGAACATAATCAACACCTAATTCTGGGTGGGATTTGTTGTTACGGTTAGGGGTTCGGGGTTAGTGCACGCCATGTTGAACAGTGGCAGACTTACATGGTGACTAGTGGAGGCTATAGTCCCCACTCAAATTTTTGAAATCGCAATTTTTCTCTTATTTTGTTTTAGTTTTTCAGTTTAGCCCCCACAAAAATTCACCATAGCCCCACTCAAGTTCATAAAGTTTAATTTTACTCTTATTTTATTTTGATTTTTCAGTTAAAACCCCGTAGCAATTCACTCACCTTCTTGAAATTTAATTTTTACCCTTACTCAATTTGATATTCCAAATTTAGCCCCCACTGCAACAATTTTCTGGATCCGCCCTGATGTTGAACATAATCAATAGCCGGTTTTGGGTATGATTATTATGTTGTCATGGTTACGGGTCGGCCCCGCTTCGGGTCTACACAGGCATTTTTTTTTTTTTTTGAAAATATCTACGCAGGCATTAACAGGCAGGCCTAATACTGTAACACAAAACACCGGTCAAAAAAATGATAAATAATCTCCGTCTGTTATAATTTTCTGATTTTTCTTACTCCTACGGCCTTGGTTGTAGAAAATCCATGCATGTTCGAGAAGGGGAAGCCAGTTATTGATTCTCAGCAGTCGTAAGGCAGAGTTGCTTGCCGCTGCAAATAGATGGATCCAGAGGTCGGATGTGAGGAGCAGGAATTGGTTAGTGCAAGGAGAGAAAGGTTGATGAGGATGGTGTTTCCAAAGCTCCCCAGAAGCGTCGCAAAAGCCGACACCGGGCTCTCCAACTCTTACGCCACATCATATTTTACCGCCGCCCGACTACACCTCCGAATAATCAAGGTACCTACCTACCTACGTATTCCACAAAAAATATAGTAGTATATAACCCTAGCTCTCTCGCTCGTTTTCAGATCCCCAGCGAAACCCTAGCTTGCTTACTTGGGGGTTTTTTGAGAAGAAAGAAACAGCTTTCTTAACTCTACGGTTGATAATCATCAATCAACCGCGGTTACTGTTAATAATCAATCATCAATTTGTTACACTATTTATGTTTTCTACTTGTAGAATTCCACAAAAATAAAATTGACAACTTCTTTCTTTGTTTCTTTCCTTGATGCATTTTCTTGTTGCCACAATTTAAGATAGGTAGTAGCAGGCTAGCTGTTGCTTATATATGGATGGTGCTTCACCATTTTCTGTTTTCTTTCAGGACTGGCTAAAAGGGTTGAAAAGCCTTCCTCCGTTGTTCGAAGAGACACCCGATTGTCTTAGCGAGCTCAACTATGCATGTTGTTTTCTATTACTAGAATTTATACATGTAGGTCGTGCCTTCCTTGTTTCCCATTACTTCCTAAGTCTAACACGCGCTTAACTTCCTCTCTGGTTGTGAGTGTTTTTGTAATGCCAAAGAAGATGGAGGAATAAGACCCCATCTTTTTTTTTTGATGAAAGAATAAGACCCCATCTGTTACTGGTCATTTATGTCTTTTATTTTAACTCTAACTTCACAGCAGCGAGAGTTTTTTACTTTCTTCAAGAAACACACGTAAAGCATAGTAATCCCACATTATATGAAATAGTACCTTCTTGGTTAAATCTTACACCAATCCACTGGCCATGAACGAAGATGATGCAGTTAAGGAACAAAGAAGAGCTACTGCTGCTGAGAAGGGTAAGACTATCATGGAGGCTGAGGGTAAAACAACGGGATTGGGCTCAAAGAGGAAGTTGAGTGACGCCAACTTAATTCCTGATCCAAAAGAAAAAAGCAAAGTTAAAGCCCCCATCTGGGGGTAGCGATACTAGACGCTGAGGCAGAGGACGGGGCAGAGGGAGGCGGGTCGTGGAACTCAACAGTTTCAGCAACCCGTATGGGGATCAGCAGGCTCGAACAAAACTGGTTCTCGAGGAAGTAATAACAACGGAAGAGGAAGAGGGGGTAGGGGAGGACAACAAATTTCTCAGAACTTCCAGTTGGCCTACAAAAATCTCCCCAACAACCCGAACAGTAACATCATAGAGTACACAGTGAATGTTTCAAGCAAAAAAAATTCAGCATCTCCGGTTTCCGAACAAAGGATTCCAACATTGGATGGGGTAGCCACAAAGAAACCAAACGCGAAATTGACTGAGGCTGCAGGACAGCCCAGCCAAGCACAGTGAGTCTCCTAAGATGGAACGTAGTGGGGCTTGACAACCCCCGTAGCGTTGCTTCTCTTTGCGATCTAGTAAAGAGAAGAAAGCCGAATATTGTCTTCTTAATGGAGACAAAGTCTTTTTCTTGTGAGATGGTTCGAATCAAACGGATTTTTGGGGTTGTATAATGGGATTGACTGTGGTGATAGTGGGGGAGGCAGAAGTGGAGGATTGGCAGTGTTATGGGATGAGAGTGTCAGTTTCAGCCTAATAACATGGTCAAATCGTCATATCCATGGTTCTGTTAGTTTTGATAATGATACTAAAAGATGCTTTCTTACAGGCTTTTATGGTGACCCCGAACGAGAGGAAAGGCATCATTCTTGGAGATTGCTCGAATGTCTACATCCTGGGAATCAGCCGCGGTGTGTGGTTGGCGATTTCAACGCCTTTTCGTCTGTCTTAGACAAGGAAGGAGGAAGATCAGTCTCCTTCAGACAGATAGAGAGTTTTTGTGGCGTTATTCAGAGACTACAACCGCGGGACTTGGGTTTCACAGGCTCTAGATTCACATGGAGTAATAATCAAGGGGATAATGCTTCAATAAGAGAAAGAATAGACAGATGTATCTGCACTGACAGTAGGTTGGACATCTTCGACAGAGCTAGGGTCCAACATCTTGTTGCAGAAGTCTCAGATCATATTCCTATTGAGGTAATCTGGAATATTAACTATGTTCGAAACATTAAGATTAATAAGCGTTTTCAATTTGAGCAATGTGGATGCAGCATCCAGATTGCAAAGATGTTATAAAAGATATGTGGAGCAACTCTAACATGCAGGTATATGGGAAACTAGATTTGGTGGACACTGCGCTAAAGCAGTGGGAAAAATCCTCTTTTGGTATTGTGAGGATTCATCTGAAGAAGTTAAGGGATATATTGCAAGTTTGATCAGATGCTCAACAAACAGCTGAAGTCATTTCGGAAACAAAAGTTGTTCGTAATAGCATTCTCCAAATCCTTTTAAGGGAAGAGGAGATGTTGAGACAAATCAAGAGAAATTTGAATGCGAAAGGGTGATCAGAACATGGGTTTCTTTCACCGTAAACCCAGTATTCGAAGATCTCGGAACAGAATAGAGGGCCTTGAAGATGAAACGGGAGTCTGGGTTGAAGAGCCACATCAGATTGTTGACATTTTGCAGAGGTACTACCGTGACATTTTCACCACCACTGACCCTACCATACTTAGTGTGGAACCGGTTATGGCTGGGATCGAAGAACTGGTCTCCTTAGACCAGCGTGCTCTGATGAATCAGACCTTCACTGCGGATGAGGTCACAACGGCTCTGAAACAACTTGCACCAATCAAGGCTCCTGGGCCAGACGGTTTTCCAGCTTTAT
Organism: Linanthus parryae; assembly: GCA_023055425.1. Lineage (NCBI taxonomy): Eukaryota > Viridiplantae > Streptophyta > Magnoliopsida > Ericales > Polemoniaceae > Linanthus > Linanthus parryae. Next base: position 2,029,624 of record JALGPY010000030.1, read on the forward strand.
TTTATCAGAAGAATTGGGATGCAATTGGGGCTGAAGTAGTAGAAGTCTGTCTGTGCATTCTTAATGGAGACTCAGATATCTCTTGCTACAACCACACGCTCATTGCGTTTATCCCAAAGGTGAAACATGTTAGAAAAGCTACTGATCTTCGTCCTATAAGCCTCTGTAATACTATTTATAAGATCATCACAAAGGCGTTAGCTAATTGCCTTAAAATAATTTTAGATTCTCTTATCTCTGAGAATCAGAGTGCTTTTGTCCCCGTACGATTAATTTCAGATAACACTTTAACAACTTTTGAGTTGTTGCATACAATGAAGAACAGGGAAAAAGAAAAAGTGGGTTATCTAGCTCTCAAATCTGACATGAGAAAGACATATGACAGAGTTGATTGGGACTTTCTACGTGTTGTTATGGAACAGATGGGCTTTGGATACACGTGTATTGAGGTGGTGATGAAATGTGTCACCACGGCTTCCTACACTATAATTGTGAATGGAGAAGTCAAGGGCATGATTAATCCTGAAAGGGTATTGAGACAGGGTTGTCCTTTATCGCCTCATCTCTTCCTCTTAGTGAGTAAAACTCTCACGCAGTTTATCTTTAGCTGTGCAGGATGGGAGACTCTCTGGACTTGCAGCTTCTAGAGGAGGGCCTGGCTTCGGGCCAGATGCTTAATCTCCAGAAGTCTTCGGTTGTTTTCTCAGATAACATCAGTGAAACATGCAAAGTAATTCTTAGTCAACATTGTGGGGTTTCTCTTGTCAGCGAACACGAGAGTTATCTGGGTCTTCCCACGGCAATTGGAAGACGGAGGACCGCAACTTTTAGTTATTTGCCTGAACGAGTTGTCAAAAAGCTCAAAGGATGGAAATGTACAGAACTTTCAGCAGCAGGTTAGGAGGTTCTTATGAAAGCAGTTATTCAAGCAGTGCCACTACGCTATGGGATGTTTCCTACTGCCTACAAAGGTTTGTCAAGATATGGAGAAATTAGTGCGCTAGTTTTGTGGGGGGAGTGCGAAGACAGAAAGAAAATTCACTGGGTTGCTTGGGAGAAGATGAAGCTATCAAAAGAAGATGGATGATTGGGATTTAGAGACTTTCATGATTTCAACGTAGCTCTACTTGCGAAGCAAACTTGGCGGTTCCTGATGAAACCGAACTGTTTGGTGAGCAAAGTTTTCAAAGCAAAGTATTATCGTGACTCTTCTATTCTTAAAGTAGAGCTTAATCTGAAGCGTCAAGTCTCATATGCTTTCAGAAGTATTATAGCAGGACGGGATCTAATCAGAGAGGGGATTTGCTGGAACATTGGAGATGGAAAAGATGTCCGAGTATTCAAAGATAACTGGATCTTTAACAACAGCACTCTTAGAGTTATTACCCCTCCTCCACCTGGGCCGAAGATATCAAAGTTAGTGAGTTACTCGATCAGACTTCCCGTACATGGAAGGAGGATAAACTTTCAGAGCTACTCTTGCCGGTTGACTCCGAGGTAATCAAAACAATTCCCCTAAACTTTGAAGCTAATGAAGAGTCCTGCTTTTGGTTTTCATGAAGCTAATGGACACTATTCAGTGTCGTCTGGATATGTGGTGCAATCTGCGAAATCTAAAGGGCAACCCTCTTCATCAGTGGGACACGTCAACAGACCGTGGCTTCAAAAACTGTGGCGTTTGAAGATTCCAAAGAAGATGATCGAACCGGTATGGCGATTATGGCACAACTCGCTGCCAGTCGCAACTAATTTGAGAACGAGAGGCATGAATGTCCCAACACTTTGTCAGCGATGTCAAGAAGAGGAAGAGTCTGAGGATCATATATTTATGAGCTGCAATTTTTCATTGCAAATCTGGGAAACAATTTTAGGACAATAATTTCTAAACACAAGGGAAGGAATGATCCGAGAATGGATTTTCGACAGTTTATCCACGCAATCAGTTGGTGCGTGTGAAAAATTCGTGACGACCATCTGGGCTATATGGCGCAGCAGAAATGAGTTGAAGTTAAATGGGAAGGAAATGAATGCTCCAGAGGTGGTTGATCTAAGCTTGAGTTATTTGTACTGATATAAGGAATCTCACTTAGCAGGCCATGTTGGGGGAAAGTCTTGCTCAATTGACAATGAAGACCCCTGGGAAAGACCACCACAAGGCTACAGCAAGATCAATTCGGATGCTGCATGGAGAAGTCCAGGTTTGGCAACGGAATTAGGGGCGGTCATTAGAAGTGCAGATGGATCGTTTATTGTAGGAAGACACGGACGACGACTTCGGGTACGCTCTCCTTTGCTGGCAGAGCTATCGGCGATTGTTATGGGGCTGGAACTAGCATCAGAACTCCGTTTACAGAGGATTGTGATTGAAGCAGATAACTTGATGGCAATTCAATTACTTCGGGATGGAATCTCAGGGAAGCAGCTCGCCGTCGTAGCTTTAGCAAAAATGCTAAAGCAAAGTTAGTAGGTCGAAGGCAAATTTAATCAAGTCTTGTTCCAGTTTGCAGGTCGAAGCAAAAATGCTCTAGCTCATGTTTTTGCTAAACAGGGAACTCTTGAAGACGATATGTCCTATTTCTCTATCCCTCCCTACTGGGCTGTAGACATTTTCAACTGTGATTCGTTGGGTTCGACTTCCCATTATTAATACAAAATCTCATTCTCAAAAGAATATATAGTACCTTCTTATTATACTTGCTGCATTGCATTGGAGCTTGTTAGCTGAATCTGGTTTGCTCCCAATTCCCATCGAAACTATTTATGTACATCTCTCACAATATTGTAGTGTAATTAATTCCAATAGTTGTCTGTTTCTGCTTTCAACGGTCTTCTCCTTTATGTCTTCCGTCATGTCAAGCTTTGTAGCGAAGTCTCATACATGAAATGTAGAATGGATACATAAAAGTGTTTTCAATTTACTTCTTAAAAGAGTTGAATCAAATACAAAATTTTAGATCTCAATAGCTGCCTGGTTTAATGTGTTACGTTTAAGGGCGTTTCGGGAACCGCTTTGGAGAACGCCATACTGAACAGTGACAATAATCAACACTCGGTTTTGGGTCTGATTATGTCTGTTGTTACGGTTACGGGGCCAGGGGACCGGTTTGGTGCACGTCATACTGAACATAATCGACACCCGATTTTTGGTCTGATTATGTCCGTTGTTATGATTACGGGTACGGAGACCGGTTTTGGCGCATGCCATACTGAACATATCAACACCCGATTTTGGGTTGGATTCTGTTGTTAAGGTAACGGGTCCGGGGACCGATTTAGTGCACACCATATTGAACTAATCAATAGCCGGTTTTGGTTCTGATTCTGCTGTTGTAGTTACGGGTCGGTCCCGCGTCGGGTCTACCCGGGCATCGACCTTATTTTTTTATTTTATTTTTTATTTTTTTTTTACTGCAACACAAACACCATTCAAAAAAAATTATTCCCCGTCTGTTATAATTTTAACTCGAGGAAGATACTAAAATGCAGTAGTTTGATCTAAAAAAATACCAAAATACGGATGTTTCTCCCAATAATACCAAAATATAGACTTTTTGAAATCTCATATTCAAATGAAGGTAAATTTGAATAAAAATCTCATATTCAAATTAGGTAAATTTGAATAAAAACTCCCAAAATATGGACTTTTTGTGGGCAGCCCGGGTAGGTAAAAACCACCTTCACGAAACTATGGATTGGATATACGAGTGTGATGAATATGTCTCGTGTCCAATCCGGATATAGAGACAAAGCGATAATACAACACGGTAACATTGGACATGAGGTTTGTCGGGATCACTGACTATTTCTATTAGTTGGGGACATAGATGTGTTGCTAGACATCGCTCTATGTTTAAATTAGTTACTATCAACTAAATAAAAACCTATGGGGTGACACACGATATGGATTAAACTGGATATGAGTATTAATTAGTTGGACTAATTAATAAGAAGATCATAATGCAACCACAAGCAAAGTTAGTATGATTAGTTTGCAAGTGGACAAATCCAGGTAAAGACATGATTAGTATTTGGACAATTATGTAGTTAATAAGGAGTTATTAAATATATAAAGGAACTCTAGCTTGCTATTTTCTCATCCAAGTCATTATTGAGAGAAACATAACAAAGCAAGAGAGAGAGACAAGTTGGGAGGCCGAACCACCCAACCCCCCCCCCCTACCAGACGCCGTCAGCCCCTCCCTTTGGGCGTGGCTTCGCCACGTTTTGCGTGATCCTTTGCTCATTTCTTCCGTTGCTAGCACTACACGGTGGAAATGATTCCAGTTGAAGATCCAAGGTGTTGATACTCATAGAGATGAAGACACTATTCTTCATTGTGATCACACAAACTAAGGTACACATGTTTTTTCCCTAATCATGTTATGAATGCTTACCTGTGATCCTTGGAGGGGTTTGAGCAGGATATTGCATCAAAATCCTACATTTCAACATATTATTTTCACTGGTTTTCTTGTTTTTAAACGAATACCTAACAGGCTCTAAGTCTTTTGTATCATCATCAAGAGAGATTATTTTGTTTACTCTTATGTTTGGTGTCAAGTCCAAACCAAACCGACCGAACCCAAAGCAAAATCTGACCAAACCATGAAAAATAAAAACCGAGCCGAACAACAAAATTTTAAACTTTAAACAGTTTGAACCGATATGGTTAAAAATTTATGCAACCAAAGCGTAAAATGTTTGTTGTTTTAAACCAACTTGAACACCATGTACTCGAAAGAATAAAGAAAACTTAATTAGCAAATATGCTCCATCCATCCCATGAAAGGTGAATTGTTTAATGAAACAAGGGTCAAAGATAAATGAACGCTACTGTAATACCCCGTATTTAAGTTAATGGGTTATTTGGTCATTTTGAGAAAATATTTGAAAATTTTAAGAAATTTAATTTCAAACTTCTTTATGACCCTTTGTTAGTTTTAACGTATAAGCGTGTCATTTGACATCTATGATGATATATACTTTTATTTTGGGGTTATTTTGTAGTTTTTAAAACTTGAAAAATCTTATATGAAAATTATTATTTTTTATACTTGGGAGGTACTTGTAGTTTTCTAAAAGTGAATTGTACAAGGTGATTTATTTGAAATTATTTGGAGATTTTACAATTTATGAAAGTTATATTTTCTAGTGTTACATATTAATTGGAAATTATAATTTCACCATCTTTATTTTTGGATTTTATACTTCAACACCATCCATCAACTCATGTAATTGATACTTTCACCCAAGTACTCTCACCAATATTTTGGTCAATACCAATAAAATAATGTCTCTTCATGACTACTCATATACATACACACACACACACATCCCTCAATAATTCACTACTACCTACCATCTTGTATGTGAATCTTCTTGTGGAATTCTTCACCACCAACCCCCACCATCAACCTCATTTCAATCACCCTCATTTCATTTCACTTTCTCTCTTCAAGAACACTCAAAAGCTCCATTCTCTCTCCAAAAAACTCCATTCCCGGATTGGAGTGTTGACCTCACAAAAACACCTCCAAAACATCATTTTTCACCTTCAAATTCATGAAAAACTCAAGTCCAAGGTCATACTATGCATGGGGGATCTATTTTCTTCATCTTCTTCATGATTTTAAGCTCCTCAAGGTCTTGTAAGCATCTCTTTTCTATTTTCATTTGTGTGATGTTAGTTTCATCATCATCTTCTTCATCATCACATTCCTCTTACATCAAAATTCCCTCCATTGAAGGGGTTTTCAAGCTCTCATGGACTTCAAGCTTCTCCAAGCACCATCATTTTCCCAAATGTCTCTCTTGAGGCTCATTTGTAAGCTTTCATTCCTCTTTAAATTTGTACATTTTGATGTTACTTTCATCATAATGATAGAAAACTTCTTGATCTTTGCTTGCATGTGTGTCTAGAACATGAATTGGAGACTTTAAACTTGTTTTTTTTCAAATTCTTCACATGATTCCCCAAATTTCTTGTTTGATCTCTTTTTGTATGTCTAACTTGTTGTATTTGAGTATAAAAACATATTTCTCAAGTTGCATGTATGATGGAAGTGGATTGATCATGTTTTAAGTGCTCTAGGTGAAAATTGCATATTTTTACAATCTGACCAGTTTGTGAAAAATGTATATTATCTCTAAATTTTGTCTCTGTAGAATTTTTAAATCTTTCATATATTGAAACTAGACTCAGAGAGGGTCATTTTGAAAGAAAATTCAACTCCATAGCCTTTTTGGTTAGGGAGATATGCTCATTTTAAGTTGCATGATTTCTGAAACTCTGTTTTTGAACAAGTTTTACCATTTTTGTACAGAGTACTGTTATTAATGGGAGGCGTCAAGCGATCCTCCATTTTCTTATGGCTAAGACCATTGAAGCAATGCTTCTTATTATTGGATAGAACGTTAATGTTCACAAATCCGCCCCCGAAGAGCCAAAATGTATCAAGATATTGAGGCCAAGGGGTTTATAGAGCTATACAGTGCTACTTATACTTGTAAGGGTCACTACGGTATAGGGGTGTCGACACTTAAGGCCTTTTAGCTAATGTTATGAGCGGGGTTGACGAATGGGCTCCCTTAACGCTCGGGTGAAATAGGGTTTGATAGACCCTAGAAGGAACCCTTAGTGATTATTTCGTGATCCCTCTGTCTACATCGATCCTGCTGGTGGCTCTTGACACGCCTCAGCTAAATTAAACTGTTGATTGAAGTCGAAATTAAAAATTGACTACTATATTGATGTTTTTTGTGGCTCTTGATTGCCTAATCTAATGAAATGAACTGAAAAGCATATGCTACTCGTGAATTAATATCGTTATCAACTCAAATGGACTTGTTTACTCTGGAGATCTCACTGAATACTTATGGTTTCTTAAAGTTCTTAAACTGAGAGGTTTTGTTATTCGGTTACTTTCAGTTGTTCCAAAATCCCCAACATGTTACTATTATTGTTTTAAATCTTCTGTTTTGTTTCAACTCATGCTTTCGTGCCACTCGTTGCTTTACATGTCGTAGTATGTATTTACTCAGTTTTTACTGATTATTTCTTCAAAACTGCGTCGGCATTTGCCATTTTAAAACCGCAGGTCGTCAATCAAGTTTGGGGAATGGGAACGCGGATCGAGACGAAGAAGTATAGCTTAACTTAGATCACTTAGTAGATCACAAACGATTTGTTTTAGATTGTACTTAGTATAGAAATTTTGTTATGTACACTAAGCGAAATGTAATCTTAATAGTATATTTCTACTTTTGGTTGTCGATTGTCGCGTTAACCCTGAAACGAGATCCCGGGTCGTTTCAGATGGTATCAGAGCATCGGTTCTCAGGTTAATGAGACTTTTCGATTTCCTTAAGTAGATAAAGAACAAAGATAACACGTTTTTAAAATTTTAAAATTGATTAGGATATCTCAATTTGGTAATAATAAAGTAAACAAGCCGCCGGGAGTTGGGGTACTTACCTGTCATTAATATTAATTTGTACCATACTTGTTGATTAAATGTTAACGGCTATTTGAGATGTGAACTGTACAAATTCTACTTGCTTATTTGCATGCGTAGTACTTATGCCCTTACTTATTTAAATCGAAATGCTTGCTATATTTGTGTGATATGTATATATGAATCTTTATGTTTCTATGCTATCTTGTCGACGAGAGAGTAACGACCTTTGACTTAAATACCCTGAGACCATTCTTTTCTTACCTATGAGCGCGAATTTTAAGATAGTACTTTATTTTATTTTGAGTTAACTTGACTTGGTCGTTTCCAAAATTATAAAGTTTTGACAAAAAAAAGGTATTCATAAAAAAATGATTTTGACAAAAAATATAATTGGGTGCGGAGATACCAAATGCCAAGTGATATGGACCACTTTGTTTAGCAGTCCGCTGGCGTGACTCTTAGTACGACGGTACTATGAGTTGTACCCGCTGTGTAGACTAAGTTGGAACATTTGAAACACATGCGAGTTGTGATGGAGAAACACGTTGTGTGACGACACATAGTGTTCTTTTCCCCCTCGTATGCGTGGACTATTTGAGGTGATTGGTTTATCTAATCCTATACAGGTAAGACAATATTTTTTAACGCGGATGAGCCAAGTAAAATGACATGTTAGTTGCGATCAAAGTATTTTGTGTCTATAAATTTCAAGATTTGTTTAAACGCTAGAAAATTTTCGAATTGGCTTTCTAAACGTGGTAACATGTGTGTTCGTCTAGACCTTTCAAAATTTGGTGCCGACCTTTTACTTGAGCTAATTGTATTTGAATCTCTAGTATAATACGAGGGAGTGGGGATGTAACCGACCGAGAGCGCGATTCTCGTTAATTAAAGTGTTGCATGCGCATTGGCATTGCATACAACTCTCATGTGCATTAGTTGCATTCTCGCGAAGCATGTCGTAGTTTTACAAAAAAGTTTTTCTTAAGCTTCGGGGACGAAGCTTCATTTTAAGGGGGATATAATGTAATACCCCGTATTTAAGTTAATGGGTTATTTGGTCATTTTGAGAAAATATTTGAAAATTTTAAGAAATTTAATTTCAAACTTCTTTATGACCCTTTGTTAGTTTTAACGTATAAGCGTGTCATTTGACATCTATGATGATATATACTTTTATTTTGGGGTTATTTTGTAGTTTTTAAAACTTGAAAAATCTTATATGAAAATTATTATTTTTTATACTTGGGAGGTACTTGTAGTTTTCTAAAAGTGAATTATACAAGGTGTTTTATTTGAAATTATTTGGAGATTTTACAATTTATGAAAGTTATCTTTTCTAGTGTTACATATTAATTGGAAATTATATTTTCACCATCTTCACATACGTTATTAAGGAGATTCAAATTTGTGTCATGTTTGTAGCAAAAAAGTGAATTACCACCAAACCGATGTACATTTTCGAAAGATTATACATTAAAATATTTAATGTACATAAATACATTGTGATGAGCATAACTACAATTATAATAAATTGAGATATGTCGGCTCGGGGGCCTAAAGCGGCCGCACCTGCTGCTTTACCATTGGGTCGGCCCTGATAACAATATTGCATATTTAATGCAGGGATAAAGAAGGGGTACGGTAATAATAGTACCAGTAGGGGGTAATAACTGGTGTTTGGTCCATGAATAATTTCAAAAGGAATTCAATCCGCCCTTATTATCTATACCCCTTATATGCCTAAAATCTAATACCACTTACACATACTAAAGTCTTAATACCCTTATTTATGCTGGTGAAAACAAATATGTTACATAATCCGCCTTATATAATTAATACTCCTTTAATTTCTATACACCCTATGATACTGTGCGTCCCCTCTACCCTCAATTTTCAATCCCGAAAACAAGTGTGCGCTATGGGTAAAAGAGACTTCAACCCCTCAAATTTGATGCAAAAACACTTTCACCGCTTCTAGTTTGGGAAATGACACATGCAACCCTTTTGTGCACCAAATCTCATACAACTTGGTACTCTCAAATTGTGATGCAGTTAGTCTTAGGTCATGTTGGTCGCTGATAGTAGTTTTTGGATAATTTTTCATTTTTATATTCTTAGAGTATAGAATGACACAATCATGGTTATAAACTGAGTGCAAAAGTTATTTGCCAATCAAAAAGGAGTGAGATTGTTTTTAAGTAAAAACTTAGGGTGTGAATATTTGTAGCATTTGAGAAGGAGTCGGAGACTTGGTTCCGACTATCGTGAAAAACATACTGGTTTCCCACCCTCATTCCTCTTCTTCTCTTCTTCATCTTCCATATTCCTTGAGAGAAGACCAACCAAACATGGTAACTCAACCATTCGATCATTATACAAACACAGTCGTCGCGTGTGCATTCTCCTCCAATACCTTGAACTCTGATGTATTGACATCCATGCCTCCCTTGTCCTTGGTCAAAGGTGCCCACAATTCCTGCGATTTAAGCAAGACCTCTATCTTTATCTTCCACATACTGAAGTTGTTCCCTCCAGTGAACCTGTCAATCTTCATCATCGATTCAGACATCGTTCTTGGTGAATAGATCAAAACCCTAGCTCTGATACCAGTTTGTTATGCAATTCACTCGATCACTCACCGCACGAATAGTCCAAACAAAAAACAAAACACATATTTAACGTGGTTCGCTAGCTTAAAATAAGCTAACTACGTCCATGAGGAAGAAATACCTTTATCCAATGAAGAGGAACGACTCTAGATGTTTACATACGTTCATAGGACCCCAAATAATCCTTTTATAGCCCCCAAAACTACCCCGAACAAATAAGGAAACAATTACATCCTTATAATATTTTTCCCGTATGTCTTCGTACGAAGACCCGAAGTCTTCGTGCGAAGACAAACAATCTTCGTACGAAGACCATCCTATTTTGAGACTGCAACCTATTCTAGGAAGCCATTCAGACTTAGCGAACTTTGGCTATGGGATGTCTTCGTGCGAAGAAACTTCGTCTTCGTACGAAGACCCCCCCTCCCCCGGACTTCACTTTTTCGCGCTCCTTTGAGTATCTTCATCTTCAAGGCACTATTCCAACAGGACTGTGTATGAATCTTTCTAGAAACTTGTAGAATGATAGCAATTACAAGAGATGGAAGGTCAAGATCCAAGCCCATGCCTTTTCCATCTCAACTGTTGGATGCGTTAGATCTAGATCGTAGATAAGGATAATAACTTCGTATATAAGCTCACTCATTTAGTAACATTTGAGAACTTTAACTATCCATATAGGGTTGAAGTCTTGTATTATCATCATTATATTTATAATTGGATCTGAAACATTGTCTTTATTATCTCTAGTATTCGTGGTCGGTGATATTATTTGTCAATTATGCATCAATAATGAGATTGTGGTTTCACACTCAAGTATCAAATCGCATCTCCTATTAGAGGGTTAGAGTAGATATTATCTCTGTAATTAATAATTAGATCTGCATGTTGAGGATGCGAGCTTATTGTTGTTGAGGATTCAATCTCAGCGCCTTCTCACGGTTTATAGGGTCCAAGGTACAATGGTTTAAGAACTTATCATGTGGATAATGATTGCCTTGTGAACTCCAGGTATCTAGCTTTCAAGTTAGATACTGCAAGGTTTCGGTTTGCAATTGCCGCAAACAGTGTCTTTGCGCTAGCGAATGATCATAACAACATGGTTGAAGATCAATATATTGTGCATCCCTACATCCATGTTCCTGCTCCAGGTGATGGAAATATGAATGCCCGCTACACGCATCCTAGGGGTATAAGGTCTATGAAGGGGAGTGAAATTGTGGAGGCATTCAAGATTTGAAATTTTGGAGGCATTGAAGATAGGTGGCTGATCTTTCTAGTTTTTGTTCTCTCTTATTATATTTTGACATGTTTGAATTGGTTGTTTGTTGTGTTTCGAGGGTATTTGAACTTGGGATTATTTCCTCAGCCTATTTTACAGGCTCTAGTTATATTTTGGGATGTTTGGTAACTGATGTTTTGTTGCTCTGTATGTGAACTCCTAGTTATACTTCTATAATTTTTAGAATGTTGCGTATTCTGTTTGTTTCATTGCAGAGGGTGCATTTGGTTTTCATGTCATTTTTTACCGGTAATTCTGAAACCGACGAGTTGCATGTTTGAAGTTGAATGCTTAATGCTTCTGCATGATTCTGACAAGTTATCTCCTGCAAATACTAACGTTCTAATAACTACTACTAAGAATGATTTTTTAACAAAGCCGCTATTTAATACAAGTGAAGTACAAACCAAAAAAAAAAAACTATGCACTAAGCCCAGTAGCATCATGGGCTAATAATAAGGAGATAATGTATACAGGAGGATCCCACAAATGACCCGACCCATCTAATTGTTTTTTTTTTGAGAATCTTTTCATCTACTTTGGAAACCTCTGGAAGCTAGATCGTGAGTCTCACGGTTCGCCTTTCTTCTCACCGCCCTCACACCACCGCCTTCTGATCTTCGAACCAGATCCTTCAAATCTTCGATTAACCAGCCGGACGTGTTGTTCCCCTGCACCTGAGAATTTAGAGCCTGTGTCAACTCCAGCGAATCCGTCTTCAGGATAAGCGCTGAGGAGGAGATATTCGTAGACCATTTAGTGGCCGATTCCATGTCCTTTGCTTCATCTCAAGATCGTGGGACCTGCTCACACCGATCCACCACTCATTCTCTTTCTTCAATATGTGTTATGTGGTGTATGGTTAGAGGAAGGTCACATAATTTTCTCCAGAGCAAATAAAAATTTCTCGTCACCTATGTAAACACACCATCTATTCTCAAATCGTAACTGTGACTGACTCAATTGATTCTCAGCAACACCGTATGTTTCTCACTGCTCTAATCAAAATTTCAGTAAGAAGAAATTGTAAAGCTTCTTATTTGGGTAAAAAAATACATAGTATGTATACTACCACTCTGCTTTTTATTTGACTTGATCGGGTTATTTGGATCGCAAAATGATGTGATTTTTTGATAATTTTTCACCGTGTTGTAGAGCGACTTTTACTGTACAATACCATGAAAAGATTAACGAAATTTGCATCATTTTGCTATTCAGATCACCATGTCAAAATGTCATAGTGAATAGTGGTAAACGTCAAGATGGGGAGAAAGAGAAGATGTTGGTGATTTTAGTGTCATCAATCATTTTATGTAATTTGATTTACTTACGATCAAAATAGACATTGGCGTATACGTTGTTCACGTTAGGAGGTGTGGAGTACACGCGTGTACACGATTATACTAATATTTTGGACAACGAACTCCCGAACGACTGCGGGGGTCGGGTGCGGAGCCCCCAATGGGGGTCCACGGGCAGCGCCCCTGGTGCGGTTCAAGGGGCAACGCCACAAGTTGTTGTTGTTTGTTGTTGTTGTTGTTGTTGTTGTTGTCGTCGTTGTGTTCGGACGTTTATTGCTTCACAAAAAAAGGTCTCTGATTTTAATTTGTTGGTTAATAATGGACTGAAATTTGGCGGTTACACCTGTCATAATTTGTTGTTGTTATTGTTGTTGTTGTTGTTGGTGGTGGTGACGACTCCGGGCTAGTTTGGGAATGCTGTGGCGGTGCTAGAAAGTGCTGATGTGTGATAACACTGTGAAAAGCTGCTATGAATTCTTGATAAAATGTTGTTTGGTAAATATTATGTAAAAGTTGATGTGAAACATTGATATAGTAATTTTGTGTTTAGTAAAATCAACTGTGTAGTTGCCGTGAGAGGGTAAAATGACAAAAATATATGACAGGTGTCAGATAACTATTGATATTTTAAAAAAAATGTAATGTTAAAATCGGTTGTAGAAAGCACTTACTGAAAATACATCTCCCCCCTTGCTTCCTGAAAACTGTTGTGGGACAGCAGAAACTGTCCGGAAAAGCAGAAATTCCAAACACATTAAAACTGTTTCTGCTGTCAATAATCAGCTGTGCTGGCAGTAGAAGCATTCCCAAACACACCATCGGTGGTGGTGGTGGTGGTGGTGGGGTGGTGGTAGTAGAGGTGATGCTCAAGAACACCAAGAACATAAAAAACGTAATCAAATCAATAATAAACAAAAAAAAGGGTGTTATTTGTCCACAATTTGTAAGGGTAAAATGATCACAAAAAGTCAATTTGCGCCCCTCCACTAACGGATTGTAACAGGAGGGTGGTATCTGTCCTCCCTCCATCGACTTAAAGGGGTGAAAAAAGTATTTATCCATAGGTCGACGGGCAAAATATTTTTCTCCATAATCGAATGGTGGAAATTGTCTTTTACCCAATGAATAAATGTATTTTTCTAGCAGGTGTCATCACTTGATCCAATCCAAATTTTATCAAGCATTCCGAAAGGTCTTCTGTTGATTGCTGGTTGTAGACGAGACAATTTGTTGTATCATGGAGGTGGAATCGCTGGAGGCCCTTTCATGTTCTATAAATAAAGATCATTTTCTAACAGGTTTCATTACTTGATCCAGTCAAAATTTCATCATGCGTTCCAAAATGTCTTCTGCAGATTGCTGGCTGTAGACGAGGCAACTTGTCGTATCATGGTAGGAAATCGTTAGAACCCGATAATAAGTGGGGCAAATTATCCCTTAAAGATAACGTTCTAAGGGCATCTCCAACCCATGACTTTATCCCCCTCCTCTCACCTCCCCCTCCCCCTCCCCTCATGGTCCCACCTTTTCCCCCTCCCCCTCCCCCAAACTACTAAGGGCATCTCCAACCCATGACATTTTCCCCCTCCCCTCACCTCCCCCTCTCCTCACGGACCCACCGTTTTCCCCCTCCCCCTCCCCCAAACAACTACTCATCTCCAACCCATTCCTTTCCCCCATCCAACAAAAATATTTTTAATATATATTTAATAATTTAAAAATAAATTATTAATACTAAGAAAAGTAATTATGCACAATAAGTGGCGATATTTGCTTTGTATCTAAATACTATTTTTGTATCGTTGTGATTCAATAAATTTGACCTTTTTTTAATCGTGTTTCTAAATTTAATAATTATAATTGCTAACTGCATAAAAGATGGGATTTATTAAATTTTGAACAAAATAAGATAACGACGACTTTTCGTAAATAGAAATCGTGAGTAAATTATTATTTTTTATCCATAATAAAAATAAAACAAAATTTATTAATCATAACAAATATATATGATATGATCATAAAAAATTACTAAGTGTAATTAATATTGTCAGATATTGAATTAATTTATCATTCCATGTAGGGGGGGGGGGGGGAGGGGATGTCCAGGGGAAATCCCCCCTAACCATGCCACACCCAAGGCAAAAATTCTCCCCATAGCACCCCCTCCCCCTCCCCCCATAGGGTTGGACATGGACCGTATTTTTATACGGTTTTCCCCCTCCCCCTCCCCCCATAGGGTTGGAGATGCCCTATGGTAGGAAATCGTTAGAACGAGACTCAAAGTTGTGTTTTCCTTCATCCAATTGTTTCTGACACAACAACACCCACTCCTTCGATTCCAGTTGCAACGACCCCTTTATCCGGCTCGGACGAGACGAGGAGGCCGGTGCTAAATGTAACGGCGGAACATCAAAAGCACAACATCCCAACATATATATTACATACTATTAAACATTACAACATGTTCTCAAGTCTGTCACACGTACTATTATAAATTAATCTAACATTATTCATTCTATGCTACAACTTGTGACGGGACTTCCCTTAGTGAGTCTCGTACCCGGTCATGCCATAGTCGTCTTCTTCTAAACCTGCGGGGGAAGGAAACAAAGACCGCAATTTTCTAAAACCAGCATAAACTACTGAGTAAGTAAACACCCTAGCTTGTAAAACGGATGAGAGAGCAATATTTTATTTCATGTCAAAGCATAAGGAGGAATAAGTCATAAAAGTGTAACTTGATGAAAAATATAAATAAACTCTTAACTTTGAAACTTTCCTTCTTGCTCTGTAGCGGGGAGTGATATCCCGATTATCTCTTCTTTCTATTCATAAACTTCCTTGTCTCATAGAAAAGTCCGTTTTAACTTTGTTGATACGGGGAAAGATCTACTATACTATCACTAGCTACCATGACCTTAACTACCGGCAGCCCCCAAAAACTTCTTGCGGCCAGAGGGGTGAGTACATGGAGACACCCGGCAGGTTGCGACCGGGTTAAAATAAATGGGTCGGGTGACCGAAGTCAACCACGACCAATCAAAATCCCGGGCCGAGTGACTGAAGTCAACACGACAATAATGAGCTTCTCCCGTACAACTCTTTCCACTTTACGTTATTACGCACTATTAGTCTTATTATTATTATTGTTATTCTTCTTCTTCTTATTATTGTTATTACCACTTATATTATTGTTATTATCATTTATCATAATTACTACTACTATTATTACTACTACTATTATTATTACTATTATTATTAGTATTACTTCTATTATTGTTTTATCATTATTATTATTATTATTATTATTATTATTATTATTATTATTATTATTATTATTATTACTTGAGGACATGTTGTAATGTTTAATAGTATGTAATATATATGTTGGAATGTTGTGCTTTTGATTTTCCGTCGTTACTTTTAGCATCGTCCTCCCCGTCTCGTCCGAGTCGGATAAGGGGTCGTTGCAGGTGGTATCGGAGGGAGGGTGATGGAGTGGTTACGGTGGTGGTGTTGGTGGTTGTCGGAGGTGGTGAAGATGATGTTGACGATGGTGGTTGTTTTTGTGTGTGGTGTGTTCTCCGAAAGAAAAGAGAGAGGCGAATTTATATTAGAAGAGGGTGATGGAGGAGGCGGTGGCGGTGAGTGTGTCGGGTGGAGTTTGTGGCCGAGAGAAAAAGTAGGAGAAGGAGTAGCAAATTTGAAGGAGAAGAAGTAGAAGAAAACAAAGGAGAAAAATACAAAAGTGAAACAAAAAAATCTGTTGACACATGTTTGAGAAAAATTATTGGGTGTGGGTACACACCAATTTGTTGTGTGATCATGTGTGGCACAACTACGAAGTCACGCGGCGGCTTTACCCGTGTTACTAATAAAATTATTAATTAGTTTGTGCAACTATTTACAAATACAATTTTAATTTTTTTTTCTTAAAATTTAACGAAAGTAATTATAACTGAATTACACAACTTTATTTTATTTTTCTTTTACGACTAAATTTATATTTATTTGTCAATTTACTATTTTACCCTTAAGTATTTCACGGGGTATTACATTCTCCCCCCCCCCCCCCCTAAAGATAGCTTCGTCCTCGAAGCTAAAACAAAATAATCACGATACTGAGACCACTTGGCGACCAACTGATTTTCGAAGTAATCTTTCCCCAGGTAAGAAATCTTTATCTGAAAAATCTCTATTCGATGCTCACAATGCAATAATACTAATAACGATAATAATAATAATAATAGTATTCATTTTAATAAAAATAATAATAGTAATAATAATAGCAAAATAAAAAGTAAGTTAAATAATTTAGGGGCTATTTAAATATAAATTATTTTCTTGAAAATAAACGAATTAGAAGCATAACTTGTAATTACTAATTTTCGGTTGATTTTAAATTAGCTGGTAAATAAGAAATATTTTAGAATTTTAAATTAACGGCTTTATCAATTAATAACGACCGTTTAATCGCATTAATAAAAGGAATAATTTTTCTAACTTGTATTTGTTCACTAAAAATAAACCTTGTGTTGCACGATGCGAATGCTTTCGTTTCATCCAAGTGACAACATTCATACGTTTCCCTTTAATATTTTAATCTGACCCCGAACAACTATTTAAGTCCATCACTCCTCGTAGTCCGAATCTGATACTGCAAAGTTCAATCAAATAAATTAGAATGCTCCTTGACCTCATGTGTAAACAAGTCTCCATATTTAAATTTAGAATATACCTCCAGTTTCCAAAATTTAACACAAACCCAAAATTCGTCTTAACCTCTTGTCTCGTATTATTTCAATAAATCTCGTACCGCAAAATGTAAGCTAGACGACAGAACTCCCGAGTGACATACGCGAAAACATCTAGGAACAAAATCGTAATTGAACATATATTCTAACTGTAAACAAAGACTCCGTAACAATACTCCAAATATTCCCCATGAGCTGAAATAGTTAGCCAATATAAGAAGCTGCCAATATTTTGCATAACGGAATAACAGCTCCCAAATAAGTGTAATGAATTAAGAAACTCTAAATATAAACTTAATAGACTCCAAATAATACTTACAAAATTTTGGGCGACCACTCAAGGAGATTCTCCAGACCATAAAATTTGAGATACTCATCGTGCAAACTTTAGAGTAAACCTGACTAAATATGTCGCTTGACACATCTAAGTCTTGTAGGCGAACATTGATACTTCACAGTTCAAACATCAACCCTCTCGTATTAGTTCCACAACTCCATATAACCGAACAGACATCCCAGCCTTCAAGCAGCACTAGGGTTTCAAGACTCCAAGTAACAACTCAAGTACTTAAATATTGGAGCGCACAAATAATTTACGATAAACCAAGCTAGTATAGTCCTCTGGTTACAAATTATGAAGAAGTAAACTTCAATTAACCATTAATACATCAAAATCCTTTAATAACTAGGGCCGCAAAATTACAGTTGAAACAAGTTGAAAACTCAGCGGGTTGACTTCATAGGTTCTCAGGTGAGGGTGGGTGGGATCGTCCTTGTTCACTTCCAATATATTTGATCTCCTGAAAGAAACTCCCAAGATTAATTTTTTCTTGACCTCCAATTCCAAATTACAATCCCAATCAGTATCTAGACTACGTCACCAAATTTCTTTACAAATCTTGTACGTGAAACTACTTTTCCCAGTCAAGTATCTCAATATTCTTATCACATATCTACCCCCAAATTTAACATGAAGTCACATCCCATTTTAACATCACTATCGAACGAAGGTTTGCTCCAAGTGGTTATTGACCTAGGTAGTCTGCTTACGTCGGACCTTGCTAGTGTAGTATTATAATGATCTGCTAATCCTGTCCTTTGTGTTACCATTGTCTCAGGGACTGGGATATATCATTTTTTTTAAATACACCATCATTAGTATATACCACACAACTTAGGGGAAGAAGCACTTATATATCTCGAAATAGTGAAATTGATAGATCACACCTTCGCAATACCAGACACACTCAGTCGATCATAGTCGCTAACAATCTAAGTTAACTTCGAAAATAATCCTTCTGTAAAGTAAGAAGTAAGAGCTAAAGATTTAATCTCTCCACGTGATATACCTCGAACAACGGGAATTAAGGATAAAGTTTTAGATAGTTCATGCTGGCCAAGCGAGGGAAGTTCGATTTAGGAGGAATCAACCAAATATGAGTGGGATTCGGATATCAGGTGATTAACAGGCAAAACAGAATAACTCTGTAACAAGGAAAAATTGAGGGGATGTTGGGAATTTAACCGAAGTTCGTAGGTTTCACTCACTAGATTCTAGATGCTTTCGAATAGACCGATTTGAGGTGTTGCGACAATTTGAAATCCCCATTTGGAGTTATAGTTTCGCTAGAACAACTACCCTAAGGATTTATTTATTGACATTGTCGGGAGTTCTCTTTTTTGGGATTATCTGATACGATAATATGTCTCAGTGATATAAATTTCATTTCCTGGTGGTACATATTTTTCACATAAATTCTATTTGGTTTCTTGTTGTTAATGTCTTATTGCATTATATATTCTTCAAATAAGATATATTTGAAGTCCTTCTTCAATTTTGAGGTTTCTCACTAAAACTCAAAGTTTGAATGTCAATAAGTTGTTTGGGAGTCTGGACATCAAAATCGTCGATCTTAAGTTATTACAAAATCTCGGGAATTTCGGAATGACAACTCAGTTATTGGATCGGTGGTTACAATCCATAATATCATGACGTTTTATTACCTATTTTCTTCGATTCTCCATGGTGATGAATAGAGTGCTTTCAGAGGCTAAAATGTTAATAGTTGTTTGGGGCATTATTACTTGGATTTTCGTTACTTAATTACTACTAGAGGAGCATAAATGTTAGTATAGATTTACGTTTGAAGTCAGGGAACCCGTATAATCATGTGCTAAGTGTGATGGGTATATGTTATAGTTTCTTTGTTGATTTACGTCTGGAGTTACTATTAATATAAAATGAGCAGTAAAGGTGGCTTATGTTGTTTACCAAGGCTTTGGAAGATTTTACTATCAATTGGAGTGTTTTGACTTCGTCTTTGGGATTATGGTATAGAATGGGATGTCAGACAGTTGGGGTTGTTTGTCAGTGGAGGTGTGCTAATCGGAGTTCATCATTAAATAAATCTCTGAGTCCTGGGATGCTGATTCTCTTATCAATTGATTATAGAGGTTGTACAATTTTATAGAGCTACCATACGTTTTAATTCGGTGGCACTAGATGTTTCACATGTTTTCCGGCAGATTCTATGAATTTTCAAGTAAAAGACTAGTAGAAATCATATCTTACATTATGCTGGGTAAGTTGACCTCCGACTGAATGAACAGGGTAATAAATCCATAATGAGTTCCGGGGACGTCACTCTCTAAGGGGGAGAGGATGTCACCCTTCGCCTAAAATCGTTTCGTGTCTAGGACATCAGTATCACTACGTCAAGCGTAGCTTTAACATTTAGTAACTGAAATGAGTTGCAACATTACTTAATATTACGATAACATCCCATATGCATAGAGAGTACCAAATAGAAACTTATCAGATAAGATTTTTATCTGGGAGAGATCACTACGTCAAGCGTAGCTTTAACATTTAGTAACTGAAATGAGTTGCAACATTACTTAATATTACGAGAGCACCCCATATGCATAGAGAGTACCAAATAGAAATTTGTCGGATAAAGATTTTTACCTGGGAGAGATTACTTCAAAATTCGATTATTCTCCATGTTGTCTCAGTATCCTAATTATTTGTCTTATTTTAGTTTCGAGGACAAAGCTGTCTTTAAGGGGGGAAGAAGAGGTGGCGGTGGGCGGTGAAGTTGTCGGGTGTTTGTTGCCGAAAGAGAAAGAAAGAGGAAGGAGAAGAAAATTTGAAGGTGAATAAGAAGAAGAAAACAAATGGGAAAATACAAAATTGGATGAAAAAATATCTGATCACAACTATCCCAAGAAATCTATTGGGTGTGGCGCAACTGCGAAGTTACGTGGTGGCTTTACTCTTGATACGATTAAAGTTAATAAATTACTCGCGTAATTATTTACAATACTAATTTAATATTCGTTAAAATTCAACGAAACTAATTATAAAATAATTTACACAACTTTATTTTAATTTTCTTTTACGACTAAATTTATATTTAACTTGTTAATTTTACGGTTCTATCCCTAAGTATTTTACGCGGTATTACACCAATAGCCGCTGAGAAAAGTTTTTTTTTCATTCGATGAGCATATTATATTTCTTTAAGGGCAGTTTAAAAAACCTAACGTAAAGGCCATCCGACACAACCTTCAGGCATTAAGATGCGTTTCAAGCGCAAATGAGTATCATAAACGATTCCCATCATAACGCAGGAGTCACGTTCTTGAAAATCCACACTTTTCAAAGCCGGAAAACATACAAAACTCTATAATTCCTCTTTGGGGGTCTTTACTTTTATGCATAATATATTCTAATGTGTCAGTGAGAAGTATTATTCGGATGTATTATGTATTATATGTGAACATGTTATAGACGAGTATTAAACATTTCTTTTCAAAATTTAAATTTAAATTAGGTTCAATATTGGTAGGGAACCAGGAATAATTTGTCCTTTATATGTATGGACAAGTATTAAACCGACAAAAAACCCAGAATATTTTCTAACTATGGCAAGGACACTTCCCCCTCCTTCAGTTTGGGAGATGACACTTTCACCCCTTGAGTGTGTCAAATTTAAGGACAATTACAATTTGTAATTGTGACTTCGTTGGTCCAGGGTGGAGGTTGTCAGCGATAGCAATTTTAGGGACAATTTTGCACTCTCAGAAAATGGAATGACACAATTAGGGATGCCAGTGTCTTATAGGTCGGCACACCAAAAGGTTGAATGTCTTTTCCAAACCAAAAAGGGTTGAAGTGTCTTTGTATCAAACCTGAGGGTGTAAAAGCGTCTTTTACCCAAGATATATTTGTAAAAGTGGGGATCTGGTATTCTAGTGTTATATTTAGGGAAATATTAGGGAGCGAAAATGCAATACCATCTGATTATTTCTGTCTTTCTCCCCCATTTCTTATACAACCCTCCTTTGGTACCAAAATTGATTGGACCGTGTTCGAACTAGGGGTTCCTGCAATACAGAGTAAGACGAGTGTGTGTGTGAGAAATTCGTTGGTGTAACGAGTGATAGGATCATGGAATCAGATCTCGGGTGTGAGGGGGAGGAATTGGTTTGAGTAAAGAGAGAAAGATTAATGAGGATGGCGCATCCAAATCTCTCCGGAACCGTCTCAGAAGCCAGGGTCCGGTCCGTGAAATAAATATGAAGAAGAAAAAAAGATAAATAAAATTAGAAGAGAGAAAAACGAAAAAGAAAAATAAATGAGAAAAATACCACATTGTCCATTTTGAAGTATTAAAATACTAAAATGCCACTCACTTATCTAACGGAAGTTAACAGTGTTAGTCCATTTTACCCGAAGTGTAGTAATTTTACAAACTGCAGAGACGATAAGTGATAAAACCAATACTGCATGTAGCTAAGTGTCATCGAAGCGGAACTGCGAAGTGTCATTCTATCAGAAGTTCTAAAACATATGAATTGATCCCTAATATACACACACACAAATACAAATTTTACGTTATGCAATTATAGCCGAGCCGGTTCAGGTTGAAACAGATCACCAGATCATGATCGATCAAGCTTGTTTAGGGTTGGCGAATCTGTAATCGTGCTAAATTTAGACCGATTTGGAGCCAGACTGCCAGTTAGGACTGCAACTCGGACGAGCTGGTCGGGTTGGCACCCCTGACCGAGCCCGAGCCCGAGTTCGGTCGAAGCATCCCAAGCCCAGCCCAGCCCGAGTTAAGAGCATCGCCAACCCGCCCGAGCCCAAATTCGTACAAATCAAATCGGGTTCGAGCTGAATTTGGACTAGTACATTAACCTTAATACATTTATTAATACATAAGAGAATAATAAATTGTTGGTAAAAAAATGAAAATTAACTTGTTCAAAAACTAAAAATATGATTAAAGGCGCTAATAATCAAAAGAAAACAAACAAATTCATCTTAGATGTGCTACATAATTATCTCAAAATTTAATATTCGTAGGTAGTTGTCATCTAAATCCGACAATTCGGGTTAGTCCGTCGTTTGATATTTGTGCCCAAGCCTGACCCTAATTGCAATTCAGGCAGAGAATTTATGTCCAAGCCCGTCCAAATTACTAAAACTATGTGTTCGGGCCCTATTTTATTTTGGGCTGGGTTCGGGTTGGTCGGGTTCAACCCGCCCAAGTTGCACCCTACTGCCAGTCGGTTTTTGAACGGAATTTCGTTGACCCCTGATACCACAGTGTTGTTATAGTCCCGGGTCGGGTGCTCACCCCTAAGTCAACCATAGTGTTTCTTTTTTTTAAACGTTTAGGGGCCGTTCGGGGACCTGTTTAGGGCACGCCATACTGAACATAATTAACATCTGAGGTTTGGTCCGATTCTATATGTTGTTATGGTTAGGGGTCCGTCGACTGGTTAAGTGCACACCATACTGAACACATCGACACCTGATTTTGAATTTGATTTTGTCTGTTGCTATGATTACGGGTCCAGGGACCGGTCTGCATGCTGAATATGATCAACACCCGGTTCTGGGTCGGATTCTGTTGTTAGGTTACGGGTTCAGGGACCGATTTAGAGCAACTCCAACAGAAGGAGCAAACCACCATTTGGGCCAAAAAATGCTCCACATCAGGGAAAACACAGCTCTACCAGAAGGAGCATCTGCTGGAGCAAAACCAAGGACAATAAAATAGAGGACAAAACCTGGGACTTACTGTTCATAGGAGCAAAACACAAAAAACTAATTTTTAATCAAAAAATTGATTCCACCCTCAATTTCAAACATAAAAAACATGAAATGGTGTTAGAATATATGTATTGGAATATGACGGTTGGAAAATAGCCGATGGAAATAGTGATAAAAAACCATTTTTTTTTAAATAAAACAAGTATTTTAAGTAAACGATTAAAATATTATATCAATTACATACAATTTGTTTAAATAAACATTACTTAGTTATTTAAGACTAATTAATATAGAAATATAATTAATTAATTAATAATAATAAAAATAATAAAATACAATAATTTGGTCCAAGGACAATTTTTGGTACTTACTGTTGGACCTCAAGAGACAAAGTGGAGTAGTAAATTTTACTCCAGGACCAAATTTGATCCAAGGACATTTTTATCCTCCATCTCTTGGAGTTGCTCTTAGTGCACGCCATGCTGAACATAATCAATAGCCAGTTTTGGATCTGATTCTGTTGTTATGGTTACGGGCCGGTCCCGCGTCGGGTCTGCCCGGGCATTGACAGGCTTAAATTAACCATAAAAAAAAATTATTCCCGGTCTGTTATAATTTTCTAATTATGGGAAATCTGCTCTTTGCTTCAGTCCTAAGGTTATGCAGCATGTGAAGGATGAGATTGCAGCTATATTGGGAGTTTCTGAAGTGGAGGGTCATTCAAAGTACCTTGGGTTGCCAACTTGTGTGGCCAGAAACAAGACTGCTTTATTTCAGGGGGTGAGAGAAAGAATTTTCAATAAGGTCTTTGGTTGGTCAGAAAAAGGTCTTAGCATAGCTGGCAGGGAGATCATGGTCAAGGCTGTTATTCAGGCAATGCCAAGCTATGTGATGAGCAGTTTTATGTTACCCCTATCTATTATTTCTGACATTCAAGCAAAGGCTACTGATTTCTGGTGGGGAGGGACAGATGTGAAAAAGAAAATGCATTGGTGTAGATGGGAGAAACTGTGTGCAAAAAAGGAAGAGGGGGGTATGGGATTTAGATGTCTTGAAGCTTTCAATTTAGCACTTTTGGCTAAGCAAGGGTGGAGACTACTGACAAACCCCAGTTCTTTGGCTGCCAGAGTCCTAAAAGGTAAATACTTTAGAGACTCTTCCTTTCTATCTGCTCAGCTGGGATCTAATCCCTCCTTCTTGTGGAGAAGTATCTTAGCTGGGAGACAGTTGCTGTATGAGGGTTTGAGGCATGTGATTGGAAATGGGCAAGACACCTTCATATACAGACACAAGTGGCTTCCTATGGGAGGAGGTAGAAAGATTTACAGTAATCCAATCTTAGGAGTGGATGCTAAGGTTGCTGACCTGTTTGATGGTGAGGGGCAATGAAATTACAACTTAATTATGCAGTCTTTTGCTGAGTGTGAAGCTGAGTGTATTCTGAAAATACCTCTTTGCCAGGCCAAGTTAGGAGACTGTCTCATATGGGGTCACACGAAAAGTGGGGAGTACTCTGTGGCTTCAGGGTACTATGTGGCGAAAAATTTGTGTTCTTCCCATTCGCATCATGATGACCAGGAAGGAACCAGTGAGCAACAAGATTTTGTTTTTGAAAAAAAGGTGTGGGGATTGCAGCTACCTGAGAAAGTTAAAATTTTCGCTTGGAGACTGTTCAAGAACTACCTTCCACTAAAAGGCAATCTAAGAAGGAGGGGTCTGCAAGTACCTGTTCAATGTCTTTGCTGCGAGGAGAATATCGAAGACCGACACCATTTGTTTCTTCAATGTCCAGGAGTGAAGGAGATTTGGAAGAAATCCTTGCTTGCACCAAATCTTTACAGCCCGGAACTTAAAAGGTCAGATTTTCGAATGGTGAAGCAGTTCAAATCCCAGGATCTTAGGAAATTCATCGTCCTCTATTGGATGATCTGGAATTGAAGAAATAAATTAGTCATGGAAGGGAAAAAGTTTGACATATCCACAATAGAGGAAGATGCAGTTAATTACATGAAAGAGATAGATCTAACCTTGATATCGAATGGTACATCTACTACGATGACTCATCCCATCGCCGAAACGTGGTCTCCACCGCCGGCGAATTGGCTAAAGTTAAACTCCGATGCCTCTGTGGATTTAAAGAACGGGTTGGCCTGGGCCGGGGGAGTTGTTCGTGATCATCAAGGAAGTTTTGTTGCAGCGGTGCATGGCCAGATCCCCTTTTCCGGCGATATAGCGGTGTGCGAAGCAAAAGCTATTCAACTGTGCTTTGTCTGGTTTAAGAACTTATCTTCAGCGCCGATTCAAGTGGAGACTGACTCTCAAACGGTGGTGCAGTGTATGAAGAGAGGAGCGATTGATATGACCGAGAAGGGAAGGGTGATGAATGAGCTGAAGAACTGCTTGGGATTGTCAACAGCCGCGGAGATTAAGGGAGTGAGAAGAGAAGCGAACCGGGTGGCTCATCAGTTGGCATCTATTGGACTTCAAGAAAAGATTTGGGCTTCTTATTTAGTGGATCCGCCAAATTTTTTAGTGGGCCTTTTGGCCCAGGATGTTTAGCTTGTATTTGTAACCTGGTTCTTTTATGTGTTTTTCCAAATTGTTTGTATCTGTTGGGTTTTGGTCTAGTCCCCCCAATAGTCTTTGAGGGTTGGGAGCCCTTTTAATTCTAAGCGGGTTTTATACCGCCCTACCACAGTGTAGGTTCTTTCAAAAAAAAAAAAACTCCGCTCCTACGGCCTTGGTTGTAGAAAAATCCATGCACACTCAAGACAGGGGAAGCCAATTAATTATTTGGTGCGAACAAGGCAGAGTTGCTTGCCGCAGCAGTAGAGAGAGATGGATCCTGAGGTCGTATGTAAGGAGGAGGAGGAATTGGTTCGGATAAAGAGGGAAAGGTTGATGAAGATGGTGTTTCCAAAGCTCCCCAGAACCGTCGGAGAAGCCGATGTCGGGTTGTCGATCTCTTACGCGACTTCAGATTTCACCACCGCTCGACTACATCTCCGAGTAATCAAGGTACCTACCTACCTACTTATTCCACCAAAATAACCCTAGCTCTCTCGCTCGTTTTCAGATCCCCCAGCGAAACCCTAGCTTGCTTGCTTGCTTGGGGTTTGAGAAAATAGAGACAGCTTTCTAAATTTTTACTGTTTATTAAAATCGTCAATCATCCATGGTTACTATTGACAATCAATCATCAATTTGTTACATATTCCTAGTAGTAGTACTAGTAGTAGATTGCAACTAAAACTCGCCCAGACAGACAGATTGGAGGAATCATCCCTTTTTTTTATTCTAATTTCACAAAATTGATGACCAAGTTCTTCTTTGTTTCTGCATTTTCATGGAACATTTTCAGATACGTAGTATAGTAGGGTAGCTGCTGCTTATATATGGATGGGGCTTCACCATTTTCTGTTTTCTTTCAGGACTGGCTAAAAGGATTGAAAAGCCTTCCGCCGTTGTTCGAAGAGACACCCGATTGTCTTAGCGAGCTCAACTATGCATGTATGTTTTCTATTACTAGAATTTATACATGTAGGTCGTCCCTTCCTCGTTTGCTATTACTTCATACGTCTAACACGTGCTTAACTTCCTCTCTGGTTGTGTTTGTGTTTTTGTAATGCCTGAGAAGATGGAGGAATAAGACCCCATCTGTTACTGGTCCTTAGTATCTTTTATTTTAATTCTAAATTGACAGCAGCGAGAGTTTTCTTTTCTTCAAGAAACACACATAAAGCATAGTAATCCGACTATATATCATAGATAATGGCTTCGTATTATACTTGTTGCATTGCATTGGGGCTTGTTAGTTGGATTTTGATTTGCTCCCAATTCCCATCCAAACTATGTATTTCTCTCGCAATATTGTAGTGTAATTAATTTCAATAGTTGTCTCTTCCTGCGTTTGCAAAAAAAAAAAAAAAAAAAAAAAAAAAAAAAAAAAAATAGTTGTCTCTTCCTGCTTTCAACGGTCTTCTTCGTGTCTTCCATCATGTCAAGCTTTGTAGCAAAGTCTATTTCATGAAATTAGAATCGATCGATCAAGGTGCTTTCGATTTACTTCTTACAAGAGTTGTTTAAAATAAAAAATAAAATTACATCTCAAGGTTACTGCTTTCATTGATGGTAACATCACTGACTATTTGTGGTGATCTCCCAGATATGATACTTCAGTATGCAGTTCTTATGACTATTTCTGGTGATGAGGAGGATCCAGCTGCATTTGATGAGGAATTCGATCAGCTGAAGCCGTACTATGCAATGTAAATCTCTCTCTCTCTCTCTCTCTCTCTCTCTCTCTCTCTCTCTCTCTCTCTCTCTCTCTCTCTCTCTCTCTCGTTTGGGATTATAACGCGTTGTCGCTGACTTCTCTTGTTTTTCCCATCTATGAATTAGTGATGTTGTTCCACTGCCACCTGGACGGAATCAAATCTTTGGTTACTACCTTATGAGGCTCCTAGAGAAAAACAGGATTGCTGACTTTCATGCTGAGCTGAAATCACTTGCAGCTACTGATAGAGCTGATCCTTATATTCAGCGTGCAGTCAAGGTGGAGAAAGTGTTAAGTGGATGCCCAACTCTAGATTGTAAGTTGCTGCGCGAGGCTTACAGGTATTGTGTGCCCACTGATTTTGTCATTATTTGTTCAAGTACTGGTTTTGGTTGAAATAAGCATGATAGATTCGCTCTAGCTAGATGCAATTGATCCTCTTTTATGTAGTAGTTCATTTGATTCAACTTTCTTTCCCTTTCTGTTATCAGTATCGAGCGATACTCGATACGTATCGTACTATACGATACGATACATGCCATCAGCGTTACATATCGTTCGTTGTACTGCTAATGAAAATGTATCAAACTGTATCGAGCGATACACATCCGATACGATACGTATCGTGTATCGCACGATACATTTGAGAACTGAAACAGGGCTAGGTTTGTCAGAACCAATTGATATAGAACTTAGTATTACATGGATTGATATGAATATTTTGTTAGATGGTCCTACTTCTTTGGGTTTGCCTCAATCTTGCTTGTCAAAAAACTCAATTGTCTTGAATTCTTGGTAAATGATCTAGCCTTCAGAAAGAAAGACAGAAGAAGACAATGGCAGATAGAAGACAAATTGTTCTATTTACATGACTCTAGTGGAATACGGTTGTGTTCGTAGTGGGGACTTATTAGAGATCCCTAAATTTAGTATTCCAGTGATCTGTTCCATTTAATTGGGTGCTTTTGCCACATAGAAGCAAGAATATTGAACTACTAAAACGATGCCACATAGATCTAACCTACATATGACTAACAATCCACTCAATTCTTCTAATTAACTATTACTCTCACTTATGTAATGTGAATATGTGATTCATTATTGGACATGGTGCTAAAATATATTAACATTCCTTTATAATGGGACTCTACAGTCTAGCTGCATACAAAAGATGTTAAACTGGTGCTGGTTAGACTACCTGATAAACCTCTATATGTATTTAAGATATATTGTATAAAAGAGTAAATGCCAGATGCAACAAATAAACTCTTCCCTATAAGGGTCAGCATCTTTTTTAAGTTGTTTTAAGAAGGGTGTGCGTATCGTTCCGATACGCGATACGATACACGATATGGAAATCCTACTATCGATACACGATACGTATCAAGCTTTGACAACTATGCCTTACCTGCCTTTATCTACCATCAGGGTAACTGATACACTTCTTCAGTTCTTGAAATAGTTTCTCTATCTTTCTTGATTCATGTAGTATGTGATTTTTTTTTGCCATGTACATAGAACATCATATATATCATAGCATAACCTACTTGCTTCAGAGGAGGCTCGAACTCGAGACCTCAATGAACTGCCTACCACTGGCTAAACGGATAGTTCAGTAGTGTGATTTATAATGATTGGAGATCAGAAAGAAAAGAGGAAAGCATATTTTGATAATATTGAGATGTTTTTTTTGCATCTTGTAAGCTGCGCAAATGCATTGTACTTGTATTGATTTCATGTTTGTTATACGCGATTGCATGCGTTGTGAATTGTGGTAAAGTATGTCAGTGACTCATGCTTACTGGATTTTTATCCTTTTGCAGGGACAAAATATGTGGACGATGTTGCAGGAAGTCATACATTCACCCTTATGTCCAGAGGGTGATGTTTTCTCGTCCCAGGGAAAAGCCTTTGCCGTGTGTAAAGGAGGTTAGCTTCTCACTTTGTTGTTTAGGCTGTTCTTGATTATTTGATGTCTTTTGGAAAATTTAAGTCTGGTAGATCCCGAGTCTTGCATTCAGTTGTGTTACCTGAATGGGGTTTTACATTCTATAGATTGTCTGAGCGGTATGAGTTTAAGAGGAAATTATTAGTAGCTTGTGTACCCTTGCTTAGGAGTTAACACACTATCAGTAGCTGCGTATGCCTGCTGAGTTGGTGCTTGCTCTAGAAAAGGCCCTCACTAAATTCAGTATGTGATTCCTTCCTTGTAGTAATAATAATAGATGGAGATGTTGTTTTGTGTGCAGGAGGAGGTGATTCGTACTGCGAGTGAGAAGCGAGCATTCTTGGAGAAGAAGAAACAATCCTTAACTGGACCCATGATGGTATGTGGATTTGTTATAAAGAAGATGGTCTAATGTAGTTTAGTGCTACTTCCTTTGCTGTGAGGTAAGCTTTGGAGTTGTTGTTTTTCGTGCAGCAGCAGGAGGAGGTGCTTGGTGGATCAAAGAACAGAAACAAAAGTAAGATGTCACCCTGTAGGGTAAGAGACCTGAAGTTTTTTGATGAGCCAAGTATGAGATTAGCATGGTGAGCAAAGAGATTACCATCCTTGGAGTTGGAGATGTACTTGGTAACGTCAGTGAGAAATCCCTTGTGTGTGCAGAACCAGTGATAGCTTTCTTCGCTTTAACTGAATCAGTGAGAAATCCCATGTATGTATGGGTTTCCAATGGACAGAGTCGTAACTAATATTATTATGTTATATCTAATATCGACTGGAAGGTAATGTAATGTGTATGCTGGTTGCTGTGTGAAATTGTGTTGGGTCATCGTCGAACATTGGTCATTTGTCTGCTGTGTAGACGAGTCTAATTTAAATACAATCTTTTTTTTAGGATAATTTAAATACAATCTTAGCTGTTATGAAGGACATGATTAAGGTGAACAGTGTTGAAACAGACCAATCTAGTCTCTCTTGAGCACTTGTTTGATTCTTGAACACCAGATTTTTGAACTGTGCCTAATTCGCATCGGTTACTGTGTTTCTTTTTCATGTTGCCATGATGATTATTTTGTTAGTCTAACAAATGGTCGGGGCGAGAGGTATTATTATTATTATTATTATTATTATTATTATTATTATTATTATTATTATTATTATTATTATTATTATTATTATTATTATTATTATTATTATTATTATTATTATGTGCTTGCATCATGCATATTTACCCGGCGAAGATCATGCAACGCGGAAAACCACTTGGCTAGACACATTGGCTGGAAGATGATTATTATTATTATTATTATTATTATTATTATTATTATTATTATTATTATTATTATTATTGAGCATAAAAGAGTATAGCAGGGCGGCAGGAGTGTTTGACGGTCGTGTTCTGCTCAAGGACGACGGAAGACGGGAAGAGTAATGAATTCTTCATTTAGGTTGGGTCGTGGTTAGCCTTGGTTTTTGTGATGGGTTCAGTAAGCTGAGTACCGCCATAACAGATATCTGTTGGGTACTTTGGTACGAGGAGGAAGACTAGGAATACGAAAATCAAGTTGTAACGACCTGATATCCCTTGCTGACCACAGGTACATCCTACCTACCTGGGGAAAGGTAATGAAAAGAGGCTTCACCTATCTTCGGTCATTTCAGTTCTAAACTACGTGTAACTAGTGATTCAAAAGAAAGATAATTGTAAATGAGATAAACACAATTCACAGGCTTGAATAACCAGTGCGGGACGGGAATTACGATGCACTAGGACCAGGGAATCAAAATACAACATGAAGCGGTGCGGCGGAGCCGACGATACATATTAGTGTCAAAAGTTATAAATGTCTACCTTATTCATGGAATTTTCAATCTTCTAAGAATAAGTAACCCTACTAGTTAATGATAAATGTGTCAACGTAGTGACATATTAGTGTAACAAGTTTTTTTCTGGTCAGTGTATTAAGCACTACCCTTATTTTATTTTTAATTATTAGGTCGCGATAGTCACAAGATTGGTATAGTTTTGTCAATTTTTTTTATTTAAAAACCAATAGTAAATTTACAACTACTTGGGAAATTCTTGAATCTCCCAACGTGAGTTCATTTAAACAGTGGCTGATTCAAACATGTGAGAAGGATGAAGCCGATTTCAACTTAGCAAGTCTCTCATTACTTGAATGGTTTCTGGCATTATTTATGTTGGTTGATTTAACAAGGAGCAACAAATTATTCAGTGAATGAAGAAGTCTTGATGAAAGAATGATGTTGATGTCCGTTTATACTTTTATGGCACATTTGGTTTTCCGGACTATCCGTACTGAACTGGACTGGACTAAATTTTCCGGATAGGATTGGACTGGATTAGCTGAGCCATAATTAATAATGTGTTTGGTTTTGTGCGGTATTAATTCAGTATTGAGGTATAAATAGTCCAATCCAGCTAATACTCTCATGTGAGAGGGTACTAATTTGGATTATTAAACACTATCTTTTCACTATTTAGTACTGGTATCAAAATTAGTCCAGAACAACTAAACACAGTATTAACTAATACCTGGACTATATTTAGTCCAATCCTAACTAATACCGCTAATATTGAAAAACCAAACATACCCTTAGGGTTTTCCAGAGATGCCCATGTTGTCGGAAAAGAAGTTGGGAAGATACTATAAAATAAAGTGTATGGCGGTAACAAATGTTACTTGTGCATCTTTAATTCTTTATCATAAAATATATTTATTGTCTTTATCAGCTGTTTTTTTTTAGAATCAAATCGAAGATGAGTTGGGGGCATCACATAAGGAATCATTTTATATGTTTGCCATCATCATTTAATGTATACATTTTTCTCGTATTAGAGGAACATTTGTTGCAACTTTTGTAATTTGTTTAGCTTATGTTGATAATCTTTGTATTAGGCCGTTTTGGCTCTTTAGTTATTAATGAAACTCTTGAGATTGTGACCATTTATATGTATACATTTTTTTCTCGTATTAGAGGAACATTTGTTGCAAATTTTGTAATTTGTTTAGCTTATGTTGATAATCTTTGTATTAGGCCGTGTTGGCTCTTTAGGTATTAATGAAACTCTTCAGATTGTGACAAAGACTAGTCCTCGCAGAAATTTGCTCGGGCCTACTATATTGTCAAACAAAGCCCGTCTTGGCTCGAAGTCGCTTCACCGGTACTCAAGCTCGGAGTGTCCAATTTCCATTTTAGTAAATAGGTGACTTTTGACTTATTTTTTGTTGAAATTTCTTATGAGATCTTATAAGTTCTTGTTGTATTCATGAAATATGAAGTTCTATGTAGTCGCCCTTTCAATTCTCACTTAATTTGCTAATGTATGCAGATCTGTTATCTCCAGACCATTTGAAAGCTTTGTTTCCAACTCTATTCTCTTTGTATCGGATTCTAGGTCATCGTCTCTCAAACGTACTAAGGTCTCTTTCATGATATATTTCTTCGTCAAATTCCAATATTTTTGTCAGGAGGTGATATTTGTTTATCTTGCAATTTCATGCTAGATGTGATTCTTCTTGTATCCATGAAAGGTTTGGACCATTTCTAATTGGGTAAATTTCAGTTGCACCTCTTCAGTTTAGGAACTTGTTTGGAAATCTTCACTCACACCCCTTCTGACAAACAGCAAATAATGGACGAACTCAAAAGACCATTATACCATAAAAGATGACCAAAATGAAAACCTTGAATCATCATGAGACCGTATCTTTTCTTCTCCTCTCTTCGCATCTCTCATTCTGCGTATCCCCCCGTCTCCTTGTGAACGGTAGCCGCCAACAACCACCACCAATCGACCACCGATTGCAGCTCACTTCTCGATTAAAGCGCACAGGAGCGAAAGGCCACTGACGAAAGACCTCAAGAGGAGTGTTTGTAGCTTTCTGTAGGAGAGGTTACAGAGTAAATATGGAAGAATCAGACACATCGTTTCAGTCATCGGAACCCTACAACAATCGTTACAGCAATAAAAAACTATAAAATAGAGAATTTCGCAGCGGAATTTTCTAGTATGCTTCTGATTTCATGAATCTCGCATACTATGGTGTTGTGTGTGCATCTCTTCTCTTTCTGTGTGTGGAAGTCGGGGCGCGATTAGCAGGTCTGTAGAGGTCGCAGGGTATGACTTCGTAATTTGAAGTTGGATCGATTGTAAGCATAAGTTGAACTCTTTACGCTATGCTTTCTTTCATGTCATAAAGCAGGAGTACTTTGGCTATTCTGATACATTAATTTTGATATGTTACATGTAGATTACTGTTCTGTTTTTGGGAGGAAATCAATCTGAGCTTCATCAGGATTGCTTTTTTGCTCACCAGATCTGGAAAATTTCTTAGTTTTTGTGAATTTTATTTGATAAAATGGTATGTTGAGCTCTGTAGCTGATTCTTGTGCGGGAAAGAAATTTCACAAAAGGATATTGCAAGGGTATTATTATTAATATTTTCAACATTGTTATTGTTCTGATGTTCATGGAACATGAGGTATGGTATGATCTTCAGAAGTGTCATGATTGCTTGTAGGCATATAATTATTGAAGGGAATGTGTTAACTTGCACCAGATTTGGTGTTGGTGGTGTTGGTGTTGGTGTTGGTGTTGGTGTTGGTGAAGATTTGGGGGTGTCAGTGTTGAATAAGTAGGCGATGATGATGAACAAGATGATGGTGATGATTATTTAAGAAGAAGAAGAAGAAGAGGCAAAGGACTGGGAGAGAGACACAATGGTTGTAAGGGAAAATATGTCCTGAAATCTACTACAGTTCCCTTAACCTAACATCTAACAAACTTATTTGACAAAAGGGGTGGAAGTGAAAAGAGGTTCGGTAGCAACAAGGGGTGTAAGTGAAGTTACCCAAAAAAGAACGGGTGTAAGTGAAGATTCATCAAAACTGAAGGGGAGTAAGTGAAATTTACCATCCCTTTTTAATTTATTCATTAGCCAAATGTTTGCAGATAATTATTATACACCAATTCATATGAAATTCAACAATTTCTTTATGATTTTCCCTGGATTGTATGATCCCCGAATGTCTCGTATTGACGAAGTTGAAATATCTCCGATTGAGTTAAGACCCTTTGAATATGTTGCGCTAGTGATACTTATTTACATTTGCGGCATGCTATGCTCTCAATATTGTCACTGGGATAGATTTCTCATTTTTCAGTAAACATCATATCCCTCTCCCGCTGAAGCTTTCATTTTGACTCGCCCACGGGGTGTTAGATCTTTACAAGGGCATGAATTACTGAAGGCCTTCAGAACCACTCAAGTAATCCTAGAATAAATGCAAGAGAGCACAAGAGAGATATAGAAAGATAGCTTTGTATTGCTTCTGAGAACGATTGAGTGAGATATTGGGAAAACATGCAACATGGTCTTGAAGATAGTTGATCAAGGATTCTAGAACATAATCAAGCTCATGGATATTCAAATTAATCAAAGAGATATAACGGGTTAAATTTCTACTCATTGGGAATGATGTCCCTACTCTACAATATATTAAAGATTGGCTAGAGAATTGTTTTTCATTGAAAAACTTAAGCGATGCAACCTATATACTTCAAAATAGGAAGAAGCTGGCAAAACGGAGACAGTAGTATGCTCTTAAATTTGGGATTCTTATATGAAATGAAGGTGAAGTGATGATGGAAAATGAAGTACGTAATGTATATATTACCTCCCTCCTTGGATGAATCTAGATTATCTACGATTTAACAGCTATAATTAAAGGCCTG
The DNA here is from genome assembly GCA_023055425.1 of Linanthus parryae. Lineage (NCBI taxonomy): Eukaryota > Viridiplantae > Streptophyta > Magnoliopsida > Ericales > Polemoniaceae > Linanthus > Linanthus parryae. Next base: position 2,065,079 of record JALGPY010000030.1, read on the forward strand.
GAACCTTCCTTCATTATCTAACTTAAGATATTTTTTAGACAATACTCTAGAGCTTCCTACACACTTGGCATATATTGCATCACATGAAGCTCCTAAAAAAGAGGCTAAAAAGTGGGCTAAGTGGGCTAGGACAATCTTAGACCCAAAGAATAAATAACACCAAGTGGACTTATGTTTCATGGGCTAGATCAAGAGGCATAAGTCAAGAAAATACCAAGTAAAAGAAGTGAGCCTATGACATTCTTCCCCGGTCAGCTTGAAGACATTCTTTTCGTCTCATGGAAGCGATTGATCACGTCCTTGTGCTTCGAGAAAGAGTCATCCGCTTCCCAAGTTGCCTCCACCTTCGGTAGAACCTTCCAAAGAACCAAGTACTATGTGTACTTGAGCGTCCCTTTCTTGTGCATGTCCCGTTCAGCTATGTTCTCTTGTACCTCCTTATTAAAGGCAATGTTCACATATATCAACGCACGCCTCGACTCGGAATGGTTAGAATTATCTATGTGTTCATGATAAGGCTTCAAGTTGCTCATATGGAACACACTATGAATATGGAGCTTTGCAGGTAGGTCCACACGTTATGAAATCCTTCCCGATCTTCTTCAACACTCAAAACATGCCCATATGCTTCCGTGTTAGCCCCTTATGAAGACCGCGAGTGATCTTTAAGTTGTGAGGAATTATATTTTATAAGCACCGTCTTGTGAGGGATTATATTGTATTCAGCGTGCATTCAAGGTGGAGAAACTGTACAATGAATCTTGTTGTAAGTTGTGGCATGATATATAAATAATTATTGTATGGTGGAGAAATTGACACAAATCGCTTTCAGCTAATGATGTGTCATGACTTCTTTCGAATTCTGATTTTGTTATTGTTGGAATAAGCATGGCATAGGCTTTAGAGGCAATGTCTCTTCTTTTATGTAGTTAATTTAATTCAACATTCAGTCCCACTCTTGGACGGTTTTCTTTTACCTGTTTATCTACCATTAGCATTTTGGTGTCACTTGTGGTAACTCATAGACTTCTCCAGTTTTTGAAATATTCTACGTTGCTTTCTTGATTCATGTATTAGTGTGATTTTTTGTTTTCCTAGTATATCATATAACTCATATTCTAATAAATCATATTATAACCTACACCTACTGCTTCAGGGGAGGCTCGAACTCGAGACCTCAATGAACTGCCTCTGATAGGGTAAACATTACTAAGATTATCGTTTATACGATTACTTAGTATTATTTATATATTTATATAATTAATTATTATTAGTTAGTTATATAATTTTAATTAGCTAGTATACTATTTTCAAAAAAAAAATTGTATACCAGATTTTCTTGTTGGTTATTTCCCAGCCCGTTAGATCGAATCTAGGTTAGGATAGCTTTTTTTTCTATTTAAACGGTTGTAGTCAATATTTTATTTCAATCAATAAAAAATAAGAATTAAATTGTGTCGTGTTTTTACTTTTTTGTGTTCGTGTATGTTCGTGTGGAGATATGTAGCGTCTCGAAAAGCTATCGCGTTCGTGTGTGTTCATGTTTTTTACTTTTTACTCCAAGTCATACTCAAACTCCCCAAAGAAGTCTTGCAACCTAGCTTGCTTTGGACTTGATTGTTTTGAGTTTGGAAGTAGCTAGTTGCAACATTATCGGTTTTGACCACAAATTTGGACCCCCAAAAAGTAATGCTTCCACATCCTTAGATAATGCATGATCGATGTTATCTCTTTGTCTATAACTGTGTACGCCCGCTTGGTCTCCTTGAGTTTCTGGCTCACATAAGCGATAGGGTGACCCTCTTTCTTGAGAAATCCCCCTATGGCAAAGTCGGATGTGTCGATGTGCATCATGAATGGTTTTGGTAATGTTCGACAACCTTAGCACGTGATCCTCCATAACAGCCTTTTTCACATCTTCAAAGGCCTCTTGGCACCTGGTTCTCCATTCCCATGCCATGTTCTTCTTTAGCAATTCTGTCAATGGCGCCGCTCTGTCACCTTCGTGAGAGGCTCCGACACCTTTATGGCATGAATCTTTGCACCACCATCATGATTTGGCCTTGGGCAATCTTGTGGCAAAAAAACTCCACTTCCCCAAGAGAAAAGGAACATTTATGCGTCTTCACATAGAACTCGTTGTTCTGTAAGGCTTGGAACATCACCCTTAGATTCTCAATGTGCTCCTGCACAGACTTGCTACACCACAATATCATCCAAGTGTACAACTATGATTTTATCAAGATAAGGATGAAAGACCTTATTCATAAGAGTACAAAATGTTTCTGGTGCATTTGTAAGACCAAAGGGAATAACAAGGAAATTATATGCACCATAACTCGTCAAGCATGTCGTTTTTGGTTCATCTCCTTCCGCGAACTTCACTTGGTAGTATCCCAACCGCAAATCCAACTTCGTGAAGTATCGGCGCTCCTCCAAGTTTACCGAACAAATCGGAAATGAGAGGGATAGGGTACTTATTCTTCAGCGTTATGTTTCTTAGCGCTCGGTAGTCTATGCAAAAACGTAGTGACCCATTCTTCTTCTTTTGGAATAAGAAGGGTGCGCCATGTGGAGCCTTCAACGGTTGAATATACACAACATCTAACAACTCCTTGAGTTGCTTCTTAAGCTCATCCAATTCCGACAACGACATACGGTAAGGGGCATTAGCAGGTGGATTAGCACCGAGCTCCAACATAATTACGTGGTATACCTCCCTCTGTGGCGATAGATGTTTGGGAAACTCCTTGGCATTACGTCCTTGAAGTCGTCCAATACTTTGGAAATCTTTTTTGGGGTCAGTTCTTGATCACAAATGGCTTCGACTTCCTTCACGGTGTAGGGTTTTGAGTCATGGATGCGCAACGGAAGCATAAACAAACATAAAACCATGCAAAACCCTCCAAGGATCACAAGTCAAGAGACATAACGATGGTAAAGGAAGAAATCAATTAACACACCTTAGGGTTCTCCTTTGATGACTTCAAACGCGAATAGTGTCACGTCTCTACGGTTGATCCACGCCTAGAGGTGAGATCTAGATCCTCCAAATCCATGTGCTAGCTAGGAAGAATGGAGGAGGAAGAAGAAATCGCCAACAATGCAGTGCCAAAGGTGGGGCGGCACCCTTTGGCCGACGGGTAGGAGGCGGTCCCAATAAGGGGTTCGGCCCTCTTTTTGGGACTTGCTCTCTCCTTGCTTTGTTTTCTCCCTTCTTCTATCATATAGATGTGTGTTGTGTGTAGAGAGAAAAATAAGCTAGGAGTGTTCTTTATATAGTCCAAGAACTCCTTGTCCTACTACATAAAGAACCCCTCATAATCCTACCCAAGTTCGGATTAGTCCATTTTGCAAAAATAATCCTTCTCATGTCAAAACATGGATTAGTTCTATTTGCAAATTAATCCTAATCATGTCTCTACATGAATTAGGCCACCTTGGCAAATCCTAATCATGTCTATACATGGATTAGTCCAACTTGCATATTAGTCCTACTAAGTTAGCAAGTTGTTGCGATTTGATCCTTCTAATTAATTAATCATATTAATTAATTATTTCCCATGTCTAGTTCACCCCTATATGGCGTGTGACCCCATAGGTTCTATTTAGTTGGTAGTAACAATTTACTAATATGGAGCGGCCTCTAGCAAGACATCCATTCTAGCCAACAAATAGAATAGTCATCATGACAAACCTTGTGCAAGTAATTGTCTCATCCCTTTGTCCCAATATCCGGATTGAACACGAGACATACAAGTCACACTCGTATATCCAATTCATAGTTTCTCGATCCTGGGAATAGCCTTATTCGTGCAAATAACATCAATATCCCATATTGATTTATTTGAGTCTGGCCAGACATTTTATAAGCACTATCCCTCGAGTGGCCTACGATATTTGCTCTAGTTATGTGGGAGGGACAAATTCTATCTACGTCCACTACGATCTCTAAGCTTGCTTCTTATTGTATCCAGTACACGCCTTTATAACTACCCAATTACGGTGTAGCGTTTGACGCTACCAAAATCACAATAATCCACAACTAGAATATCTAGTGACTTCAAGTCTAAGGATGACAATACCGTTGCACCGCGAGAAGCGCTTGTGACTTAACATAACGTGTATGTAGCCTTCTCGGCGATGGGTCAATCCAGTATGCCATTACTCCTAATGCATACCCATGTGTTGGATCATGATATCTCCATATCAATCCAACCCCATACTAGTCTATAGATGATTGTCCTATTAATCATTATAATCGACTAGGGATATTTAAGAATATAACACTTATATTCTAAGGACTTCATTCATGTTAACATATCTCCATATCGATAACATAATGAATCGTAAATCCATAAATGTCACAATTAATTGATTGCCTCTAGGGCACAATTCCAACACACGGTTGCTAAGAAAATTTCCTTCCCTTTTTTGAATCCCGTGGACAATTGCATAGTGGAAAAAACCCTACTGCTTAGTGAGCAATATTTTACTCTGCATACTGTTGCACCATTTTGTCGCCAGTTTTATTTTAGGAACATTGATCATGAATGATGAATGTTGCCGCTCTACTCCACGAGTTGCCCCCAACCATCAGCTTTACATTGGAGTTGGCGACCTTGATGTTACACCGTTCCTTCACGACCTTGAGCTTTAGCTTTTTGGCCTCATACATTGAAATAAAGTTGTGGGTGGCGCCTGTATCCATCAATGCAGGGGTGACCACAACGCTCACCCGAGCTTCCAAAAACATTAACCCACGACTCTCCACCTTGAGAGTACGCTCCTTGGCTTGGACGAAATTAAGAATATTCTACGTCCCCATCTTGGCCTTGTCCTCCTTCTCCTCACCAAGCCAGATTCAAACAAGCCAAAGGACCAAGGCAACCAAATAGGGACATGGCTGGACCACCAAGCAAAGCATTCACCATGCTAACGGTGCACCACTGTTAGCTAACTTCTCACCGCGAACACGTTCTATCCTAGTGCACCGAACCAATGAGTTCTTCGGTGCACCAGATTCGTTCAGTGACTCATATGGCTAACAATAGGTTATTTGACTGTTCAACTCATTGTCTCATGCTATGTAAAGAAAAACACAAACAGAAGTATAAACAAAATCTGATGTGGCTCATAAAAGAAAATAATATTAAAAGAAAAATTTTAAAATATTATGCTCTTCAAATCCTTCCAAGTTCTTCGGTTCTCCTTCCTATCTAAAATCCAAGAAGACTTGAAATTTTTCATTCTCGAGCATCATCCATCTCGCTGTTGTCTTCAGCTCTACCACTAGCCCACACACCATCGACATTGCTTGTCCGCCACCACAACCACCATCTATGTTTGATTTCCTCACCCCAAATCTAATTAACATAACCACTAACAAACGTACTCCAGATGAGTGGTAATTTATTGGGACGAGCAAGTCAATAAAAATGCCTAGATGAGAAACTCGTCTGGCATGACTTCCACAGTCTGTTTCGTACGAGTTAGCTTGTCCCATCCCTAGATCCAACTCGTCTCATTCCTATATCTAACTCGTCCTATTCTAATTTTTGAATCAAAGTTGGTCTCAGAAGGATTTTCAATGTGAATTTGACAAAGTATGAACGAAATTGCAATTGGCAGTGTTTTCACCTCATCTTCCGGAGGAAGTTGAAGACTCATGGCTCTGATACCATGAAAGCAAACCCATAAATTCTAGGGTTTGCCAAAACAGAGAATACAAGAAGAAGATGGAGAGAATGACAGAGAGGTAAATGAGCCGTCAAAGCAAGGTTCATTGAATCATCAAGAAGAATAAATACAAGGAATGGCAACGGGTATGAATATACCCTTTGTCTTTTGATAATAGCACTATGTTCCTTCTAGAGTTTATAAGTACTACAAGGCAACATAAAGAAAGGGAAGACTTGTATAGAAGTCTTTAGCTAAATGGCAAGTGTAGCCTTGAGTCTTGTTATTTCTGAAGTGACCCCAGAGATCTTGTAAATGGCAGAAATATCACTTTAACAATCTTCCCCAACAAAATAGTGGGAATTTGGCGGTTGAGGATGCTGGAGGTAGGGAGGGTTAGGGTGGCGACGAGAGTGCGGTCAACAACGGGAGGAACATAGCCGGAGGCCGTAGCAGCCATTGAAGAAGGAGATAAAGAGGAGGGAGCAGTAGCAGAGGAGGAGGAGGAAGCCATGGGTGATGATGGAGGAGCTGCAGACAAAACAGAGAGAGAGAGAGAGAATTGCAATTGTGTTGTTAGAGATGAAAAAAAAGGCAACGTTCCAATTTTGTTTTAATAAAGAATCGATTACAATTCCTAAACTGTGATTGATTTTTGGTTAAATAAAAAAATAAGGTTCCACGTTCATTTAAACTCCTTACCGAGACGAATTCACCAGCCAGTTTACTTCCCCAATTTTTTATTCCTAAAAAATACAGAGTGAGACGAGAGTGTGTGTAATAGATATGGTGGAGATAGATCCAGTGCTCGGACGTGAGGTGAAGAAGGTGCCGGAATGGGTTGCTGGAGAGAGAGATACGGCGATGATGATGAGGAGGTCGTCTCCAAAGCAACCCGCAAGCGTTGCTTCAGCCGACAGACAGTTCATGATCGCTTACAGGAAAGGAGATTATACCACCGCTCGACTACACCTCCGAGTACTCAAGGTACCTACCTACCTACGTATTCCACAAAAAATATAGTATATAACCGAGCTCTCTCGTTTTCAGATCCCCCAGCGAAACCCTAGCTTGCTTACTTGGGGTTTGAGAATAGAAACAGCTTTCTTAATTTTACTGTTTACTAAATTATATAACCCTAGCTCGCTCGCTCGTTTTCAGATCCCCATCGAAACCCTAGCTTGCTTACTTGGGGTTTTTTTTTGAGAAGAACGAAACTGCGTTCTTAATTCTACTGTTGAGTTGATAGTCATCATTCATCCGTGGTTACAGTTAATAATCAATCATTAAAACAACGTGATTTAACAATCACCAGACAGTCAACAGATAACTAAAGCTGTATAAATTGCACCACCAAAATAAACAAATATAGACTGTAACTGCAGAAATTTAGAAGTTAGATTTCCCCTACCTCTTCATAAAGCTGATGACGAAACCAATCCAAATTAATTGTTCCTACTATTGGCTTTGGAACTCACGGTACGGTAAACCAAGAAAAATCTGGTTGAAAGAAACTCACGAACTTTCGTTCTCGAATTATTATTTTCGCCAAAAAAATACTAATCTATCACTGTTATCCCATTCCCCTCTAGCTCTACGAGTTTTAAAGGTTACTACCCAAACTTGATAACTAAGCTTTTAGAAAAGTTTATTGGACTAGATTTTCAACAAATAAGGGACACGTGGCTTTTAGGAAAAGAATGCCTAAGCACTAAGAAACATTACATTGTACAGATAACTACGTATATCTACACATGCTAAACACTATTTATGTATTGCTACTTGTAGTAGAAATCCACAAACATAAAATTGACACGTTATTTGTTTCTTTCCTTGATCCATTTTCATGTTGGCACAAGTTAAGTTAGGTAGTAGTCGGCTAGCTGCTGCTTGTATTAATGGATGGTGCTTCATCATTTTCTGTTTTTTTCAGGACTGGCTGAAAGGGTTGAAAAGCCTTCCACCGTTGTTCGAAGAGACACCCCGTTGTCTTGGCGAGCTCAGCCGTGCAAGTAGGTTTTCTACTATAATATATGGATACACATCATGGACGGTGTTTTCATTTTACTTATAATAATTGAAATCCAACATTAGTTTTAGATCTCAAGACTGTAAAATCATCTCTGACTGTATGTGGTGATATCCCTCCCAGGTTCCATACTTGTGCGTGCAGTTCTTATGACTCTTCATGCTGATGAGGATCCAGCTGCATTTGATGAGGAATTCGATGAGCTGAAGCCATACTATGCATGGTAAACCTACTGGCCCCTCTTTGCTTATCTTCAAATATTGAAATTTTAAACTTCCATCATTTTGGGATGTCAATTGGTAGTAGTTTGGTACCATACTTAGATCAGTGTGTGGGGTATAATTCTTTTGACCATTTTTCTTTCAAGTCTAAGTAAACTATTTCTTACTAATCCAGATTATTGTCTCGGTAGTGGAGTGATCAAATTGATAACGGATTACTTGCTACTCTCTCTTCTCTCTTGTTTGGGATTATAACACGATGTCCATGACTTTTCTTGTTATCCCCATCTATGCAGCGCTGTTCTTCTTCCACCTTCATCTCCACGGATTAGAGTCTTTGGTTACTACCTTATGAGGCTCCTAGAGAAAAACAGGATTGCTGACTTCCATGCTGAGCTGAAATTGCTTTCAGATACTAATAGAGCTGATCCTTTTATTCGGTATGCTGTCAAGGTTGAGAAACTGTTGAGTCGATGTCCGACTCTAGATTGTAAGTTGCTGCGTGAGATATACAGGTATTGTGTGCCTACTGATTTGTTTCAAGTATTGGTTTTTTGTTGTTGGAATAAGCATGATGATAGAGGCTCTAGAGGCAATGTCTCATCTTTCATGTAGTTAATTTAATTCAACTTCTTCCCCACTCTTGGGCGGTTTTCTTTTACCTGCATTTATCTACCATTACTTGGTGTCACTTGCGGTAACTGATACACTAGCTTCTTTAGTTTTTGAAATATTCTCTGTAGCTTTCTTGATTCATGTACTAGTGTCTGATCTTTTGTTTGCCTAGTACATCATCATATAAATCATATTCTAATAAATCATATTATAACCTACACCTACTGCTTCAAGGGAGGCTCGAACTCGTGACCTCAATGAAGTGCCTCACGGGCCTAACTACTGGGCTAAACGGGTTGTTCAGTAGTGTGATTTTATAACGATTGGAGATCAGAATGTGAGGATAGTGTATTTAGATGTACCGAGATGTCTCTTTGCATTTTGTGATGTATTATACGTGCATGAGTTCTTGCCTGCCTGATTAAATATAATTTCTTAGTTGGTTTTGTGTATTTATAGGAAGAACTAGGGGATAGCCCGTGCCCTCAAGGCACTATCCCAAATATAATCAAGAATCGTTAAACTATGAGGGATAAGTATTGAAGTATGTGTAAGCGTTTCTACAAAACATTATTTTGTGCATATAATGCTTACTAGTTTTCTATTTAAAAAATCTTTTACAAACACAAATAAAACATCCAGAAGGTTGTCTACATGCATTGAGAATAAGAAGTTATCAAATAAAGATTCTGAATCGGCTTTCAATTCTTGCCTCTTGATGAGTGGCTATCAGGCTACAGTTCGGAAAACGGTAGTACAGTCTTCTCCCATGAACTGGGAAAAGAAACCATTTTATTGTAGATACGGCGTTTACAAAGGACAAATTGATGAAGAAATTTGAAGAGTGAAGATACTCACCCATGTTGACATAGTAGAACTGTCAAACTAACTTCAGAAATCACTAACCGTAGATCGTCGTCATTTGAACCAAAATCAAGTCCAATTACACCATGTATGTGTGAGGGTTAAAACAAAGCATAAAATGATAACAAGTTTTGATAATAGTAAAAGAGATAGAAGAAATAAACATTACATTCAGCTCAGATATAAATCATGAATTTCAGTATCTACAATATTTAACATAAAAATTTCATTTGTCATTCAATGTAATATGAGATTATGGAATAACATGTGAAAGCACAAAGGCTAAAACATGTTCCTTATATGTCAAAGTCGTTGCTATAGGTAGGCAGTTTAATACACTGCTTTGGACATGTATTTGGTGTGTGAGTAGTTAATTGGTATGTTAATTTTTACTTTTATGACAACAGAGTGATTCCACTCTCCCAAAAAAGTTTTGGTGTAATAGAAACGTGTTGAATATCTCTAGTCGCTAAGTTTCTTGAGTATGGCGTTTAAATTTAGAGCTTCTTCAACCATGCTGGTCTGCTACCGGGTGACAGGCTAATTATTGATGGAAATTGCAAGTATGAAGATCTCTAAGTGGTCAGGCATGTTAATATACAATTCAGTGAGGTTTGAAAAAAGTACTTCAAATGAACATTTAGTTCTCTATCCCCTGCGTCAAATTTTCTTCACAAAATTCAGTAAAATATATCAGAGAAAGGTAACTCGTTAATTTCTGACTATCAAACAACCACACATGAAAAATCTGGGGAATCAGCTTGTAGAGGAATAGAATAATAAAAAGAAAGGCTAAGAAAGGTGAATAAATCTTTACTAATACATGAAACACCAAACAAATATTTGTGCCGTTTCATGCGAAACCTGCTACCAAGTGTTTCCGGCATGAATCAGTAGAGAGCAAAGCATTATACCAACCGACTGAAGTCAAAACAGTATGAAATAACATCGAATAATGCTTTCATCGAAAGAAAGGTAAAGGTTTATTTATTAGGAAATAGGAGGCATGCAAGTTACAGAGTAGTCGATAGCTTGTAAAAACCCAATGCTAATTTTCAAATCTCATACATTGAATCATACGGTGCCAGCCTGCAATGTTCGTCATTTTGGTCTCGGTTGACACTCCACAAATCTCCTGAAATGTAATGATCAGTTCATGGTGAAAGTTCACATAGCTCCACCAAATAACATGAAATCTCCCCAGTTGTTCAAGCACCACCACAGCCACCCAACTCCCACAACCGCTGTCCGAAGATGATAAATTACACCAGATACAAAACACCAACAAAACAAATCAACCCGTCGAAATATATACTTCACCCGGCAAATATATACTTCCTAGTATGGCCTACTCCCGCATATTAGAAAGCATATAACGAATATGGAAAAGAAAACTACTTTCATAGTACACACTATGCAGGAATCAATACTAGATCAAAAAGTAGCCAGTGACAAAAAATAGAAGAGAAAAGTGGGGAAAAACCTTATTAGAAACCATTGAGCCATAAACACTGCTTGCTGAAATAAACTACCTACTATCTCTAACCTGCTTGCTGAAAAGCCACAATGTCCTAAAGAATGTAGATCGTTTGATTTTCATAGATGAGGTGAAAGGATCTACACAACCTACTAATTAAACGTCAGTCTTCCCTGCATCTAAATGACATTTTTAAACCTGACAATATAGCTAATGAAAATTTTAGCAAACCAAAATCTTAAGAATTTCATAGTAACAATACTTGGATAACACATTCAGAAAACAATAGTTAAGGGGTCATATACCCTCCTTCAAAGACCATCACACACTCTTCAGGAAACACAGAATCAGCATAGAGACTATAAGAGATCAGCAGAAACAGGCAGGTTTGGTCACATGGAGTAAGAGATGGTCTTGGCTGATGTAGACGGGTGTAGGGCTGTAGGCTAAGAAGATATTTTCCTAAATATCCCAACGGCTGAAATCCAAAAGATCGAATGGCTGAGAAGATATTTTAAATTATTCCCTTCTCTTTTGTTATATAGATGCTTTTGGTTTTCCTCATGTTTGTTCTATTATGCGATTGGCGTGTGTTGTGAATTATGGTCAATGCTTACTAGGTTGATATCCTCGTTTTGCAGGATAGGAATATGTGGACAACGTATGAGGAAGTCATACATTCCCCCTCTTGTCCAAAGGGTGATGTTTTCTCGTCCCAGTAAAAAAACCTTCCCCATATGCGTAGAGGAGGAGGTTAGCTTCTCACTTTGGTTTGATTATTGATGATGGTCTTTTTGGAGAATTTGAGTCCTGGTGGATCCTCCTTAGTCGTCTTAACTCAGTGACGCATGAAGTTGTGTCAGCACTAGATGATGGATATTATTAATTAGCTTGTTGTGTACTACACTTTGCTTAGGAGGAGTAAACACACTTTCGACTCAGTAGTAGCCGCTGCTGCGTATGCCTGAGTTGGTGCTTGTTATAAACATGTCAAATGTAGTTTTTGCAGTTACTTCATTTGATGCTTCAAGGAGGTAGTAAGGTTTGGAGTTGTCGTTTTGAGTACAGGTGGAGGAGGAGGTGCTTCATGATGGGTTGCAGAAGAAAAGTAAGAGATCATCATCACCACCACCGGTGAAGGTATTTGGAACTGGACCACCATGTGTATATTTTTGTTTGTTGTAAAGGACATGTCTAAGGTAAAATTTGCTGTTTACTTCCCTTTGAGGTAAGATTCTGAGTTGTTGTTGTTGTTGTTTTGCGTGCAGGAGGAGGATATGTGGGAGAAAATGAGGATGGCCTTTGATGTAGCATACTTGAAGACATATGGTAAGCCACTATTGGAGGAGGAGAAATAATTCTTCTTGGATATAACAATGAAATCGCTTCATTGAGGAACTAAACTACGTCGTCCTCCTTGGTTCAGTCCAGTGTTAATTGCAGCTCCCGGCTCAGAGCTTTCTTCGCTTTAACTTAATAGTAGCAATAGACAGAGTTCTAAATGACATTTGTTTCTCTCATGTCATCGACTGTAATATGTAAAATCATCCGTTTGTTGCTCCAGTGAATTAGTGGTGGCAGCCATCCGTACTCAGTGTTCGACTGTGTTCTTATCACGTTGCCATGATTTTTTTTTTTTTTTTTTTGAGAAGGTTGCCAATTATTTTGTTTAGTCTTATTTTTGTTGTTGGGGGCATAACATTATTATTAGTGCATGTTTGGTATCTTTGTTTGTAATCAAAATTGATTAAAAACACTGTTTTTTTGACAAATTCATTTGGCACCGTTTTTTTTTTTCCCCTTAAAATAAAAACATGCAGAAAACAATTTCTTATAAGAAACAACTTTGGTGTTTTTTTCATAGAATTGGTCGTTACAGACATTTCACCTCTGGTTGGGCATATAGTAACAAATACATGTCAGCTTTATACGTTAAAAATGATATTGAAGCAAAATAACATTGAAATTTGGTAATGTAGTCAAATTTGTTTTTTATTTTAAACACTGTTTTTAGCATATACCAAACAATTTTTTGATTCTATTTTTAAACGTTTTTTTCAGCATTTTTTTTCACTGTTTTTCTTGTTTTTAAATGAATACCAAACAGGTTCTAAGAGCATCTCCAACAGTTGATTGTCCTTGGACTATATTTGTACATGTCCTATATTTTACACCTGCACAGCAGCATTAACTTTTAATTTTTTTATTTTCATTATTAAAAAGATATGTTACTATATGTAATAATTATCATACTGTATGAATTTAATATCGAATTAATTAAACTATGAAGTGAGTTGAAGGTATTTTTTGTATTTTTTTTTTCATTTTAATTATTGATAAGTATTTATAAATTTTCTTAATTTATTGTGGCTACGGTAAGTCCGAACGTTGGAGGAGTAGTAGAAGATCAGGAGGAGGATCAGATGAGAAGCAGAGAAATAAATCATAATTTTTTTATTTTTACACCAGGATTAAATTGTCCTCAGTTTAGGCTAAAGCAGATCCAATTATAGGTCTGACTCAAATTTAAGCCAGATTTTACACCATCTGTTGGAGCTGTTTTTTGGACAAAACTGGCATATATTGTGCCAAAGACAACTTATAGGTCATCTCTTGAAGATGCTCTAAGTCTATTGAATCATCATCATGAGAGAATATTTTGTTTACTCTTATGTTGGGTGTCAAGTCCAAACCGAACCGACCGAAACCGAAGTAAAATCGGACCGAACCATAGAAAATAAAACCGAGCCCATCAACCCGCTTCAACCGATATGGTTACAAATTTATGCAACCAAAGCATATAATGTTTGTTGTTTTAAAGCAACTTGAACACCAAGTACTCAGAAAGAATAAAGAGAAACCAATAGCGAAGCGCTTATGCAACCTAAGTATATAATGTTTGTTGTTTTAAAGCAACTTGAACATCAAGTACTCAGAAAAAATAGGGTAATTTACAGTTTATACTCTCGGGTTTATGTAAATAGGCAACCTCTACCTCTACTGTTTATCGATTAACAGGAGACACCTCTGATTTTTGTCAAACTAATTACATATTTCACCCCTCCTCCATTAACATCTCTTAGTATGGCTATGGGCCTCACATGTGGGGTAATTTTCATTCCCATTTTGCCCTCTCATAAATTACGGGTAATTTACACTTATTACCCCCAGATTTAGGTAAATATGCAATGCTAATCCTCATTGTTTGTCAATTGACATGGGACACCCCTATTTGGTGTCTAAATTTTTACACATTACACCCTTCCGTCAACCGTCGTTGATTAGCTGTGAGTTGGCAGTGAGGTACACCTTAGGATGTTTAGTTCATGTCTATTATGTCCTCTAGTGACATATAATGTCCTTTTGACTTTTTGAAGTTTAAATATTACTATTTATACTATTAAATTGTCTGACTCTTTTATCTCTCCATGGATTGTTATCAAATTGTAATAGAATATATTTTTTTATTGTCAAAAGGGAAATTTGTCGAGAATGAAAAGTAACAATCAGTGAATTTGAATTTTTATTTAACAAAATTCATTCTGATAGAGTTCTTGTCAAATATCAACATCAATATGTGGGTTTTTTTAACTAGAATGATAATGATTTTTTTTAAATGAAACTAAAGAATATCATTGAAAATTATCCAAAGCTAAAATACAGAGGATTATAGTAATTTTATGTAACTTGTTCATAATTTTATGTAACTTGCAAATAAAAAATTGTATAAAGATTGAGCGTAAAATAGTATTTGCCCATTTCCATTAGAATATGTCAAAATTAAGGGTGTCTCCATGCCGATTGACAAACAGTAGGAGTACCCAATGTCTATTATCATAATTCGAGGTTAATTCCTATAAAATATGGGCAAATTATTACTATAGTATTTTCTGTCCATGACCGTTATAAAGCGTCCAAAATAGAGGTGCATTTTGTCAATTAATGAACAGTGAGGGTGTTATTTGCCTATTTACATAAACCTAAGAGCATAAACTGTAAATTACCCGAAAGAATAAAGAGAAAACAATAGCAAAGCGCTCACTCAATCCCATGAAAGGCTCCCTCCATCCTATAAAAGGTGAATTGTTTAAATAAAGCAATGGTCAAAGATAAATGAATGTGGCCTCTTAGTGATGATGACTATGCAACTACTTATATATGATATATGATCATAGAAGGTCTAGAATCCTTAAATCTGTTGGAGTGAGTCGAACTATAGCATTACAACAAGAGTTTATCCAGTGCAGATTCGAAAATGTTAGAAGATGTGAGCTGAGTTCACCCATCATCAAGGGAAGTATACGAGTAGCAACCAATAATAATATTTTGTTGGCTTAATCACTTAATGCATACTTCCAGTATAACAAAACTAATACTTTGCAACCCCTACTTCTAAAATAGGCTTATTGCATTCTCAATTTCAATAAATCATACTTATTAAAACTTATGAAGGTCTACCATTAGAAACTTAACCGTGATTGCCGTTAGTTGACATTTATGTCCAATTCTGTAAGGGTATTTTTGTCCATCCTATTTTACATATGAACACCACAAACCCAGAACTCTCTTAATGCTTCGACCCCTGCATAATCACCCCAACTCAAACTAATCCATGTTTTGGTCAAAGATCAACAAGAAGTAGTGATTGATCTAGGCTTCCTCCAAGAACACCATAGCCACTTCTCACTTCTGGTCATCGCATAAAAGCCCCAAAATCGAAGTCTTTTACGGCGCGTTTGGTTTTTCAGACTATCCGTACTGGACTGGACTAAATTTTCCGGATAGTATTGGATTGGATTAGCTGAGCTATAATTAATAATGTGTTTAATTTTATGCAGTATTAATTCAGTATTAAGGTATAAATAGTCCAATCCAGCTAATACCCTCATGTGAGAGGGTATTAATTTGGAGTATTAAACACCATCTTTTCACTGTTTAGTACTGGTATTAAAATTAGTGCAGAACAACCAAACATAGTATTAACTAATACATGGACTATAATTAGTCTAATCCTAGCTAATATCGCTAATACTAGAAAACAAAACTTACCCTTAGCACTTGAAATCAGCGAATAAAAAAACCCAGAACGCGAGTACCATCTTTCCTCAATTCGGACCATATCGTCCACCATTCTCCTCCTCAACCCCTTTCACAACGTCGATTATCACCATAGACTTCAAACCCAGAATAGGCCCAACTCATCCCCTATCGAAGAATCCCCACCAATCAGAATTGAAGAGAAAGATGGAGTGAATAGAGATGGAGATACCAAGATGGAGATACCGAGAACAAGAAGACCCAGATACAGGGGGCGATAGAGACAGAGAGAGAATTCCTTACCTGTCAGGAGTGAAGCAAAGGTTGAGAGGCGTAGGGAACAACAGAGAAAAACATAGCCGCCGTCTTCGTCCTCTTCACATCTTCTGATCCAAATCTTGTTCATGTTATTCTTTTTTTTGGTATCTTTTTATTTTCTTTGTTTATCATTAATTGTTTATATATGAATTTATTTATTTATTCTGTTTTGCCAGATTTACCCTTCCTCAATTGATGGCGTTTGAATAATTTCTTTAACGAGTTTCAATAAGTATGATTTATTTAAATTGGGGGATGAATTAAGTCTATTTTAGTTGTGGAGGTTGCAATGTGTTAATTTCGCTATACTAGAGATATGCATTAAGTAATTAAGCCTATGTTTTTTTAGAGGCACCAATAATAATATTATGGGTAATAGACACTAAACCTACATGTAAAATGCATTTTGGGACACAAATTCCCCTACACTTTCAATTTCCCACTACAACCCCCTGCAATATACATCCGTGGGACACATAACCCCCTGCAGTTTTGATTTCCCACAAAACCCCTTGCAATATACATTTGTGGGACACTTAACCCCAAATTGATGACGGGAGTCAAATTTCTAACGGAAATCCATTGCATGCTATTCATGTGCTAGCTCTATGGACGAAGAAATCATAAATTCAAAGATTATCACGTCATTAGCACGCTATAAATTTATGTTAGAAATTTGATCCTGGTTATCAACTTAAGTTTAAGTGTCCCACAGATGTATATTGCAGGGTGTTTAGTGGGAAATTGAAACTGCATGGGGTTATGTGTCCCACGGATGTATATTGCAGGGGATTGTAGTGGAAAATTGAAAATGCTGGGGGTTTTGTGTCCCAAAATGCATTTTGCATGTAGATTTAGTGTCAATTACCCTAATATTATGGGTAAAAGATACTTTCAACCCCTCAAATATGATGCAGAGATATTTTCACCACTTCTAGTTTGGGAAATGATACTTGCACCCCTTTTGTGGGCCAATCTAATAAAACTTGGTACTCTCAAAATTGTGATGCAGTTATACTAATTACATATTTCCCCCTGAAATATCATGTCGGTAATTTACAGTTTATACCATCGGGTTTATTTAAATAGGCAATCTCTACCCCGTTCATCGATTGACAGGGGACACCTCTAATTTTTGTCAAACTAATTACATATTTCACCCCTCCGTTAACATCTCTTAGTATGGCTATGGGCCTCACATGTGGGGTAGTTTTCATTCCCATTTTTCCCTCTCATAAATCACTATCAGTCATGTCGGTCACTGATAGTAGTTTTTGAATAATTTTTCATTTTTTTCCTTTTAGAGTATAGAATGGCACAATCAGGATTATAAACCATAGTTTTAAAACCGGACCAGAGTGGTCGGTTCGACCGGTCGGATCGGTGAACCGACCGGTGACCGGTTCGATTCGTAAGTCAGACCCCATATGCAAGAACCGGTCAAAACCAATAAAAAATCGGCCGGGTTAGTTTGCTAGCTATTTTTTATCACTCGCTACAGATTTATTGGCTTGTTTTAGATCTGTAATTCAGTAGCTATTTAGTGGTGAAATGGGCTAGAAATTGGGGCAAAACTGATCATGCGAGTTGTCCACGACTGGGTTAGTTTCTTTGCAACCGCCGTGACTATAAAAGAAGCTTTTGGGCTGCCTCTGTGCAGAGTAGGAAAGCAATGAAAAGGTTGGGAGAGTTCTCTGAAGCTTCGTGCTCATTCGTCAACTTTTTTCCCACTGAATGGGGCTTTCGTTTGTCGGTTTCGGTGGCTGAACGAAGCGGGAATCTTAGTTGTCGTGTGGTGGTGTTGATGTTTGTGATTAAGATTGAACCCCCTGACAGCTGGTATCTCCCTCTCCCCATAAAATCATCTCTTCTCATGTTATAACTAAGCTAATACACGAACAATGGCCTTGTTTGATAATTTTATTGCGATTAATCTATAAATGGTTTATTAGAATGGGAAAAGGGAGTTTATAAACTCTTTCTAATAACGAGTTTATAAATTGATACATTAAGTATCAAGATGGACCAAAAACCTATTGGGAGTCATTTCACGCAATCTAGCATATCTATGAGGATTAAAACTTCATTCAACGTGTACCTTTGTTTCTTTTCACTGAGTTTTGTTACGACTCGTTTAGTTTTTCCAAGTTTTGTAATTTAATAATTATTCCTTCTTTCGTCTAGACATGAGTCGCACATTCATTTTTCTTGACCAGCTTTCTAAAATATTTTTTATGACCAAATAATTTGTCGCATTCCTAGAAGCACTGTAGCTATTGATGCTACCCATGGGACCTGAGGTTGATAACCTCGAGATGATGGCATGATATCTTTTCAGATATCTTAAAGATTTGAATACACTATTCTTGTTGAGGATTTTCTCAACATATGCTAGAAATCTACCAGATAAGAGGTAATATAGTTGAAAATATGTACTCTCTTGCTGGTAACCGCTTTGTCATATCTTGGCATGTCATATTTTGGTTTGACTATCACATGTGTATGCCCATGGTTGCTGGAAATAGCGTCATTTCATTGGTTGATGACCACAATGAAGGTGTGATTGTTCCGTACACTGCATTTCCCCTCCCAACGATGGCTTTGTGATAGCTCGCTCACTGAGTGTTAGGTCTTTGCAAGGGCACAGGGCCGTCTCAAGGATTTTAGGGGCCTTAGGCAAAATTTATATACGGGGCCTAAGATACATTAGAAATATAGCGTCACTTAATTAAATTTTATTTTTCTTTCCTTTTTAGATGCAAATATATTAATTAAGCTTTCAAAATCAAAACTCCTTAGCATTTCCTTCTCAATTGATAGTGTGGCTAATCCCGTAAGTCTTTCTTGTGACATGGTCGACCGTAGATAAGATTTTATTAACTTAAGTTTTGAAAAACTTCGTTCCGCAGAAGCAACTGAAACTGGTATAGTCAATAATATTCTATAAGCAATAGAAGTATTTGGAAAAGAATCCAATCTCTTTATATAATTAAGAATGTCGAGTGTTTGAATTATTTCAACTGGTAAAATTTCTTTCAACACCATTAGCTCTGCATATAAATCCAAGCCATCTATATCGGATGATACATCATCTTTCAAATAACCTTCAAGGCTCAAAAATTTTTCGTTCAATGTTTCATTACGCATTGACCTCAATTTTTCTAAATTAAACAAAAATCCAAATCGCTCTTCATAAACTTTAAATTGCTCAAACCTAGTGTTTATTGAGCTAATTGCTTGATCAATTATGTATAAAAAATATGTTCTTATAAAAAATTGCTCGGCAGACTCTGAAATCTCATCTTCTCCATTGTCATCAAAATGTTTCTTTCTTTTTATTTTTCTTTTTTCAGGAATTATTGGTTCGATTTCCATTTTTTCTGCCATTTTTTTTTTTGCGGAATCCATAGCAATACTAAAGCCTTCTTTCCTATACCTTCCAAGAGTTGAGAGAAAACCTTTTAAGTGATCAATGGCAACATCAATCTGCATAGTTTCTGATTGTAAAATTTTACTAACTTTGTTTATAGCAAATAATAAATCATACCAAATATTCATGCCTAATAAGAATTCAAAGTTCTCTAATTCTGATGTTGCTAAACAAGTAGCTTCACTTCTTATTTTATCCTCTTTGGCCTCCTTTGAGAGTTTCAACAAAGCATCTTGTATTTCTATTGTTTGGTATTTTATTGCTTTTACACTTTCAATTCGACTTTCCCAACGTGTTTCTGACAACGATTTAAGAGTTAAATATGATATGTTATCTTGTAAAATTTGCCACCTCTTGGTCGAAGAAGAAAATAGTGTATATAGACGCTGCACAACTAAAAAAAATGAGTACGCTTTAGGGCAAGAATTCGCCATGTCACAAAGTACTAAATTAAGATTATGACTACCACATGGAGTGTAAAATGCTCTCGAATTTACATCTAAAAGTCGCTTTTGTACACCCTGATGTTTTCCTTTCGTATTAGACCCGTTGTCATACCCTTGTCCTCTTACATTTTGGATATCAAGCCCATAACTTTCAAGTACTCTCACAAGCTCGTCAAATATTCATTTCCCTGTTGTATCATCTATCTTTAAGAACTCCAAAAAATATTCTTCAATTTGAACCGGAGTAGTAGAAATATCAAACACACCTCAATATAACAGACATTTGTTCATGATGACTTGTATCGGGAGTGCAATCCAATAATACCGAAAAATATTTTGATTCTTTAATTTTTTTGATAATTTGCTTTTTAATCTCAGATGATAACATTTGTACTATTTCATTTTGTATGTTGTGTCCAAGATAATGATTGTGAATTTCTCCATGTTGGATGCGCCGAACATGTTCTTGCATTATTGGATCGAATTCTGCGAATGTCTCGATAAAGCTCCAAAAAATCCCATTATTATTCTGGTAGATTTTTTCATTTGTTCCACGAAAAGGTAAATTACATTTAGAAAGAGTTTTTATTAGGGCAATAATTCTTACTAGGACATTCCTCCAATGCTCTTTCTCTTTTTTAATTTGGTCTTGAACATTTTTATCAATTGTTTTATTTTTGATAATCGAAATTCTAATTCAACCCACTTCTCCATATTCGTTATATGCTCCGTAGACGCCTCATGACTTTTAAGCTTTTTAGTAATATTATGCCAATCGTCGGTTCCTTCATTAACTAGTTGACTCATAGTACTAGGAACTGAATTAAAAAGTTTACAACAAAAGCAAAATACTTTATCTAAACTTGTTGAGTAAACAAGCCACCTTCTATCATGCTTTTCTCCATTCGGTAATGTACGTGAATAATATTTTGCAGAAAAGTGTCTAGAACTACAATCTTTAGGAAAATCAATATCATTTATCCTAATTGGACCTTTTTCAATAAGTAAATCTCTTAATTTAATATCGATATTCTTCCAATTTCCTGGATCATATATATCAATACTTTGATCGTCTTGGTTATTATTTAAATATATATCTTCCTCACATTTGTCATATTCGCTCGGGTGAGATTCATGAGATTCCTTACTTTGTACTTCAGAAATAACTTCTTCAACCGGATTATTATTATTTTTCATAGCCCCCATATTTTCTTCATCTTCAAGAACATTATCGGCTACATTCAAAACTTTGCTACTACTAACGAATTTATCCATAGCACTTTTTTTGAGAACTTATCAAATTTTCTATTTTCCTTTTCTTTTTAAGTTTTTCATACCCAGATAAATATTTTCTGGTCGACATAGTAAAGGAAAAATAGTAGAAGCTAAGAAGATAATAAAGCTACGAAAAACAACAATTAAAAACTATACGATTTAAGAACCGCAAAACTTGTAATAAGAACGATAGAACCTGGATTTATGTAGAGTGTAACCCGATGCACTTAAAAGAATGGAGGAAGAGATGATTGAATGCCGGAAATAGAGCTTCGAATTGCAATGAGCTTGAACAAATGCTTCAGTAACTTGCTTGAAATTGTAGAGAATGTGAAAATGGAAAAAGTGTTGATGAAGATATATAGAGAATGAAGCATAAGAAATTCCAACGGGTGTGTAAATTAATTCTAACGGTAAAATAATACCACTGGTTAATAAAGTTTTGACTTCCCAAAACTTTTATAGGAACTGTGAATAGTTTTTATTGATAATTGAAAATAATAATTCATACTCACCAAATTAGAAGTCTCGGGTAAATAAATCTCCTAATGGCTAATTAATTTTAACTTATCCCGTTCTTTCTCTCTTTCTCAAAAATTCTCTAATCTTCTCCTAAAATAACTCCTACTTTTACTCCTCAATATCTTTGTGAAACTAATATTCATCCGTAACAAAAAGTCAAAAATACAATCCCTTATCTAGTGAAAGTATGAAATAACTCCCTCCTAATTTTTCTCCACCAATCAACCTCAATTGAATAAAATCTTAACTTCCTCCTAATAATCCTCCACTAGTTGTTATCTTCTATTTAATCTCAAATCGTGGATTGTTTTTTGGCAAACAAATCGTGGGTTTTGACTCTAACCATATTCACGTCTAAATTAATTAATGTAAAAACATATATATATACTATTATTACATATATAAATGGGGGCCTCCCTAAATTGGGGGCCTTAGGCAGCCGCCTAACTTGCCTAACGGCAAGGCCGGGCCTGCAAGGGCATGGTTTATTGATGGCTTTTAGAGCCTGGTGTCACGGGCTGGCTTCTTCATACTCCCGTGCGACACTTGAACCATTCATGAGAGTTTTGTATTGCTTCTAATGAAGTGATGATGGTAAATGAGGCTACCTAATTTATACATGAGAACCTCCTTGAAAGGATCTAGACAAAGTTTTTAAAACCGGACCGGCCATCGAACCGGTGAGGCACCGGTTCATGATCGGACCGGTTAGACCGGTGGTCGGACCGGTTCAATGCACGTTTATTTAAATATATATATATATATATATATATTATTTTTTATACAAAAATAAAAAAAATAGTAAACATAATAGAAAATCGTCAAAAGATACTTCAATGTTTTTAATTTGAAACTAATTTGGAGTTTAATATTTTTATTTAATAACTTATTTTTTTTCAATAAAACTTGTAATTTATTTACAATTGGACCTGATCAGAAACTAATAGTCCAAACATTAAAATTTAAAAGTAATAAGCTGAAAGCCCAACTTTGGCCAGCCCATGTTCATGGGTATTTTGGTCTCTGCAAACATATTTTACACCACCACAATTAGAAGCCCTACACACTATATGTTGGGTTTTGACGTAGGTAACGCAGCGGAATAACAAAAATTTAATCCTACTCGAAGCCCACCAAGGATCACAGGAAGAGACATCATAACATGATTAAGGTCATAGAAGATGTGTACCTTTTGATTTGTGAGATCACACGAAGAATGATGTCCTCGTCTCTACGGTTGATCCACGTCTAGAGGTGAGATCTAGATTCTTCCTTCAAACAAGTGCTAGCTTGAACCCGGAGGAAGAGGGAAGAAGATCAAAGCAACAAAGCAACAAAGCACAAAGGGGGCTCGGCCACCCTTTTGCCGTCGGGTAGAGGGGGCGGACGGGGGCTAGGGTTTCGGCCCTAGCTCTTTGTCTTGCTCTCTCTTTTTGCTCTCTCCCACTCTTTGTGTTATGTCTAATAATAACTCGTGTGGGAAGGAAGCTAGAGCCTCTTATATATATACTCCAACAACTCCTTGTTGTTTCCATATTAGAGTTTTCTTGTTCTAGTAGGACTAGAACTATTCCCTTCCTTGCAAATTAGTCCTACTAAGTTTGCAAGGTGTTGCACAATGATCCTTCTATTAATTAATCTATATTAATTAATCCCAAATCTAGCTCTACTCTATTTGACGTGTGACCCCATAGGTTTCTATATAGTTAGTAGTAACTATTACTAACATGGAGCGGTTTCTAGCAACACATCCATGCCACCCAACCAATAGAAATAGTCAGTGATCCCGACAAACCTTTGTGCCCAATATATCATATTGCATTATCCCTTTGTCTCCATATCCGGATTGGACACGAGACATAAATAGTCACACTCGTATATCCAATCCATAGTTCCTCGATCCTGGGAATATGCTTATGCTTGCAGATAACATTAATATCTCTATATTAATTTATCTGAGTCTGGCTAGACATTCAATAAGCCTCATCCCTCGAGTGGCCGTGGATATTTACCCCCATTATGTGGGAGGAACAAATCCTATCTACATCACTACGATCTCTAAGCTTGCTTCCTATCACGCCCGATAGCCACCTTTATGATTACCCAGTTACGGTGTAACGTTTGATAACATCAAAGCGCAATATTTCACAACTAGGGTATCTAGTGACTTCAAGTCCAAGGATTGAAATAATATTAGCACTACGAAAAGCGACTGTGACTTCACATAATCTAATGTATCCTTTTGGTCGTGGGTCAATCCAGTATGCCATTACTCCTAATGCATACCCATGTGTTAGACTTGATATCTCCATATCAATCTACCCACATACTAGTCTATATTTGATTGTCCTATTAATCAATATAATGGACTAGGGATATTTAAGATAAATAACACAATTTATCTAAGGACTTCATTATATTAAATATCACCATAAATAATAAATGAATATTCTAGCCAAAACATTGTTCATACTAAATCTACGATTGCCTCTAGGGCATCTATTCCAACAGTCTCCCACTTGCACTAGAGCCAATCTGGCGCATCTCGTATGCCTATAGATCTGGCGTGCCCTTCATGCTTTCGCTGCGCAAGAGGTTTCGTGAGCGGATCTGACACGTTGTCATCCGTCGGAATCTTGCACATCTTCAAATCTCCTCGATCGATCATATCACGAATAAGATGGAATCTCCTAAGTACATGCTTTGACTTTTGGTGCGATCTTGGTTCCTTCGCCTGTGCGATTGCCCCAGAGTTGTCACAGTACAACTCTATGGGATCCACTATGCTAGGGACCACACCGAGCTCAGCGATAAACTTCTTTATCCATACTGCCTCTTTAGCCGCTTCCGCAGCAGCAATGTACTCAGCTTCTGTTGTAGAATCAGCAACTGTGCCTTGCTTGGAACTCTTCCAGCTCACAGCTCCTCCATTCAGGCAAAACACGTATCCAGACTGCGATCTGTAATCATCCTTGTCGGTTTGGAAACTTGCATCAGTGTAACCCTTTACACTTAGCTCTTCCATTCCTCCAAATATCAAGAATACATCCTTAGTTCTTCTCAAGTACTTTAGGATGTTCTTGACAGCAATCCAGTGACTCTCACCCGGATTGGACTGATATCTGCTCACCATACTCAACGCGTATGATACGTCTGGTCTAGTACATAGCATGGCGTACATGATGGATCCTATGGCCGAAGCATAGGGTATCCTGCTCATGCGGTCCTTCTCCATCTCATTGGAGGGACAGTCATTCTTGGAAAGAGTGACTCCATGTGACATGGTCAAGAATCCCTTCTTGGAATCTTGCATGTTGAACCTCTTCAACACCTTGTCAATGTATGTACTCTTACTTAGGCCAAGCAACCTTTTAGATATATCTCTATAGATCTTTATACCAAGTATATAGGCTGCGTCTCCTAAGTCTTTCATCGCAAAGCACTTTCCTAGCCAATCTTTAACAGATTGCAGAGTAGGAATATCATTGCCAATGATTAGTATGTCATCCACATACAAGATCAGAAATACTATAGAGATCCCACTAACCTTCTTGTAAACACAAGGCTCATCTTCGTTTTTGATGAAGCCAAACTCTTTGACCGCGTCATCAAAACGTCGATTCCAGCTCCTAGAAGCTTGCTTTAATCCATAAATGGACCTTTGCAGCTTACAGACTTTATTGGCATTCTCTGGATCCTCAAAACCCTCTGGTTGTGTCATGTACACATCCTCAAGGAGGTTCCCATAAAGGAACGCTGTTTTGACATCCATTTGTCAAATCTCATAGTCGTAGTATGCTGCAATAGCAAGTAAGATTCGAATGGATTTAGTCATGGCGACTGGTGAAAAGGTCTCATCAAAGTCAATACCATGAATTTGTCTATAACCTTTGGCCACCAATCGGCCCTTGTAGGAAACTACCTTGCCATCCATGTCGGTCTTCTTCTTGAAGACCCACTTGCACCCTATGGGTCGAGCCCCTTCGGGTGGTTCCACCAAAGTCCATACTTTGTTGGTGTACATGGAATCCATTTCGGATCTCATGGCTTCTAGCCACTTCTTAGAGTCTGGGCCACTCATGGCTTCTCCATAGTTTGCAGGCTCATCATCCATGAGTGGTACGTCATCGGGCTCAGTCACGAGAAGTCCATACCTCTCTGGCTCATGACGTACTCTTCCTGATCTACGGAGTTCCTGTGTTACCTGAACAGGCTCTTCCACAACTTCTTGTGGTTCCTGTTCATGTTCCATTATCAGTTCAGTGGTTTGTGGTTCATGAATTTCTTCAAGTTCTACAACCCTCCCACTTGCTTCTTTAGAGACTAATTCTCTTTCTAGAAACACGCCGGTCCGAGCAACGAACACTTTGTTCTCGGTAGGGTTATAGAAGTAATATCCTTTAGTCTCCTTAGGATATCACATAAACTTACACTTATCTGCTTTAGGCCCGAGCTTGTCTGTTTGTAAACGCTTTACATAGACGTCGCAGCCCCAAATCTTCATAAACGACACTATGGGACGCTTCCCAGTCCATATCTCATATGGCGTCTTCATGACCGATTTGGATGGAACACGGTGTGCACAAGAGATTCCGGCAGGGAGACCTCCGTGTACACCGTAAGTAGAGGATCAGAGATAGCACAGGAAGAGTTGGTTGTGTGTAGGGAGAGAGTAAGGCAGTAGTAATGTCTGAGAGAGAGACAGAGGTTTGGCAGAGCTTCCGCGTATGGCTAGTGTGTTCTCCTTGTATGGAAGGGTTAACGTCCTATATATAACGGAGAATGTGACCGTTGTAGTGTGGTTAATGCGCCCATTAATGGCGGCTTAATTAGCTTAACCACAACGGCACGTTCATCCTTATATATAGGGACCGTTGCAGCACGTTATGCGCGAATACCGAAACCGTTACGAGGTTGACCGGGTTTGACCGGATTGACCGGGTTTATGGAGCTCGTGCCATAAATCTCTCAAAAGCAGTTACTAAAGGTCGCGCGCGGGCTTGGCTCGCACGCGGCAGGACTTACTCTAGCCTCCAAACCACTAAGTCCCTACAAGTCCCGTGCAGTGGTATGCGAGGGCCCTGTCTCGCAGCCCCCACATGGATCAGCGCGGCTGGTGATCCAGTGTGTGTGGAGCACAATATGGTGTGCTGGATGGTTGCCACGTGGCCAAGATATGCTAGCTCAAAAAGCACTATCTACATTAGCCCCCTTTCTGCGCGTGAAGGCTCATAGCTGTATAGACTTCCATGCGCGGAAACTAACATACGCGTCGCCGCCACGCACCAATTCAAACATGACTGAATTCAGCCCCCGTGCGTGCCATTATGACCTAAAACCCCTAGAGTCGTGCCGTCTGGCCTTTAGGGTTTTAGGCGTGACGTCATCTTGTCCTGTGATTGCGCGATTCGACGGTGACGGTTGCGATTCGACTACTGAAAGGACGCAACCCTTCATTGTTTTTGGATAAATACTCTGTATTCTCCATTGTTGCAAAGCATCACTTCTTTCTCTTAAAGTGAATGGTACCCGGAAGTCTTCGAGAGCAGATTCAGATAATCAGTCACCAGTTCTATCTCATCAATCGCCTTCTTCAACTGTGTGTATCCAAGCAAGCTTTGCGAGAACAAGGTTGGCCTTGTTCAATTTTGTTTATCATACCAATGTATGCTTTGAACTGTGTTGGATCTGCAGACCCATGACATATTATCTGTTGAAAACTTGTGAAGAAGCTCCAATCTTTGAACTCAATTTCGGCTTAATCCTCCGATGATAAGGACCTCGGATGTAGGGTTTTGAAATTCTTGATAATGCAAACAATTTCCAACCTCTAATTTCTGAAATTGATACCAGAAACTGTTCATCTTTCTTCCCATAGATCTTGAATCTCAGAATTCGAACTGAAGTGTGGCATATTTCTCCCCCCCCCCCTTTTTTCTTGCTTTTCCGCAGGAATGGCAAAGACAAGAGGAACTAGACCCACCAAGGAGGACGAAGAAATACCTGATCTTCCACAAGCTCTTTGGCGAAAAGCCCCCTACCTGGGTGGCAAGGACTTCTACCATGCGAGAGTTAAGGCAAAGAAACTACCTGCTTCTGTCCCCAATGAGGGATTGCTAACATTAACTCCTCCAGTTAATTCAGCCTTGCTCGAGTTGATTGGCTCCGAGGACGTTGTTCGATTGGGAATCGAAAATGGGTACTTCCCGTATGCCGCGATTTCCACCCAAGCTTTTGTCCAGAAATTGGACTACATGGATGAGTGGATTGACCATATGTTGACCGATCATGCTGCGACTCTTAATGAGACCGGCGTATACTTCGTCGTTCGTGCAATGAAGGGTGCTGCCGTGAAGCTGGACCAGTCCATGCTTCTAAACCTTCTTTCCCGCTACTCGCCTGCGACTTACACTTTTCACTTTGCTGAGTTCGAGGCTGCCCCCACACTCGAGGATGTGCATATGTTGTATGATCTATCTCCCATGGGTGAGGTGGACCCTTTGAGTCCCTTGAGGATGGATGCGGAGATCGCTTTGTACACGCAGATGGAGGAGTGCCTATCAGAGGTAAAGAAAATCTCCACCCGGTGGACCACTACCAAAGCCCTTCCTAACTGGTAGTTGGTTGATACGTCTGCGAAGAATACTTGGAATAAATGGGTGCAGTACTTCTTGCGTGACTACGCGAACAGCAGCATTACGAAGAAGCTTCTGAGTCAAGACCCAGAGGCCAAGAATTACGTGGAAGGTAAAGGCTATCACTTGACCCTTTGTGCTTTCCTCTGTGCCTGGCTGTCGAGGTACTTAATCGATGGTCACCCGCATGATGAGGTCTTCTATCATGTTCTGCCGCTTGCTGTGAAACTGGCCCTTGGCCAGAAAGTCGCACTTGGACCCTTGGTCTTGGGCACATTGTACTACAGATTGGATCAGCTGGTTGTGGCCATGAAAGAGTCGCGTGGCCGCCTCGACATACTGACCTTCGTCAACATTGCCTTCTTGACGATGTGGGTCTTTGAGCGATGTCCTTCATATGCCCCAACTGCTTCTAAGCCCAACAAGTGGTGTCCCCCAGGCGCGATGGAGGAGCGTAACAGCGGCAGAGCTGCGAGGTGGTTCGGAGCGAACAATACCAAGTGCGTTTTGAGCCTGATATGCGACAACCGGCGAGAGTTCATTGCCAGGCCCTATGCCGTGCGTATTGAGAACGTGCGATGGTTTCCAAAGCTATACCCTTCTAAGGGTATTGTCTTCTCAGAAGAGCTCCGAGCGCTATCGCGAATTCTTTTGCTGGTGCCTGCGAGGTTCCCTTCCTGCTCTCGCAGAGCATATTCGTGAGCTCGCGCCAAGGTATGAGAGGATTACCGTGGATGTTGACCCCACTCGAGTTTCTCCCCAGTTCGGCTTTGATGCAGTGGCACCCTCAATCTGGCCACAGTCCATTATCAGAGGTTGCTATAAGCGCTTGCTGACAAAGGAGTGCAAAACAGACTTTATGAACAATCTTCCTTTTGAGCAGCCTGCAGGTAACCGCGAGGGTGGTTGTTCCAAGAACTGGCTCGCATACTGGATCGCCCAGCAGACGAGATTTGAGACGCAGTCGGCCCCCCAGCCAAGCAGAGCTCCTTTGATCAAAAGAAACTCTTTTTCGTTTCGTCCCAATTGCAGTCTGGACGAGTCTGAATACGGTTGCAACTCATTGTTGGATCATGAGAACCATTTGTGCCCTGCCGTCATTCTGGATGAAAAGACTGCCGCAGTTAATAAAGGCGACTCGCATGTCATCAGATATAGCGAGACTTTTCTAAGGTAAGCAACTTCTTTTGCATGCGTTTAACTTTTTGATTTTCTCATATTGACATCTTTATTCTACACTGCTTGCTGTAGTGCCATGTGCGGAGGTTCGCATCTGGCGATCGTTCCAAGTCGCTGGTTAACACTATTGTTACCACAAGAAGACAAGGACAGTCGTTCCTGCTAGCATCGAGGATGGATCCTGAGGTCGAAACCAGGATTCGCGCAGTCATGAACGCTTTTGCTGACTCGCTGATAGATAATGCTCTGGCCTCGTCTCCACCCAGAGATAATCCGTCTCCTCCAGCGACTGCCGCGCCGAGAGCGAAGAGACCCAGGCAAAAGGGAATTACAATTTCTTCCCCTAGAAGTGCTCCAACTTCCCCTCCAGCGAGGTCCCTTTCTGCCAAGGATAAAGGCAAAGGTCGCATGCCTAGTAGAGCGCGGAAGGAGCTCGCAGTAGAGACCTTCGTTCCATTCGGCCAGGAGGAAGAAGAGGAGAGGCGAGAGCCCAGAGAAGGTGATGAAGAAGAAGAAGAAGAAAGAGCAAATGTGATACATGAGGAAGAATCAGGAGGTACTTCTATCGCGTTTCTCTTCTCATCATCGTAATTATTTTGCAACTCGATCTTGAACCAATCGTTTCTTCGCATATGATGATGATGATGAGACCATCGGTGGCCTTTTGGCCAAGAGACAGAAGAGGGATGCTCATTCTGGCACTTCGAACGAACCCATAAGCGAAGACGTTCTCGCCGAGTCCAGGAAGACAGCCGCGGAAGCTGCTGAGAGGAGAAGGCAGCGAGAAGAGGAGGAGCTCGAGCATGTGAGGCAGCGGAGCCTCGAAGAGCAACATGTTGACGACTTAGTGCGTCCAGCTGATGAGGAAGATGCGCTTCCCGAAGAGGTGGCTCCTCAAGTTGAGGAGGAGGATGCGGCTCCAGAAGAGGATGCAGCAGCTTTGGAGCAAGAGATAGCACAGGAAGAGTTGGGTTGTGTGTAGGGAGAGAGTAAGGCAGTAGTAATGTCTGAGAGAGAGACAGAGGTTTGGCAGAGCTTCCGCGTATGGCTAGTGTGTTCTCCTTGTATGGAAGGGTTAACGTCCTACATATAACGGAGAATGTGACCGTTGTAGTGTGGTTAATGCGCCCATTAATGGCGGCTTAATTAGCTTAACCACAACGGCACGTTCATCCTTATATATAGGGACCGTTGCAGCACGTTATGCGCGAATACCGAAACCGTTACGAGGTTGACCGGGTTTGACCGGATTGACCGGGTTTATGGAGCTCGTGCCATAAATCTCTCAAAAGCAGTTACTAAAGGTCGCGCGCGGGCTTGGCTCGCACGCGACATGACTTACTCTAGCCTCCAAACCACTAAGTCCCTACAAGTCCCGTGCAGTGGTATGCGAGGGCCCTGTCTCGCAGCCCCCACATGGATCAGCGCGGCTGGTGATCCAGTGTGTGTGGAGCACAATATGGTGTGCTGGATGGTTGCCACGTGGCCAAGATCTGCTAGCTCAAAAAGCACTATCTACACACGGTTAATGGTAAAAGCTGCCGTCATTAGAGCATGTCCCCAAAAAGATATCGGAAGATCTGTTTGAGACATCATAGATCGCACCATATCTAATAGAGTGCGATTCCTCCTTTCAGATACACCATTCCATTGTGGTGTTCCGGGTGGAGTGAGCTGGGATACTATCCCACACTCTCTAAGATACTCATCAAACTCTTGGCTTAAGTATTCTCCTCCACGATCCGATCGTAGGGCTTTAATACTCTTGCCAAGTTTCTTCTCTACTTCACTCTTGAATTCCTTGAACAATTTAAAGGATTCAAATTTGGCCTTCATAAGGTATACAAATCCATATCTACTGAAATCATCAGTAAATGTGATGAAGTAGGTATGACCACCTCTGGCAGGCGCGGGGAATGGTCCGCATACATCAGTATGTATGAGTGCCAATAACTCACTAGTCCGTTCACCTTTCTTATTGAAAGGGGACTTTGTCATTTTTCCTAATAAACAAGATTCACATGTCTCATATGATTCCAAATCAAATGAGTCTAGAAGTCCATCCTTATGGAGTCTAGATATGCGTTTCTCATTTATATGGCCTAAACGACAGTGCCATAGATATGTAGGATTTAAATCATTAGTTTTAATCCTTTTAGTATTTATGTTATAGATTGGATTATTTAGATCAAGGATATACAATCCATTAGACAAATGCGCACTACAATAGTGCATACTATCAAAATAAATGGAGCAACACTTGTCCTTTATTGAAATAGAAAAACCTTTCTCGTCCAAACAAGAAACGGAAATAATGTTTCTGCTCATAGCAGGCACATAAAAGCAATTGTCTAATTTTAAAGTAAGTCCAGAAGGCAAAGATAGCTCATAAACGCCTACAGCTAATGCAGCAACCTTTGCTCCATTCCCGACGCGCAAGTCTATCTCCCCTTTTCGCAACCTTCTACTTCTTTTCAAATCCTGCTCATTACGACAAATGTGAGAACCACATCCGGTATCTAATACCCAGGATGATGAAATAGAAAGATTGACGTCTATAACATAAATATCTGGTGGTGGTGGAATCACTATTCCAAGCTTCTTATCCTCCAGATATTTAGGGCAATTCCTCCTCCAGTGACCCGGCTGGCTGCAGTAGTGACATTCACCTTTAGCCACACCTCCACTAGGCTTTAGGGCTTCCTTGGATTTCGCAACATTCTTGCGTTTTCCTTTTGAAGTAGATGCAACTGACTTGCCCTTCTTCTTGTGTACCATCATTATGGCTTTGCCCTTGCCTTTATTGATGCTTTGCTCAGCTGTCTTTAGCATGTTCAATAGGTCCGGCAAAGACTTGTTGATCTCATTCATATTATATTTCATAATGAACTGATTATAACTGTCAGGCAACGATTGCAAGACGAGATTAGTCGCCAAGTCCTGGCCGAGTGGGAACTCCAGTCTCTCAAGGTTCTCTATGTACCCGACCATTCGGAGTACATGAGGGCCTACTGGATTCCCCTCTGCAAGACTGCTTTTGAACAACGCTTTAGACACCTCATAGCGCTCATGCCTTGCCTGTTCCTGAAACAATTGTTTCAAGTGTCTGATCATATCATAGGCTTCCATATTCTCGTGTTGCTTCTGAAGCTCACCAGTCATGGTACAAAGCATGAGGCAAGTCACGTCATTAGAATCATCAATATGTTTCTGACGTGCCCTTACTTCCGCTAGTAGAGACTCATCTTGTGGTGGGTCTGGAATTGGAGTGTCCAAGACGTACAACTTCTTTTCTTGCTTGAGGACAATCCTCAAGTTTCTGTACCAGTCAAGGAAATTTGTTCCAGACAATTTATCCTTCTCAAGGACAGATCGTAGGGATGAACTCGATGCGTTGTTGTTTGCCATGTGGAATTCTACAAAACGAGAAATATGCAATTTAGTATTTTGAACAATTTAACTATATTTAACAATGGCTAGATCATTAAATATAACTCCCACTATTTTTCTCGGATTAATAGCCCTCACTATTAAAGCGGAAAATATCTTTATACTTTCTAGTGGGTCCAAGATCCCTTTTTTCACTTCTTCTTGAGCTTGCTTTGGCAAGTCACCCAAGAATTGGCTATTTAGGTAGGAACCATTCCAATTGCATCCCATGCAACTCTTGGTCCAATTAGGTGAATAAATTCCTTTTATTCTTTATCCAATTGGATAACTCCTAATTGTCATGCCTCTAAGCTCATCAATCCAATTGACTCTTGCCTAGTTGCGTCCAACCTCTTGTTTTCAACATACACGCATTACTAGCTTGCGTCGTCCGCAACACATCATGAAAAATTAAAATCGCCTTGCTTTGGCAAGCCCGAATTTTAATAGGCCATGATCATGAAGGGTGTTTTGGCAAGAGTAGGCAAAACGCAATATTTAATTGAGGGATTTATTTTAAGTTGTTTGGTTGATCTTATCAACATGGTCTACTTATTTGGATTGGGCCATCCACAATAAAATACCCACCTTGTTTATTATTATCTTGTTATCGTTTTGTTTGTAGCGTCATACACACACAAAATAAATAACAAGGCATGAATAATAAACATTCACAAAATAAATAAAAAAATGTGGCATGGATATGGCCCCTAGACTAATGATATTATCAAGCCAATGATAATATCTAATTGCCCTAAAGTGCCGAGCTCATCTCCATGTGCTCCACCATAGCTGCGCGCCTAGGGATGTCTTTTGGCTCCTTTGGTTCTCCGGTCTTCTTCTCCATGTTCTTGGCTATCATCTAAATATTTCTAATTCTAGACTAACATCTAGAATAAATAAATAACAAAAGTCTCACATGTCGAGGAGAAAAAGAACGACTCGCAGGCCGTAAAACTTAATTAATTATTACATTAAATTGATCAGCTCGCAGGCCGTAAACCAAATCACAAAACAATAAACATCCACAATCCTAGGCCATATCCATCCACCATGCAATAAAGCACATAACACAGTTAAAACCAATTTTTAACGCGCTTGTTTAATTTTAATGAAATTGGGTAACTAGGGTTTTACAACGGTCCAAAGGGCCCAAGCCAACAAGTGGCCCGAACCCTAGGACCGCCGCACGCCTAGAGGCCCGCGGCCTTGCTTGGCGCGCAAGGGAGGGCGGGCGGCTAGGGTTTCGGCCCTAGTCCCCTTCCTCCTTCCTTGTTGCCCAAGCAAGGTTGTTTCCTTATGGAATTATTTCCATAACTTTGTTTCCATAATTGAAAACCCCTTTTCAATTATGTGCCTATGAACCCTAATTTTTCAATAACCCAATTATTCACATCCTATGTGATTAAACTCACCAATTATAACATCCAATGTTAAATTGGGTCTTGTTTGATTGAATCAAATTCAATATTGCATCTACTATGCCAATTTTTCAGTTTTCGCGTAATAAACAATAATACAGTGTATGAACTGAAATCGTAAACATATAATATCATATTATGCTCTACGACCTGTGGCTCTGATACCACTGTTGGGTTTTGACGTAGGTAACGCAGCGGAATAACAAAAATTAATCCTACTCGAAGCCCACCAAGGATCACAGGAAGAGACATCATAACATGATTAAGGTCATAGAAGATGTGTACCTTTTGATTTGTGAGATCACACGAAGAATGATGTCCTCGTCTCTACGGTTGATCCACGTCTAGAGGTGAGATCTAGATTCTTCCTTCAAACAAGTGCTAGCTTGAACCCGGAGGAAGAGGGAAGAATATCAAAGCAACAAAGCACAAAGGGGGCTCGGCCACCCTTTTGCCGTCGGGTAGAGGGGGCGGACGGGGGCTAGGGTTTCGGCCCTAGCTCTTTGTCTTGCTCTCTCTTTTTGCTCTCTCCCACTGTTTGTGTTATGTCTAATAATAACTCGTGTGGGAAGGAAGCTAGAGCCTCTTATATATATACTCCAACAACTCCTTGTTGTTTCCATATTAGAGTTTTCTTGTTCTAGTAGGACTAGAACTATTCCCTTCCTTGCAAACTTAGTAGGGTGTTGCACAATGATCCTTCTATTAATTAATCTATATTAATTAATCCCAAATCTAGCTCTACTCTATTTGACGTGTGACCCCATAGTTTCTATATAGTTGGTAGTAACTATTACT
Organism: Linanthus parryae; assembly: GCA_023055425.1. Taxonomy (NCBI): domain Eukaryota; kingdom Viridiplantae; phylum Streptophyta; class Magnoliopsida; order Ericales; family Polemoniaceae; genus Linanthus; species Linanthus parryae. The sequence continues at coordinate 2,100,454 of JALGPY010000030.1, forward strand.
AACATGGAGCGGTGTCTAGCAACACATCCATGCCACCCAACCAATAGAAATAGTCAGTGATCCCGACAAACCTTTGTGCCCAATATATCATATTGCATTATCCCTTTGTCTCCATATCCGGATTGGACACGAGACATAAATAGTCACACTCGTATATCCAATCCATAGTTCCTCGATCCTGGGAATATGCTTATGCTTGCAGATAACATTAATATCTCTATATTAATTTATCTGAGTCTGGCCAGACATTCAATAAGCCTCATCCCTCGAGTGGCCGTGGATATTTACCCCCATTATGTGGGAGGGACAAATCATATCTACATCACTACGATCTCTAAGCTTGCTTCCTATCACGCCCGATAGCCACCTTTATGATTACCCAGTTACGGTGTAAAGTTTGATAACATCAAAGCGCAATATTTCAAAACTAGGGTATTTAGTGACTTCAAGTCCAAGGATTGCAATAATATTAGCACTACGAAAAGCGACTGTGACTTCACATAATCTAATGTATCCTTTTGGTCGTGGGTCAATCCAGTATGCCATTACTCCTAATGCATACCCATGTGTTAGACTTGATATCTCCATATCAATCTACCCACATACTAGTCTATATTTGATTGTCCTATTAATCAATATAATGGACTAGGGATATTTAAGATAAATAACACAATTTATCTAAGGACTTCATTATATTAAATATCGCCATAAATAATAAATAAATATTCTAGCCAAAACATTGTTCATACTAAATCTGCGATTGCCTCTAGGGCATCTATTCCAACACTATAGAGGCAGTATGATAAATGAGACTATCCACTTTGTTTCTAGCTATTTCTCCGCCGTTGCTCTGTGAACAAGAGCTTTGCAATCAGTTTCAACTTGGAAAAAGACAAAGCCTTGATTCATCGTCACTTCGTCAGAGAGGTCGCCATCTTCATTGCTTGGGTTTCTGCCGTCCAAGAGGAGCTTAAGAAGGGGATCGGGAAAGACATAGCCAACACAACTTCGCCGTCCGAGTTCCGGACAACGCCGCCACCGCTTGCAATTTCTCGATCCGCCTGTAAGGCTGCGTCTATGCTCGATTCCCACTCCTGGCAACTCTTTTTTCCAATTTTTCAGAAACCGGCCGATTTTCAACGGACCGGTTCACCGGTCGGACCACAAAACCGACAGGTTTTTGAACGTGTTTGACCGGTTCTTGCATAAGCGGTTCGAACTATGAACCGAACCGGTCACCTGCCGGTTCACCGGTCCGACCGGTCGAACCGGCCGGTTTCCGGTCCGGTTTTTAAAACTATGGATCTCGATGATCTACGATCTAACGACTATGATTGAAGGCCTAGAACCTTCTCCCATTATATAACCTAAGATATTTTCTATACAATATTTTGGAGCTTTCTACACACTTGGGCTATATTACATCACATGAAGGTCCTAAAAAAGAGGCTACAAAGTGGGCTAAGTGGTAGGACATCCTAGGCTCAATGAATAACCCCAAATGGGCTAATGTGTCACGACCTAGACCAGGTGGCATAACCCAAGAAAACACAAAGTAAAATAATCCGGCCCATGAAATCTACACCACTCAACTTGGCGACGTTTTGTCCTCTCACGGAAGCGGTCGATCACAACTTTGTGGTGCCATAAAGAGTCATCCGCTTCCCAAGTCGCGTCCTCCTTCCGTAGACCCTTCCAAAGAACCAAGTACTCTATGTACTTGGGCGTTCCTTTCTTGTGCACGTCCCGTTCGGCTATAATCTCTTGAACCTCTTTATTAAAGACGATCTTAGCATATATGGGCGCACGCCTCGATACGTAATGGCTCGTATCGTCCCCGTCTTTATGATAAGGCTTCAAGTTTCTCACATGCAACATACTATGAATATGGAGTTTTGCTTGTAGCTCCACACGGTATGAAGCCTTCCCGATCTTCTTCAACACTCAGAACAACACCATATACTTCCGTGTTAGCCCTTGTGAAGAACGTGAGTGCTCTTGTATTGTGAGGGGTTATACTTTATGAGCATCATGTCCCCCTCTTGGAACTCCAATTTCTGTCGTTTCTTCGGTCCATTTCTTCATCTACTTGGCCTCCTTGTGCAAGTATGAATGGGCCAAGTTTTGTTGCTCTGTCCAATCCTTAGCTAAGTGAAAATCTACCAGACTCGTCCCACGATATGGCGTCACAAACGTGGTTGACTTCAATGGTTGTTTCCACATAACTATCTCGACCAGACTCCTCCCCCTAGACTCTTACAATTGTAGATTGTGTGAGAGTTGAGCAAAATCAAGAAAACTTTCCCAATCCTTTTGATTGGAACTCACATAGTGCCTCAAGTAGATCTCCACCAAGTGATTCACCCTCTCTGTTTCCCATCAGTTTGCGGATAAAAGATGGTAGAGAAATTAAGCTTTGTGCCCAACAACTTAAAGAGTTTTGTCCAAAACTTACCAGTGAAACGACAACTTTGGTCGCTCACGGTCGACTTTGGAACTTCCTAATACTTCACCACTTACTTAATAAAGAGCTTGGCCGCCTCCTCGGTCGTCCAAGCATGTGAATCCGGAATGAAAGAGCCATACTTTGAGAGTCGGTCCACGATTACCATCATCCCAAATTTGTCTGACTTCGCACGTACGTGATGAAGTCCATCGTTAATCATTCTCTTAGCCTCTGCGGTAGGGGAAAATGATCCAATAATCCGCCTTGAGCACATTGCTCATATTTGTCTTATTGGCACACAAGACAAGTCTGCACAAATGTCTCCACATTGTCCCCCAACTGTGGACAATAATAAGCCTCGCTCACCAAGGCTTGAGTGCGGTGATTCCTCGGATGACCCGCCCATTTTGAATCATGACACTCCTTAAGAATGTCTCTTCTCAAATTATCCCACTTTGGGACGTAGATTTGTCCACCGTTAGCATAAAGAATGTCGTCTTCGAGTCAAAATTGTCTAGTCTTCCCTTTTTTGACTAACTCCACAAGATTTTGGCCGAAGTATCATGCTCAAATCCTTCCTTAATTCGTTCAAGTACAGACGTACTTAGTCGAGTTATGGCCGCCTACTCGGCCTTACGACTTAGAGCATCGACCACGACGTTTGTTTTGCCCGGCTTGTAATCGAATTCGTAGTCGAACTTTGCAAAGAAGCCTTGCCACCTAGCTTGCTTTGGACTTAGTTTGTTTTGATTTTGGAAGTAGCTAGTGGTAACATTATCGGGTGTGACCACGAATTTGGGCCCCCCAACAAATAATGCTTCCACGTCCTTAAATAATGCACGATCGTCGTCATCTCTTTCTCTTGGATCGTGTACCTCTGCTCGGTCTCGTTGAGTTTCCGGCTCTCATAAGCGATGGGGTGGCCCTCTTGCATGAGAAATCCCCCAATGGCAAAGTCGGATGTGTGGACGTGCAGCTCGAATGGTTTGGTAACATCCGACAACCTTAGCACACTCTCCTCCATAACGGTCTTCTTAAAATATTCAAAGGCGTCTTGGCATTGGGTCCTTCATTCCCATTCCACGTTTATCGTTAGCGATTCCGTCAATGGTGCCGCTCCGTCACCTTCGTGGGAGGCTCCCACTCTTTTGTGGCATGAGTATTTAAATCGTCTATCATGAGTTGTTGGGCGATCTTGGCAGAAATTCCACCTCCTCAAGAGAAAAGAAGCACATCTCCTTCTTCACATAGATCTCGTTGTTCCGTAAGACTTGGAACACGGCCCTAAAAGTCTCAATGTGCTCCTGCATATACTTGTTATACACTGCCGAGGTGATTTTTGTATATCCCCGAACAACATGGTTGTTTTTGTATATAACCCATCTATGGAGGGTGCAGTTTGTCTTTTACCCTAGAAAAAATGCTCCCTCCATCCCATGAAAGGTGAATTGTTTAATTAAAACAAGGGTCAAAGATAAATGAACGCTACCTCTTAGTGATGATAACTATGCAACTACGTATATCTATATTATAAAACAACATAGTTGACTTTAAAATAACTTTTCAACATTTAATCGAATTGATCTCAGCTATTAAATTAGTATCTATTAAAGAAAACTATTTGAGAAGTTACGGAAAGAACCATTGCGATGCCATTTTTAGAATATTGGGACCACAAAAATCTCTCCAATCATTTCACAAACATTGAATTCTGGAGCACATTAAATTCTTAGGAACCACCACGATTGGTATTGACCATTAGTAGAAGTTATGGGAGTTAAGGCAGGAGATTACATTTTTAGGTACCACATTTAGTATTGAGGGGAGTTTTTTGGAGTTAAGACATGAGATTACAATTTCAGAGTACTCCCTTTAAATTTTGAACCCCACAAAAGGGACTTAATTTGCGTAGGAAGTTATGGAAAGAACCATTGGGATGGCTTTCAAGGAACTGTCAATTTAGTTGCTAAAAATGAAAAATTGTTAAGAAAACTTAATCACAAATGAAGCTCAGCAAACCTTTTGTAAAAAAATTCTGAATTTCTTTGACATTAGTTTGATAGTGCCCTAGGGGCACGGGTTATACTCTAGTTTACGATATATGATCATAGAAGGTCTAGTATCCTTGAATTTGTGGGAGTGAGTCGAACTGTAGCACTACAACGTGAGTTTACCCAGTGCTAATTCGAAAAAATTAGTAGATGTGAGTTGAGTTCGCCCATCATCAAGGAAAAATATACAAGTAGCAACAAATAATAATAGGGTAAAGGACATTTTCCACCCTCTAATTATGGAAAAAATATTATTTGCCCCTGATTTATGGAAAAATACATTTGACACCCCCTTCAGAGTTAAAAACTAACACCACATTAACAGAGGGGTGAAAAGACCTAATTACCCTTAAAAATTGATGAAATTACCCACTATGAAAGTCATTTCCACCTCACTTACTAACCCCAACAACCTTTATCTCTTCCGCCTCTCTTCTTCTCCCTTTCTTCAACTCCCCGACAATTTTTGAAGAGGTCATCCATGACTTTACTATTCAAATCGGAAACAGAGATGCACTTGAAAGAGGAGCGATGGAGCTTCTCCTCCCTCAGTTCACTGGAGGAACTGTGCGACAGGAGCTTGACTTGCTCTTTGGATGAGTTAACAGAATAGATTTAGTGAGGGTAAGAGGACGAAGAAGATGAGGAGGAAGATGAGTCGTCATCGGATGCCATCTTAAGGCTGGGAATGTAGTGGTGGAGAAAATCAGCGACGCCTTTGTAGTGGCGGAGATAGAGAAGGGAACGAGCTTTGAGTTCAAGGGCGAGTTTGAAACGAGGAGAGAGGGCGAGATCGGCGTCGAGGAGATTGAGGGCGGAAACGATCTCGGAGTGCTCTCGAGTGGCGATGAGAAATTTCGCCTCTTTAACATATTTATCCACAATCTGTGTATACGAAAAGAAAGAACAAAACAAACTGCAATTGGTGAGCACCATATAGTAGTAGAAATGCAGGATGAATTTGAATGTGGGTGTGTACCTTTCTGTTGGTGAGCCACCAATGTTGTTTGTTGATGTTGTTGTATCCAGTAGCAAGAAGAGATGGAGGAGATGTGGACATTGTTGTTGATGATGCAACAGAGGAGGTATAAATCTCAAGTGCTAGTTCTAATGATGAATCTACTACTCTCTCTCTCTCTCTCTTTCTGTTCAATTTGTTCTTCTTCCCCAATAATCCAATACTTGTTATTGGTATATACACACAGAAGGCTAATATTATCAAGGGAGAGAGAGACTGAGAATGAGAGTGAGGGAGGAAGAAGGTTGATTTTAAATCCAGGGACAAGAATGGGTGGTTTAAAGAGGCTATAGAGAGAGGGGTGTGTGTTTGGGTCATGGTGATGTGGGAGAAGGTCTTGGTGATTTGTTTGTATTGGTTTGTAACTGATGGCCAGGTTGTTAATGGGGATTTGGTGGTGGTGGTGGTGGTGGTGGTGGTGAAGAACACCAACAAAACCAAGAACACCTAGAAAGAACACCAAGAACATGATGAGCACTATAAACTATGGATTTTTTCTTGCTGATTCCTAGGGTTGTAAGGAAAACCAAATAAACAGGTCAAACCGACCGAACCAAACTAAAATGCTTGATTTTGGATGGTTTTTTTGGATGTTCGGTTTATCAACGGTTCAATTTTTCACAACCCGGCTATTTGGTTTGGTTTTTGGTTTGTAAAAATATCACACCGCACCAAACCGAACCGAACCGAACCGATATGTGCTTAACGTACTTTTCCTACAATGTATATTGCATAAAGTATATTCAATAATCTAGCTAAGAGAAACCTGATGAGATAGATTCAACTAAAATGATTATATTAATCTTGCTCTTCTTCATATCTATCACGTTTCATCATATTTTCTCTCTAAAACGATAGATGTGCATATATATTTTAAGTATATTTAATTCCTTTTTCACTAAAAAAATCGTTGACAAAGTAGTATTATAATGTCCATTCGATAATTTTGACGCAAACCGACTTCACCGAACTGAATCAATACGATGTTTTTCGGCTTGGTTTGGTTCAGTTCATCCTTTCAAATGATCTGGTTTGGTTACAAAATTAGTAAACCGATGTATTCGGTTTCGTTTATGATTTTTGCAAAAATCGCACCTAACCGAACCGTTACACCCCTACTAATTCCTTACTTCAGATTGTTGTTGTTGTTGTGTTGGTGTTGATGGGAATTCGGTGGTGGTGTTGTTGGTGGTGGTGGAGATTTGGTGGTAGTGGAGGTAGTGCTCAAGAACACCAAGAACATGATGAACAATATAATAAATAGAAAAATATGGTATGTGTCCACTATCAATAAGGGTAAAATGGTCATAAAAAGTCAATTTGCACCCCTCCACTAACAGATTATAACAGAAGGGTGGCAATTTTCCACCCTCCATCCACTGACAATGGTGCAAAATGTATTTATCCGTAAATCAGGGGGCAAAATGTATTTTCTCTATACTCAGAGGGTGGAAAATCTCTTTTACCCATAATAATATTATGGGTACAAGATACTTTCAACCCCTAAAATTTGATGCAAAGACACGTTGACCGCTTCTAGTTTGGGAAATCATACTTGCACCCCTTTTGTGGGCCAAATCTCATAAAACTTGGTACTCTCAAATTGTGATGCACTTAGTCTTAGGCCATGTCGGTCACTGAGAGTAGTTTTTGGACACTTTTTAATTTTTTCTTTTTGGAGTATAGAATGACACAATCAGGGAGGGTTTTAAAGAGAGTGCAAGTGTTATTTGCCAAACAGAAAGGGGTGAGAGTGTCTTTAAATCAAAACTTAGGGTGTGAGAGTGTCTTTTACCCATGATGATATTTGTATTTTGTAGCATTTGAGGAGGAGTCGGAGACTTGGTTCCGACTATCGCGGAAAACATACAGGTTTCCCACCCTCATTCCTCTTCTTCATCTTCCATATTCCTTTGAGAGAGAAGACCAACCAAACATGGTAACTCAACCATTCCATCATCATTATACAAACAACACAAACCCACCTCAAAAATCTCCTCTTTTCTCTCCCTCTCTCTCCCCTTTTCACTCTCTCTCGCTAGATTCAATCGACGTGCACAAGTCTCTCTGCCTTCTCTTCTCCCAGGTGGGTCTCTCTTCACGTTTCCATTTTCAAACCTTTTCATTACTTGCCATCTTTTTGGTTTCTTCTGCGATCGCTTCGGTTTTGGGTTCAAACTTTCCATTTTGATGATCCATTGGTCAATTGCCCAGGTGGGTTTTTGATCATTTGTTTGGTCATGAGTTGTGAAGAGCTTTCTGGGTTTAATTTCCTTTTATGTTTTATTTATTATTGTAGTTTCCTGTTGAGATTGTGGGGACAATCTTTGCGTATTTCAGGTGTTTGTAGAAAAGTCTCTTCCATATTTGGAAAGCCAGTCAGGTATGTGCCTGCTCTTACATATTTCATGAACCAGGGCACATGAAGAAATAAACTCAATGAGATGATCAAAGCTAGCTTTTAAGAAAGACATGTCCAATGTTTCAGCTTCAATCAATAAGAAAAATGTGTCTCTCTGCCATCTTTTGAGGCTGTTGACTTGTTGTGTTACTTGTATGCAAAATAGGATTAAAAGAAGATTTCATAGCTCTGTTTTCATTTGCTATGGAACCTCATTAAGTTATTTGCATAAGAGACCATCGCAATGCAAGATTACTCTGTTAATCACACTACAAACCATTCTACAATAACAAAAGAAATGGGAATGAGAATGATTTTGCAAAATGTTTGTGTTTTGTCAACATATCCATAGAAATTTCAGCTTCCTAGTTTGACTGTAGTTGCTACCAATAACATCTCATAGCTTTAGCGTTATAGGATAGAGAGTTTTATCTTTCTCTAGAATTGAACTTATATATATTTCTTCTGGTTCAATATTGACACTCTTGACATTGTGATGTCAGATGTTCCAACTTAGTCTCCAAAGATGAATTATCCTATTGACCGCCTCGCAAAGGCGTATGGGAGACTTAACGTAAGTCTTCCCATTAGCAGTGATGTTTTCGAACCTACTACAACAATTAGTAATGGTGATACTGAAGGTGATTACCGTTTTCACTTCATACATCATTATTTTTTTTTATCCTTTCACTACGAACCTCTTGTTTTACTTTTTTTTTTGTCACACAGCTAAGCAGCGCGCAATATTGGTAGAGTGGCTAAATAGTATTCTTCCCCACTTAAAATTGCCAACAAATGCTTCAGATGAAGAACTTAGAGCTAGCTTAAGTGATGGTACTGCCTTGTGCCGGATATTAAATAGGCTGAGGCCGGGTTCTGTCATTGAGGTAACTAAACTGTTGCTTCTTTTGTGGAAGTTGCAGTGAATTCCATGATTAGTTACCCATCTGCAAAGATACTTATCATGTTACTTTTTTCACTTTCCAGTGTAGAAGTTCTACCAATCCTGCAGAGTCGAGCGTAGAAAATGTGAAAAGGTTCTTAGCTGCTATGGATGAGATGAAGCTGCCGAGGTTTCAAATACAAGATCTAGAGAAGGTATTCGCCATAATAGACTTTTTTGTTTGAATATGTCGCCTCAGCAATGTCATATAAGCTTGCATTGAAGAGTTAGACCTTCTTCTACCCATGTTGCATTCCCCCACAACTTCTTACTTTATTCGTATTACAGGGACCCATTAGACCTGTTCTGGACTGCCTTCTCACACTTAGGGCTCAGTTCATGCCAAACGTTGGCGGATATAGCCTTTCCAATTCTAGCTCACCGAAGAAACTTGGGATTGATCAAACGTCTCCGAGAGGATTTTCTTCCACACAATCTTTAGAGGAGAGACGGAAGGTTGTATCGGACTCAAAATTTCAACGTGCATTGCGTAGCCCTATCATGGCTGGTATCTCCCTCCCCCTGAAAACTCTCTTCTTTTAATGTTCACCAAACTCATACATGAACAATGGTTTTGTTTGATGCAGTTTATTGGGATTAATTTATAAACAGTTTATAAGTTAATCCCAGTAAATTTTATCCAAATAGGTCAATAACCTACTGGGTTATAATCCTCATAAATATGCTAGATTAGAACTTCAACCAATGCGTAGCTTTTTTTTCACTGAGTTATGTCTATGACTCGTTTAGTTTTTTCAAGTTATGTAATTTGTTATTTATTCCTTCTTCCGATGCGACATGAGCTGCACATATCCTGGAGATTCGAAAGTACTAATACAGAGTATTGGGAGCTTTGAGATTGAGTGTGTAAAAGTAAAAACATTATAGGAGTTGTATGACAGCCCCAGAAATTTTGGTCGTGTCATGAGTGTCATTTGTCTTGAATATTTAGATGAACATACTCTTCATTATCTGAATTTTATATAGAAGAATAGACCTAATGAAACACATATTGGATCTTTTTTTCTTAGACGGTGAAATTTATTGTATTCGTCGAGTTATCATAGAATTCACATTAGTTTGGGTTGTTTCTTGATGCTGCTTCATATAGAACGAGAATGAAGAGTGTTTACCTGATATGCACTTATGTTTTTGTCTTTTTCTTGTAGAACCATCAGCAGCCCTAATACATCACGTGGGCCATAAGTTCCATGAGGTATTTCAGATGAAACAAGGATGTTACGCGGATCTCCCTGCTGCAAAGATTACTGAAATGATGAAACCAAACAGTTTGGATGTGTGCTTTCTAGTCTTTCCAAATCACTTGAAACTTATAATTCGTTGTCAATAGTCAATTTTCTTGATGATCAGTCTGTGCCTCTCTAAACTATTCCCTTGTATCTTATTTGCAGAATGCTCCAACTCAGTCTCTATTGAGTGTTGTAAATGGAATTCTAGATGAAAGTGTCGAGAGGAAGAAGGGGGAAATACCACATGTATGTCTAAAAGACTGTAAATTAGTGTTAAACTAATTTGAATTTATCTTAATTTAAGCTCGTTCACTCCTGAATCTACACTCACATTTTTTTTTGTGCCTCTCTTTCGTCGTACCAGCGTGTGGCATGCCTACTTAGAAAAGTGATCCAAGAGATTGAGCGCCGCATATCTACTCAATCAGAACATTTGAAAACTGTAAGTCTCACTGCAAACTTGTATCCTTTAGCAATTGTGTTTGGTTATACTTAATGATGTTTTCTGTGACTTCAGCAAAATAATCTTTTCAAGGCCCGCGAGGAGAAGTATCAGTCACGAATCCGAGTATTAGAAGCCCTTGCGACTGGTACTGGTGAAGAGACAGAGGTACATAAACTTTGTATCTATCATATTGAGACATAGGAAACATATTTTTATTTATAAACTTTGAATCTATGATATTGAGACATATACATATTGAACTTTTTACCAACAGATGACTACTATTTTGGAGTGTTCATGCTTCCTAGCATATTCGTTTGGTACTTGGTATTCACTTAGCATTTATTAAAAACACTTCTGTTGTTATTTGCTTCAAACCAGGTCCAGCAGGCGAAGGTAGACCAGGTCCAGCAGGTGAAGGTACAGCTTCTATTTTGAGATACTTCCTAGCTGTATGACATTCACTCCTCCCTATTGCAAACCAAAAGATCTCATTTTGGGAAAATAGCCAAAGCTCTTAACTTTAATCTGGGAATTTATATGTAAGCAGCACAGCTTATATAGGAAGAATGAAACGGACATTTAAGGTTCAGATGGTCTTGTCTAGGTGAATCCTCGGCAATTCCTCATTAGTGGCATATTGGGTATGTGGCCCATCATGACATGTATGAAGATTATAGTTGCGGAATAAAGATCAAAGATTTTGATAGTTATAAGCTTTCATATTGAGTGCTATTTCTTAATTTCTTAGCTTCTTTGAAGTTTCCTAAGCTGTTATAAGGTATTTGGAAGTGGGGGGAAAAGTTGAAATTAATAAGAGAAGTCATCAAGTAGTTTGTGTGATTTCTTTTTCATAAGTAGATATCAAAATTTCCTATGACTTGAGAAGTTATTTAGAGCCATATTCTTTCCATTCCATTACAGACTGAGAAGACCAAGACGGAGGAGGAAAAGAAAATTGAGGAAGATGCTGTGGTTAGACTTACCAAAGAGAAGGAAGATGCCGTGGTTAGAGTTACAAAAGAGAAGGAAGATGCTGTGGTGAGACTTACAAAAGAGAAGGACCTGATCAATAAAGAAAAAGAGCTAGTCAATCAAGAAAAGGCTCTGATCAATCAAGAAATTGTGACCCTGAAGAAGGAACTAGAAATAGCGAGGAAAGCAAATGAAGAATCTTCCTTACAAATTGAATCAGAGGTCAAGGGTATTCAACAACAGCTTGCGGACAAACTAAAAGAAGCTACGCAACAATTAACAGAATCTAGGAACAAGGTTAAAGAGCTTGAGGCAGCTTCTGAGTCGTCTAGGAACAGGGTTAAAGAGCTTGAGGCATATTCTGTGGCGAAAAATCAGTCCTGGAACAAGAAAGAGAATATGTACCAAATATTCACAGATTTCCAGCTTGGTGCATTACGGGTTTGTCTATGCCCTAATCATTTTAATTTTCTTTACCTATTTTTAACTACCCAAGTTTTATTTGAATCAAATGATATTATTCAGGAATTGAGGTTTGCTTCTCAGTCAATCAAGCAAGACGTTCTGAAAACACAAAAAAGCTACTCGGACGAGTTTGTTCGCTTAGGTGAGGTTTTAGCCTGTGCTTAACTTTAATGAATCCGTCGAGTAAGCAACTACAACACCCTCACTATTTAATTTCTACCATGTTCAGGGAAGAAGTTCGCAACTTTAGCAGAAGCATCAGAAAACTATTACACAGTTCTTGCAGAAAATAGGAAGCTACATAATGAGGTTCAAGAATTAAAAGGTGCTTAGTTTTTCACTTTCTGCAAAGAAAAGATAGTGTCATTGATGATGTGACATATTTTGCCTCCTGTAATTCTTTATCAGGAAATATAAGAGTTTATTGCCGAGTAAGGCCATTTATCCCGGGACAAAAGGGGAAAGATTCAATAGTAGAGAGCATCGGCGAGTATGGGGAGATAAGTGTTATTAACCCCTCGAAACAAGGAAAGGAAGCTTTAAGGTCGTTCAAGTTCAATAAGGTTTATGGTCCAAAAACAACTCAAGGTATATAACACCATAGAGCACATCTCATGCTTTCATACAGTTTTAAAACTAGTGCAAATGCCTTTAACCAATATTACATGTATTTGCTGGCGCAAAATGGTATACAATTCTTTGCCAGCTTACTCACTTTACAACATTTTTTCTTCAATCTATGCAGAACAAGTATATGCTGATATTCAGCCTTTGGTCCGGTCTGTTCTTGACGGATACAACGTTTGCATTTTTGCATATGGTCAAACAGGTTCAGGGAAAACATATACCATGGTATTGTAATGTCTGATTCTTCCTGGTAGAAATATTTTCATTTTCATACATAAGTGAAACACAGCTCAATGTATCTTTTTTGTGCATTTATATCAGAATGGGCCTAACAATGCAACTGAAGAAGATTGGGGGGTCAACTATCGGTCTCTGAATGACCTTTTCCAGATCTCTCAAACTAGAAAACGCGCCTATACATATGAAGTTGGAATTCAAATGGTCGAAATATATAATGAGCAAGTGCGTGATTTACTCTCTAGCGATGGAGCGCAGAAGAAATATCCTTTTATGTCTTTTCTCGGATCTCATTTCATTTCAATAGCTTTTGAACCCTTTTGATAATAATAATAATAATAATAATAATAATAATAATAATAATAATAATAATAATAATAATAATAATAATAATAATAATAATAATAATAATAATAATAATAATAATAATGATGATGATGATGATGATGATGATCATGATGATGATAATAATACGCATATGTGGACTTTAATTTTCCTTGATTTGCACACACTTGGGATTATGTCTACAACCCAACCCAGCGGTTTAGCTGTTCCAGATGCCACCATGCGCCCAGTGAAAGCAACCTCTGATGTAATGGACCTGATGGAAATTGGATTGAAGAATAGAGCTATGAGCTCCACTGCCATGAATGAAAGAAGCAGTAGATCTCATAGGTTTGTCTTTCTTTCCTTAAAACTTCATATTACTATAATAATGATAGTTTTAAGAAACTGTTTCTCGATCGTGCTTATGTTGGTGATTTTGTTTGGGTAACAGTATTGTCACTATTCATGTTCGTGGGACGGACACAAAGACAGGTGCTGCTCTGCGAGGGAGTCTTCACTTGGTTGATCTTGCAGGAAGTGAACGAGTTGATCGCTCCGAGGTTACTGGAGATCGCCTTAAAGAAGCTCAACATATAAACAAATCATTATCTGCTCTTGGAGATGTGATATTTGCTTTGTCACAAAAGAGCAGTCATGTTCCGTACAGAAATAGCAAGCTCACCCAAGTCCTTCAGGCCTCTTTAGGTACTTCTCATCCTATTACATGTCTTTTAGCAGCCATATGTAAGGTTCTATTATCCTGTTAGGTTTCTAATGGATGGGTGAAGATTTATTTCTTTAAGTGCTGAAAGGAGCGCTTAGTTTTGTACGTGACATGGTTCTTTTAAGTTAACTTTTGTAGTATTTAACTGTGTATTGCTGATGTAGGTGGGCATGCGAAGACCCTCATGTTTATACAGCTTAATCCCGAGTTAAATTCATATTCTGAATCTATGAGTACCTTAAAGTTTGCTGAGAGGGTTTCTGGAGTAGAGTTGGGTGCCGCAAAGAGCAGCAAAGAGGGGAAAGATGTCAGAGACTTGATGGAACAGGTCTTATTCTAATCTCATTTAGGCTACACTATAAAGTTTCGAAGTTTTGATTTCTATATATATATACATAGATAGATGTTTTGGTTGCATTGTAGTAATATTTTTGGGATGCTGGTAAATTTTAATTCTATTGACTTCTTCTTGACTGAGCAGGTTGCATCTCTGAAAGACACGATTGCAAAGAAAGATGAGGAAATTGAACGGCTTCAACTGCTCAAAGATCTCAAGAATGTGTACCAAGGCGTCAATGGTGGTGAAAAGAGGGTTCCAGGCTCGATAAGGTAAAGATCATCCCTCTGTTTACAAAGAAAGGGTGTGTGTCTTCCTTTTCTTCCAAAATGGCGCAAAAGCTCCAATTCTCTGTTGTTAGGAAGAGCCTGACAAATCAAAAAATATCCCAGAAAACTCTGTTTGAACAATAGAAACGAAAGTAAAACACAGTTCTAGCAAATGCTGAGACCTCTGGAAAATCAGTCATGTAGATTATGAGATGATAATTTTAAGTGAAGCAGTATCTTATGGTGTTCTTTGTGGTTAACAGAAACTGATGGCACTGCGGGGACTCAAATCATTCTCGAGCAAAATTGGTGCACGCAACAGAGAAGTAAGTTACAGTACTTGCCTTTAGAGGCCTTTGTACGAAATATTTGATAACAAATCTCGTTAACATGTAGTAGTATGCTAGAAACTTCAAAAAAAAATCTCAATTTTACGCGGTTATCACACAACATTGTGATATTTGTGTAGATAATTTGCTGGTATTTATACATGAAGAAATTTAACTCAAAACTGTATTGATGTTATTTTTCAGGTTTTGATTTATTCATCCGTAGTGTTAACCAAGAGAAGGATATACGGGTTGAAAAGTCAATGGTAGTAATTCGTCTGGCAAGCCTCTTAAAGAGTGGTGGTTGTGCAGTAGGAGGAAATAGTTGCAGATATTACGGTATTAGTCAATAGAAGATTTGTTTCATCGTTACTAGTTGTATCAGTGTCACCAATTCCGTAGATACTGTGTTCTCGTATTGCGGGGTTATTTTCCACTGAGTAAACCACATTTATTTCTTGTTAGTTTACTTCCACGCTCTGCGACGGTGTGTGATTCACTTGTAATTATAAAACTATTGAAACAATAGTAATACATAGTAATAGCAATTTTTGAAGTTGAATAATTAATAGTAGTAGCAATTTTTGAAGTTGAATATATTTTGTTTCGGGTATGGATGTGATTCTCCACGAGTTTTCTCCTTTGATCTCACACCAAATGTGTGCCTTAAGGCCATAATTCATTTTACACGAATTTTACTGCTCCAGTTTGGTCTTTCTTTCTTTCTTAAAGTTTATTAACGTCGTTATCAAGGGAAATCACTTTAGCCTCCAAAGCACCTGTAAATATTTAGAACTCATCGAAGTAACTCCATGGTTGCTAAGATGATGATGGTGCACCAGGGATTGGTAACTCCATGGTTGATACCGTACTTGGTATCCCCCTTTGAGTACCTAAGATGATGATGGTGCACCGGGGTAGCATATTGACTCTGTGTACTCACTGGGTTTGTTTGATGAAGATTAGATCAGATGAAATTATATCAGCTTATTAGAATGTGGTTTAACAACATGATCATTTAGATGCTTGTAACTACTACTTTCTCTGCTCTTTTTAAGTCCAAATGTAACATCATGTGGCATGGCAGAGTGGGGGAGGGACAAGTAAGCGTGTAAATTACATGTGAGAAGCCGGCCGTGTGACTGTTGTTATCATACTTCAATTCACGAAGAAACATAACTGTGAAATAAAACAGATAATAAAGCTTGGTAGAGTACCAATAATGAGCGGTTAACTATAACTTTTGCCGTCTATTTTCCATTCGTGACCTCTAAGCACCCACCACCTTCCAGCTCATAATAAGCTTGCAAATCACTATGCATATTTTCACCAACTTCGCAGTACATACTACCACTCCGGTCCTGCTTTTCCTTTTCAATTTGACTTTTTGACTCGTATCTCAGTCACTTTGACCGGACGATTAGAATAGCAAAACGATGAGATTTTTTAATAATTTTTTCGCCATGTTACAGTGTGACTTTTAATCTACAACACAATGGAAAAAAATATCAAAAAATAACATCACTTTATTATCCAAATCACCTGATCAAAGTGACCCAGTAAATAATGGTAAAAAATAAAATTGAAAAAGAAATAACAGGGACAGAGTGGTAGCATAAAGTGTATCAGAGTGGCAAATCCCCTCATGGCCTCATGTGTCCTGATTTTATTTGAGACTCCTCTATGTAAGGTGGAGCTGAAGGTTGCTTTTGATATTTTGAAGTTGCACTTTTTTTAACAACCAAAACATGAAACAACTCGGTTAGTGATCATGTGTCAGTCACACGACTGACTCTTCTGTACCAGAAAGTACAAACCAAAACTAACGTCGCTAACGTGTGTATCATTACAACAACCATGTGATGCCATAACTAAGCCCTCTTGTTACTAGGACCACCATGTCCAGCAGACCACAACCATCACCTAGGCTACACCACCTTTTTGTTTCAACCACTAGCCATCTTCAACTGGTTGAGTGGGGTAAAAGACACTTTCACCCCCCTCTAATTTGATCCAAGAACACTTTCACAAAGAACACTTTCACCCCTTTAGTCTGCCAAATTTTAAAAATCTTACACCCCATATTGTGACATTTTAATCTAGAGAAACTTGGGATCTGTCATTAAAAATAGCTTTTAGGATATCTTACCAAATATCATGCAAAATGTTGGAGCTATCCAAGTATATAATAAACTTTTTATATGATATGAAGGGACGAATTTATCTCCAAAACTAATTTCAGTGACGAACAGTTTAACAATCAGAAGTTTAAGCTACTTCAAATTCCAAACATAAAAGGGGGTGTAAGTATCCTTTTCTAAATTAAAAGGGGTTAAAATGTAATTCAGTGTTCACCCGAAGAAAGTGTCATTCAGGCAAACCAAAGGAAGTGAAAGTGCCTTTTACCCGGTTGAATGATGCTTTGTTAGCCAATATAAATCATCGTGACGAAATTTTACTCGTCCAAGGTTTAAGTGATACTCAGAAAATCAACACTTAACCTCCCTTATGCCATTCCGTCTCTGCTCTTTGTTTTCATCTTGATTTTTTTACTCGTATCTGGGTCACCTTAACTGGGTGATTTGGATAACAAAACGATGCGATTTTTTAATATATTTTTCACCGTGTTATAAAGCAACTTTTATTTTACAATAACATGAAAAAATTATTAAAAAATTACATCACATTGCTATCCAAATCACCAGGTCAAAGTAATCCGGTGAATAGTGTAAAAAAATCAAATGAGAACAAAGAGCAACTAGATACCAGATACCAAACATGCTCTTAATCAGCAACTAGATACCAGAGACTCAGGTCAACAAATCATAATCGTGGTCTCCGAATACCCTCGCTCATACTTATCCTCGTATTCTTTTGCGTACACCATAATAGTCAGCAACACGTCCTCCCCTCGGCCATTATCTGTCCAATTTTAATTTTTAATTATTATTCGACCCCTTAAAATAAGAAAGAGCAGCCACCACAGAAAGACAAGGTCAGCTTATTTGCCTTTTCAAAACATCGTACCCCACGCCCTCACCCACCATCAAGGGCTCATATCATTTTCGCCCCACATGCCAAAATCCTAAACAAGGATCTCGAATCAAGCACCCCCCCAATCTTTAGTTAAATTGCAACGACCAAACTGCAACAACACATCACATGTTTTAACGTGTTTCTTTATTCGCCATGACCACCACCCAACTTGCATCTCTCTCAATAAAAAAAACCCAAGTCTATGGGCTCAACTGAACATGACATCAAACCTAATGGCCGAAAAAAACTTGTGTGCGTAATCTGACATATCACCGACAAAACAGAAGGGGATAACAATGAAGCATTAGTGATGGAACGGACGGATAACGCGTCACAGAAGGGATACCAGTCCGTCCCAGCTCTTTCTTCCCATCTGACTTTTTTGACTCGTATCTGGGCCACTTTGACCGGGTAATTTGGATAGCAAAATAATACGATTTTTTGATAATTTTTTCACCATATTATAGAGCACCTTTTACTCTACAATACCATGAAAAAATTATCAAAAAATTATATCGGTTTGCTATTCAAATCACCGGGTCAAAGTGACACAGTGAATAGTGACAAAAGTCAAATTGGGAAGAAAGAGCTGGGACAGAGTGGTAACATTTAAGCAGTGCCCGTGATGGGACGGACAGATAACAGAAAGCGCATCGTCTGACATAGACATGCTAATGGGTCGATTCTAACCCAGAACCAACCCAACCCAACAACAAAAAACCCATACCAGAGATGCACCCGCTCCACACGGAACCAACAGACCCGTATATTGTTAGTCGGGTAAGGATTAGAACCAACTACCCATCAGTACCCATCAGAAAGTGAGTCATCTAACATAGGATTCTTCTCTTTCTCCCAAATTTGTTTTTTAACACTATTCAGTGTGTCACTTTGACCCGATGATTTAAAATAGAAGAATGATACGATTTTTTTTATTCACTGGTCAAAGTGACCAAGATACAAGTAGAGAAGTCAAATTAGTAAGAAAGGAAAAAAAACAGAGTGGTATACACATGACCAATGGAACAGGAATGACAACAGAATTAACAAGAGAGACGTGCAAGGAGCCAATGGGACATAAACAAATGCTAGAGAAAACTCCATCCTCGTGTATTTTATATACAAAAATTGATATTCATGCCTTTCTTCCAAGCAACAAACTCAAGAGAGAATTGAAAATCTCTGAAAATTTAACAAGAAAAAACCCATCAACATCTCTGCCTTCGAATTAAAATTACAGGTAAAGGCCAAAGAGTGACTGATATAATACATTCTTCCAAAAAAAACTCAGCTAAAATACCTAAAAGGGGCTTTAGAAGCCAAGAGAAACAACTTCACCCTCTCCCACTTTATTGGGTTGTCTCCCATTCTCAACTGATAAAAATTTACATCGACATCAAGAATTCACCAAACGATGAACCCTTTCAACCCTTCCTTTATATACAGAAAGAACTAGTAATATGTTATACGGTTACCCCCCTCGTTTTCTCCAAAAATTGACCTCTTCTGTCTCCACTGATTTCTCTACTAAGAGGTGGTGGGGATTTTTATGCAACAGCAGAGACACTTCTGCGATCACGGCTCAAGCAATCGAACCCCTCAACCCTAACAGTGGCTGCGTTGTGCCCAAACTTTGCTCGGGCACACGATCCGACCGAACCACGTGTAGACGTGGATGGCGATGATGTTGGAACCGGTGGCCTAAATAAACTGAGCTCCTCTTTTCCAAACTGTGAATCCTGGACAAGAGGATTTGAAGACCTACTTGGCGGAGACCCGAAGAAAAAAGGTGGGGATGAAGCCACATCGGAATCTGATCTTTCTACACCATAAGTTCCCTATATCATAAAGATGAGGTATAGCTTTAGAAGGATGGCATAAGAACAGCAGAAAACAGTGTAGCAGAGAAAACAAGAAAAAGCCAGATTACTATATAGAAATCATTTCCAGAAGGCATATTCTATTGCCAACTTGATGGAGAAGGCCAGAATGGACTAATAGTTTATGTTTGGTCAAGCGAGAATAACAAGAGAGATATTTATGTATCAAAATAATTCTTTAAATTTGCAGGCTTTGCCTAGACTCAAGAGAGATATTTATGTAGAAATAGCATTCTTTATAACTCTACACGTTTGAACTAGACTCTTAGAGTCCATGTTCGGCATCCAAGGTTTTCATCCAATAGAATTAACTTCATCCAATATACTTCATTTGATCTTCTCTTGCTTCCTATTTGACCCGCTGATTTGATTAACAAAACAAATAGCAATCTTTTCATGGTGTTGTATAGTAAACTTTGCACTACAACACCATGAAAATATTTACAAAATTCTTGCATCTATTTTGCTCACTAAATCACCACCCTGAAAGTGACCCCATGAAAAGTGAAGTAGGGAGCAAGAGAAGTAGTAGTACATTATAATCATAGTCTAGCCTATGTCTAGCAGAGTTCAAACCGTTAGACCTCATGTGCTCTACCATTGAGTTAGCTTCCATATGCATCCAGTAGAATTAATATAAGTTCAATTGGTATATTAATTTGGATTCTGATTACTTCAGCTGGACAGCTCACTTATAACAATCTTCAATTTGTAATTAACTATATGTTAATATTTTGTAATTTTTTTGCCAGAAAACAATATGTTAAAGTATATAGTAGAAGAAATTTAAACTAAACTATCAAACAGTAGTTAGATTTTTTCAGTTTTATATAGCATATTTTATCACTTGAATTATCTTCAGCTAATTTTCAAACTACAAAAGATGTTGAAGCATTCAGCAGAGCATCTTTGAAAGTTAAGCTCAAAAAAGAAATGCCCAAGTTTTTAGCTTTTAGACCCTTGCAACTTCTCCCCCACCAAAACTCAATTCCAAAAGCATAATAATAAGAGACTAAAACCAATAAGACACAGGCATCAAATCTCAAGTCTGGTGCTATTTTGATTTCACAAGCCCTAGTTTTCCAGTTGATATAACTTCAAAGACAAATCAAAACCTAAGTTGTGCTCGCTATTGATGATTTTCATTATTAGTATAAAACAAAAGCTTTTGTTCTCAATTTTTGGCTTACTAGAAGTTAATCTCACACAAAAACCTAAAAAACTGAGCTAAAAGCTGAGATGTATAGAACTAGAGGTACCTTGGATAGTATGAGGTCAAGCAGATCCGTCCCTGAATTAGACTCGTTGGCGGCGACCTCCGTTTGCTGACTGAAAATCCAAACAAAAACAACAAAATCAGCACAAAACTCACACAAAGATTCATCAAATCGAGACCAAATTAAGCTCCAATCGGAGAGATTCAAACGTACTTGATGAGCCAGCGGAAGGGCCTGACTTGGTCGTTGTTGAGGGAGGGGTTCAACATGCCGATTCGCCGGGGCTTGGGGCAAACGACGTCGTCGGAAGCGTAAATCGGAAGCCCCTTCATCATCTCCCCAGCTGGCTGATACAAGCATCTCTCCATCTCCGATGAGCTTCTGCAAAAAACAGCACTTCAGATCCAGTAATCGATTGAGAGAGTCGAAAAAATGAAGAGATGGAAGATTGAGAGAGATGTGTACCTGAGCGATAGAGGTGTGGGAGAGGGAGAGATTTGGAGAAAGCGTGTGGGAGAGAGGGCAGGTTGAGGAAGAGAGATAAGGAGAGGAGTAGATGAGTATTTATATATGCAGGGAGAGAAGGAAGATATCTTTCTCTTTTACAAAAACAAGGGGAAGGAGATAAAAGGAAAGCGCCAATCACGGAAAAATGAATGATTCTGCTAACCTATGCTTTTCTACTCTGCTGAGATCCACTAACCGTGGACTCGCATCTTCTTATCATCGCCCATCAGAAAACCTAAACTATGAGAAAAGAAGAAAAGACTCGTCACCACCGTATGAGTTTTGAAATGTTGTAGAATGCACCCCTAATCTTTTCAAATTTGCATTCCCAACTAACCTAACCGCTTGGACTACCGTAGTAGGGTTGGCCATATGCGGAGTCGAAGTATCCGTCCAAGGTTAGGGTGCTTATAATTTAAAAACATTATTTTTTAGCAGGAAAATAGTTTATTGGTCAAGGATTTTCGAGTCTTAATACAAGTGTATGGTTATGTTGTGAGCCGTGGAGATGAAGTCGAGCCTAACATAAGAGATAAATAAATTCTATCGACGGAAAAGCAAAGCTCACGCCACTGTTGATAGTGCTGATAGCCATGTATGCTAGGTTTTGCACTGTGATGAGGTTGTCAGTTAGAATTCTTACTATTCGGTATCCGTGCGAGATGAGACATCTTTGGAGTTCGAGGATTATCCTGGCTTTCCGCTGCAAGTGTTGTTGGTGTTCTGAATTATGCTTGGTCTTGAATGAGGGGATTATCATCCCTTGTCCATCCGCTATATTGTACTCCAGAATTTTCTTCTAATTAAGCTCCATTCACTTGGAAGGTTAATTCGTCCGACAATGGTTGTCGCATGTTAATTAACTCATAATTTTGGGTTTGGCTTTGATGTACTATGTCGTTCAATATCATGCCTTTGTTGATGTGGAGGAATAAGTATTGACTTCTCCAATTGGTCGATGAATTCCAGTGTTTCTTGAGGGTGGAGTCAAACGTCGCTTTGTTACTGTGAATTCATATTTGTCATTGAATGAAGACAAAAAGTTTGTTTGTCTAACTCATGGGCAAGGGGTTGATGATGTCAAAGGTGGTTGATGATGATGCTGATAGCCGACCTATTTGGAAATTCAATCCAAGTTGTGACATTTTCAAACGTGATTGGAGAAGTCGCATTAGTAGAGGATGTGCTCGGATGATTCTTTGTGTGCTTGGCGTTATGAGCATAAGGGCGGTAGTTTGGGCTCCTATTATATGAAGATTCAGTCCGCAGGGGAGTATGTTACGAAAAATTTTACAAAGCGTTCGATTTTCGGCGACAGTGGCAATTTTTGAATAGTGGTACGGATTTCCTGATTCAATATTTGTGTCTTCTTGAACGTTCCCACTACCAAGTGGTAACCGATTGAAATTAAAAACGTCATTTTTCATATATTCTCATATTCTTTTATATAGTCGGTGTGAGACTGGGATGTAAATGCTTTAGGTTTGTTTTGTTGTTGCTTTATCATAAGAACTTCTTAGGAGGGTAGTGGTCAAAATTTTCGATGATTCATCCATGAAGAAGCTGATCGTGAGAGCTTTAAAACATTCATTTTTGGCATGGTGGTATCAACACGTTGTTTCCTCGATTTCAACGGTCGGCAGCTGGTTTATTAGTGCGCTCATTTCCTGGATCTCATCGTGTGCCTTTGTGGACTGGTTCCTTACTCTCAAAGAACATCTTTCCATGTAAAATGTCATGTACTAGACTTGAGTTCAATTGCTCCCTTTCTCTCAGGGGAATGTTTATGATCTCTGGTCAAAAGAAAAATGGATATTCCACTGCTAGTAAAGAGATATGAGAGGATCCTGTAAACTAAGTGGAGATTCGTCTAGATATTTGTACGTGTATACTTGTAATAGTGTTAGGGGAGTTAAGTTTACCCCAAGCAATATTTAGCTCATCTAAGCTTTATCCCTCCATCACAAGAGGTGTCAGTGTAGTACCAACGGTGGAGGCTGTAGGGAAGCCCCGTCTAGCACAGTGAAACTAATCAGCTTAAACGTATGGGGCTTAGAAGTCCTAGTACGTCCTAGCGCTTCACGATCTTGTGAAGCAATAAGGGCCGAATTTAGTTTTCCTTTTGGAAAACAAAATGTCAGTAAACGAAGTAGAAAGGGTAAAGTAGTGGCTTCACTTTGCGCATGATATCATGGTGGGGATGAAACAAGGCTAGCAAGCTCAGAAAGAGGAGAAAATTGATATCTTAGTTAATAAGCAGCGGTTCCTGCTCCTATGGAGTATAGCCAAAAGGCACCAGTAGAAGGGGGGGGGGGGGGGGTTGCTCTCTATTGGAAGGATAGTATGCAAATTTGATCTAAAATTACTCGCATTACCATATCAATATGATAATTAAACGAAAGTATGAAAAGAGGATTGAAACTTCACCAGTTTTTTCGGGGACCTAGTTAGAGAGGGAATGAGACATTCTTGGGAGTTTATTAAAGACTAGCTCCCTAGATAGAAATTCCTTGGTGTATGGCGGGTGATTTTAGTCCAGCCGTTTCAAGTATCGAGAAGGAATGAGGCGTTGGGGTGAGATACAATCAGATCCGTCAATTCAAAGAAATCTTGGACAAATTGAGACTAAGAGATCAGATTTCAACGGTTGCCCATTCGTTTGAAAAAACAATCAGGAATGTGAAGTTAATATTAGAGAGAATAGACAAAGCCGTAGCAAAATTTTCGTGTACGGATGCCTTGAGAGGTGTCAAAGTTAATCATCTTTAGGCAAAAAATTCGAACCACCTCCCAGTAAGTTTGGAGTGTCAAATGGACAGAGTCTTCAGAGGTAGGCACTATTTCCAGATGACGAGCTTCAGAGGCAGACACTGTTTCCATATGTTGGCCATTCGCAGGGACATGAATACCTCCGGGAAAGTTAAACTGAGATCTAAATTAATTCGAGAAAAGGAAATCAACTCGCAAACATGCAGCAAACAAAGGAAGTTATAGAAGAGATGGGAAAGCTAACTGAGGAATTTAATGACCTACAACAACAGGAAGAGATAATGTGGCAATAAATAGCGAGGACATAGTAGTTTAAGGCAGGAGATCGGAACACTAAGTTGTTTCACCAAAGAGCCATGATTAGAAGGGCATGCAACATCTTCGATGGGATCTAAACAACAATTGCTAAAGGGTGACAAGTCCAGCTCGGATTACCAAGACCCTTGAGGACTATGTCGACACTTTTTTCAAATCCACAAACAATGGAGGAAATCGAGCCCCTTGTGATTCCTTCTGCGGAAATACTAGCAAAGTGACAAAGCTAGCCTTGAGAAACAATACAATGCAGAAGAAGTAAATGTGGCGTTGTTCCAAATGGCGTCAGATACAGCGTCGGGGTCGATAATTTTAGCGCGGGATGCTCTCAACAACATTGGGACGTGATAGGGGCACATGTAACCAAGACATGCATATAGATATCAAATGGGAAATGAATGCTAGACGAACACAACCAAACGCTCATAGTCGTGATTCTCAAAATCAAACAGCATAGAAATTCAAGTGAGTATTATATAAGCTAATGCTCTTTTATCTACAAAATTATCGCAAAAATAATGACCGAACGACTGAAAAGAGTCATCTCAGGCTTAATAAGGGAAAACTGAAGTACCTTCGTGCCCGATCGAAAATTTCAAACATCATCCTAACAGTGTTTGAAGTCACCCACTCTATAAAAAAAGAGGTGTTAGTGCCTAGACAAAATATAATTATTTGAAAAAGGGGATCCATTATGAGAATATCAGAGAAAAGTAATTTAGACTATAGTCTTTTAACCTAATGTTAGGCATATCAAGACTCAAAACTAATGCGTGAGGTGAGAAACTGCTAACATTAAACTAGCAAACAATACATGTGAGGCCAACAGTTGAAGCATGTGCTAATATCAAATCATGTCATTGTTAATTATTTGGTCCAACAACTTACTAGTACTATTATTGTGTTGGCTCCACTCTATGAGATTGATTAATACTAATAATGGCCCAGTTAAAACAAAGCACCATGGAATTGGGGCTCTTGTCCAAGTAGTGATGGACATACAAGAAACTTGCTGGAGTTGCCTAGCTTGTACATCACTAAGTAGGAAATTTCAAAGAAACACACCAAACACAAAAATCTTAAAACAAATTGAGTCCTTGACCAGGCATTTTCTGCATAGATTATGCTTTGTGGTTTGTTTAATGTGGGGGGGGGGGGGGGGGGGGGTTTCTTTGTTACTAGAGGACAAGCTTATTACGGCTCCATAATACGCCAAACGCTAATTAAATCAGTCGTCCACCCGGATTTATTTAGTTGTTTTTTTCTGATCGAATTTATTTAATTGTTTTAATTTAGTGGGGGCGTGGTGTTATCGTGTTTTCGGATAAAAAAATGAAAGATTGCAGACAACTAGTTAGAACTGACTCGACATGTTAGTATTCTTTTGCATTCTCGATCGATCTTTTATTCTTTAATGAAGTTCTCATGAGTCATCATAAAATGTTGTCACAATAGTTATGATAGGAGCAAGCTAATAACATGTACTTTTTCTCAAAATAAAATAAAATAAAATAACATGTACTGTGTGACGTTTTGATGAAATATTACCTAATTTTGTAACATGAAAATGGTTAATGCTGTAGTTTTGCCATACATGTTACTAAAATTGGTATAAATTTGCCTCCAACTTATAATTTATCAAATTCAAAAACACTGTTTCAATTGTAACGCAAAATCAATGACAAAATTAAAAGCTTGGAGATCGGGTCAAGTTGCATTTTAATTTGACTAGAAACGACGTTATAAAAAGAATATGTGACTTATGTCCTGCGCACTGTCCTGATTTGACCAAAATTGTTGCTTAAGGGGCTCGAAATAAAAAGTTGTCTATTTTGGTAACATTCCTTTGTCTATTAGAGCATCTCCTACGGACCAAATCTCCGCCTCGAACCAAATTTGGTCCAAAACACACAAAATGGTGCTCCAACGGTGGACCAATTACTGGACCAAAAGTGGCCCAACAGGAAGAGGAGAACCAATTCGAAGACTGTACTGTTCACTAGACCAAAAATTAAAAAAAATCATATTTATTCATTTGTGTTGAGTTTAGTTGTAAGGAGATACTATTTTATTACTAATTAAGCAGAAAAATGGTAATTTCATTATGTTTAACTGTATAATTTTATTCTATGCTCTTAATTAAATAAAATTGGTCAATATATTATATCATTTTTTGACTTTCTAATTTTTTATCATTAGTATTTTATAACTAAGTCACCGGCATTGTTTTTTGTTCTAAATGAAATTTAATTATTTTGGTAAAAATTTAATATACAATATAATTGTTCGATGGTAAGTAAATAAAACTAATTAAATATTAATGGAGGAGCGAATTTGGTCCTCATTGTTGGAGCAAAAAATGGAAAGTGGAGGACAAAATTTTGGTCCACGACCAAATTTAGTCCAAAAGTACAAATAGTTGCTGCCGTCCATAGGAGGTGCTCTTAGAACCTCGTTTTAAATTCAATTTGAATCAATCTATAGATGTTCTCTTGTATTTTTCCCTTTTTTTCCTTTACTAATACTATTTGATTAAGCCCGCATGGTGATCATTAATTTCGCTACGTCACAATATCACCCCATGTGAGACTGGGCTCTTGTATTGAAGGTAAACAAAGATGAAAGAATGAATATCATCGATACAGAAAGCAAACAGATTGAGATGAGGCAATAATGAGAGGCCGGCCAACAATGTGATTGGCACCTGGAAAAGCAAAGAGGGCGTCTAACTTTTACGTATTAGACCGAAACTCCCAAGTGGAATGAGACTGCACAAAGGGCAATTTTCCCACTTTGTTGTTTGCTTATACTTATATAGAAGTTCGGGACCAAAGTGTGAACAAAACGATGTTTACTCTCTTTTATGTGTGTCCACATCCTTTTTTTAACATGATGATGCAATTGATTGTTGTTCAATGTTTCTGGGATGACAATCCACCACTCATGGTCATTTACTTAAAACTGACTACTAAAAGTAGGAGAAACAAACTTGTAGTACTCTAATATAGATGATTCAGTCACTCTCTTGTCAAGAAAACCTTGAGAGATTATGCTTTTTTTTTTTTCTAATATTTTGTCTAATTTTCTCACCTTACCAACAATGACAGAGTTAGAAAAGCAAGGCGGCAAGTGCACACGCATATATGGCATATGTTTGTTGGAAGAAATAGATTTTCGACAACCATATTTGGAACACCCAACCATATAGGACGGAAAACTTAGAGAGATCTCCGGACTCAATGGAATGTCATCCGGTAATGCACAAAAATGTCCCAGTAAGGAGTTAACACAAAAATCATCTATGACAGAACAAAATAAAGAATAACCAACTTGCTATTAAAAAAAAAAAACTTGAAATAATAGAAGGACAACTCACACTTACGATTCCAGTGTGACTAGGCTCTCCAATGCCGTAAGCTCACATGCGGGTGGTTTAAGAAAACAGAATCCGCCATAAAACAATGTCCGAGTGAAATGTTGAATTAAAAGAATTACGATATTGACCCAAATTTAGGTCCAGTTTCGAGAGAACCCGTTTAGGTGTTCCAAACACACTTTCGGAAACGACGTAGCTAGGTGATCGTTTAGATACCTCAAACGTCAAAAAAAAAAAAAAAATGAAATTGATGATCAAATAAAGCGCTCAAAGTGAGTAGTTGATACTGGTTTTGAGAAGTTGTACCCCATCTTACTTGAGAATGAACTGGGGTAGTTTATCTACTGCAACTTTGTACCAAAAGAGACCCTTTGAATGTAGCAATTTTATTATGGGAAAATGACATAGCTAAGGTTAGAACTATAACATGACCAATTTCTAAAAGGAGTTTCCAATCCAATTTCTAAAAGGAGTTTCCAATTAATACAACTTTATACCTGGGGGTTTGGGAAACAATAATTCGCGTGAGATTTTGTGAAATCTGGTGCATGTTTGGGAACCTGAATTTTAATGAGTTTTTATTAAAATCGGCAATTTTTATTTAATTCCGTTTGTTGCACTGTTACAATTCCGATTAAAATTTGTTTCGAACTAATAATCTGCAAATTTTTAATCTCGAATTCTGTAGATTATCTCATAATTTGCAGATTTTAAGCCCATACAAACAACATTATAATTTTTGACTACTTTAGATTTTCAGACAATTTGATTTCTCATATTGTTTTAACTTTTAATTTTTGCATGATCCATATCTCCCAAATTATTTAACTTTTAACCTTTAATTATGTACCTTAGTTTCTTCTCTTTCAGCTTACTTCACTTTTTGATACTATTCACCTGGTCACTTTGATCCGGTGATTAAGTTAGCAAAACGATACACACATTTGGTAATTTTTGTATGATCTTATAGAGTAAATTTTACTCTACAATACTATGAAAAATCTGTCAAGAAATTACATCGTTTTGATGTCCAAATTACTGAGTCAAAGTGACCCAGTTACGGATAAAAAAGTCCACCTAAGTTGGAAGAGAAGAAACGGAGGTAGTATAACCTTCTAAAACCTCTCACCCAAACATGGTGTATCAAAGGCCTAATAGTTTTACATGGATTACCGAGAGATGGGCCGTGGCTTTATTGCCGAGAGATGGGCCGTGGGTTTATTTTAAGCCTACTCTTCCAAACTAGGGCTGCGTCTGCAAATCAGACAAAGGGGTCGACGAGGATTGGCAGTGGCTGAGATGGTGCAAATCAGACGGTGCTGCTGCTGATTCGAATCAGCAATACCAGTAACCAAGGCTACAAGGTTTGTCTGCTCTCTCTCTCTCGAACTTCATCAATTCTTTGAACACCCATGTTTCACTTGTCTGCGAAGCAATACAATTGCGAACATTTCTCGTGGATTAATAATGATATTTAAACTGGGCCTGGGTTTTTCTTTTTGATGAATTAAACTGGCCTTGGTATTGCAATAACTATATGTTAACTGCTAGTGTACCACTAAAAGTTGGCAATTTAGTCTGCAGAATGAAAACGGAAACCAAGTATGGAGAGAGCACACTGCACACATTCATGAGGTTGCCATGAAAACTAAATAAATTTCAAAGACCTTTTCTATTTTATTTCTCCATTCGAAAGAGAAAACGTTAAAAGTCATAATTGTATACATACTACCCACACAAGGGTGATTTAGCAGGAACAACTATCGCATCCTCTTGATCCTCCACATCGATGCATAAATCTTTCACAAACATCTTCCTCAAGTGAGAACCACCCACCATAAAGATCACAAACTCCTTCAACGAATTCAGCATCGCCATTCTTTTCTCGCTTTCTCAATGTGCTGCTGCAGAAGATGGTTAATCCTATACAATCCGATCCCCTATTTATACAACCCCTTTCTTGTAAGGGATGAAAGTGTCTCTCAATCATGCATGAACTTGTAAGAGATGGTAATTAATTAGGATCTTCATCTTATTACTACATGCCATATGTGAAAACAGGAAAATGAACTTGGTGGGTACGTAAATGAGTCATGTGTACTACTATCATTTCTATGTTTCTCAGGTCATTAATGTAGTCTACATCTCCAGGCATAATCCATATCTCCCAAATTAATTGCCTTCTTTAGTTGGTCAGATTGATTGCCTTCTTTAGTTGGCATAATCCATCTACTTTGGACAATCACTACAAAACACCATCACAAAGCTCAATCCCCTATCTGTAACAACATGTTGAGGGATCTCTTACGAAAACTAGCATTAGATGATTAAGAAAGAAAGCGAAATAATAGATTGTGACACTTAAGACATCAATCGTTGAACTAAGGATGAGACTCGTTGCTGGGTGAAGGAGAATCAGAACACCAGGAAATAGCATTGAACTAGAGAACATAAAAGACCAGCTAATTAACAGAAAATAGATCTCTACAGAAGAAACACACGTAGAAGATGCATCGATCGACCAATTTAATGCAGCTGATATCAAAATCAGACCCACAACCACGATTTCACCCAACCACAAAATGGTGTGGCAATATTCTTAAGGCTGCCACTGCAGCAGAACAGCTTTCCCTGCAGCACACTTTGAGATATCAGCGGCAGAACACTACTGCAATTATCATGGCAATCGCAGAATCAAAAGTTGTACTCTTACCCAAAAAAACAGACAATAGAGAGAACGTATACCAGGAACTGATTGTGGGCTAATCAGATAAGCTGCCATGAGGAGTTCAAAATGAAACATGGGGTGGACCTTTTCCTACAATCATTGTAAGCACATTTCAGAGCTGAAATCATCCTCAAGCTATCTTCCTCTCTACATTAGAAGATTCCTTGTGGTTTCTCTTGTTGTAGTACATTAGGCATGCAGTTTCCTTCTGATCCAAAGTGTTATGTAGTACTACTATATATGAACGTGTTTTAATGAAGGTCTCTAACTATGATTAGGCTTTTTGTAATGAAGGTCTCTATCTATTATGATTCAGCATGTTATTAGTATCAAATTCACAAAGCAAAGTATGATTGCGTTCTTGCAAATGATTAAACAAAATAGAAAGATAACAAGTCTTACTTTCTAATTTCTGTTCGGCTTCACTTTTCTTTCTGCTTTGTGGGATTTTATGGAAATTTGGGAAGACCAATAAATAAAAGCAGAAAGCATATGTGATTAGCAAATTATCAAATCAGAACTTTATTCAATGTTCTACACGATTTAAATTTTCTAAATGAACATCTGTGTTGACTCTCAAATCTCAATGGTTGGTTTATAGTATATTACTAATGTTTAGTGTACCACACACAGATCCAAGTCTTCAAGAGATTTGTATGCTAAAAAGCACAATCTTAGGAGACAGTGTCTAGAGAAATCTTAGTAGGCAAGTATAAGACAAGAAGGAAAATGAGAATATTCCAAAATTCTACCAAGAAAATTAAGCTGTATTGAAAATGACGGAAAAACATCAGTCTCTTGTTATAGAGGCTCTTTATTTCATTACGCGGCAAAGAATAAACTCAAGACGCCTGAAGCTGCTCTAATGGGACTATTTAAATGAACAAATCTTTTAGTATTCTTTGTTTAACATGAACGCCCCACAAATGTTAGTGGATGCTTGTAACCAGGTTTTGGTCTCTTCTTTAGGACTTAGGAATACCGCAAATTAGTTTCATACACATGCAAACGTTGATAAACTTCTTGAAGTCCTCCCAAAATTGTCCAGTTTCCCCCCTATTGAAACCCCAGTAGTGACAAAATGTGGACTTTGGAAACCTTACTCACCTTGCTTGCTCTCCATATTATAAATCTAGCTGGGTTACTTGGCGAGGTGAAACTTACTTCATGAATCCTCCTGTTGTTCCAATGCCAGATCCTGTCTTCTTTCTTGACAAGAGATTCCAAACTTCTTCGGACATTACCTGGTTGCGAATTTCTTTCATTGTTGTGAACATATTTTGATGTTTGGAATAAAATTGGATATTGACCAAGATTTCAGGTCAATACCCACGTACCGAAAACAAAGCATTAGAACCACATGTCAGCTGAAACAAAAACGAACTCATAAACCCGACTTTACACCTTAATAGATTATTTTGGACAATCACTGTAAAATACCAGCACAAAGCTCGATCCCCTATTTATAAGAATATGTTGGCGGATCTTTTCAGCAACTACATTACGAGATCGGTAACAGAAGGAAAAAAAAAAGATTATGACATTTGACATCAATCATTGGACTAACAATGAGTCTCATCGCCAGGTGAAGGAGAATCCGTGTATAACATTGAACTAAAGAACATAAAAACCAATAAACAGAAAAGAGATCTCTGCGGCTTAATTTCAACCACTGCAGAAGAAGTGCTCTACGTGAAACATGGGGTGTACTCTTCTACCGATCATTAAAAGCACATTTCAGAGCTGAAATCATCTTGAAGCTCTCTTCCCCTCAACACTGGAAAATTCTTTGTGGTCTCTCTTGTTGAAGTACATTAGGCATGTATTTTGCACGCGTGGTTCCACAGGATTCCACTCTGAGTTCTTCTGGTCCAAACTGCTACATGTAGTTTATTAGAATGTGTTTTAAAGTCTTCTTCCCACCAGATTAGCCTTTTTCTAGTTAAGTTTCCTAAATATGGTTCAGCATGTTGCCATCAATTTGGGGTAGTAAAGCATGATTACATTCTTGCGAAGAACTAAACAAAACACAAGAATAACAAGTCTCACTTTCTACTTTCCACTGGCCTTCACATGTTTATTTATTTTTATTTTTTTGGGAATTTGGGGATAACAACAAATAAAAGCAGAAAGCAAGTGTAATTTAGAACTATATTCAACGTCATACACAAAAATTGAATTCTTGACGCAAACATCCGTGTTGACTCTCAATGGTTGGTTTATATGTTAATTAATGCTTAGTGCACAAAACACAGCTCCAAGTCTTCAAGAGATTTGGATGCTAAAAAGCACAATCATAGTAGACAGACTACGCCAAGGGAAATCTTAGTAGCCAAGTATAAGACATGTAGAAAATGAGAATATTCCTAAATCCTACCAAGAAAAAAGCTGTATTAAAAATGACGAAAGCATCCACATCTTGTTATAAAGGCTCTTTATTTCATTAGGAGGCAAAGAATACACTTAAGGTGTATGAAGCTGTTATAATGGCACTATTTAAGTGAACAAATCTTTTTAGTGTTCTTTGTTTAACATAAGCTTTTAAAAAGAACGCCCCACACATGTAAGTGGATGCTTGTAACAAGGTTTTGGTCTCTTCTTTTAGGTTTTGTTTTCTTGTACATAGAAGTTTTTCTTTTGCTCATTCTTATCAACTTGGAATTCCACCTTGAACATGTAATACATGCTAAAATACAAGATCTTTTGTTCTTTTGATACAAAGTTCTGTTCTGAAGTATTCCTCTCTTTTACTATGTTTTTATGCTTTATGCGCGATCTATTTCTTGTGTGGAAAAGGATTGGTAATTGTTAGAAAAATAGAGGGGAGTCATTTGTTATATATATGTTGAAGATCTAGTTATATACCTGCATAAATAAATTAGCTGGTAATATACAACAGTACCAAATCAAACTTATTCAATGACAAAAACTGGGGGATAATGCTATACTTGTGAAGAATACTATCTTCTGGCTGTTATACTCAAATAAAAACTAAATGTGGACATTCTTACTTCTTACGGATGTTAGGTGAACGCCTCCTTCTCGATGTCTAGAACAATCAAAGCAAAGCAATTACTTACTTTTTCTACTACATTCCTTAAGATGTTACGAAAAATTCTTAGAAGAATATTGCTAATTTAAATAAAACAGAAGTTTTAGCAGAGCCAAAGTTGTTATCCAGACATTTCTCGAGGGTAGGCCAAAGACTTAGCAGTATTTAAGAGAATCCATAATCATCCTAATGATTAAAAAATTGGGAACCAAAGAAGAGAGCACAAAGTTGTGTTTCAGATAAGTGAGCCTTTCTACACAAGGTGAAGTAAGCAAACTGATCAAAATGGCATATTAGTCATTTCTTAGCAAGTAGTCCAAAATGGTAGACTAGGAATAGACATTGTGAAAGCAAGTAAAGCAACCACTTTTCCCCCTTATACTCACTTTGCT
Source organism: Linanthus parryae (assembly GCA_023055425.1). Taxonomy (NCBI): domain Eukaryota; kingdom Viridiplantae; phylum Streptophyta; class Magnoliopsida; order Ericales; family Polemoniaceae; genus Linanthus; species Linanthus parryae. The sequence goes on from JALGPY010000030.1 coordinate 2,134,570, forward strand.
TTGTTAAGAGAGACCCTTAGACACTGATTTCAGAACTACAAACATAAGGAAAATGCACTTGCAATGTTCTGAAGAGACTCTAGTTAGGTTCTTCTACAATGTTTCAAGCTCTTTCTTCCTTCTTTTCCTCTTCTTCTACTTCACCTCCATTACTCTTGCCAAGATCTTCAATTTCTGTGGTAGCCCAATTTTCCAAAGGTAATACACAGTTTTCCTTCTCTGTTCTCATTATCGTTTGGTCAGGTGCTAATATTTTTCTCTTTGCATTCAGAAGTGAGGATGATTATGATATTGACATGTTATCCGATGAGGAAGAAGAGGAAGAAGTATATAATGGGCACTATTGCCACGACTACACCATGGAAGATCACTTAGTGGCTGACATAACTTCAGGCGGTGAAGCACTACATTTTTCACCCTCAGAAACCATAGGACCTGATGAAATGGGTGAAGATGCCATATATGAGGAGGCAGAGGAAGAATTTCAGTCGCCAGCCTCAGAATCTGATTGTGAAGAGGAAGATGAAGATGAAGATGAGGAAGAAATCCCAATGAGCTATGTTTATCCAGGAAATAATTTTCATACACATGATGGTAGGGACAGAAGACCACAAATCACCATGGAGTCGAAAAGAAGTGTTTTGGTTTTTAATGATGAAAATCGCGCTGGTATGATTATTACTTAATAAGGAGTAGTTTTTTTCCTCTATGATTTCATATGGTTGTATTCATCCTACTATTTGCTTTTATTCTCTTGTAGAAAATTGTAAGAGTGAAAGGAAAGAGAAGGAGAAGGTGGAGTCAGGTTTCACACGCGACGAGAAGTTTTTGATCTTTGCACCACCCAAGTTGGAAACCAAGAAGATTCATTTCCAAGAGGCTGATACTGATCATGAAGAGATATTTGGCGACTCCTGCACCAATGGATCTACTTCCAAGAGCTCCACTGAATGGAGGAGCTCCATTTACTGCAGAGATTCAGGTACTGAGGACCCATTTTCATCTTCTTCGCGAAGGAGTTGCCCCAAATGGGAGTCTTACACTGTCTTCCAAAAGTACGACGAAGAAATGCTGTTTCTTGATCGAATTAGCGCGCAAAAACTCCAAGAAACAGGTATATATAGTTTTTCACCATCTAATTTTAAACCCTTCATTCTATGTGTGTCTGAATTGTTGTTAAAAGAAGAAGCAATTCGATTTCAGAGTCACTTAGGTCCATACAAGCATGTCCAAGATCAATATCAGAGAGGATTGTTCACAAGTTGGCACCAAGGAACAAGAAGTCATCTCATGGTCACCAAAATCCATTTCAAGAATTGGAGGCTGCTTATGTTGCTCAAATTTGCTTGACATGGGAAGCTCTTAATTGGAACTACAAGCATTATCAGTGCCTGAGAGCTTCTCGTAAACAATCTGATCCAGGGTGTCCTGCTTATATCGCGCAACAGTTTCAACAGTTTCTAGTTCTTTTACAGCGATACGTGGAGAATGAGCCTTATGAACGTGGCAAGCGACCTGAGATTTACGCCAAGATGAGAAGTTTGGCACCTAAGTTGCTCCAAGTGCCTGAATATAGAGGTAAATAAGCCTGATCTCATCTGAAATGGCATGTAATTGTAAACCCTTATCACATTTATTTAATTTCTTTTTAATTTTTTTAGATTCGAACGATGAAGAAAAGGAGGAAGATGTGGATTCAAGATTTCCATCTGATTCTTTTCTTGAGATCATGGAAGAGGCAATTAGGACATTCATGAGTTTTCTCAAAGCAGATAGGAAGAGTCACTGTGAAGTTTTGACTGCTTTGTTTAAGAGAAATCGACGAGGATCTGTAGATCCACGTCGAATTCTCCTGTTGAAGAAGATAAATCAAAAGGTATAAATACATCCTCTTTTCTTTTCTTTTCTTTTCTTTTTCCCCTTTCATATACAGGGTGTAGTTACTTATTTGTCAATGAAATGCATAATGCAGAAGAAGTTGAAGATCAAGGATATTAGCAGGAGTGGGAAATGCATAAGGAAAAGAAAGCTGAATATGGAACAAGAGATGGAGATCTTGATGGCCCTAATTGACATGAAGGTGGTTTCTAGGGTTTTGAGGATGAGTGATTTGAATGAAGAACAGTTGCACTGGTGTGATGACAAGATGAACAAAGTGAGAGTAGCTGATGGGAAGCTGAAAAGAGATTCTTCACCCCTTTTCTTTCCTGCCCATTGACCCTCCACAGCTCCTACACTTGGAAATTCCATCACATAATGCTTGATGACTAGGTCATGAATGTGCATGGCTGTATAGCTGCATGGAAAAGTGAATATCCCAAAGTCACTTTTTGTAAATACCCTTAAAGTGAGGGGGTGACCCACAGATCAAAGTGAATAACATGTGGGTTGGGGGGTGAGATGTTGATCTTTGAGATTTGGAATCCATGAGGGGATAAAAGATGGTGGTTGGTTTTGTATGGGTGAAGTATTTGATTTGATCAAACACTTGAAAGTGAAAGAGGGCAGACAAAGGAAGGAACATGAGGGTGGAGACAAGCTTAGCTTTAGTATCTACTTTAGCTTTCTTTTTCTTTTGTTTTTTGATTTATTTATTCATTTTTGTTGTTGTATGATTAGGATTTTTATCCATTAGGGATAGGTAAGGGGATTGCAGCTGATGAATCATAAAGGAAAACAAAGCTGCTGCAAAAAAAATAATAATAATAATAACTTGTTAGTGGAATAAAAAGTGGGCACATGGTGCACTCAAGGGATCAAATTGGAGCTTCTCCTATCCCCACTAGCTTTGGTGAGGGAAGGAATTAAGAGAATAAAGACATTTAAGCTTTGTAAGATGTACTTTTAGACTTTGAGAATTGAGATATCATAATTCATATTATGGTTATATTATCTTGCATTTCAATTATTATTGAAAATTCATGTTACTTTCTCTTGCCTTTTTCTCCTTCTGTTAAGAAATCTAAATTTTACATGTTATAAACTTTACATGACATGCAATAATCTGGGATGCATGTGATGAGAGAGATATACACATTGTTTTGAACTCATACTTTCTACTTGGCTAAATGTAGAGAGGATAATGCATGCTATGTAAGATGCACGGTCATTTGCATAATCCATTGGACCTCGATAGTTGCTTAAGTTCTTGATTTTTTTTTCTTTTATAATAATGCATTTGAAATAAAAAATACCTCGCATGCTGGAGATGCTCTTAGAGGTAAGAGTAGGGATGGAAATTGAATCTGATCTGATAGGGTATCCGAAATGATACGATAATATTCATTTTGTTAAACACAATAACTTCAATAATACACATGTATTAATATAATTATAAACAAATTATTTTCCATCTTACCTTTAGACACCATAAATTTGATATATTTATGTACTTGTTACGACAAAATTGATGAATTTATAATTATATTGTGTATATTAATTCAATTTTAATTGTAATTTATGATTATCTTAGGTCATGAGAACTATGATTGAAAGATAACCCGAATTGAATGCGGTAAAATGTGGATCGAACATGATCAGATCCAATCCCGCATGGATCGAATGTGGATATAGGTTGATCGCCTTAAAGAATATCTTAACTCGATATATTGTCATCCCCATAAGAGCACGTTTGGGAATTTAAGTAGGGTAAAGACAACACTTTCACCCCTCAAGTTTTATGTAAATACTATTACCCCTGCTAATTTAGAGAATGACACTTTCATCCCCTGTGCATGTCAAACTTTAGGACACTTACACTCCTGATTGCACGTCCCAATATTTTCTCTTGTTTATTTTTCTGTTTAGAGGTAAGAAGTAGCGTAAGAGCATGCTTGGTAATTTTAGAGAAGGGAAAACAACTCCAGAAAATAGTAAAATTGGTGATTTTAGATAGGGCAATTTTCACTTACACCCCCTCAGGTTTGGTTGATCTTCACTTACACCCCTTCTAGTTTAGAAAATTTCACTTACACCCCTTATGACTACCAAACATTGTTGTCACTTACACCCCTACATGTATTTACTCTGTTAGCTGGTAACGTAAGTCTTCAAATTCATGCTTTTGGTCATGTTTACCTTTGCAAATGCTATAAAGGTCAACCCACTCTTAATTTTGTAAACTCTACTTCGACTTAATCCTAATTTTTGCTTATAGTAGTTGCACCATGTTCAGAAATGCATATGAAAATATGATATAACACAAATATTTTGTATGTGTTAAGAATATAAATTGGGCTGGATTGACCTTTTGCGCCTCGGCAAAGATAAGTTTGTACAAAAAATTGATTTTGAGAAACTACCATGAGAACTAGCATAGTGAATGCATAGAGGGGGTGTAAGTGACAATATGTTTGACAGTCATAAGGGGTGTAAGTGAAGTTTTCTAAACTAGGAGGGGTGTATCTGAAGATCGATCAAAACTCAAGGGGTGTAAGTGAATTTTACCCTTTTAGATACCATAGACTAGAAAAAGAATAACATGCTTACTTCATGGTTTCTAGATACAGAAGTCCCATGTTGTTGCCTATGAAGAAAAATAAGAATTTTCCTCCACTAAAAACAGAACAAAATCAAAGAAAAGAAAAAGGAAGAAGAGTGACCCTCCGGATTCAGGATATTGGATCAGGCCGTGGGCCACAAAAGATATGGTACTCTTCTGCAGCGTGGGCAACAGTTTTGTCAGAAACTGCATTTGGGCCTAATGGGCCATATCTAATCCAACAAGTACTCCATCCGAATATGTCCACTTATGGTAACCCAACAAGTACTCACATATGACGACACGTACGGTATAACCACGCCAGCAATTTTGTTCTCGATGCATCTCTGAAAGTAAAATGGTGACTTGTTCCTTAGTCATCACACATGGAGCGACACTTTTCTAGTTTATTATGAGCACGATGAAGATAAATTAGAGAATCATTACTCGCAACTTGAGCAAAAGATATCCAAATGTAAGAATTGTATAGAGAAAAAGGAACAAATCATTATTGATACAATTTTTTGAGGTTATCGTGATGTCTGGTCAGTTTGCGCGCACCTCAATTAAATTCACCGGACGGATACCCAAAAATTAGTGCATAACAATAAGGCGAAAGGTAACAGTAAAGAACAATGACATAATTTTCTTGCAAATGTTAGATCCGCGTGTATGCCTAGATTTATTCATAGCTATCAAGGGTTAATTTAGTGAGAGTAGGTTTCATAAAAAAAAATAGTGGGAGTAGGGCTAAATTTCGTTTTAGCAAATATTTAGCTCATCATACACATGTGGGCTCTGCTCTTTAATCTGAAGGTTGACTCAGTTTGGTTAGCAGTAAAATATTTTACAAAAGAAAGTATTCGGCTAGGTAAAATATTTTTTGTGAAAAAGTTTTCTCCACAACTATTTTCTCGTGTTTGATTGACCCTTTGAAAATATTTTACTTGTGCATTAGATTTTACTACAAAAATGTACATACAGTTAAAAAGTAAATTAGTTGGTTCAATGATTATGTGTAAACGAGTTTGAGTTGTTGAGTTTGAGGTTGGGGGTTGAAGTCACAAAACATAGATCTTTTTATATTAAATTGTAACGGTCAAGTGGTAGAATTGGTGGGGAGTTGCGGCGGTTTGCGATTGTGAAGCAGCATGAGAGGTAGGGGTGTAAACGCTTCGATTCGGTTTGCACCAAAATCCGAACCGAACCTAAATTTCCGGTTTGGAAAAAACTCGAACCTAAATCGAACCATTTATAAACGGTTTGGTTCGATTTCGGTTCGTCTATATACGGTTCGGTTCCGGTTCGAACCGCGGTTAACCTAATAACATTATCTATAATTGAAATTTAGTACTGAAAACCTCAAAAACTCAATTTACCTAAAAACACCACAACGAGGAAAGTCAACCCAACGAAATGAATATAACCAAACAGAAATGTAAGCAGAACGTCACAACACCTGAATTTTAGATTGGGTAGTACGAACTTCATCAAGTTAAAGAGAACATATAGTGTCACGAAAAGAGAACTAAGAATATATATATATATATATATATATAGAATAATTGACACTTACTGACATTTTGGTGCTCGTAGTCTCAAAATAGACACTTAACTACCATGCTGTTTGACATTATTGACACGTTAGTGCACATGGTTTCAAAAGTGACACTTAAGTGCACGCAGTATGTAAATTACTGACATCGCGCTCCAATTTTTATGACGGTTTCATTGATGTCAGTTGATTTCCAAGTGATAGTCGTCATCGAAATTGGAGCGGGTTGTCAGTAATTTGCTTATTGCGTGCACTTATGTGTCACTTTTGAAACCGCGTGCACCAAAGTGTCAATAATGTCAAACTGTATGGGAGTTAAGTGTCTATTTTAAAACTACGAGCACCAAAATGTCAGTATTGTCAAACTGCAAGGTAGTTAAATGTCAATTATTCTATATATATATATATATATATATATATTCTTAGTTCTCTTTTCGTGACACTATATGTTCTCTTTAACTTGATGAAGTTCGTACTACCCAATCTAAAATTCAGGTGTTGTGACATTCTGCTTACATTTCTGTTTGGTTCTATTCATTTCGTTGGGTTGACTTTCCTCGTTGTGGTGTTTTTAGGTAAATTGAGTTTTTGAGGTTTTCAGTACTAAATTTCAGTTATAGATAATGTTATTAGGTTAACCGCGGTTCGAACCGGAACCGAACCGTATATAGACGAACCGAAATCGAACCAAACCGTTTATAAATGGTTCGATTTAGGTTCGAGTTTTTTCCAAACCGGAAATTTATGTCAGTATTGTCAAACTGCAAGGTAGTTAAGTGTCAATTGTTCATATATATATATATATTTACATATAATATCATTTATTAATATAAACGGTTCAAACGGTTTATCCGGTTTGTAAAACACTAAAACTTAAACCGAACCATTTAATTTCAGTTTGGAAATTTTACGAACATAAACCAAACATTTAAATTTCGGCTAGGAATTTTACGAACCTAAACCGAACCAATTAGCACGGTTCTATTCGGTTTGCGGTTTGGACGGTTTAACTTGCTGCCCTAATGAGAAGTAGTAGTGGAGCAGTGGATGGTAGCAAGAGAGGTGGTGATTGTGGTGGCAGTGGGCAGCAAGGGGCAATGGGTGGCCACGACAGTGAGGGTTGTGGCGCAGTGACAGTTGGCGGCGACTGTAATGGCGGCAATGATAGGTGGCAGTGGTAGGACGCGGCAGCGGTGGTGCTTGGTGGCCGAGGTTTAGTACGTGTTGTTGTCACACTCCTTTACTGTTTAGAAAATGGAAATGACAATTTTTTTTTTTTTTTTTTGGAATTACATCATATAGCCGTACCGGGTTTGAAGTCATAACCTCATGCAGGAACTTCAAACGCTCTATCACTTAAGTAGCACACATTTGCTTATGAATATTAGATGTATAATCATTTGAGATCATTTGAGAAAGACAACTTGCGAAACAAACACCAAAATAAGGGAAAACATTGTACAAGAAAATATTTTACCATCAATCAAACGAAACCGTTATATAACAGTAAGTTTACAGTCAGTGATAATTATCGCTTCATTTTGGTCCTCTGGTGGGTTCAACATTATTTGATTAATTGTACCTTGGACACAATATCTTCTTCACAATTTCGCAGTTACTGAATTGTGATGCTTCTTACTTGATTCTCTCCTACCAGGATCTTTAAATATGTCCGTAGAAGTTTCAGAGCGTCAACCAAAATATAGGGCAATTTTAATCTCCACGTAACAGTTGTCGCATGTGACTGAGGTCTGCAAATTCTTCCAGTTCCTACCGACTAGTTTATGATCGTGATTTGTAAACACGATTGAATTATTAAATTCTAAGCCTTTGCAGAAAACAGCCTTCACTTTCAATTTTTTTTTTTTAGATGACTTCACTTTCAATCTTTATAACAAGCAATTAATTATAGTAATAACAATGAACCAGAGAGTCATAACAACTTATATACGTTTACTTCTATCGGGCATTATGTTTATATCATAGTTATACAATCGTCTACCTTATCCTATTCGGCTCATATTATTATTTTCCGTTCATTGTTAATCTTCCTTTCTGCCACTGAGAGAGAGAGAGAGAGAGAGAGATATTCTAGAAACACGACTTGTTCTTGCAGATTGAGACAGTGTGGATTAAAAGATGGTCCGAGGACAAAAATCTAAGTAGGACAAGAAGTACTCTCTTTATAAGAGAGTAGTGGTCGTGCGGGTTGGTGATCCTTTCCAACAACTCCCTCCTCCCATTGCACTATCTATTCCTTCCTTCCTCTCATACAAATAAACCACACTACAAAATCTAGTAAAATACTAGTTTCTAGGAACTTAATCTAGTGGAACCTAAAATATTAAATGGTGTTTAAATACAAAAACACATAAATAAATGTAATATTTGGTGTCCTCATCATGAACAATTATTTGGTGCATAGTGCTTAATATTTAAGACTGGGATCTACGCGCCAATTTATAACCTCTTGAGAGACTAAAAACTATGCAGAAGCTGCAGAAGTGTAATTTTCTATGCGGCTAAACTTAACAAGCCTGACAAATGACGGGATGAAATATGAATTTCAGAGAGTTGAGTAGCGGTTGTATAAAATCCACCAATGAATTCAAAAACAAGCATAGCTGTAACCCTTCAGATTTTAAGTACGTAACTCTAGTACATTGTTATAGTATGTTACTCATCGTGTGTGATATTAGGTTGCATTTGGTAGTTATACCCTAGAATGGAGACTCGTAGTTGAGGGTCGTTTAGAATGTGGTTTCAACTTCGAGGACGAAGTTCTCTTTAAGGGTGGAAGGATGAAATACCCCGTTATTTAGAAAAGGGTATTTTACGAAATTATTGAGTGTTAATATAATATTATTATAAATATTGGGTGTTAATATGCTACTATTATATTTTAAGATATTGTTTGATGTCAATATGACATAAGTATAAGTTTGGGTAGTAGTTGTTATTATTTAGAAAGATAATTTTAATGTTATAAACTACCTAGGTGCTTTTATGTATTTTTTCTAAACTTATATAGTGTCTTTAACTAAACTGGTGGGGTGTTAATTGTCTTTTACCTAAAGCTAGTGGGGTGAAAGTGTCTTTAACCCTAAAATTAGTCATCTTCTTCCTCAAACTCTCCCATGGAGGAAGAACTCCATCTCCAACCCCAATTCTACTACCATCACTCCAAATCTTTATCAAACTTGTTAATTTTCGTCCTTATACACTCCTAATTCAATAGAGACCCAATATTGTTCATCAAGAAAAGTAATTTTGCCCGAAACATAGTCCGATTCGGAATTGAAAACTTGAAAGTGGGTTTCCTCATGGAGGTTAAATTCTTCACCTCTCTACTTATATAAACCCATCAATTCTCAGATTTTAAACCCACAATCTCAATCCCTCCAACCTCTCAATCTCTCCTTCAATCTCCCTCACCCTAGAGCTCTCTCTCTCTCTCTCTCTCTCCCCGGCGCCGCCATAGCCGCCAAAGGCCGCCGCGCCCCGCCTCGCCGTCGACGCCGCCGGCGTCCTCGCCCCTCGCCGCCGTCGTCACCGCGCCCAGTCGTCGGCCTCGCCACCACCATCCCGTCACTTCTCTTTTTCGGGTAAAACCCATTGTTTTGTTCTTCATCTTTATTGCCTTATCTTTTACTGATAGATAGTTAATGTGGTAGTTGGCAAGGAGATAACAAAGTGGCTGTTGGCCCAGTGGTTAAAGCATGTGCTAGTATTAGAGTTGGTCTTGGGTTCGAATCTCACAAGTGACAACTATTTTTTTTACTACTCTATTCTCAAAATTTGAAAGAGAAGTTTTGAGGGTTTGAAAGCCTTGTTAAAACACTTGAGAATTATTTATTTAGGAAGTTTATTTTTTTGTTTAAAGGTTAATCTTTTGAAGAATAATATTATTGGGTTATACTTTATAGTAGTAAAAATTAGATAATTATTTTTATACAAGTTTAAAGTAATCTTTTTGTACTCATCTTTACCCAAAAATAAAAGTATATTTTTCTTATAAGTTTATTACAAAATAGAATAAGTTATTTTCTTCAAATAAGTTTGTTATTTCTTTTAAATAAAGTTAGTTAGTTTATAATTTATTCTCTACCAAGGCTTGTTTGGTTATGAGAAACTACTATTTTGATTAAACGTATTTTTGAGGTAAAATAATATGCTTCTCTACCCTAAATAATAAAATGGATAGTTTATCTAATCTCATAAGTTATATTTATATAATTATAGCCTAGTATGTTTTTACAAATAATAAACGCTAGCGTTATAAAGCGTATTTTATAATAAAAGTTGTTGTTTACGTTAGCAAGGTTGGGGAGAGTTAATAAGGGGATTACACTTGCATTGGATATAGGACTTGTTTGTATTTGTGTGTTAGCGATAATTGATTAGATATTATCGAATTGTAGGAAACGAATTCTCCGACGAAGGATAATTCGAATACTACGATTGATTTGCTGTGATTGCTATTTTTTGAGGTAAGTAAACATGCCAGGCCTAGCGCCCATATCTTCTTTCGTGTCTAACTGCTTTTGTGATTTATTGTCTCAAAATTTGAATATCTACTTGAAACTGTTTATTTGAGAAAGTTTACTGATTTTACAAAGGTGATTCTATCACAACTATCACATGAGATTATAATAAGACGTAAAGACGTAAAGTGGAATAGTTGTATCGGGGATCAATATTTTGAGATTGGTCGATGTGGACTACGGTCTCTCGACCCACTTTATTTATTTTGCTCGGTCGCAACCGCCCCGAGTTCGCTCCAGTACTTACCTCTCTGGCCGCAAGAAGTCTTAGGGGGGTGTCGACACTTATGGTCTGGTAGCCAGTTATTAGTAGATCTTCCCCGTGTCAACATGGTAATATATGTTTTCTGAATGATGACCTTTATGATTGAGAACTGGAAGTCCCGATTGGACAAATGAGGAAGTTTGGGAATGTTTCCCCACAAGTGAAGTGATAAAGGAAAAGATTTGTGAATTCTTGTTTCATACTTATACTCTTACTCGAATTCTTTACTCTTCAAACTCATGTGTCGTTTTTAAACTGCCTCATAATCTGTTTACATGCTTGGGTGTTGCTTACTCAGTATTTTCAGCTGACTTTGGAAACTGTGGTGTTTCTTTTTGTTTCTGCACCACAGGTTTAGGAGGAAGCATGGCTTGGGGGGAATCGAGACACATCACTCTAGTAATTTAAATTTCACATCTAGAATTATTTTATTTAGTTGAATTTTAGATTGGAATAATGCCCATATTTGTGGCGAGACAAGTTTTAAAGTTTTAATTAATTATTTTTATGGATTTTTGGGTTGGATATTCTGTTATAAAATCTCCTTGTATCCGGGTTTAATCTCGGGTACGGAGTGACATCCCTGGGCTACCGGGTCGGTCGTTCGGGCTTCCGGCTATGGCGGTTTTGGGGGTGTTACAGTTGGTATCAGAGCCTGGTTATCCAAAAGGGAAATCTAAAACCTGTAGGGAAATTTAAAATGGACATAGGGAAAGAATTTAAAATTTGACAAGCCGTTGGGAATTTGGGTAGTATTGGATAAGTTTATTATGTGTTTAAATATTTAGAGGTTGGCTTGTGTGCAAATGCATGTGAAACTAATTGTTTGATGATCAATGTGTTATATTACTTGATTAGCTGCTCACTATATGTCATGTACTTTATTTCATTGTACTTTAGGGTATTGTATGAATGATACAATAGGTTATAGTGTAGGATTATGGATAATAGACCACACCTTTGAGAGGCAACATGTGAAGCGAGAGATGGTATGAGGAAGAAGCGTCCTCACCGTTTTGACGAGATATTTTGAGTTCCGAGGACGTCACTTCTCTAAGGGGGGAAGGATGTAACCCTTCAGATTTTAAGTACGTAACTCTAGTACATTGTTATAGTATGTTACTCATCGTGTGTGATATTAGGTTGCATTTGGTAGTTATACCCTAGAATGGAGACTCGTAGTTGAGGGTCGTTTAGAATGTGGTTTCAACTTCGAGGACGAAGTTCTCTTTAAGGGTGGAAGGATGAAATACCCCGTTATTTAGAAAAGGGTATTTTACGAAATTATTGAGTGTTAATATAATATTATTATAAATATTGGGTGTTAATATGCTACTATTATATTTTAAGATATTGTTTGATGTCAATATGACATAAGTATAAGTTTGGGTAGTAGTTGTTATTATTTAGAAAGATAATTTTAATGTTATAAACTACCTAGGTGCTTTTATGTATTTTTTCTAAACTTATATAGTGTCTTTAACTAAACTGGTGGGGTGTTAATTGTCTTTTACCTAAAGCTAGTGGGGTGAAAGTGTCTTTAACCCTAAAATTAGTCATCTTCTTCCTCAAACTCTCCCATGGAGGAAGAACTCCATCTCCAACCCCAATTCTACTACCATCACTCCAAATCTTTATCAAACTTGTTAATTTTCGTCCTTATACACTCCTAATTCAATAGAGACCCAATATTGTTCATCAAGAAAAGTAATTTTGCCCGAAACATAGTCCGATTCGGAATTGAAAACTTGAAAGTGGGTTTCCTCATGGAGGTTAAATTCTTCACCTCTCTACTTATATAAACCCATCAATTCTCAGATTTTAAACCCACAATCTCAATCCCTCCAACCTCTCAATCTCTCCTTCAATCTCCCTCACCCTAGAGCTCTCTCTCTCTCTCTCTCTCTCCCCGGCGCCGCCATAGCCGCCAAAGGCCGCCGCGCCCCGCCTCGCCGTCGACGCCGCCGGCGTCCTCGCCCCTCGCCGCCGTCGTCACCGCGCCCAGTCGTCGGCCTCGCCACCACCATCCCGTCACTTCTCTTTTTCGGGTAAAACCCATTGTTTTGTTCTTCATCTTTATTGCCTTATCTTTTACTGATAGATAGTTAATGTGGTAGTTGGCAAGGAGATAACAAAGTGGCTGTTGGCCCAGTGGTTAAAGCATGTGCTAGTATTAGAGTTGGTCTTGGGTTCGAATCTCACAAGTGACAACTATTTTTTTTACTACTCTATTCTCAAAATTTGAAAGAGAAGTTTTGAGGGTTTGAAAGCCTTGTTAAAACACTTGAGAATTATTTATTTAGGAAGTTTATTTTTTTGTTTAAAGGTTAATCTTTTGAAGAATAATATTATTGGGTTATACTTTATAGTAGTAAAAATTAGATAATTATTTTTATACAAGTTTAAAGTAATCTTTTTGTACTCATCTTTACCCAAAAATAAAAGTATATTTTTCTTATAAGTTTATTACAAAATAGAATAAGTTATTTTCTTCAAATAAGTTTGTTATTTCTTTTAAATAAAGTTAGTTAGTTTATAATTTATTCTCTACCAAGGCTTGTTTGGTTATGAGAAACTACTATTTTGATTAAACGTATTTTTGAGGTAAAATAATATGCTTCTCTACCCTAAATAATAAAATGGATAGTTTATCTAATCTCATAAGTTATATTTATATAATTATAGCCTAGTATGTTTTTACAAATAATAAACGCTAGCGTTATAAAGCGTATTTTATAATAAAAGTTGTTGTTTACGTTAGCAAGGTTGGGGAGAGTTAATAAGGGGATTACACTTGCATTGGATATAGGACTTGTTTGTATTTGTGTGTTAGCGATAATTGATTAGATATTATCGAATTGTAGGAAACGAATTCTCCGACGAAGGATAATTCGAATACTACGATTGATTTGCTGTGATTGCTATTTTTTGAGGTAAGTAAACATGCCAGGCCTAGCGCCCATATCTTCTTTCGTGTCTAACTGCTTTTGTGATTTATTGTCTCAAAATTTGAATATCTACTTGAAACTGTTTATTTGAGAAAGTTTACTGATTTTACAAAGGTGATTCTATCACAACTATCACATGAGATTATAATAAGACGTAAAGACGTAAAGTGGAATAGTTGTATCGGGGATCAATATTTTGAGATTGGTCGATGTGGACTACGGTCTCTCGACCCACTTTATTTATTTTGCTCGGTCGCAACCGCCCCGAGTTCGCTCCAGTACTTACCTCTCTGGCCGCAAGAAGTCTTAGGGGGGTGTCGACACTTATGGTCTGGTAGCCAGTTATTAGTAGATCTTCCCCGTGTCAACATGGTAATATATGTTTTCTGAATGATGACCTTTATGATTGAGAACTGGAAGTCCCGATTGGACAAATGAGGAAGTTTGGGAATGTTTCCCCACAAGTGAAGTGATAAAGGAAAAGATTTGTGAATTCTTGTTTCATACTTATACTCTTACTCGAATTCTTTACTCTTCAAACTCATGTGTCGTTTTTAAACTGCCTCATAATCTGTTTACATGCTTGGGTGTTGCTTACTCAGTATTTTCAGCTGACTTTGGAAACTGTGGTGTTTCTTTTTGTTTCTGCACCACAGGTTTAGGAGGAAGCATGGCTTGGGGGGAATCGAGACACATCACTCTAGTAATTTAAATTTCACATCTAGAATTATTTTATTTAGTTGAATTTTAGATTGGAATAATGCCCATATTTGTGGCGAGACAAGTTTTAAAGTTTTAATTAATTATTTTTATGGATTTTTGGGTTGGATATTCTGTTATAAAATCTCCTTGTATCCGGGTTTAATCTCGGGTACGGAGTGACATCCCTGGGCTACCGGGTCGGTCGTTCGGGCTTCCGGCTATGGCGGTTTTGGGGGTGTTACAATAGCATCACCAAAATGTACCTTCTCTTTCCTATATTTCCAAAGAATGGTGGTTTGATCATGTGTATCATAGGTGTTGGATGCCAATTACGTGAAGTGATAGTCTTGTTGTATAAAAATGTCAAAATATTATTTTTACATTAAAATTTAAATTTGTGATTTTTTCTGAAAAGTTGTCTTGTTTCAAATAGTTGTAATTTTTACAATAGTTGTGTCTCTTGCTAGTGCCTTTTCCGAAAAGGTGCTATAAGCACCCCCTTGGTAATTATTAATATAAATGTGTCTTTGGTGTCAAATTAAGTTTCAAATTTATGTTTCTCTTCTCAATTCTCTTATTTCTTATCCGGGTTGGGTTCTAATATAGGAGAAGACAAGAAGTGAAATCTTGCTTCTTCTCCACCGTGGTAGGTATTTTATCGGTGGGTAGAATTTTCATGTATGCCATTTTGCACAGTATCGTGGGAGAAATTACTATCTTAAAGATAGATTCTGGACCGCCTTAGCCTACACCATCAATCTCGTCAAATCCTACGAATCGACAAGTTCTTCTATCTCTTTTCTATCTCATCTTCTCATATTCTTTCTATTTAAATTATGTGTTTTCGATTCACATTTTTATACTAACCATATTCTGAAATTGTTGGTATTTGTGAATAATCCACAACAAGTCTTGGACCGGCGGGGTAGATGAGGATAAGAGATGCCAACATAAAGTGGCACAATAAGGCGGACACAATAGGTTGATAATAATGGCACTAGTGGCATGATTTAGGCACACTCGGAGCACTTGTATAATTAGTGAAAGGACACATAAAAGTTTCAAAGTTTTGGATGTTAATGTTAAGAACTCATTGGTAGCGTGTGCCAACCCTAAAAGAAAGTCAAGATATGTTAAGTTAAACTTAGCGCATATTTATGAATCATGCTCTTAAAAAGATTTGATTAAAAACAGTCACGGTTTGCATCTTATTTTTCTGTCTGTTTATTTTGTTAAAAACAATATGTTTTTTTACAAAAGAGCACACTCGTATTATTCTTTTTTTTACACTGGTTTCTTATTTCTTTTACTTGTATCCACAATGCTCTTAAGTGCGTAAATGTCCTTGGACTGACTATAATTTACCAATCTAATTAATTATAAGTTTGATGACTAAAAAGAAATGATTAAAAAACAAACATAAGAATGTCATTACATGGAACCCAGAGAGAAAGGAGGGTCTGATGATGTTGGGCATCCAACAAGTGTCAAATATAGAATATTGATGGGTAATTGCGGTTGAGATTATGTTCCCATTGAACTAGCTAGCTAACTAATGGTGATCAAACATAGGGTGGTTAGAAATGGTTGAAGGTGGTTGGACAATGCCATAGAACATTGCCTAGTTTTATCCTCCTATTAAGGAAGTGTAACTGTGACTCAAAAACCCTAGAATTCATCAATTACCAAATTAACCCAACAAAACCCATCAACCAAATTAAATCTAATGGTGGTATTATAGGTAATATGACCAAACCTTAATGGCAGTTTTGTCATTCTAACTTATTTGTACTTGCAGCCTAGCCTAGGTTGTTTAGTAATCAACTCTACCAAGGAAAAATCTAAAAGGTCATACCAACAGTAGTTCCTCATGGACCATCTTTGTCAAAGTATTAGCTGTGATTTTGAGACTAAAATAATCTGACTAATTTAACTATCAATGTCAGCTTCTTCCTCAAGTTGTTTCTCTCTATTAATATATCAACATCTTCCTCTCCCTACTTCTCTTGCAGTAGCCATATATTGTGTTCTGCATCAAGAAACCAAAAACGATTGAGATCATGGAGGAAAATCTTCCTCCAGGGTTTCGGTTTCATCCGACTGATGAAGAACTCATAAGTTATTACTTGAGTAACAAGGTCTCGGATTTCAATTTCTCCACGATAGCCATGGCTGACGTTGATCTCAACAAGTGCGAACCTTGGGACCTTCCAGGTAACCCTAGACCTTAACATTTACCTTTTTTGTGTTTCATCTCTATATGTATCCAATGAAATGTGAAGATTATTAGAACTAAGAGAACATGGGGTGAAACTGATTCAACGTTGGAACAGTTACAAGCAATATGGTGATTTCTCAAGTTGTATGATGTTTTTATGTTATCTTGTGTCCAGTTATATTAATAATTGCCTATTTTATTTTGTAGGGGAATTTTCCATGTATTAGATTTTTTGGGGGAATTTTCAGAGTACTTTAATGATAATATGGAAATGTGTTTACATATCTATTGCGCGTGCTTGAATATTCGTATTTGAATATTCTAAAAAAATAATATAAGTATTTGAAGAAAAATAATCTCTCTCGCCTTCTAGTTTGATGCAAATGCTAATAAATGGAAACTACCTATAAAAAAATCGTAGAAATAGAAAGCTAATATTAATTTGGATACAAGGTTTACATGCATAACAAGTATGTCTACATAATATACATGTAACGTGTGTTCAATTGCTTATAGAACAAGGCTAGACATTTAGAAGTTTAAACTTACTTTTTATTTTATTCTTTTTTGTGTTTTTTTCTTTGAATTTGAATTAAAAAAGAAACAATACATATGTGTGTGTGTGCATTTTTTCCTAAAATTATATACATGCATATTTTTTTGCGAAAGAAAGAAGAACTATTTTGCACACAGATTTTATAAGAATAACTACTTGGACACATTGACATGTGTGTATTTTCTTGTATAGCGAAAGCGTCAATGGGGGAGAAAGAATGGTATTTTTTCAGCATGAGAGACAGAAAATACCCAACCGGGCTACGAACTAATAGAGCTACTGAAGCCGGCTATTGGAAAACAACCGGCAAGGACAAGGAGATCTTCCGCGGTGGTATCTTGGTGGGAATGAAGAAAACCCTGGTGTTCTACAAAGGTCGAGCTCCTAAAGGCGAAAAGACCAATTGGGTTATGCACGAGTACAGACAGGAAACCAAGACTCCTTTTAAACCAATCAAGGTACATATAAATCTACTCACGTTGTTCCAATTTCTAAATATCATACAGTCTTTTATCTGCCATTCGTTCTAGAATGAACACTGTGTATTTTATTTCATCACATACACTCTTCGAATAATTATTATTCTGTGTCGTTTTGTATAGGAGGAATGGGTGGTGTGTAGGGTTTTTCATAAGAACGCGACGACAAAGAAGCCCCAACAATCACTATCCTCCCACCTATCTATAGACTCTCCATGCGACACCAACACAATGGCGAACGAGTTTGGAGATGTTGTGGAGCTTCCAAACTTGAACTCATCAAGCGCGATAAGCAACATGAATGCGCTACAAAACCACCACAATTACGTTATGAACAACCTAAACATGAATTGGCCTGTGGCATCTGAAGCAGCAAACACTCTTCCACCTCTAACATCATGGCCTCCTAGCTTGATGGGCTCGAATCTGTCAATGAACGCATTGCTTCTAAGGGCATTGCAACTTAGGAGTTTTAATCAACCACGAACCGAAGCGACTAATGAGTTCCCTTTTATGCCACAAGGAAACAGCAGTGTTCCACAGCTCGGGAGCGATCATTTTATTACTCCGAATTTCTCCTCGGCTTCTTCTTCTTCTAGGGTTTTGGACTCTATGAATGATCAAGTACAGAATCAGGAGCAACCATTCAATTTGGACTCCATTTGGTGAACCTAACATTGGAAAAACGACTGTAAACTTGTGTAATTTTCTGTAATTTATTTACCAAACTGTGTATGTAAGAGTAGTAATTGGACATATACATATGACTCAAAATCTGTGCAGGTACCATGTACTCTCAAATGTCATAATAAATGTAAAATTTAGGGTTCTAATTAAAATGTTTAATTCTATTTTTTTTAAAGGAACTGGACATTTTATTTTGATGATAAAAACAGACATTTATTTAAATCACACTAATAGATTACAAGTCTAATTAGGTGGGCTATATAACCAAACCCCGGTCGATGATCTTTGTAAATCCCTCGTAATTGCTGGACTGTCAGGAGTCGACCCATTGCCTGAACATTCTCAATGATCACTAACATCGATCTTGTGGCTGGTCAAGGTCAGCCACCACCACCCTCTTATTATTGTTGATTCCCATTATCTTAACGAACTCCTCCATGTATATGTCGTATATGCTTTCTTCTTCATGATGCAGTTGAGTTGAGAATCTGACCTAGTGTTCTACCCTCGTTTTCATGGTGATTTTCATCGACTGCGGACCACTTCTTTTTTGGGATTCAGTCTCATGATCTCATCATATCCCTTTCTATATAGGTTTATCATTCGATTGAAAACCATATACAAGATGATATCGCTGTAATGATTTCTAGAGTTTTCTTTCGACATAATAGCTTTACAGTAATTACTTTTTGCCCCTTCATTGAATTTGCTTCTTTGGGTTTCCTTAGTGTCATCATTACATATTACCAGTGGTTTGGGCTTTCCACTCAATTGGGTCAACCTTAATGGGGCTTGGGCCTTTTTTATCATAGCCCATACCAGGATTTAAGGTCATTCCATTTTTACGAACCAAATTCATATCATGTTCCGGTCCATAACTCGATCTAGATTAGCAGGTTGATGACTCATCCTTTCGATACGAGCTTCTTGAGCTATTGGGATAATTTCACCATCCTCCCCAATTCGAAATTGGGTTATGATATTTCATCCTCTTCGTAGTCCTTTTCTAATTCTTCTTTATCGGCTTCTTTGGCCTCATCTAGTTCTCGTGCTCTCTGTGTCCCCGGTTGCACTTAAGCCACCTTCCTTGTGCCTTCATCTTGCCTCTCATATTTCTCGAGGTGGATAAGTCCTTTTACCGTGTAGTGTGTACTCCAACGGCTCAGGTAGAGTTGTCCTCTATACCAAATCTAACGTATTGGGATTTGATCCGCCTATATGACTTGGGATTCCGTTCCCACGCACTCTTCACGTGCTACTACCACAGATGTCGTCGTCGGGTATTGAGGCTCATATTATGTCTTCGACGCTCCCAGTGTTGGGGAATTATTCTCCGACCCGTATTCCCGCCGCAACGGAAGCAAAAAAAATACGCCACACGATCACACACTCAACACACGCCATATAGGAGAAGAAAAACGACAACACAAGAATTTAACGTGGTTCGGCCAAACCGCCTACATCCACGGGAGGAGGAGAATTTCACTATATCAATGAGGGAATACATCGTAGGGGAGAGACGGCTAAATCCGCGGACCACGTCGACGCGGTACTCTCATCCTCATAGACTACATCTATGAAACCCTAACCTCACACATCCTCTCAATGATGTCTCTCACCAACCTCTCTCAACTCGACTCAATTAGAAACAATAGCTAGCACCTCTATTTATACTCATATAGAGGAGGTGGAAAAGCCCTCCAAGCCCTAGCCATCACCTCCTCAGAGATCACCTCCTCAGAGGAGATCACCTCCTCAGAGGACAAATCAGATGCATCGGGTACACTGATTTGTCTTGCGGAATTCGAGACAAAACCCAACACCCAGTGCCAGAGAAATTTTTCTGCTTCCAGTGTTAGCCACTTTGGCTTTGCCCCTCTGCTTTTTTGGAGTGGTTTAGAGAAATATCGTAGTTGTTGCATCCTTAGAGGTCCGTTCGGAGGAAAATTACAGTCTTTATTAAAGTGTCCCAGTCAATCGTAGCAGTAATCACCAATGTGCTCATAGCGGAAGTTTGCTCTTATTTTCCGGCCATTCTTGTTGTAATGAAAGCCTCGTACTAGCGGTTTCTCCACCTCCACCGTTACTAGGTGCCGGAGGTATGTGTTTCTTTGTTGATTTCCCAAAGTATCTCAATCTATATATAGAAAATCTCCTGCTCCTTCTCCGATTTTGGTGGTGTTTTTCTACATGTGAAAAGTCAGAGGAAGGCCAAAAATCTGGACTCGGGACCGCGTGATTCTCCTACAGATTTGTGTTTAGGGCATCTACAATAGATCATGAAAATTAATATTTCATGCAAAATATAAAGAATTTCATAACAAAATCGACTCCAACAGAATATACCTGCTGGGAGGCAAAATACAAAACATGCAAAAGCCTCGCCCATGAAGGGAGACAAACTTTAGAGATGCTCAATTGGTTTGCATTTGCGGACCAATTTTTCATCCCATTAAAGTGGGCTAATGAACAAGTGGGCCTTGGCCTTCCATGTAACATAGGAGTGCAGGCCCACATGTGGCTCCAGAAACACATTAGCCTTCTCAAGGAAACTCGAGCCCCGGTGGTCGCAGCTCCGGCCCGGTCTCTCTCTCTCCACATCGATGGCGGGAAACCAGGGCGTCGGCGACGGCGTACCGGTGGAGTTCGCCAGAATGTCGAAGGGCGAAATCTACGACATGATGAGCAAACTCAAGGCAAAGTGGTTCACTCAATCAATCTCCTGTTTTTTTTTTTTTTTTTTTTTTTTTTTTTTTTTTTTGTTTTTTTTTCCTACGTTTCTCGCCACACTGTTGTTGTTCATTTTCTTATCAATTCGTTAATTCGATCTTTGAAATTCATGTCATTCGCTTGTGTTGTGCAGACGTTCACCGAAAAGGAACCGGAACAGGCGAGGCAAATTCTAATACAAAACCCCCAGTTGACTAAAGCCCTCTTCCAGGTATCTACCTATCGAGGGGTTTTAAAAAAATTCCTCCTTTCATTTTCTGGCTAACATATCATTTTGATGATGATTCTTGTTATACTTACATTAGTCTATCTAGGGTTTTAATCAATTTTCAATTTCAACCTACTATGTGGTGTATTGCTCTAATGTATCTATTCTGGCTATTCTGAATTGTTCTTGTGATTTAGGCTTTGTTTGGTTTGCAGTAAAATGTTTTACAAGGAAAAATATTTTGCGCGAAAAATGTTTTGTGTGAAAAAGCTTTCCCTGCATTTATTTTCTCGTGTTTGGTTGACTCTTGCCAAAACAGTGGGCCGTGACGAAAATGGCATTGATGGGTGGCGGTGAAGGTGGGTGGCGGTGATGGGTCGTGGTGGAGGTAGGTGGTAGTGGTGGTGGAGGTGTTAGCTCTGTTATCAGTATCGAGCGATACTCGATACGTATCGTACGATACGATACGATACATGCCACCAGCGTTACGTATCGTTCACTGTATCGCTAATAAAAGTTTAACAACCTGTATCAAGCGATACACATCCGATACGATACGTATCGTGCGATACGCGATACGTTTGAGAACTGAAACTCGCCTAGGTTTGTTAGAACCTTTTGATATAGAACTTTGTATTACATGGATTATATGAATATATTGTTAGATGGTCCTACTTCTCTAGGTTTGCCTCAATCTTGCTAGTCAAAAAAACTAAATTGTCTTGAATTCTTGATAATTGATCTAGCCTTTAGAAGAGAAAGACTGAAGAATAAAATGCCAGATAGAAGACAAATTGTTCTATTTACATGACTCTAGTGGAATACGGTTGAGTTCGTAGTGAGTACTGATTAGAGATCCCAAACTTTAGTATTCCAGTTTTATGTTCCATTTAATTGGGTGCTTTTGCCACACATAGCAAGAATATTTAACTACTAAAACGATGCCACATGAATATACCCCACGTATAACTGATAGTCCACTCAATTCTTCTAATTCATTATTATTCTCACTTATGTAATGTGAATATGTGATTCATTATTGGGCATGAGTCTAAAATATATTAACATCCCCTTATAATGGGACTCTATTTCTTCTAATTCATTATTATTCTCACTTATGTAATGTGAATATGTGATTCATTATTGGGCATGAGTCTTAAATATATTAACATCCCCTTATAATGGGACTCTATTTCTTCTAATTCATTATTATTCTCACTTATGTAATGTGATATGTGATTCATTATTGGGCATGAGTCTAAAATATATTAACATCCCCTTATAATGGGACTCTATAAATCTAGCTGCAGACCAAAAATTGTTAATATATGCTGGTTAGACTAAGTAAATGCCAGATGCAACCAATAAACTCTTCACTATCAGGGCCAGTATATATTTTAAAGTTGGTTTAAGAAGGGTGTGCGTATCGTTCCGATACGCGATACGATACGATACACGATACAAAAATCCTACTAACGATACACGATATGTATCAAACTTTGATAACTATGGGTGTTAGTATTAGTTGTTGTGCTCCTTCACTCTCCGGAAAATGGCTTGCGGATTTGAAATGCGTAAATCATTTTACATCATTTGGAGGAAAACATTTTACTTCCAACCAAACAGCACCAAAACACCAAAACAAGGGAAAACATCTTACAGGAAAATGTTTTACCACCAACCAAACGGAGCCTTAATGGTGATCATCTGACCCTCTCATAGAATCTTAGGAATGGGGGATCCAACAGATTTGATGCACATTACCTATGGGTATGTCACTCACCACCACTAACAAACCTTCCTAAGGGTTGCTACTTGCTAGAGTAAAACCCAATTAAAGAGTGAATTGCCATTTAGGTACAGATATTGCTTAGAATGTGATAGAGAGGAAAACTTCAAAAGTAGATAGCATATGAATAAGGAAATTAACACTTCCATGAAGCTGAACTCTGGGTTTACCGGTTTCTGAACAATCTGAAAAGACCTCAGACCCACGTCTCATTTCACACAAGCAAGATTTACATTGTATGCCTTATGGCCAATGTTTTACTTGGTTATTCATTGTGTTGAAATCTTCAAAATTGTGGACTAAGTAAGTTCAAGTAGTAACTGTATTTGTGATCTGTTTAACTAGTTTTTACTCTATAGTTGTGGTAGTATGATACAAAACTCAGAGAAGTGAAAATTAGCTAAGGAAATAGTTCTGAAGCTACCCTGATTCGTGAAATCACATGGATATCTTCATTCTTCAGAAGACCCTCTCGAAGGTCCAACACAAGAAGGTACACTGCACGAAAATTCGAGTCCTTTGTTGACAGATCTTGCAAGAACACACCAGTTGCCACATCTAAAATGTCGGTGGAGCCAAATGTTAAAGAAATCAATCTAAGAAACAATCACGATCTGTTTGAGGGAAACTTGGTTAGGCATAGGGCTGGTAGCCCAATTTACCTCCACTTCTTTTGAGTTTCTGTGTTGAATTGGTATGATTTGTAATAGTGAAGTCAGGGACTGCTTACCAGAACTAGTTTTCCTTAGTTCGATGTGGTTCCTCAACATTATGATGTAGTTTAACTTTCTATGATGGCTGTTGTTCGCAGAAGTTGAAAGGAGATACTTCGTTCTAAACGCTTTCCCATTGCATAGACATGCAGCGATATTAACTTTTCTTAATCACATTATTAGGAGATGTTTTCTCAATCATATGCATGTATCTTCACATGCCCCTTAGTCTTTTAACAAAAGGGAAAAGTGCAAAGCATGTTAGGACTCAGGAGTCAAGTTACATGGATCATTCTTGTGTGTTAACTACAGAGGCACAGTCATGTGATACGCGGATACGCCATATTCACATGCTACCTTAATATGGTACGGTGCTGTGTGATGGGCCATATTTTTTCTAGGTAAAGCTGATTGAACAAATAACAATCAATAGCTTGCGGTTATCTTACTTTGTACTCCGTATTAGTTTAGAGCTGTATCCTGAAATCGAATGTCCATACACTGGCATGCAAAGGAGTCTCTTGAAATCCAGTAATAGAAGGCTGAAGTTTGAAGAAGGGTAAGGAGTCATGTTAGAACATGCATTATTCTTGTCCATATCACGAGAGCAATATCAGCAAGCTAACCATATATGGGGTGACAGGTCATGCTTCTATTTATTGAAATTAGTGGTACACATCTTATTAGTTTTATAGATGTATTTTCGTTAGATCATTTCTGTGCATAAAGCTTCACTTCATCATACATTAAGCTATATTTCATTTGAAATTATCTCCTTAAGGGACCTTTGGTTAAACGAGTAATAAAGAGTAACTGAATATGTGGGTCGCCTTATTCATGATTCCAGTATGAAGTGCATCTTTTTACAAAATGAGCATGCTATTCTCTAGCTTATAAGTGTATCGTGTAACACAAGTAAGTAGGAGGTAAGGAGAGAGCATATTTAGAAGGGGATTAAAACTGGATAGGAAAGAGGAGATGGATGGTACTAAGTGTTTGTCAGTCTTGTAGAAAAGGAAGACGTGCGGCAGAAGAAGAATTCTGAAGAGTATTAGCAAGATGGGAGCGATACATATACTTGTTATGTTGTCACTTAAAGAGATGATAGTGCCTGAATGTGTTTTCCTCTGGCTTGTGGTGCTTATCTATGTTGCACGGGTGCTTCTGGGAGGTTGCGCACCTACAGTGGGTGCTTCATGGGTGCTTTGCGGATAAGGCAGGGTCATTTTGAATGTTTTAGTTGAAGATGTCTTCTAAAATAAAACTACAATTTAACCAAAAAATGTGCATCTATGTGAACATTTCTAACCCTTAGATTACTCGTCTCTCCACCGCTAGAACAACGACAGGAATAGATTATATTGTCTATATAGTAACTATGTATCTTTGAATCTGTGTATGAATTTCTGTGTGATTATAATTTGGATTATTATTCTTGTTGTTTTTATACTAGTATTATTAATATAGTGAGTTACTCTTGTTTGGAGTTTCACAATTTTTTCCCGCTTCAGCGGCTGACCGTTTAATATCCTTATTTGTGCTTTCCACCAGTCACAGATAATGCTTGGAATGGTTCCACCTCCTCAACAACAGGTATGTCTTCTGCTACATTTCAACCTTTCCATAATGGGTGTGTGTGTGTGAATGGGACATCTATTGAAGTACTAACAATTTCTTTCTAGGTTCCTACTATTCAACCAACACCATCACAAGCTCCTCCACTACCAGTTCAGCCAGTTCAGCAGGCAAATATTCAGGCTCCTCATGTCTTGCCTGAAAAAAATGGCTTACAGGACCAAGTTAATTCATCTCAGCCCACTATTAAACAGCACAACTCTCCTATGATGCCAATCCCATCTACTTCCAGTGCTCCAGTCAGTCACCCACCCCAGTCCTTGCCAATGCCACCTCACGCTTCACAGTCATTACAGCAGCCAATGGAAAATGTTCAGTCCCAAGCTATAGCGCAATCACGTGCTCAATCCTCTCAACTCTTTAACTTTCCTTCGTCACAACCACCTGCACTGCAACCCCCAATGGCTTCTAGCTCCTCCCAGCTATCACAACCGTTACAAACAAGTGACATTCAGCATATGCCACATCAACCCAGACCAACCTCAATGCCACCTTTCACTAACCAACATCACCCACAAATGGGGCCGCCTAACATGGGTTTCCAGCACTCTGGTGTACCTCACCTGCATCATTCACAGCCCATGTTTCATGTAAGTTGGTTCACAAATATTATTGACTAATGTGATTGATATTCTTAGCGTGGTTGGAACATTCTTGGCTACATATTTTGTTTGATATATTCTTTTACAGCCAGGTAACAGGCCTCCATCAGGTGGGGGGGCTTCTTTTCAACAAGGACAGCCTCCAATGCCAACTCAGCCACCGCCCCAGTCTACGTATCAGGTAGTCCATTGGTATTTATCTTTCTCTGTTAATGTTGGGTATAAGGAACGTGATCCTGCTATGCTGTGTCAGATTTCTTTGACTCGGCTTTTATATGATGTTTAATCTGACTTGTTATAAATAACTAGAGAATGATATCATTCCTACTACTTAGAGAACTATGCACACTCACGCGCGCACACACAAATCTATACATATCAAAATATAAAATTACAATATTGTGTTTTTGATACATGGCTAGAAATTTCATAATATATGACGGGTAAGGGGGAATGGAACTCGTGACCTGCATGAACCAGCAAGTTTCTTTACTTCTCTCAATACAACTCAACCAATGTTCAATAAACTACCTTGTAGGGTAAGTAACTAAAGCCTAGCAGATGTAACAGATTAGTGTTATTTTGTTTGCTATCATAGATGCTATTCCGGAGTCTACTATTATCCTACCTTTCAGCTGTAAATGAAAAGATAAAGAACCAATCAGAATAGTATCTTACCATGCAAAATGTTATTTGACTGTTAGCTGCACAGTAGGCATATACTAATCAGACTTTTCCAAACCTTCAACTATTTGTGTTTTTTGTAATGATGAAGCAAGTTTCTGTACTTTTCTCAATGCAACTCCCACAAGATCTACTTAACTGCCTTTTAGGATAGATAGCTAAAGCCAAAAAGATGCGAAATTCGAGTCATTCTTTTTGGCTGAGTTCTATTTTATTATAATAAGATGTTTCTAAACCAAGCTTCCTGAAATTTAAGCTCAAAGGAAAGCCGATTGTCAGCCTGATGTGAACATTATAGAGTAACATTCCCAAGAGAATGATGACAGGAAAGTGTCGGGGATTTTATTTTCTTCTATTTTCTGCAGCAGCGTCTTTATTTCATATACATCGTTAGCGTTGATTCTTGTGCTACTATTGCCACTTCTTTTCAAATTGGTGGTCACAACTCACGAGAAATGTTTGTGGTGAAATTGAAGTTCAGCAGAGCTGGCGATGGTTTCATAGTGCTGATGGTAGTGGAGTGCCAGAAAATTAGATCTTGTATTAGTTATTAGTTGACACATGAACATGGAACCGAGGCTTTTCATTTTCAGATCCTGCAGCACAATGAAAACCCCCTAAGCCAGTTTAAAACACAGTCTATCTTTCATGGTTTTAGATCTTATGCATCTTTTCTATGTCATGATACCTTATGTTAGCTGTGGGCACAGGTGAATTACGCTGTGCAACTTCGACCCTACCTGGATGCTGGTGACGCAATCAAATGGACAAACTAGAGAATAAAGAATTCCAGTTCTTGGGATTGGACTAGAACCGCAAACACAATTAATAGGGTTGACAAGACTTTCTCTCCCTCTATCTCACTCTGGTGATGCCAGATTGGTGCCATATTCGGCGGTGACAAAGAAGTCGATTATCAAAAATGCACAAAATAAATCAAAAATCTAGACATCTCTGTTGTCAACACTGTGAATTCATTAACTGTCTACATTTTATGCAGCAGCATGTGAACTAGGTTCCGTAACTGAATCTGTCTTCATATTGTTTTCCTTTACTAAACCAAGGTTAATCAGGAAACAGTTTCTAGCTTACATCCTCTGGCTTAGGTAAACCTACGAGTCTCTTTTTTTCTTTGTGAATGCGAAAGGCTGGTTGCTTCACCAACTCTCCCATGCCACAAGTCTGGTTCTTGTGCTCCAATCCGAACAAATCTAAAAATGTCCCAGTTGTCTTTTTGTCGAGATGATTCTTTCACATACCAGCTTAGCTTGATAATCACTGGGAAGTTCTTTGTTTCCTTGGATTTTGATTCCCTTCCAGCTTGGTAATAAACCTGAATCCCAATCTTCTGGCAAGATGCCGGGTGATGCTTTATCTCCTCCACAATACACATTTACTGATCATCCACATCATCATCTTTACTGTAAAAAGTTGCTTCTCACAAGGAATATATTATGTTGGAGCAAAAGAAAAGGCATGACATTGCTTCTAGATGTTTCCAGTTTTTTCTCAAGCCTTGTGGTCTTCTACAATATGCTAGAAGTACAGAAATGTTATGCAGTGAGCTTAGCTGATAATCGAAAGTTCAAGTAAACTAAAGCATTTCATATTTTTCTGCGAGCCGCCTGTTGAAACCCCCGACCAATGATAAAACATCCAAGTTGTGGTTATTAGATGCAGTTATTTTAACCTTTAAGGTTCGGATTAATTGTTCAACTCGATCAGTTCTTAAAAGTTTTACTTGCTTCTCTGCTGTATGTGTGGTTTTACAACTAAAACCTGATGGTTACATATTTGTTCTGCAGCCGGGAGGTTCTCGTCTAGGTCCTGATTTTAACAGTCAAGTAGGAATGTCCATGCAACCAGAACGCGGGCCTGCGTGGATCCCTGGTCTACAAGATAATACTCAGGGAATACGACTTCCTGGACCACCCCCTAGGGCCGCTGGACAGATGGCCCAGGGCTCAGGTCAGATCCCAGGTCAGATGGGCCAGGGCCCAGGTCAAATGGGCCAAGGAAACCAGCTTCCTCCTGCTGCTCCTGCCCCTGCTCCTGCTCCTCCTCGGCCTCCGGTAATCATCATCTTTGGTTCCTTGGATATGTGTGTAGCAGATTAAAGTTAGAATATCGCTAAACATGTTCCACCTTCCTCCTATCGATGTTTTTAACTTGTACCTTTTTTGTGTCCGTGTAGTTGACTCCTGATATGGAAACGGCGTTACTTCAGCAAGTTATGAGTCTTACCCCGGATCAGATTAATCATCTTCCTCCTGATCAGAGAACCCAAGTGCTCCAGCTGCAGCAGGTGCTACGACGCCAGTGACATCTCAATACTGGTTGTTTTCTGAGAAAGCAAGAGCTGGTAGGAGATGCGACCAAATTCCTTTTGTAGGAGTTGTTTTTTGTAGCATCTGAAGTTGCCATTTGCTTTTTTTGCGTCATCCCTGAAGATTGAAGTTAGCATCATTGATGCGTATTATAACTATGTATGTGCAGTATGTTACATATAGAATGTTTTCAAGTAAATTACACCTAACTTTTCAGACTTTGATATGTTGCTGCAACTGCTCTCTCCCTCTCTCTGAAGTAACAACATCATCTATCTTGTTTAGCCTCGCATCTTATGCTTAACATCAACCTTAAAAGCGCTTGAGATATCTTCCACTTCCACTCACAGAATAAGAGATTTAGATATGAAGCGATTCGATACCTGAAACTTACAGAGCAATGAAGTTACACGGAAGATTACGATGTCCAGCATATGAAACAAGCAAATTGACTAAGGACCAACCCATTTTTTTTTTTCCAAATAAAATACTTTCACCTTCTAGTAGAAACTGTCCTGCTTACAATATTATCATTTCTACTACATCTAACTTTCTCCATGTCAACAATCAAATGAAAACTAGAAAATCCTTCAGATAATCTACTACTATCATATTTAATCACTCTGCCTAGAGCATCTGAAGCAGTATTGGCCTCTATGTGAATCCATTTCAGGTTCCAATTCAGATTTGTCAATCCCAATTTGATATCAGTAATAATATTGCAGATCTCCCAATTTTCCTTCACTCCCAGAATACTCTCCACCACTTTCTTGTTATCCATTTCAAACCAAATCTTTCCATTGTCTAAGTGCTGCAACTTCCACACTGCTTGTCTCATTGCAAGAGCTTCTGCAATTAGAGCTGAGTCTGCCATCTCAAAGCTCCAACCTTTAGCAATAATATCCCATTTACTGTCCCTCACCAACCAGCTAGAACAACTTTGTTTTGTATCTTCACTCCAGGTAGCATCCACATTACATTTAACATTATTGCTTGGAGGGGGATGCCACTTTACTTCCTTTACTTTCTTACTACCCTTAACCTGAGTATGTGTTTGGTTGGAATTTTTGCTCATAGCCATATTCCACCACCATACTTCTTCCTTACATTGCAGAATAGCCTTGATGGGATCAGGGTTCTTGTAGTTGAAAATAGAGTTGTTTCTGCATTTCCAGATGGTCCATAGAGCCATAACTACCAGCATCACTCTATCTTCAGATAACACCTTACCTTGGACTTTCTCTATTAACTCTGCTAGCCACCTTTTCAGATTTCCAATCTCCCTCCCCATATCTGGATTCATGATACCCATGCCAAACCAAAAAGATTGCACCCAAGAGCAATGAATGAAGCAGTGTTCCATAGACTCTGTTTCTGAATTGCAAAGACTGCAAATAGGGTCCCTTCTAGTTTTTCTCTAAAACAGGTTAAAGTTAGCCAATGCATCATGACTGATCTTCCACCAGAAAATTTTCACTCTAGGTGATAAATTAGATTTCCACAAAAATTTCCATTAGTCCTTGCTTAAAGTAAAGGAGGAAGAGGAAGTGTTCATACCAGTGTTTGTGGTTTTTTTGCTTTCTAACAAAAATTCTTTAGCCACCCTCATAGCTGATTTCATGAGGCCAAACAATTCTGTCACTTGTGTCATTCCAGCTAATAGGAGTTCTCAAAATAGCATCTGCTTCTTCCTTTTTAAACCAATTTTTCACTTGAGAAACTTTCCACCTCTTAGAAGCTTTATTTATCAAGCATTCCACCTTCATCCCTTCTTTTATGTTATCATTGAGCTGGACTTTCTTTTTTGGTAGACTCTGCACCCACACATCATTTTGAATATTGATTATGCTGCCATCACCAATCATCCAACAAGCACCTTACTCAATTACTTTTCTGCCACTCAAAATGCTTCTCCAAACCCAAGCTGGGTTAGCTCCCATTCCAGCTTTCAAGAAATCACTTGTGGAAAAATGCTTTGCTTTCAAAACTTTTGCCAGAAGAGAATCTGGATACTTAAAAATCACCCTTGCTTGGCTAATAGAGCAAGATTAATTTCTCTAACATCTCTGAATCCCATTCCTCCTTCATGTTTATGAGGAGCTAACTTGTCCCATCTGACCCAGTTTAGCTTCTTTTCCTCATCAGTTGACCCCCACCAAAAATTTCTGATCAATTGAGATATTTTCTTGCAACTAGCAACAGGAAATTCAATACAAGACATGGAAAAACAGGGAATAGCAAGAGCAATGGCCTTTAGATTTACCTCCCTACCTGCAAAAGAGAGGCATTTTCTTCTCCAACCTTGGAGGATCTCCCTAACCCTTTGAACAATATAGTTTATAGATTGGGTTTTTGACTTACCCCAGAACATAGGTAGGCCCAGGTAGAAAACTTTCTGATATAAAGCAGGGATTCCACACAAACCACTAACTCTTTTTTTCAGCTCCTCTTTTGTGTTTGGGGAGAACATAATTCCTGATTTGTTAAAGTTTATCTCCATACCTGTAGCTGCACCAAAAATTTCCAACATATTGAGAAAAGCAGCCACTTCTTCTTCTTTAGCTTGCAGAAAGATAAGAGAATCATCTGCAAAAATCAGATGATTTATAAAGACTCTGTTTCTAGAGATTGCAACCCCTTTAATGGTTTTTGCTTGAGAGGCTTTCTTCTTCATTGCAGAAAAAGCTTCCATTACTATCACAAACAGATATGGAGAAAGAGGATCTCCTTGCCTCAATCCTCTTTTTGGTTTAAAGGACTTGGAATCAATACCATTAATTCTCAATTTCATAGACAGTGTTGTCACACACTGCATAATCAGTTGAATCCAATCTTCACTGAAACCAAATTTTCTTAAAATTGCTTCAAGAAAATCTCATTCCACCTTTTCATAAGCTTTGCTAAGATCCAATTTCAGAGCCAACACCCCATTTTCTCCTTCCTTATTTCTTGAAATGTGATGCATAAACTCTTGAGCAATAATAATGTTATCTTGGATCAATCTACCAGGCACAAAGGCTGATTGTTCTTGAGATATCATCTTTGTAAGAACCCCTTTCAATCTGTTTGCTAATACTTTGGCAATGATCTTGTATACAAAAGAACAAAGGGCTATGGGTCTGAAATGACTTACTTCCTCAGGGTGGGGTATCTTTGGAATTAAAGATAAAATAGTACTATTGTAACTTTTCAAGATAAACTTTGATTGAAAGAAATTCTGCACTACAGTGGTTACCTCTGCATTGACAATTTCCAAGTTTGCTTGAAAGAAGTGACCAGTAAATCCATCTTCCCCTGGTGCCTTTCCTGGATCAAAGGCAAAAACTACACCTCTGATCTCCTTTTCAGTAGGAATCTGCAGCATTTCCATGTTATCCTCTTCTGTAATTTTCTTTTGTATGCAATTCAAGACTGTGTCCATTTCCCTTGGCCCCTTTGAGGAGAAGAGCTTCTCATAAAATTGCGAGAATTGTGCTTGAATTTCCCCTTCACCTTCAACCCACATTTCATCAGCAAACTTGAGCTTCTTGATGCTATTTCTTTTTCTCCTAAAGATAGTAGACAAATAGAAAAACTTAGTATTTCTATCTCCCAACTTTATATACTGAATTCTGCTTTTCTGTATCCAGAATTCTTCTTCTTGCTTCCACAGAGATTCTATTTCTTGTTTTGTCTCCTTCTGTCTTTGCATATTACCAGTTGAGTGGGGTTGAGTTTGGAGTCTCAGCAAATCTTCCTCTTTCTCTTTCTCTTTTATCTGCCATTTGTCCATGTGTAGCTTAAGCCCTCAGAATAAATCAGAAACAAAGTTTTGAAACCTGCTCATTCTCCATCTTTTTCTATCAGCCCCACCCTCTTTCTCACTTTCATCCAAGTAGTCATTGCATTCTCCTAAAAGGATCCAAGGAAGATTAAAATTGCTAGCCCAGTCTTTGATGTCTTTCCAGAACACTCTTCTCTTCTTGTGATCTGTAGGAGCATACACAAACAACCAAGCTTCCTTTCTACCTGGTATTTCTTCTATAATAGCACAAATTGCATTGTCACTACTCCAGGCAATGTCAATATTAAAGTTGTCTATCCACCATAATAGTAAACCCCCTGCTTTACCTCTTGGCTCTACATAATAGCCATTCCCAAATCTTAAACTCCTTTGCATTCTTCTTAATTTGGAACTTTGGTTCTTTGTTTCAGACAAGAACACAAAGTTAGGAAGCTGGGCTCTCACGAGCCCTCTTAATTCTGGAATGTCAGGTTGCTCCCCAACCCCTGAACATTCCAGCATAGACCTACCACGGTGATTGTGGCTGATTTTGGCCAGCCACCACAACAACCATTTGTTTCTCCTCCATGGTAAGTTCCGCCTCCTTTTCTAAGATTTCAATTTCCTTCATACTATCTTTATACAAGTAAAATTGTTCACGGTGAATTGAATCCATTACCTCGAATTTCAATTTGTCCTCAATCAGCTTCTCATGGAGGCCAACTTCACTCCCAAATTCATTTCCTTCTGCTATCCCTTTGAATAGTCTCCAGCTTCGCCCTTTTGGGGGGATGCCTTTTTTCAGCCTTGCTTTGCGCACCTGGATTGCATATCTTGCATCTGAGAGGATTTCCTTCTTCTTTGCTTCCACATATGCAGGTTGAGTTTCCAGAGATCGTCTTCCTCAATCAGCTTCTCATGGAGGCCAACTTCACTCCCAAATTCATTTCCTTCTGCTATCCCTTTGAATAGTCTCCAGCTTTGCCCTTTTGGTGGGATGCCTTTTTTGAGCCTTGCTTTGCGCACCTGGATTGCATATCTTGCATCTTCACCTTCCCTGCTTCGTTTGAGATTTACAAATCTCTTGAAAACTTGTGCTAACCCTATATCTGTGAAAGGGTTTGCTGGTGTATCTTCATGATCTTCTAGATTGGCTTCAAACGGCATCGTTTTACGTAACCGTTGCACTGGGTTTGTATCACTACTTTTATCTCTGTATAATGGGCTTTTCTATTTTGGGTCTCTCATAACCCACACTTCTTTCTTAGTTGGGCTTTCGGGCTCTTCAACATAGTAGATTTGGGCCTGCTCTTGTGTCTGGGTTGATAAGTTGGCCCGGCCCAAAGCTGAATAAAGTCCCGCTCCTTCTCTAGGGTTTCCAGGTAGAGATAGTGTTGTGCCATATTCTTCGTCTTCAGTGTCCTTCTGAGTGTTGCTTCTCGAACATTTCTTGTCGATTAGCTCACCCTTCGCCGTGCTCGCCGTTTTTGACAACTGTGTTTGATCCACCTCATCGTCCTTTTCCGTGATGCCAGCCGTCTTCTGTGCAATTTCCTCGTCCTTTCGTACCAACGAGTTGGTGTGATGTATCGTCCTTTCCGTCCCCTTACTCGGTGGACTCATTTTACTCAGTGAGTCACTCACCTCTCCCTCCGATTCTCCCCTGAAATGCTTTGCTAGATTTTTCTCAACTGCATCCATGTATGGTTTCCACCTTTGGGTGAGGTCTTCCTTTCGCTGTTTTTCCTTAATTTTTTCCTCCGGCGTTATTCGCCGGTAACCAACTCTCATCTCCGGTTCAAACAGGGAGTACTCATCTGCTTCTTTTCTCAAAAAACTGCATTGAGTATTGATGTGCCCTATTCGGCCACATCTATAGCAGAAATCCCCAATACGTTCATAGCGGAACCCAGTCCATTTCATTTCTCCGTCACCCAGGGGTAGATTGAAACCTTTAGGCAATGGTTTCTGGATCAGAATTTCCACTTTTAAGCGAAAATAAGGTCGAACTCCAAAGATTTCTGGTTCTACCCCTTCTTGTTCAATAAAATCTCCGATTAGGCCTGCGATCTTTTCAGCGTTGCCCTTTGATCTTTTTTCCGTTGGAACATCCCTGACGTGCAAGTTGAGAAGTCTATTGCCTTAACGCTCTTTCCCATCCTCCATTGTTTGAGATGGAGGATCTGTTTGTCTACCAACCATGGAGTTTTCGCCAGAACTCTGTTATAATCATCCTCTTCTGTGAAACAAAATGTAAAAAAGTTTATCGCCGGTGAATCCACCGTCACTCGACCCTTCAGTTCCCAAGCTCCTTCTACAATCTGTTTCATTGTGGACTTGCCAATTTTTCTCTCGTAGAAATACTTTCCCACCAGAGTTGTTTTGTAAAGTTTTCTGGCGATTTCTTGGTCCGTGTCCAGCTCAAGAACTGGATCTGAAGCCATATGGAAATGGAGTAAGAAACGCAGAATCACAAGATCCGAAATGAAGAAAGAAAAATCAGAGTAGGGCTCTGTTTTCAGAAACGACTAGATGCAGAAAAAGAGAGAAAAACCTCTCTCTAGAATTTTCTCTCACTAGAACAATGGATTAGGACCAACCCATGATGGCTCTCTTCGATAGAACCCCTACTAACCAATCTGAAGCACTCACACAAAATCCGATAAAAACGGATATTACACTCAGTTTAGGAACTCAATTACAAATTAGTAATAAAGACTATTCACAGCAAAACCATTCTAAGAGAGAACTCTGTTCAAACTCGCACAAACAAACCCGAAATCACTTTCACACGCAAATAGAACAACTGCTCATACTAGTCCCTTAAAGACACGTCTCACACAAACAAGTACAAAACCAGTTCAGGCATTTAATAATTTAATCAAACAGATTATCTACAACAAAAACCCTATAAGCGATCACTCGAACTAAAAAATCCGAGAAAAACATACATGCCACCAAATTCAGGAATTCAGCTACAAATTAATCAAAATATTACTCACATCAAAACCCTTCTAAGACAGAACTCCGGCCAAACTCGTACAAACAAACCCGAAAACACTTATACACACACGAATAGAACAACTACTCAAACTAGTCCTAAACCTCATCGGAGAGGAATAAGTAAACCCAACTCATCCATTTAATTACAATTCAATCAAACGGGTTATTCACAAAGAACACTATAATAGAGGTCTCGGACAACCCCCCCCCCCCCATCAAATTATCTAAGAGAACACACAAAATAAAGATAGAAAAGCTACTTGACTAGGTTCCTAACAATATGTGTAAGAAAACATGTACACCCAAATCATCCATTGAATTACAAATCTAACACACAGATTATTATTCACAGCAAAAACCAACAGAGATATCACTCGGACCAAACCCCTACCAACTTATCCTTAGATCAATCATAACTCAATCGTGCAGATTATTCATAGCATAGCCCTATAAAAGAGCACTATGACGGAACCATAACAAACTTATCTAAGATCACTCACGCACAAAAAAGTAACAACTCCTCGAACAATTACATATTAATCATAGCAAAAGAAGCACAACACCAAAAATAAATATCTGTTGGAAACCCTCACAAACCCCTCACAATCTATCGGAAATAAACAGGTAAACCAAATCACGCATTCAATTACCAACCGACCAAACGAAGTGTTGTATACTTATTTTCACACACATTGAAACATAAATAGAACAACTACTCGGACTAGACTCCTAAAAACACTCATTCGACACCCATATTCAATTACGAACTAAGCAAGCAAAGTGTTTACTTGCACACACGCACACACCGACACCCACACACGCAACAAATAAAACAACTACTCGGACTAAACTCCTAACAGCAAATCCCGGATATATAAGTATAACCAATTCGTCCATTTATTCACATATCAATGAAGCTGATTTATTCACAGCAAAAAGAACATAGAAAAGAGAACTCAAATCAAACCCTAACCAACATGTCTGAGATCATTCATACACAAAAATGAAACAACTACTCGGACTAGACACATAACAACACATCAAAGAAAAACAGTTGTAACAAATTCATTCATTCAATTAAAAATCAATCAAGTAGATTAATCACAGAAAAAATCCTATGGAAGATCACCCGGACAAAACCCATTTACTCACAAATCAATGAAGCTGATTTATTCACAGCAAAAAGAACATGGAAAAGAGCACTCAAATCGAACCCCAACCAACATGTCTGAGATCACTCATACACAAAAATGGAACAACTACTCGGACTAGACACCTAACAACACATCAAAGAGAAACAGTTGTAACAAATTCATTCATTCAATTAAAAATCAATCAAATAGATTAATCACAGAAAAAACCCTGTAGGAGATCACCCGGAAAAAACCCTAGCAACTTATCCAATCCCCCACAAACACAAAAAAATTAAACAACTAGTATACACAATTCAAGCATTCAATTACAAATCAATCACACGGACCTCACAAAAAAAAAAAAAAAAAAACCTATGAAAGATCACTCGGGCAAAACTCCTACCAACTTATCGGAGATCACTCGCACACATAAAAAAAACAACTACTTGAACAATACTCCTAAGAACACATATAGGAGGAAAGGGATTTACTCAATTCACGCATTCAACTACAAATCAATCAAACAGATCAAAAAAATTGTAACAGAGAACTAGGACGAAATCCCTACCAACATAGCCGAGACCACTCACACGCACAAACATGGAAAAATACTCGGACTAAACTCATAACAACGCAGCCGAAACATACAAGCACAGCAAAATCATCCATTCAATTACAAATCAATCAAACATATTTATCACAGCAAAAAGCCTACTAGAGCAAACTCGCACCAATCCTCACTCTAGTTTACCAGTGCTTCAGTCGATTCCGCAGAATCGTCGTATTTAAGCCCTAGTACCTCAGCAGAGTGTAAAATAATTGCTTTAGCAACAATCCTAACATCAATAAAATAAACTTTTCATAGATGACTTCCCAAGACTAGAATGAAACATACTTGAAAGATCCTGGCTTCACCACATTGAGCCCCAACCACATGACTTTCCACATGTCAATTGATATTTATATTAACTATAAAAGAACATTTTATATGTGATGTATCCATAGAACTCTCCCCAGAATCGTCGGACACAAGCCCAATTACCTCACCAGAATTTAAAACAAAAGAAAAGCTTTAGAAACAATTATAACATCAACAATATAAGCTTTGCCATAGATGATTTCCCAGGACTGTAATCAAGCATACCTAAAAAATCATTGCAAGAAGCTTATTGGTTTCTTCACCACAGACTGAAGAAGTCATCATATCCGTCCCCACATTGACCTTCAACCACATGACTTTTCACCTGTCAATTGATATTTAGATTAGCTATAAAAGGACATTGTATACGTGATGTCAAAACCTTGAAAAAGGTCAAACCTTCTTGATATAATGGAGCAATGTCCATAGGACTCATCTCTAATCATGTGCTTGATCCATGAGCCGATTCCCAGAGCCGTCGTATATAAGCCCAAGTACCTCAGCAGAATGTAGGAAGAAATAATATAAGTAAAAAGATGGATGAAGGAAGAAAGAAGAGTGCAACATCTAATATAACACTGTATAGCTAGCAATATGTGCTTCATTGCAATTTTTAGTTGCAGAACTCTGGTTTACCTGTGTCTGATTCTTGGGTCAACTCCCCATAATCCTATACGAGCCTTAGTGCCTCATAAAAATAGAAAAAAAAAAACCTTTAGCAACAATCCTAACATCAATAGGAAAAAAAAGTCTCTGCAATAGATGTATTCCCGAAACCAAAATAAAGCTTACCTTACATATTATTGCAATAAGCTTGTTGGCCTCACCACATACTGAAGGTTTCTAGTCTTTTATCACATGGAGCTCCAACCACATGATTTTCCACCTATCAATTGATATATACATAAGGTACAACAAAACATTACATACGTGAAGTCAAAACCTTATTTAATGTCAAACCTACTGGCATTAAGTAGGACTGATCTCCAGTCCTGCAAATGACAAGTAAATGAACAGGACAAGTAAAACACATCTCTGACGATTATTCCGTTTACAGGAATTGTAGCGACAAAAACAATCTACTTCTTGCCTGCGATTACAAAAGAGTGCATGATAAATACTCGAATGTACATAAAATACCATTGCCGAGGATAAACTTAGGCCGTCACAGTAAACAAGCAAAGGCTTTGAGTTTATTTACTAGGTAAAGAGCCGCGCACGATGCGCGCGGTTGGCCTTTGTTTAGGCGGTGACGAAAGTAAAGGAATCTTATCGAGCCGAGCTCATCTCATCTATTACCTCCATATGAACACAAATAAAAAAATACTACCAAAGTGATTTTCGGGTACTAACTTGCTTAGACCATAGAATCTCCATTAAAAGTTATGAATAATCATAATCTTAATAAATACAGTTATACTTTATCTGACCATTAGAATTTGGAACAACCAAATACAATGTTTATTGAACGGCAAAACAACTAAAACTATTGTATGCCTTATGAGCCCTAACTTCTTTCTCCAGAGATGAGCACACTTCCAACACTGCAAGACACATTTGGCATGATTTACGTTACACGATCACACATACTACTCATACTACACGATCTTATGCATGAACAAGAAGAATGTTAATACAATGAAACACTTCTTTTTACAGTGCCAAGTTGTTTCCCAAAAACAAGATACACATACCACACTGCTGCTACTACTAAAACCACAACTACATAGATGGTCAGAAGAACCATTGGTATCCACTGCATGCTTCAGAAGGGGAAATAGACCTCCTAATCTTTCAGCCAGGAGAAGGGAACATGAAAACTGGAAACAAAAGAAATATTGCAACTGAAGTCAATTATATCGATCAATATATTGATTCGCTGATGAAAAAATAAAGGTAAAAGTGAATACCAGAGATGAGAATGTTCTTAATGTTGTCAGCGGAGGGATTGGTGGTGTCTCCCAAGACAGCAAGCAGATAAGCAGCCATGATCTTACTTTCTCAAACTGTAAAATAGTAGCCAACAAAGAGCTATCACCTGCCTACAATAAGCAGCCATGATCATTAAATTGTTGTGTTGGAAAACTGGGAATCATGCCTGAAAAATTAAGCACAGTGTACATGTAAGATGTCTTTGAACCGGAATTGAAGCCTCAAACTATCAAACACTAATACTCACAGCTGAGGCATGGAATTCAAGGCTTTCTAGCTTTTGCAGGACCACCGTGGCGCATTGTCTGCTTCAAGTATTCTGATTCTGAATAACTCCAACAAAAGAGAAGGTGAATAATGTACCAACAACTACATTGGGAAATATACGCAGAGGATATGGAAATATTTACTCCAACAAAAGAGAAGGTGAATAATGTATCATGAGTGGATTTCTGTATCTATCATTTTGTAAAATTTCCTAAAAGAACTGGATGGTAGAATATTTTCCTGATAAAATTTGGAGGTATGCTCTTGTATGGGTTTTGCATGCTATGTTTTTTTTGCCTTTTAATCAATATGTGGAGATTGGAGGTGGAAACCATCAATAAATCCCACAAGTTTTCATAGGAACCCCATGAATAAAACCTATGAAAATACATAACGAATTGGATAAGGTAATCTGTATGAATGATTTTGGGAAATTTCCTTAAAAAGCTGGAAAGCAGAAAAAATTTCTTGATCTCAATTAGTTTGGTTTTTGTAATATCACTGTACAAGCTGGTGGAAGACCAACATGATATTGATTTCTAAGATATTCCAGTCCATTCGTTATTATCTTAATCCATCTATCCTATACCTTATTCATGGCTTCCATCTCCAATCTCCACATATTGCTTAACATACTAAGTTAAAACATGAGCAAAATTCATGGGGGTGTCAAAATAAAATCTTGAACTTCTATCAACAAACCAAACAACAATGGAAGGATTATAGAAATTACCTTCAGGAGAAGCGCTTTGGAGGAACCTCATCCAGGGGAGAAGATATTAATAATGAACAACTCGTCCCCTGCATTGAAGAGTGAATCCACAAGGTCTTGAGCATTTCCACTCATACTGGCAATTTGTGCAGCTTCTGTGAAGGTCAACTTTCAGTGCTCGAAAGTTTGCTTTTTCTTATCTTGCTTTTGCTTCCTCCGGAAAGCACCTAAAATTAACATCGACTAAATCAATCAAGCAACCAAACAAAACACAGCAAATATCGGGCTAATTCAATCGTTTCAATCAACCAACTGAAAACAAATATAGCGAGTTCAGCTTCATACACACATTTGCGAAACCCCGAACATGTAACTTTATGTTCCGGTGATAGGTAAACCTGCAAAAGGAAAGAGAATAGCAGTCATTTTTTTACCTAAAAATTAACACTGCAATCTAATATTGGCATGGAAAACAACAGTCACTAAAGCTAAAAATCGAGTCTTAGCATGAAGACAAATTAAAAGCCACCCCATAAAAAGTTTCTCCTGTTATTGATGCCTGTATATGAAAAGCTTTTAAAGTTCCAGCTTTTCCAAGAGGATATATAGGCTCACAATGCATACACTGCCTGACCACTACTTCATGCTTTCACACTTCAGTGATACCTATGTCCTCAATTGTGATCATCTGCAAGAAATAACCATGTAAGCCGCCAAATCAGAACTTGCTAATGTTCCACAAAACAAGTCATATGAAGAAACTGACGCAGAGAAGATTAGACATGTCAACTTCTGCCAGAGTCTGAACACACGGTGGTCTGTAAACTTGTAAGCTTAAGCACTTTTTCTTTTAACCCAATTCTGGAAACAAACTTTACTTGGTAATTATATCTTTCAACTCCTACATAACATACCTGCTAGATTTGCAAGAAAGCATATCAAGAAAATATAGAAATACAAAACTGATAGCAGTTATATAACCTCGGAAAATGAGAAGAAAATCATGTAAAGCTTTTCATTTTTGGATAGAACATAATCATATTGAAGAAGACAGTATTCGCATAATAGCAAAAAAACTGCAAATACCACTACTCTTAAGCCATTGGTGATCTCTATAGTCAGAGGAAAATAATGTAACAACAGCAATTTTTTTGCATAAATATGTTAATTTTAAATATTGGAGGAGTATGAAAGGAACCTGTTTGAAGTTTTTTTCACCCTCTCAGACACAACCAATAAGAAACCCTCTGAAAATCGGCAAAGAAGGAACTCTTATATAAAGTTAATGGCTTCAGTATGCTTTTAATTGAAAAAGAGATATACAATCAGGTATAATAATACCAGGTGGTAGAGCTGAATGTAGCCGTACAATCAGTTAAAATCAGAATCCTAACAATTGACATACCACAAAAAAAAAAACATAAGCCAAAGATGCAAAATTCATATTTGAAATGGAGCGGTGGAGCATAACTATCCCTCAATACCGAAAAAACAACCAGTGAATTGTCAGAGTGAGAAAGACAAAATGGGGAAATTCAAGACGAATGTTCAAAGCGGGGCAGGCTCAGATATGTAACCGGAATTGCAATGCCAATCATGTTCTCTACTGTTATAGATGCAAAATCAATATTTTGCTCTGCCATGAACAGAAGAAACCAATAATGTGAAATATTTACTTCCGACATTTATCATCATTGCCTTTTGCAAACCATTCCAACAATATTCATGATATTACGAAGGCATGGGGTGCTCATCCCTGGGAAGCACAACTTGGAAAACTAAACCAAATTATAGGCCAAAAGCATAAGGGTGAGCACCTGCTATCTGCTATTTGAGAGAGCCGTAGCGGAAATGTAGACCTCAGAAGCTGAAATAGTAAAACTGCTAACCAGTGTGCTTCAACAAGCAAAAGTATGCATGATAATGTAAATGAAAGCACAATCATGTGATAATAACCAAATTCCTATTGAAATGCATATAACTGTTTTGTCAACTGAGATGGTCGGATGGGTTTGAGTAAAATGTGGATGACCTAATATACAGAGCAACACAACAATTGTGTAAACTCTTCAATGTCAATTCCATATTCGTCAATTGAGAGATTTTGTGCCACCATCAACATTCTGTTATATTTTAAGTCCAAATTTGAAGAGGAGAATATGAGTGAGTAGTTCCTTAAACGTGACAACGATGGGCTTTTGTTGGTGAATAAACTGCAAAATATGGATTCTCATAGATCAAAATAATGTTGAAGTTTGATTAAGAGTCCACTATTTTACTACTATTATTATATAAAAGCTTCTTTAAGTTCCATGTCTCTCGCCATCTCAGAACTGTTCTTCATATGATCTCTTTATCTTTGAATCTGAGTATGAGTTTCTGTTTAGTAATTTTGGATCATTTTATTTTTAACTTTCAAATTTGTATAATCGTATACTACAAAATATAAATAAATTTTCCAGTCCCCGGCACACCCGCAGCCTTGATTTTTAGGTATTTTACGTACCTGCACCCAGTTCTCCCTCCCCACCCGAAAAACACCCACAAATGTGCTACATAGTCTGCCCTCCTAATGAGACATCGGGAAACCATTACTGAACTTAGCAACTACACCCTTGTGTAATAACCTAAGAGTCTACAAAAACTAACAAAAGCGAATTAACTATAACCAAATGAACCTACTGAAGTATTATCCTAGTCACTTATGTTCACCCAACAGTTATTAAGTTATTTTATCATGCTGAGTTATCCAACCCATAAGTGTTTAATCAACATGGCGTAGTCAATATGATGTTAATACATTATATGAACACAGTCAATATGATGTTAATACAATATATGAACAAATAATTACTCCTCACATCACAGCCTGTTGAAAGTTTAACCTGCACAGTTGCAATGAGAACCCGTTCAGCATCTGAAGCTAAAGTCTACCCACTATACAACAGCGTAGGTCTACACTGGAGATTGTGTCATACCTGCTGTGATGAAGTGAAAATGGGGAACGATTTCGATATCTCACCTAATTCCTCCACTGAGTAAAGCATTTTGCAGTACTTCAAAATGATGCAACTTCGCAGTTTCCTCATTTTTGTCCCACCGGGCTCATTTCAGCTTAATTACATACTCCTGAAACGACAAGTATCACAGACATCAGTTTATATGTATTTCTTAACGGGGCAATCAGCTGGCAAGTAGGGAACAACACTAAGTATATGAACAATGATTCAATCAAGTTCAAACAGGGGGCAAACTTCTACTCAAACTAAATAGGACATTAAACTATCCAAGAGTCTTCTAATTCAGGCAGCTTCAGTCACAAGGGTCACTGTTGACCACCTAAACAAAGAATTGAAAGCAGCGTCTGGTGCTGACAAGCCCAGCACAAGTTCATAATGTCATGATCGGAACCTGTTCTCAGAATTGCCATATATGATGTGCACTTATTACTCGTTGGCCTATCAGCAAGTGTTTATTATATATTATTTAGAAGCTAAGGGTTATCGTACTATCACTTACCCCACTGAGGGAAAGATTGAAATAGGTAAAAGCACGGAATGATACAACAATGACGCATCATAACCCAGCCAAACAACATGTATAAAACATAAACTCTTACCACTA
Source organism: Linanthus parryae (assembly GCA_023055425.1). NCBI lineage: Eukaryota > Viridiplantae > Streptophyta > Magnoliopsida > Ericales > Polemoniaceae > Linanthus > Linanthus parryae. Next base: position 2,179,045 of record JALGPY010000030.1, read on the forward strand.
TTAGCACTAAGAGAAGAACAATGACATGAAAAGAAGAAGAAAAAATAAAACCTACCTTGAACTCCTCTTCTTCAGCAGAGGGTTTCCACAGACATTGACCTGAAGGAGCAGTCACCGTCTTCTCCACTGCGAAACAGAGGTCAAAAATATAAACTTTTCAAGGTTGGAAGAAGAAATTGGGGAGATATTTGAAGCACATAAGATGGAATCATCAGCGAAGCGGAGATAAATTAAGCACATACCTCCTCTGATTATCCTTGGTTCGATATACATCTTTTCAAAAGAACCAGACATCTGATTCATCATCCTTGGTTCCATCTTCCTGCGGATTAACTCGTCGTCTCTATGTATGGAAGTATAGTGAAAAGGTGGTAATTTCTCCTGAATAGGACAGTAACATTGGGACTTCCCTGTGATAATAAAAATGGAACAGAGAGCATATGAACTTTCTGAAAAATTAAATTCACAACAAGCACATTTTCCTGGTAAAAAAGATAGTATAATCATGAGAACTGCAATCCGATACAAAATGCATGATAAGGAGCAATATTGGTCAGAAACACGAAAACACGAACAGACAGATGTATGATCAAAACTCATGCTATCAATTTAGAAACCTTTGGAAATGAGGATGCAAGACACGCCGTGATTGTAGTTCAGAGTACCCGGTGGCAGGGATGAGAATAAAAAGAAGATAGAAAACCGTGTATATATCTCTTAAGACTAAGACTATAAAGCATGACAGTTTCTTGGTTCTGCTCCTAATCTGTAAAAGTTGGATAACAGTCGGATTTGAACTCTTAAGGATCACACCCTGATCCACATCCAATCCATTCAGATCACAATAGGGTCTAGACTGTAGGGGTTCAGACTCTAGACTCTGATACATACCTTAGTAAATCAAAACGGATTCCTGCAAACCTAGATTAAGGAACACTAATATCTCCTGACATGAAATAAGAAATCAATGTGAATGTAAAACCCAAAGTGCTATGTGTTTTTTTTTGCTTGCGAACGAAGTGCTATGTGTTTCTTTTGCTTCCGAACGAAGCAATAAAGAACGGGAGCATACTTAAAAAAGTCTGGCTTCACCGCATTGAGTTCCAACCACATGACTTTCCACCTGTCAACTGATATTTGATATTAAGATTAACTATAACAGAACATTTTTTATGTGATGTATCCAAAGAACTCTCTATTTTACCTGTGCATGAATTGAATCCCCCGAACCGTCGCACACAAGCCCGAGTACCTCAGCAGAATGTAAAACAAAAGAAAAGCTTTAAAAACAATAATAACATCAACAATATAAGCGTTGCCATAGATTATTTCTCAAGACTGGAATGAAGCATACCTAAAGAATCATTGCAAGAAGCTTATTGGTTTCTTCAACACAGATTGATGTCATCTGTCGCCACATTGAGCTCCAACCACATGACTTTCCACCTGTCAAATGATATTTAGATTAGCTATTAAAGAACACTCTATATGTATTGTCAAAACCTTGCAAATGGTCAAACCTTCTTGATATAATGGAGCATTATCCGTATGACTCATCTCCAATCCTGTGCTTGATCCATGAGTTGATTCCCTAGAACCGTCGTATATAAGCCCAAATACCTCAGCAGAATGTAGGAAGAAAAAATATGAGTAAAAAAGAAGGCAGAAGCAAGAAATAAGAATGCAACGTCAAATATACCACTATATAGCTAAGCTAGCAATATGTGCTTCATTACAATTTTTAGTTGCAAAACTCTAATTTACCTGTGTCTGATTCTTGAGTCAACTCCCCATAATCGTATACGAGCCTTAGTGCCTCATAAAAATAGAAAAAGAAAAAACCTTTAGCAACAATCCTAGCATCAATAGCAAAAAAAATATGTGCAGTAGATGTATTCCCGAAACCAAAATAAAGCTTACCTTACATATTATTGCAAAATGCTTGTTGGCCTCACCACATACTGAAGGTTTCTAGTCTTTCATCACATGGAGCTCCAACCACATGATTTTCCACCTATCAATTGATATTTACATAAGGTACAACAAAACATTACACACGTGAAGTCAAAACCTTACTTAGTGTCAAACCTACTGACAAAGTAGAGCAGCATCCTCTGATCTCCAGTCCTGCAGAGGACAAGTAAATGATGAACAGGACAAGTAAAACACATCTCTTACGATTATCCAGTTTACAGGAATCGTAGAGACAAAAGCAATCTACTTCTTGCCTGCGGTTACAAAAGAGTGCATGATAAATACTCGAATGTACATAAAATACCATTGCCGAGGATAAACTTAGGCCGTCACAGTAAACAAGCAACGGCTTTGAGTTTATTTATTTACCGTTCTCAAATTCGTACAAGTCAGGCTCAGAGTGCGGTAAATCCCTATAACAAAGTAACCGAACGAAACCCCTAGCCATCTGAGATGAACAGGTAAACACGACTTGGACATTCGATCGCCAATCAAGCGAGCAAACTATTCACGGAAAAAGCCCTATAACAGGGTACTCGGACCAAACTAGAGATGGCAATGCGGTTCGCTCCGATCCGAGATCCGGGGTGATCCGACCCTAATGGAGCGGTCCGAATCCGATCCATTTGCCTTTGGATCGGATTTGGATCACAAGTAAGCGATCCGTTCGGATTTCGGATCGGATTCGGATCATATATGTAAATATCCGATGATCCGATCCGATCCGAACTACATATAATATATGTATAATTATATAATAAAATTATAATTATATAATATAATCATATATTATTTATATAATTATACAATAATATATAATTCGACCCGATCCGATTCGTGATCCTTTCTTGTGATCCGTGATCCGTTTTCCTTACGGATCGGATTCGGAATTTTTGGGTGATCCGTTATATGATCCGATCCGGACCCGAACGGATTCGGATCGGATTCGGATCAGGAGGTATCATTTTCGGGTCGGATCGGATTATTGACAGATCCGATCCAAATCCGATCCGTTGCCATCCCTAGACCAAACCCTCCAAACCCCTCACAACCTATCGGAAATAAACAGGTAAACCAAATCACACATTCGATTACCAATGAACCGAGCGAAGTGTTGGGTATACTTATTTTCACACACACGGAAACACAAATAGAACAATTACTCGGACTAGACTCATAAAAACACTTATCTGAGAGAAACAAGTGTGTCCAATTGTGCTCACAGGAATCCCTCGGAGAGATCCAAGTGTGCAGCTCCAGTAGAGAATAGGAACACAGAGAGATGTAGGGTGTGTGTAGGGAGAGGGTAAGCACTGGTAACTGCTCGAGAGAGAGACAGTAGGCTGATAGAGAGTGTGTTGCTTAGCGTTCCCAGAGCTGAGATGTATTGGTATGTACTCAGTGTACTATGTCGTAATGTAAAGCTAACGATCCTATAAATAGTGGGGAGGCGACCGTTGAGGGGGTTAATGCACCATAAATGGCGACTTAATGATAGACCGCCAACGACACGTTCGACCTTGTATATAGGAACCGTTACGTATCTGCCCGCAGTATCGGAGACCGTTATGAGATCCTACCTCTCAGTCAGTTACCATAGGTCGCGCGCGAGCTTGGTTGTCGCCCACGCGCGACGGGCCTTACCCTAGCCTCCAAACCACTAAGTCCCTACAGGTCCCGTGTTAGTACGCGAGGGCCCTGTCTCGCAGCCCCCACGTGGCCAAGCGTATGTAGTTGTCTGGTGTGTATGGAGCACAGCTAGGTGTGCTGGATGACTGCCACGTGGATATGATCTGTCCATATCTACAACAATCCAACTATTCAATTACAAAATCAATCAAACAGATTATTCACAACAAAATCCTACACAACTCATCTGAAATAAACAAGTTAACCAAATCACACATTCAATTACCAACCAAGCAAGCAAAGTGTTTATTTGCACACACACGCACACACCAACACGCAACAAATAGAACGTCTACTCAGACAAAACTCCTAACAGCACATCCGGGAGAAATAAGTATACCCAACTCGCCCATTTAATCACAATCAATGAAACCTATTTATTCACAGCAAAAAGAAACCCCAACCAACATGTATGAGATCACTCATACACGAAACGGAACAACTACTCGGACTAGACACATCCAAGAGAAACAAAGTGTAACAAGTTCATCCATTCAATTAAAACTCAATTAAAATCACGGTAAAAAACCCTATAGGGATCACTCCGACAAAACCCTAGCAACTTGTCCAATCCCTCACAAACACACATAAAATAAAACAACTACTACGACTTGACTCCTAACAAGAAATCCGAGAAACTAGTATACCCAATTCAAGCATTCAAATACAAATCAATCACACAGATCTCACAGAAAAGACCCTATAAAATATCACTTGGACAAAACTCCTACCAACTTATCCGAGATCACTCGCACACACAAAAATGAACAACTACTTGGACCATGCTCCAAAGAATACATCAAAGAGAAAAACGATTTATTCAATTCACACATTCAATTACGAATCAATCGAACAAATTACTCACAACAAAAAACTTGTAATAGAGAACTAGGACGAAATCCCTAACAACATACCCGAGATCACTCACAAACACAAAAATGAACAATACTCGGATTGAACTCCGAACAACGCACAGAAAGAAACAAGTACAGCAAAACCATCCATTCAATTACAAATCAATCAAACATATTAATCACAGCCAAAAGCCTATAAGAGCACACTCGCACCAACCCTCACCAGCTCTAGTTTACTTGTGCCTCAGACGATTCCGCAGAATCGTCGTATTTAAGCCCTAGTACCTCACCAGAACGTAAAAAAAGATTGCTGTAGCAACAATCCTAAAATCAACAAATTAAATTTTGTCCTAGATGACTTCCCAAGACTAGAATGAAGCATACTTAAAAAAGTGTGGCTTCACCGCATTGAGTTCCAACCACATGACTTTCCACCTGTCAATTGATATTTGATATTTAGATTAACTATAAAAGAACATTTTTTATGTGATGTATCCAAAGAACTCTCTATTTTACCTTTGCATGAATTGAATCCCAAGAACCGTCACACACAAGCCCGAGTACCTCAGCAGAATGTAAATCAAAAGAAAAGCTTTAAAAACAATTCTAACATCAACAATCTAAACGTTGCCATAGATTATTTCCCAAGACTGTAATGAAGCATACCTAAAAAAATCATTGCAAGAAGCTTATTGGTTTCTTCAGCACAGATTGATGTCATCTGTCGCCACAATGAGCTCCAACCACATGACTTTCCACCTGTCAATTGATATTTAGATTAGCTATTAAAGAACAGTCTGTGTATTGTCAAAACCTTGCAAACGGTCAAACCTTCTTGATATATTGGAGCATTATCCGTAGGACTCATCTCCAATCATGTGCTTGATGCATGAGTCGATTCCCTAGAACCGTCGTATATAAGCCCCAAATACCTCAGCAGAATGTAGGAAGAAAAAATATGAGTAAAAAAGAAGGCAGAAGCAAGAAAGAAGAATGCAACATAAAATATATACCACTATATAGCTAAGCTAGCAGCAATTTTTAGTTGCAAAACTCTAATTTACCTGTTTCTGATTCTTGAGTCAACTCCCCATAATCGTATACGAGCCTTAGTGCCTCATAAAAATAGAAAAAGAAAAAACCTTTAGCAACAATCCTAGCATCAATAGCAACAAAAATATGTGCAGTAGATGTATTCCCGAAACCAAAACAAAGCTTACCTTACATATTATTGCAAAAATCTTGTTGGCCTCACCACATACTGAAGGTTTCTACTCTTTCATCACATGGAGCTCCAACCACATGATTTTCCACCTATCAATTGATATTTACATAAGGTACAACAAAACATTACACACGTGAAGTCAAAACCTTACTTACTGTCAAACCTACTGACAAAGTAGAGCAGCATCCTCTGATCTCCAGTCCTGCAGAGGACAAGTAAATGATGAACAGGACAAGTAAAACACATCTCTTACGATTATCCAGTTTACAGGAATCGTAGCGACAAAAGCAATCTACTTCTTGCCTGCGGTTACAAAAGAGTGCATGATAAATACTCGAATGTACATAAAATACCATTGTCGAGGATAAACATAGGCCGTCACAGTAAACAACGGCTTTGTGTTTATTTATTTACCGTTCTCAAATTCGTACAAGTCAGGCTCAGAGTGCGGTAAATCCCTATAGCAAAGTAACCGAACGAAACCCCTAGCAATCTGAGATGAACAGGTAAACACGACTTGGACATTCGATCGCCAATCAAGCGAGCAAACTATTCACGGAAAAAGCCCTATAATAGGGTACTCGGACCAAACCCTCCAAACCCCTCACAACCTATCAGAAATAAACAGGTAAACCAAATCACACTTTCGATTACCAACGAACCGAGCGAAGTGTTGGGTATACTTATTTTCATACACACGGAAACACAAATAGAACAATTACTCGGACTAGACTCATAAAAACACTTATCTGAGAGAAACAAATGTGTCCAATTGTGCTCACAGGAATCCCTCGGAGAGATCCAAGTGTGCAGCTCCAGTAGAGAATAGGAACACAGAGAGATGTAGGGTGTGTGTAGGGAGAGGGTAAGAACTGGTAACTGCTCCAGAGAGAGACAGTAGGCTGATAGAGAGTGGGTTGCTTAGCTTTCCCAGAGATGAGATGTATTGGTCTGTACTCAGTGTACTCTGTCGTAATGGAAAGCTAACGATCCTATAAATAGTGGGGAGGCGACCGTTGAGGGGGTTAATGCACCATAAATGGCGACTTAATGATAGACCACCAACGACACGTTCGACCTTGTATATAGGAACCGTTACGTATCCGCCCGCAAGTATCGGAGACCGTTATGAGATCACCCGCATTTATGGGACACGTAAGCCTAGAACCTCTCAGTCAGTTACCATAGGTCGCGCGCGAGCTTCGTTGTCGCCCACGCGCGACGGGCCTTACCCTAGCCCCCAAACCACTAAGTCCCTACAGGTCCCGTGTTAGTACGCGAGGGCCCTGTCTCGCAGCCCCCACGTGGACAAGCATATGTAGTTGTCCGGTGTGTATGGAGCACAGCTAGGTGTGCTGGATGACTGCCACGTGGATATGATCTGTCCATATCTACAACAAGCCAACCATTCAATTACAAAATCAATCAAACAGATTATTCACAACAAAAACCTACACAACTCATCTGAAATAAACAAGTTAACCAAATCACACATTCAATTACCAACCAAGCAAGCAAAGTGTTTATTTCCACACACACGCACACACCAACACGCAACAAATAGAACGTCTACTCAGACAAAACTCCTAACAGCACATCCGGGAGAAATAAGTATACCCAACTTGCCCATTTAATCACAAATCAATGAAACCTATTTATTCACAGCAAAAAGAAACCCCAACCAACAAGTATGAGATCACTCATACACAAAATGGAACAACTACTCGGACTAGACACATCCAAGAGAAACAAAGTGTAACAAGTTCATCCATTCAATTAAAAATCAATTAAAATCACGGTAAAAAACCCTATAGGGATCACTCCGACAAAACCCTAGCAACTTGTCCAATCCCTCACAAACAAACATAAAATAATACAACTACTACGACTTGACTCCTAACAAGAAATCCGAGAAACTAGTATACCCAATTCAAGCATTCAAATACAAACCAATCACACAGATCTCACAGAAAAGACCCTATAAAATATCACTTGGACAAAACTACTACCAACTTATCCGAGATCACTCGCACACACATAAATGAACAACGACTTGGACCATGCTCCAAAGAATACATCAAAGAGAAAAACGATTTATTCAATTCACGCATTCAATTACGAATCAATCGAACAAATTACTCACAGCAAAAAACTTGTAATAGAGAACTAGAACGAAATCCCTAACATTATACCCGAGATCACTCACAAACGCAAAAATGAACAATACTCGGACTGAACTCCGAACAACGCACAGAAAGAAGAAGTACAGCAAAACCATCCATTCAATTACAAATCAATCAAACATATTAATCACAGCCAAAAGCCTACAAGAGCACACTCGCACCAACCCTCACCAGCTCTAGTTTACTTGTGCCTCAGACGATTCCGCAGAATCGTCGTATTTAAGCCCTAGTACCTCACCAGAACGTAAAAAGAGATTGCTGTAGCAACAATCCTAAAATCAACAAATTAAATTTTGTCCTAGATGACTTCCCAAGACTAGAATGAAGCATACTTAAAAAAGTGTGGCTTCACCGCATTGAGTTCCAACCACATGACTTTCCACCTGTCAATTGATATTTGATATTTAGATTAACTATAAAAGAACATTTTTGATGTGATGTATCCAAAGAACTATCTATTTTACCTGTGCATGAATTGAATCCCCAGAACAGTCACACAAGCCCGAGTACCTCAGCAGAATGTAAATCAAAAGTAAAGCTTTAAAAACAATTCTAACATCAACAATCTAAGCGTTGCCATAGATTATTTCCCAAGACTGTAATGAAGCATACCTAAAAAAATCATTTCAAGAAGCTTATTGGTTTCTTCAGCACAGATTGATGTCATCTGTCGCCACAATGAGCTCCAACCACATGACTTTCCACCTGTCAATTGATATTTAGATTAGCTATTAAAGAACATTCTATGTATTGTCAAAACCTTGCAAACGGTCAAACCTTCTTGATATATTGGAGCATTATCCGTAGGACTCATCTCCAATCAGGTGCTTGATTCATGAGTCGATTCCCTAGAACCGTCGTATATAAGCCCAAATACCTCAGCAGAATGTAGGAAGAAAAAATATGAGTAAAAAAGAAGGCAGAAGCAAGGAAGAAGAATGCAACATCTAATATACCACTATATAGCTAAGCTAGCAGCAATTTTTAGTTGCAAAACTCTAATTTACCTGTGTCTGATTCTTGAGTCAACTCCCCATAATCGTATACGAGCCTTAGTGCCTCATAAAAATAGAAAAAGAGAAAACCTTTAGCAACAATCCTAGAATCAATAGCAAAAAAAATATGTGCAGTAGATGTATTCCCGAAACCAAAATAAAGCTTACTTTACATATTGTTGCAAAAAGCTTGTTGGCCTCACCACATACTGAAGGTTTCTAGTCTTTCATCACATGGAGCTCCAACCACATGATTTTCCACCTATCAATTGATATTTACATAAGGTACAACAAAACATTACACACGTGAAGTCAAAACCTTACTTAGTGTCAAACCTACTGACAAAGTAGAGCAGCATCCTCTGATCTCCAGTCCTGCAGAGGACAAGTAAATGATGAACCGGACAAGTAAAACACATCTCTTACGATTATCCAGTTTACAGGAATCGTAGCGACAAAAGCAATCTACTTCTTGCCTGCGGTTACAAAAGAGTGCATGATAAATACTCGAATGTCCATAAAATACCATTGTCGAGGATAAACATAGGCTGTCACAGTAAACAAGCAACAGCTTTGAGTTTATTTATTTACCGTTCTCAAATTCGTACAAGTCAGGCTAAGAGTGCGGTAAATCCCTATAACAAAGTAACCGAACGAAACCCCTAGCCATCTGAGATGAACAGGTAAACACGACTTGGACATTCGATTGCCAATCAAGCGAGCAAACTATTCACGGAAAAAGCCCTATAACAGGGTACTCGGACCAAACCCTCCGAACCCCTCACAACCTATCGGAAATAAACAGGTAAACCAAATCACACATTCGATTACCAACGAACCGAGCGAAGTGTTGGGTATACTTATTTTCACACACACGGAAAAACACAAATAGAACAATTACTCGAACTAGACTCATAAAAACACTTATCTGAGAGAAACAAGTGTTTCCAATTGTGCTCACAGGAATCCCTCGGAGAGATCCAAGTGTGCAGCTCCAGTAGAGAATAGGAACACAGAGAGATGTAGGGTGTGTGTAGGGAGAGGGTAAGCACTGGTAACTGCTCGAGAGAGAGACAGTAGGCTGATAGAGAGTGGGTTGCTTAGCGTTCCCAGAGCTGAGATGTATTGGTCTGTACTCAGTGTACTCTGTCGTAATGGAAAGCTAACAATCCTATAAATAGTGGGGAGGCGACCGTTGAGGGGGTTAATGCACCATAAATGGCGACTTAATGATAGACCACCAACGACACGTTCGACCTTGTATATAGGAACCGTTACGTATCCGCCCGCAAGTATCGGAGACCGTTATGAGATCACCCGCATTTATGGGACACGTAAGCCTAGAACCTCTCAGTCAGTTACCATAGGTCGCGCGCGAGCTTGGTTGTGGCCCACGCGCGACGGGCCTTACCCTAGCCTCCAAACCACTAAGTCCCTACAGGTCCCGTGTTAGTACGCGAGGGCCCTGTCTCGCAGCCCCCACGTGGACAAGCATATTGTAGTTGTCCGGTGTGTATGGAGCACAGCTAGGTGTGCTGGATAACTGCCACGTGGATATGATCTGTCCATATCTACAACAATCCAACCATTCAATTACAAAATCAATCAAACAGATTATTCACAACAAAAACCTACACAACTCATCTGAAATAAACAAGTTAACCAAATCACACATTCAATTACCAACCAAGCAAGCAAAGTGTTTATTTGCACACACACGCACACACCAACACGCAACAAATAGAACGTCTACTCAGACAAAACTCCTAACAGCACATCCGGGAGAAATAAGTATACCCAACTTGCCCATTTAATCACAAATCAATGAAACCTATTTATTCACAGCAAAAAGAAACCCCAACCAACATGTATGAGATCACTCATACACAAAATGGAACAACTACTCGGACTAGACACATCCAAGAGAAACAAAGTGTAACAAGTTCATCCATTCAATTAAAAATCAATTAAAATCACGGTAAAAAACCCTATAGGGATCACTCCGACAAAACCCTAGCAACTTGTCCAATCCCTCACAAACACCTATAAAATAAAACAACTACTACGACTTGACTCCTAACAAGAAATCCGAGAAACTAGTATACCCAATTCAAGCATTCAAATACAAACCAATCACACAGATCTCACAGAAAAGACCCTATAAAATATCACTTGGACAAAACTACTACCAACTTATCCGAGATCACTCGCACACACATAAATGAACGACTTGGACCATGCTCCAAAGAATACATCAAAGAGAAAACGATTTATTCAATTCACACATTCAATTACGAATCAATCGAACAAATTACTCACAACAAAAAACTTGTAATAGAGAACTAGGACGAAATCCCTAACAACATACCCGAGATCACTCACAAACACAAAAATGAACAATACTCGGATTGAACTCCGAACAACGCACAGAAAGAAACAAGTACAGCAAAACCATCCATTCAATTACAAATCAATCAAACATATTAATCACAGCCAAAAGCCTATAAGAGCACACTCGCACCAACCCTCACCAGCTCTAGTTTACTTGTGCCTCAGACGATTCCGCAGAATCGTCGTATTTAAGCCCTAGTACCTCACCAGAACGTAAAAAAAGATTGCTGTAGCAACAATCCTAAAATCAACAAATTAAATTTTGTCCTAGATGACTTCCCAAGACTAGAATGAAGCATACTTAAAAAAGTGTGGCTTCACCGCATTGAGTTCCAACCACATGACTTTCCACCTGTTAATTGATATTTGATATTTAGATTAACTATAAAAGAACATTTTTTATGTGATGTATCCAAAGAACTCTCTATTTTACCTTTGCATGAATTGAATCCCAAGAACCGTCACACACAAGCCCGAGTACCTCAGCAGAATGTAAATCAAAAGAAAAGCTTTAAAAACAATTCTAACATCAACAATATAAGCGTTGCCATAGATTATTTCCCAAGACTGTAATGAAGCATACCTAAAAAAATCATCGCAAGAAGCTTATTGATTTCTTCAGCACACATTGATGTCATATGTCGCCACAATGAGCTCCAACCACATCACTTTCCGCCTGTCAATTGATATTTAGATTAGCTATTAAAGAACATTCTATGTATTGACAAAACCTTGCAAACGGTCAAACCTTCTTGATATAATGGAGCATTATCCGTAGGACTCATCTCCAATCCTGTGCTTGATCCATGAGTCGATTCCCTAGAACCGTCGTATATAAGCCCAAATACCTCAGCAGAATGTAGGAAGAAAAAATATGAGTAAAATGAAGCAGAAGTAAGAAAGAAGAATGCAACATCTAATATACCACTATATAGCTAAGCTAGCAGCAATATGTGCTTCATTGCAATTTTTAGTTGCAAAACTCTAATTTACCTGTGTCTGATTCTTGAGTCAACTCCCCATAATCGTATACGAGCCTTAGTGCCTCATAAAAATAGAAAAAGAAAAACCATTTAGCAACAATCCTAGCATCAATAGCAAAAAAAATATGTGCAGTAGATGTATTCCCGAAACCGAAATAAAGCTTACCTTACATATCATTGCAAAAAGCTTGTTGGCCTCACCACATACTGAAGGTTTCTAGTCTGTCATCACATGGAGCTCCAACCACATGATTTTCCACCTATCAATTGATATTTACATAAGGTACAACAAAACATTACACACGTGAAGTCAAAACCTTACTTAGTGTCAAACCTACTGACAAAGTAGAAAAGTATCCTCTGATCTCCAGTCCTGCAGAGGACAAGTAATTGATGAACAGGACAAGTAAAACACATCTCTTACGATTATCCAGTTTACAGGAATCGTAGAGACAAAAGCAATCTACTTCTTGCCTGCGGTTACAAAAGAGTGCAGGATAAATACTCGAATGTACATAAAATACCATTACCGAGGATAAACTTAGGCCGTCACAGTAAACAAGCAAAGGCTTTGAGTTTATTTATTTACCGTTCTCAAATTCGTACAAGTCAGGCTCAGAGTGCGGTAAAACCCTATAACAAAGTAACCGAACGAAACCCCTAGCCATCTGAGATGAACAGGTAAACACGACTTGGACATTCGATCGCCAATCAAGCGAGCAAACTATTCACGGAAAAAGCCCTATAAAAGGGTACTCGGACCAAACTCTCCAAAACCCCTCCTCACAACCTATCGGAAATAAATAGGTAAACCAAATATACACATTCGATTACCAACGAACCGAGCGAAGTGTTGGGTATACTTATTTTCATACACACGGAAACACAAATAGAACAATTACTCGGACTAGACTCATAAAAACACTTATCTGATAGAAACAAGTGTGTCCAATTGTGCTCACAGGAATCCCTCGGAGAGATCCAAGTGTGCAGCTCCAGTAGAGAATAGGAACACAGAGAGATGTAGGGTGTGTGTAGGAAAGAGGGTAAGCACTGGTAACTGCTCGAGAGAGAGACAGTAGGCTGATAGAGAGTGGGTTGCTTAGCGTTCCCAGAGCTGAGATGTATTGGTCTGTACTCAGTGTACTCTGTCGTAATGGAAAGCTAACGATCCTATAAATAGTGGGGAGGCGACCGTTGAGGGGGTTAATGCACCATAAATGGCGACCTAATGATAGACCACCAACGACACGTTCGACCTTGTATATAGGAACCGTTACGTATCCGCCCGCAAGTATCGGAGACCGTTATGAGATCACCCGCATTTATGGGACACGTAAGCCTAGAACCTCTTAGTCAGTTACCATAGGTCGCGTGCGAGCTTGGTTGTCGCCCAAGCGCGACGGGCCTTACCCTAGCCTCCAAACCACTAAGTCCCTACAGGTCCCGTGTTAGTACGTGAGGGCCCTGTCTCACAGCCCCCACGTGGACAAGCATATGTAGTTTTCTGGTGTGTATGGAGCACAACTAGGTGTGCAGGATGACTGCCACGTGGATATGATCTGTCCATATCTACAACAATCCGACCGTTCAATTACAAAATCAATCAAACAGATTATTCACAACAAAAACCTACACAACTCATCCGAAATAAACAAGTTAACCAAATCACACATTCAATTACCAAGCAAGCAACCAAAGTGTTTATTTGCACACACACCAACACGCAACAAATAGAATGTCTACTCAGACAAAAATCCTAACAGCACATCCGGGAGAAATAAGTATACCCAACTCGCCCATTTAATCACAAATCAATGAAACCTATTTATTCACAGCAAAAAGAACATATGAGAGAGCACTCAAATCAAACCCCAACCAACATGTATGAGATTATTCATACACAAAATGGAACAACTACTCGGACTAGGCACCTAACAACACATCCAAGAGAAACATAGTGTAACAAGTTCATCCATTCAATTAAAAATCAAATAAATAAACGAATCACGATAAAAAAAAAACCCTACAGGGATCACACAGACAAAACCCTAGCAACTTGTCCAATCCCTCACAAACACACATAAAATAAAACAACTAGTACGACTTGACTCCAAACGAGAAATCCGAGAAACTAGTATACCAAATCCAAGCATTCAAATACAAATCAATCACAAAGAGACTCACATAAAAAACACTATAAAGATCACTCGAAAAAGCTCCTACCAACTAATCCGAGATCACTCGCACACATAAAAATGAACAACTACTTGGACCATGCTCCAAAGATTACATCTGAGAGAAAAACGATTTATTCAATTCACGCATTCAATTACGAATCAATCGAACAAATTACTCACAGCAAAAAAACTTGTAATAGAGAACTAGGACGAAATCCCTAACAACGTACCCGAGATCACTCACAAACACAAAAATGGAACAATACTCGGACCGAACTCCGAACAACGCACCAAAAAGAAACAAATACAGCAAAACCATCCATTCAAATACAAATCAATCAAACATATTAATCAAATCCAAAAGCCTATAAGAGCACACTCGCACAAACCCTCACCAGCTCTAGTTTACTTGTGCCTCAGTCAATTCCGCAGAATCGTCGTATTTAAGCCCTAGTACCTCACCAGAACGTAAAAAAAAAGATTGCTTTAGCAACAATCCTAACATCAACAAATTAAATTTTGTCCTAGATGACTTCCCAAGACTAGAATGAAGCATACTTAAAAAAGTCTGGCTTCACCGCATTGAGTTCCAACCACATGACTTTCCACCTGTCAATTGATATTTGATATTTAGATTAACTATAAAAGAACATTTTTTATGTGATGTATCCAAAATACTCTCTATTTACGTGTGCATGAATTGAATCCCCATAACCGTCACACACAAGCCCGAGTACCTCAGCAGAATGTAAATCAAAAGAAAAGCTTTAAAAACAATTCTAACATCAACAATATAAGCGTTGCCATAGATTATTTCCCAAGACTGTAATGAAGCATACCTAAAAAATCATTGCAAGAAGCTTATTGGTTTCTTCAACACAGATTGATGTCATCCGTCGCCACATTGAGCTCCAACCACATGACTTTCCACCTGTCAATTGATATTTAGATTAGCTATTAAAGAACATTTTATATGTATTGTCAAAACCTTGTAAACGGTCAAACCTTCTTGATATAATGGAGCATTATCCGTAGGACTCATCTCCAATCCTGTGGTTGATCCATGAGTCGATTCCATAGAACTGTCGTATATAAGCCCAAATACCTCAGCAGAATGTAGGAAGAAAAATATGAGTAAAAAAGAAGGCAGAAGCAAGAAAGAAGAATGCAACATCTAATATACCAATATATAGCTATGCTAGCACTATGTGCTTTCATTGCAATTTTTAGTTGCAAAACTCTAATTTACCTGTGTCTGATTCTTGAGTCAACTCCCCATAATCGTATACGAGCCTTAGTGCCTCATAAAAATAGAAAAACAAAAACCTTTAGCAACAATCCTAACATCAATAGCAAAAAAAAAATCTCCGCAATAGATGTATTCCCGAAACCAAAATAAAGCTTACCTTACATATTATCCAAGAAGCTTGTTGGCCTCACCACATACTGAAGGTTTCTAGTCTTTCATCACATGGAGCTCCAACCACATGATTTTCCACCTATCAATTGATATTTACATAAGGCACAACAAAACATTACACACGTGAAGTCAAAACCTTACAAAGTAGAGCAGCATCCTCTGATCTCCAGTCCTGCAGAGGAAAAGTAAATGATGAACGGGACAAGTAAAACACATCTCTGACGATTATCCGGTTTACAGGAATCGTAGCGACAAAAACAATCTACTTCTTGCCTGCGGTTACAAAAGAGTGCATGATAAATACTCGAATGTACATAAAATACCATTGCCGAGGATAAACGTAGGCCGTCACAGTAAACAAGCAAAGGCTTTGAGTTTATTTATTTACCGTTCTCAAATTCGTACAAGTCAGGCTCAGTGTGCGGTAAATCCCTATAACAAAGTAACCAAACGAAACCCCTAGCCATCTGAGATGAACAGGTAAACACGACTTGGACATTCGATCGCCAATCAAGCGAGCAAACTATTCACGAAAAAAGCCCCATAACAGGGTACTCGGACCAAACCCTCCAAAAGCCTCACAACTTATTGGAAATAAACAGGTAAACCAAATCACACATTCGATTACAAACGAACTGAGCGAAGTGTTGGGTATACTTATTTTCACACACACGGAAACACAAATAGAACAACTACTCGGACTAGACTCATAAAAACACTTATCTGAGAGAAACCTCCAATCCAACAATTCAATTACAAAATCAATCAAACAGATTATTCACAACAAAAACCAACACAACTCATCTTAAATAAACAAGTTAACCAAATCACACATTCAATTACCAACCAAGCAAGCAAAGTGTTTACTTGCACACACACGCACACACCAACACAAATAACAGGGTACTCGGACCAAACTCTCAAAAACTACTCACAATCTACCCGAAATAAACAGGTAAACCAAATCAAACATTCTATTACCAACCAACCAAAGCGAAGTATTGAGTAATACTTATTTTCACAAGCAGGGAAACATAAATAGAGCAACTACTCGGACTAGACTCCTATAAACACTTATCCGAGAGAAATGAGTGTGCCCAATTCAACCATTCAATTAGAAAATCAATCAAACAGATTATTCACAACAAAAACCTACAGAACTCATCCGAAATAAAACAAGTTAGCCACCAAATCACACATTCAATTACCAACCAAGCAAGCAAAGTGTTTATTTGCACACACACGAACACACCAACACGCAACAAATAGAACGTACAAAACTCCTAACAGCACATTCGGGAGAAATAAGTATACCCAACTCGCCCATTTAATCACAAATCAATGAAACCTATTTATTCACAGCAAAAAGAACATATAAGAGAGCACTCAAATCAAACCCCAACCAACATGTATGAGATCACTCATACACAAAAATGAAACAACTACTCGGACTAGACACCTAACAACACATCCAAGAGAAACAAAGTGTAACAAATTCATCCATTCAATTAAAAATCAATTAAATAAATGAATCATCCGAAATAAACAAGTTAGCCACCAAATCACACATTCAATTACCAACCAAGCATTTATTTGCACACACACGCACACACCAACAAGCAACAAATAGAACGTCTACTCAGACAAAACTCCTAACAGCACATCCGGGAGAAATAAGTATACCCAACTCGCCCATTTAATCACAAATCAATGAAACCTATATATTCACAGCAAAAAAATAAATAAATAAGAGAGCACTCAAATCAAACTCCAACCAACATGTATGAGATCACTCATACACAAAAATGGAACAACTACTCGGACTAGACACCTAACAACACTTCCAAGAGAAACAAAGTGTAACAAGTTCATCCATTCAATTAAAAATCAATTAAATAAATGAATCACTGTAAAAACCCCATAGGGATCACTCCGACAAAACCCTAGCAGCTTATTCAATCCCTCACAAACACACATAAAATAAAACAACTACTACGACTTGACCCCTAACAAGAAATGCGAGAAACTAGTATACCCAATTCAAGCATTCAATCACAAATCAATCACACAGATCTCACAGAAAAACCCTATAAAAGATCACTCGGACAAAACTCCTACCAACTTATCCGAGATCACTCGCACACACAAAAATGAACAACTACTTGGACCATGCTCCAAAAAATACATCTGAGAGAAAAACTATTTATTCAATTCACGCATCCAATTACAAATCAATCGAACAAATTACTCACAGCAAAAATCTTGTAATAGAGAACTAGGACGAAATCCCTAGCAACATACCCGAGATCACTCACAAACACAAAAGTGGAACAATACTCGGACTGAACTCCGAACAACGGACCAGAAAGAAACAAGTACAGCAAAACCATCCATTCAATTACAAATCAATCAAACACATTAATCACAGCCAAAAGTCTATAAGAGCACACTCGCACCAACCCTCACCAGCTCTAGTTTACTTGTGTCTCAGTCGATTCCGAAGAATCGTCATATTTAAACCCTAGTACCTCACCAGAACGTAAAAAAGATTCCTTTAGCAACAATCCTAAAATCAACAAATTAAATTTTGTCCTAGATGACTTCCCAAGACTAGAATGAAGCATACTTGAAAAAGTCTGACTTCACCAAATTGAGTTCCAACCACATGACTTTCCACCTGTCAATTGATATCTGATATTTAGATTAACTATAAAAGAATATTTTTTATGTGATGTATCCAAAGAACTCTCTATTTTACCTGTTCATGAATTGAATCCCCAGAACCGTCGCACACACGCCCGAGTACCTCAGCAGAATGTAATACAAAAGAAAAGCTTTAAAAACAATTCTAACATCAACAATATAAGCTTTGCCATAGATTATTTCCCAAGACTGTAATGAAGCATACCTAAAAAATCATTGTAAGAAGCTTATTGGTTTCTTCAACACAGATTGATGTCATATGTCGCCACATTGAGCTACAACCACATGACTTTCCACCTGTCAATTGATATTTAGATTAGCTATAAAAGAACATTATATATGTAATGCCAAAACCTTGCAAACGGGCAAACCTTCTTGATATAATGGAGCAATATCCGTAGGACTCATCTCCAATCCTGTGATATAATGGAGCAATATCCATGAGTCGATTCGCTATAACCGTCGTACATAAGCCAAATACCTCAAATACCTCAGCAGAATGTAGGAAGAGAAAATATAAGTAAAAACGAATGAAGAAGCAAGAAAGAAGAAAGAAGAATGCAACATCTAATATACCACTATATAGCTAGCAATATGTGCTTTATTGCAATTTTTAGTTGCATAAATCTAATTTACCTATGCATGATTGTTGAGCCAACTCCCTATCATGCGAGCCTTAGTGCCTCATAAAAATTGAAAAATAAAAAAACTTTAGCAACAATCCTAACATCAATAGGAAAAAAATCTCTGCAATAGATGTATTCCAAAAACAAAAATAAAGCTTAACTTACATATTCTTGTTGGCTTCACCACATACTGAAGGCTTCACCACAAACCAAAATTAAGCTCCAACCACGTGATTTTCCACCTATCATTTGATATTTACATAATGTACAACAAAACATTACATACATGAAGACAAAAGCTTACTTAATGTTAAACCTACTGACAAAGTAAAGCAGCATCCTCTGATCTCCAGTCCTGCAGAGGACAAGTAAATGAACAGGACAAGTAAAACACATCTCTGACAATTATCCAGTTTCCAGGAATCGTAGCGACAAAAACATGCTACTTCTTGCATGCGGTTACAAAGAGTGCATGATAAATACTCGAATGTACATAAAATACCATTGCCGAGGATAAACTTAGGCCGTCACAGTAACAAGCAAAGGCTTTGAGTTTATTTATTTGTCGTTCTCAAATTCGTACAAGTCAGGCTCAGAGTGCATTAAATCCCTATAACAAAGTAACCGAACGAAACCCCTAGCCATATGAGATGTGTAAACACGACTTGGACATTCGATCGCCAATCAAGCGAGCAAACTATTCACGGAAAAAGCCCTATAACAAGGTACTCGGACCAAACCATCAAAAAATCCTCACAATATATCGGAAATAAACAGGTAAACCAAATTACACATTCAATTACCAACCAACCAAGAGAAGTGTTGGGTATACTTATTTTCACACACACGGAAACACAAATAGAACAACTACTCGGACTAGACTCATAAAAACACTGATCTGAGAGAAACAAGTGTGCCCAATCTAACCATTCGATTACAAAATTAATCAAACAGATTATTCACAACAAAAACCTACACAACTCATCCGAAATAATTAAGTTAACCAAATCACACATTCAATTACCAACCAACCAAGCAAAGTGATTACTTGCACACACACGCACACGCTGACACCCACACGACTGGGACATTCGATTGCCAATCAAGCGAGCAAACTATTCACGGAAAAAGCCATATAACAGGGTACTCGGACCAAACCCTCAAAATACCCTTACAATCTATAGAATATAAACAGGTAAACCAAATCACACATTCATTATACCAACCAAGCGAAGGGTTGGGGATACTTATTTTTACACACACGGAAACACAAATAGAACAACTACTCGGACTAGACTCATAAAAACACTTATCTGAGAGAAACAAGTGTGCCCAATTCAACCATTCAATTACATAATCAATCAAACAGATTATGCACAACAAAAACCTACACAACTCATCCGAAATAAACAAGTTAACAAAATCACACATTCAATTACCAACCAAGCAAACAACACACACACACACGCACACGCCGACACCCACACACGCATCAGATAGAACAAACTCCCAACAGCACATCCAGGAGAAATAAGTATACCCAATTCGCATTATTCACAGCAAAAAGAACATGTAAGAGAGCGCTCAAATCAAACCCCAGCCAACATGTCTGAGATCACTCATACACAAAAATGAAGCAGCTACTCAGACTAGACACCTAACAACACATCCAAGAGAAACAAGTGTAACAAATTCATCCATTCGATTAAAAATCAATTAAATAGATTAATCACAGTAAAAACCCTATAGGAGATCACTCGGACAAAACCCTAGCAACTTGTCCAATCCCTCACAAACACACAAAAATGAAACAACTACTACGACTTGACGTCTAACAAAAAATCCGAGAAACTAGTATACCCAATTCAAGCTTTCAATCACAAATCAATCACACAGATCTCACAGAAAAAAACCCTATAAAAGATCACTCGGACAAAACTCTTACCAACTTATCCGAGATCACTCACTCGCACACTTAAAAATGAACGACTACTTGGACTATACTCCTAAGAACGACTACTTGAACTCATAAAAACACTAATGTGAGAGAAACAGGTTGCCCAATTCAACCATTCAATTACATAATCTATCAAACAGATTATTCACAACAAAAACCTACACAACTCATCCGAAATAAACAAGTTAACCAAATCACACATTCAATTACCAACCAAGCAAACAAAGTGTTTACTTGCACACACACGCACACGCCGACACCCACACACGCATCAAATAGAACAACTACTCGAACAAAACTCCTAACAGCACATCCAGTATACCCAATTCGCAGATTTAATCACAAATCAATGAAATTGATTTATTCACAACAAAAAGAACATATAAGAGAGCACTCAAATCAAACCCCAACCAACATGTCTGAGATCACTCATAGACAAATATGAAGCAACTACTCGGACTAGACACCTAACAACACATCCAAGAGAAACAAGTGTAACAAATTCATCCATTCGATTAAAAATCAATCAAATAGATTAATCACAGTAAAAGCCCTATAGGAGATCACTCGGACAAAACCCTAGAAACTTATCCAATCCCTTACAAACACACAAAAATGAAACAACACAAAAATGAAACAACTAATACGACTTGACTCCTAACACGAAATCCGAGAAACTAGTATACCCAATTCAAGCTTCCAATCACAAATCAATCACACGGATCTCACAGAAAAAACCCTATAAAAGATCACTCGGACAAAACTTTTACCAACTTCTCCGAGATCACTCGCACACGCAAAAATGAACGACTACTTGGACTATTCTCCTAAGAACACATATGAGAGAAAAAGGATTTACCCAATTCAGACATTCGATTACAAATCAATCAAACAAATTATTCACATCAAAAAACTTGTAATAGAGAACTAGGACGAAATCCCTACCAACATAGCCGAGATCACTCAAACACACAAAAATAGAACAATAATCAGACTAAACTCCTAACAACGCACGCGAAAGAAACAAGTACAGCCATCCATTCAATAACAAATCAATCAAACATATTAATCACAGCTAAAAGCCTATAAGAGCACACTCTCACCAACCCTCACCAACTTATCCAAGCTCCCTCGCACACGAACTACTCGGACACACTCCTATCACACACCTGATATGAGATTCAGTCAGTCGATTACAAATTAATCAAACATATTATTCACAAAAAAATAAAATAAAATAAAATAAAAATAAAATAAAAAAATAAACCATAAAGGGTACTCGGACCAAACCCCCCACAAACTTATCCAAGATCTCTCCCTCTCTCTCTCTCCCTCCCCCTCTCTCTCTTCACTCACGCACATATAAAAGAAACAACTAAAACAGATATGCAGACTATGAGCATCTCCCAAAGCTTACTTTAAACACTGCTGGCACTAAATTTTGGGGGAAAAGCTGCAAAATTGGATAAGCAGAAGGACTAAATGGATGACCAACTCACTCCAACACCAAGACAGTTTCGGTGTATTTCTTGAGAGCAATCCAGAAGAAGCAGTAAGCTAGTCAGATTTTTAATCATCCAAAGGAACAACCAGAAAACACTACTCACTGGTGTATTCAAAGCCTGATAAATAGAACCCATATTTTATAATCTTAATCTTAACTAGGACATGAAATCAAAGATTAAATAAAAGAATTTTAACCTCATGGCGAGTAATGCTAATAGGTTCTACGATAAATAAGGAAACCCTTTTCGGATCTTTCCCTTCTAATAAGACTCCTCGGTTATCTCAAACCATACAAACCATCAATTGAAGACGAAAATATTAAACGACAGAGGAAGTTAGAAGGACTACAGCCCCACTCCAAAATATATAAGATTCGGCCATCTATTAAGCACCAGAATAACACTTTACAACTAGCATGCAAAGTGTAAACATCCAACCTAGACATAATCTCCGGTAAATGAAGGAACTAGTGTGTGAAGATAACCTGACGCATAGCAGAGTACTCTTATTTAACCTATTCAAGAGAAACTGGGTACTAACAGACGAACTATACACCCGTCTGTATTCAGAGTCTTGAATCCTCCTACGTTCAAGCTTAAGTTCATAACAATAAAATTCTGAAATCATGGAAATTATAAGAAAAGTAGTAGAAAACTTACCTTCGGTTGCAAATTCCTAGCAAGAAGAAGCTGCAGATCTTCATCAAGCTCATCAATGTCACCCCAGAAGAATACATTTGCAGTCCAGGTAAGCTTCGAAGGCTTCATCCTGTTGTGGAAATACCTCTTGCATTTGGAGTTGGCAAACAGGAAAACCTTCAGGAAGATGAAGTTCACAGTTTTGTCAGCCAGATATAAAATTCAAACAAGATAAAGAAAAGAAAAAATTGATACCATATAAAGTAAGAAGAACAGTATAGTTTTACACTAATTCTAATCCAACTTGAGGATTCTAATTCAAGCTGTAAGAGCAGCATACAAGAAGCTAAATTACCTGTGGATCGGATCGAATCAATCTGATTCCTTTACCGGGTAGATCTTCAGACCACTGAAGCGGCAAAGCTCATTCCTGATGCAGATTAACGTGTCAATAAAATGTCTAAAGGTTGAGATGACACCAATATAGTGTTATTAGTATCTAGTGTGCATACCACGGCCAAGTTCCTTAAAGTCAAACAGCAATTCATGAATAGTTATCTTGATGGCTTTTCCCCCAGTTCAGTCCCATCTCATTGATTCAGATTATCATAGGTCCCCAAATTCCAACCCACAATTGACATAACTAACTGTAGGAGTCCCCATTTTTCAAAACCCTAACCTCAAGTTAGCACATCAAGGTGGAATCTCACCATTTGAGTTGCTGTTGCTGCCGCCACGCCACGCCCTGCTCTAAGAACCAAAAAAATTATCTGTTTCCCCTTCCATCTTCCAGCAAGTGAATATCTGCAACGCCTACTTTCTTCCTGGCCTTAGCAGCACCACCACCATCGGCCCTGTTCTGCACAGATTATCAAACAAACATTCAAGTTCATGGCCACACAAACAAACATTCGGGTTCCTGACCAGAATTGAGAATTGGAGTAAGACACATGGACAGACAAACAAGAACCAAATGGTTCAGGCACAAAAACTGAACGCTTCATAGTAGAAGGAACTACTAAATGGTTCCTTGGAAATAGGATAATGTGTTTATGAAACAATTTCTTGAGGACAATTGGTGGTTAACATCTAAATTATCTTTTGTTCTTCTCTGTAGATGCCTTCTACTCCCAAGGCATGGGCAATTGACTACTCTCAAACAAAAACCAAATGTGTATAATGTAGGATGAAATGAGCAATTTTATGAAATTAGGAAGCCTGATGTAAGCAGCATAGTATCTGGAGCTACAATGAAAGCATGTTTGTCTTTAGTTAGGAAGATTGTACAACGTAAATTTATAGAAATGGGAATGTATATTCAGGAACCCAGTCTGATACCATAAACCAAATGTGAACAGAAACAATATGCATAAAGAAGAAATGTATATTCAGGAACCTATCAATCGTATTGGCAGTGTATTAACCATAATGCATTCTGGTTAGCAAGTGTTCTCCTATGCATTCATGAGTAATATGTGAACGTCGACTACCAGGTAACCTCCATATCATAGAACACTTATTGAGCCCTAGCCATCTATTTCCCCTCAAACTTCACCTAGCTGACTCCTTGGCTTCATCTATTTAACAACTCTTGTAATTCTCTACACTGTTTGCTTCCATTTCTAGTAAGAGTTGCATCCTTGGCACTTATAACATTATGATCACTGTGGGACTCGGACCCATATCTCTGATCATTGAGGAAATGACATCCCCATTTTAATGTGATTGTAACAAAACTGTGTATTCATGACATAAATAGGCTCCAAACTCCACATGCAAGGGGAAAAGTAAACACACGTGGGGGAAGAACATTCCTCTTGTTCAAATTAGCGAGCTTCTGTCAGCATGGCTTTGCCCATGCAGTTTGAGCAAACATACAAAACCATGGTCACACCGTGAATCAAGTCAGAGCAGATGTTTCAACATAAATGATGGCAGAGATATAAGCCTCGGTAGGAGAATATGAATGTCTGAAGCATTTGGAGTTTTGGACTAGTCCCAATTGTCTGAATTTCTAAACAAAGAAGGAAATCTCTTGACCACTTGGAATTGCTAGTCTGAGAGAAATACTTACATATAGATAGAATTTCATTAAGTTCTTTAAGCAGTGTCTTTGCCAGATTATTCTAGAAATATTGATATGGCTATAGTGTTTTTGACTTCTGTTATTAGTTTGCAAGGAGATCATCAGTTTGTCTACACTTCTCTATGAAAGTAAAGTCTTATTCTTTTCAATCTTTTCCGAATATAGCCTTAGGTCAAATTATTTGCAGCTAGAGGAGCCCTAGCAGACGTTCGGTTGCTACTTGGTAATTTAAAACCACGGTAAAAAGTGTATCGAAAGAGCTTCATGAAAACAACAAGTTTACAAAATCAAACATTTGAAGCTACCTTCTAATGTATGTAAGAGACATCAGTGATGAACCATCTGTAGGGTACTTGCACTTTTCAACATACCAGTTCATTTTATAATGGCAAGAGCATAAGACTGTGAAGTACGAAGGAGAGGAAAATGTTAAAGACTTTCAGAACCAAAGACTATGTTTCTCCACACAGGTTAAGATGTTGATTCAAAAGAACCAACAAAATTGGAGAAGAGAACCAAAAGGTTAAAAAAACAGTAGTCCTTTACCTAGAAATTCCTCGATTGAGAATTTCATTTGCCGTTTTAGTCTTTCCCTTTGACTCCATGCACAGAGCATATGATATGTAGAAAATAGAATGTGTATGCCCAATCTGTTTTGCTTTAATAAAGTGAAGTACCTCACGTATTCCAACCAAACTTTTAGGTAACGAAGATCATCCTTGTAGCGCATAATAAGCATTGTAATTGAAGCAGAAAGGGCTAAACAGCCCTGAACACGAATTAGAGGTTGATTGGAGAGATCTCGATATTTACCTGCATTGCAAAGGGAAATGCATGCACCAACTCTAGTCAATACAGAGAAGATATCGATTGGCAATAACCTGATAATATAGTACAAGAGCACAAAGAATGAGAATCGGACAAACGGTTTAAATAACAAAATGATCCTATGCGTCATATTATTCCAAGAGCTAACTACACATCGAAAAACCCAAATGTAAGAACCCTATAAAATATAGTCAACATCAAGATTAGGACGTTTCACAATAACATTTACCATTCTTCCATGCAAATCTCACTTCTCCACTGTATAATCTTTCAACATTAACCAAGATCCGAGACTGTTGTATAATTTGTCAAATAAAACTATTTGTACCCTAAAACTACTGTTAAAACTGACCATTTTCCCTAGCTACTATTGCATGTATTCATGACATACATACAATTATTCTCATATCACTTCGTACATGGATTCAAGTATGCAAACAGAAACAACATTTTTTTATCGAAGCAGCTGATGGATTTCTAGTCCTCTATAATGCTGTTTGCTAGATTCAGTATCACTTATGAAAACTCGGTTTTGATTTGACATGTGTATTGCTTACCACTCTACAGTCTTCCTAAAAGGTTCAAGCCCACTTAGTTCCTCTCGGGGGACTTTTCTTTGAGCTCATTGAGGCTCCATTATCCCCAATCGGAAGATGTCAAACTCATTGATTTAGTTATTCCTTTCCCAACTTTACAATGATCCTTCTGCAAGAAATGAACCTCAAGTCTTCTAAGTCTAAGATGTTATTAGATTTCTAAGTCAACATAAGGTAATCAGTTAGCACGAACTAAACCCCTCGTATTTGCAATTACAGTCCTGACTCTATTACAGTGAGGTGAATGTTTGATGAGTCAGGCAAACCGCAAAACTGAATATCATAATCTTGATTAGAACATAAATAAAAGTTATCAAGACACCCAAATTCATAACATATTGTCTACGGAAATTGTACAAAATTCTTAACTTGAAACAAGTGGGAAACAAAGCATAACATAGCAGTCAAAAGAGGGAACTTTGGCGATTCACTGCTCAGTTTCAAAACAAAAAGCTACAAGTACCTAGCACAAATGAATTTTATGACGAATTGCAAAAACTAATCAAGCGTCTAAACCCATAAATACCAAAGGGTTGAAGAGAGAAAACCGGAACTTTCAGTCAACCCAAGCGAAACTAAGCTTCACAGAGCAGCATGCAAGTGAAGCAACCTGGAGCACACACAGAGAAAACCTCTTTAGCTATCCCAGATGAACTTCTGGATCATCTTCAGCTGCAAGAACAAGACAAGATACTCAAAATACTTCGTTTGAATGATTAAATCAAGAAAACTCACTCACTAACCTGGTACATCAAAGAAACGCTCCTGAGGTTTCTTCCGCCACCACATAGCAAGAGCAATAGCAGGGTCAGCAAACAACAGGGCTGCACCAGCTCCACCAGCTATAGCTCCAGTGACAAGGTTACCTACTACAGAAACCAGTATCAACTAAAAATCACTAAGGCAACCCTTTTTGTCAAAATCCTACGAAGTCTTTTGAGAATTCAAAACTGAAGTGTCTTTGGAAAATTTGAGACTGGAATTTGAGGGGAAAACATCTGTGATTTGGGTGGGTGGGGGAGAACTTAAACTGTAGGAGCCTCTAATCACAGAAAATTGATATGGGAATAGAACAGCATGCATGGGTTATGGTATCCAATCAGACTGAAAGTTATTAATTAAGTTGCTTCCGGAGTTGTAAATCTTCATGAAGAAGAGTAGTGAAATAGACAAATATACAAAGGGAAATGCCTACTATGCTGGCAAATAAATACATAAACCAGTAATTAGTATATTTCAAACTATCAGAATGACTTATTTCTAAAAAAAAAAAAAACTATCAGAATGACTTAGGTGAGATACATAAGCAGTGACACATAGCAATTGCTAACTCTAATAAAAGAAATCCTGCTATGCAATAGGACACAAAAAAAACAAGTTTAGGATAAACACGGAATATGTTTTAAAAAAAATCTGGTCACAGATTGTAAGTAACAAACCTGATGAACCAGATGGTGGTGGCGGCGGAAGCGGAGGAGGTGGTGAAACTGGAGGAGTGTCCAATTTACTATTAGCAAAACTGTACATGAAAGTACACCATCAGTATCTCCCAATCTTTGAACAAAATCAACAGGGTTACAGGATATAAAGTTTATAGCAACAAACCTATGGGAGTGAAAAGAGAAAAAGGAACGATTAACTGGTATGGGCCTGTTAAGCCGTTTTTCTACAGATCCCTGCATACAACATAATCATAAAGCTATGCCATCATGTTTTTGTAGTAAGCCTAAGGCAGTTAAAGTACCAATGAAAATGAGTAGCTATATATAAAGATAAAAGTTTCATGGATCAGATACTCAAAGGGGACTTGGAGCGAGTTGATAGTCGTCAAGGAGAAAGAAACTTGTCCAGATAGATTGTTGTTGTTATGCCTACTATACTTGCAAATAAATACATAAACCAGTAATTAGTATATTTCAAACTATCAGAATGACTTATTTCTCAAAAAAAAACAAAAAAAAAACACACTATCAGAATGACTTAGATGAGATACATAAGCAGTCACACATAGAAATTGCTAACTATAATCAAACAAATCATGCCATGCAATAAATCCAGCAAGGAGGACACAAAAAAAACAAGTTATATGTGGTACATATTGAGATTAGCCTGCAATCGTACAGATCCCTTTGGCAAAGAAGATAGGCGATCATGTAGCTAATCCACTAAGAACATTTACACTAGTTAGCAGTAGAATGGCTTCAAAAATTCACATTAGTACAGCTTCTAAAACCGATCCCATTGATTGATTTGGGGGGTGAACAAAATAGCCGCAAAAAAACCCTAGAAATTGAAGGGGACGAAGATAGTGAACATACCTTCACAGGAGGCGTTGCTGATTGAGACCGACATGCAGAGACTCTCATCAGCTGGCATGTCCGTGCTTTGAATTCAATCGAAGGACACCAAACGAACCCAGAAGATGTCGGAAGGCGAAACCCTAAGACCTGACATCGATTTGACTCCAGAGAATTGATGAAATTGAACATCTGTCCTCGACCGCCATCAACGTCTTCTCCTCTCTCTCTCTCTTGACAGCCATAGAGAGGGGCTCTTGCAGAAGAAGCTTGGCGGAGGAAGAAGATGGAGAGCGGGAGGGAGAGAGAGAGAGAGAGAGATCTAAGGAACTGAGCACAGTACTCGTAGATAGATCGACGAAATTCGAGATTTCACGGAGCACTCGACGACGTCTAGGGTTTCTTCGCTCTCTGTGGTTGATTTTGAAGAAGAGGAAAGTCGGATTTTGAATCAGAATATTAACATTATATAGAAGGGATTAATTAGTCGGTTATTGTGTTTACAACGGCTAGTTGAAGAGTGAAGCTAGCTATGGACAGAGAAAAATCAAAATTGCATCACAATTAGACAGAATTACAGTAAAACTTCTATAAATTAATAATGTTGGGACCGGGATATTTTATTAATTTAGCGATATATTAATATATCGATAAATTAATAATTTATTAATTTAAAGAGGTTTATTGTATGTTCTTTAAATTTCCAAGTCCAATGTACTAGTTACAATGTATATTAGTTAGAGATAAAAAGTAAATTACAAAAATAAGTTCCAAGGCACGTTTTATGAATGTACATTTACAAATTAATTGAATTTGTCAACTTCATTTTTTTTAATAAGTAAAAAATTTAGTTCAGGATACCGAAAGATTGTTCCGTGGTACCAACTCAATGCATTAAACATTGTTACAAATTAATCACTATAAAAATGTTCATCTAAAAACATTAAAATCACATCAACTATCAACTATGGCTCATAAACTATAAGGTGTTAAAAAATCAACCATGACCAATCAACAAAGAAAATTGTTATGCGAGTATAAGAGAGATCACCAAGGATGCACTCAACAAGATTCGGTGAAGTGGGTTGAAAAAACTTTCAATTTGAAAGTTGGTCAAGGATCAATATCAAACACTCTCAAGCAATCATCAGAGTTCCTATCAGCTGACTTTGATAAAAGTGGATCTTCCAAGCATCATAAACCAGCTAAGTAGCCAGACATGGAGAAAGTGAAATGAGGAATATTTAGAGATGAAATTGGTATAGATTTGAAGTTCAAGAAAAACAAGTGACTATAGATTCATTTTTTATTATACCATCTTAGAATTTGAAAATTTTATAGTAATTATTAATTTATAGTTTGGTTGGGACCAATATATGTACATTGGGATTTCAGAAAATTTATTATCTTATTATTTTATCGATTGGGGTCCAAATTTGCACTCGTCCCAAGTTGGGACCGGACAAATGATTAGTTTTATCGAAGTTATTAATTTATCGAGTATTAATTTATAGAGGTTTTACTGTATAGGGGAAGGCTTCTCTTAAAAAAATTTATAGGAGAAGGGTTCAATGCATCTATAGTACCATTTTAGTCTTCTGCTCCAATCATTTTTTTTAGGGAACTCCAATCAAAATTATGAAATATAAAACTCAATAGTACAATTCAATAGTAAATTAGTGAACATTGCCACCAGCAGGTCCATCCCATCTTGCGTGAAGCAAATGCAGTAGCGGATTTTCTGGGAGATCATAGTGCTCATCACTCTGATCATTCTCCATAGTAGATGATCATTCTGATCATAGTAGATGATCAGAATGAACATCCAACCGCTAGAACTATCACCAGAAGATCTCCATAGTAGTTGGTCAATCATGAAATGTTGGCTAGCTTTGTTGTTGTTTTCTTCGCTCTGTACGGATTGTAGGTTTGTTTGTGTTTCCATGTCGAATTTTGTGAAGTTGAAGTCTGTACTTGCCAGGGTACTGTTTCTCCTTCAGGAGGGTACCTAGGCCTTTTGGTTCATGTAATATAAGTGTGGATCTGTTCAAAAAAAGAACCTTGCCACCAACAATGTAATTTAAAACTCCATAATGCAAACCCTAAACCTTAAATAAAAAAATCAATACTTAAATTAGTAAATGTTTAATTGTAAAAAATAATCTTAAGCACTGTTGAAATGGTGCTCATAAAGCACGAAAAACAATTAGTTTAAAGAAAATCATGAGATGAAGCAACAAATGCAACCACACGGCTAAATCACAACTCTTCTTCATTTTATGTCAATGTTACCCTTTTGTTTATATGGTTGTGTCCATTTAGAATTGTTGATCACCAATAAGTTTGCTAAAGATATAAAAACAAAAATATCGACAAAAATAGTGGAGCTTGAACCTGAAATGTTTTTTTCATTTATTGAAATTATTGTGCCAATTTTTTTTAAGTTTAAATGATTTATATTATATACACCGTATGTTTCATAAATGAGAAATGTTAGGGAACTCACCAATATCTCACACTCATCTCCCACATTCCTTCTACATAAATGCAATCATACCAAATGAATATTCATGTTACCAATGTTGTCGTTGAGTGGGAGATATATTTATACATAATGACGTTTTCTTTAACAAACTGAATAACTTGAGAACACATTATTACTAGCCATTAGTGCTGCAATAAATTTTTTGAACAAGAGCCAACATAATACTAACTCTGTTTCTTCTCTTTTAAGTGCGCTTGACTTTTTTACCCGTAATTGGGTCACTTTGACTCGGCGATTTGGATAGCAAAACGATGTAATTTTTTCATAGTACTGTAGAGTAAAGTTTACTCTACTATATCATGCAAATATTACCAATTCATGTATCGTTTTGCTTACCAAATTGCCGGGTCAAAGTGACCCAGTGAATAGTGTCAAAAAGTAAAGTAAGGTGAAAGAGAAGAAACAGAGGTAGTAATGTACACTTCCATCCCTCAATAATGTACCTTCCATTTTAGTCTTCTGCTCCAATAAAAAAAAAAAAAAAAAAAAAAAAAAATTGAGGGAACTCCAATCAAAATTATGAATTATAAACTCAATAGTACAATTCAATAGTAAATTAGTGAACCTTGCCACCAACAATGTAATTTAAAACTCCATAATGTAAAACCTAAACCTTAAATAAAAAAATAAATACTTCAATTAGTAAATGTTTGATTGTAAAAAATAATCTTAAGCACTGTTTAAATGGTGCTCATAAAGCACGCAAAACAATTAGTTCAATCATGAGATGAAGCAATAAATGCAGCCACACGCTAAATCACAACTCTTATTCAGTTTGTTAAAAAAAATCCATAAATGCAATCATACCAAATCACATTCCTTCTCTCACTTTTTTGTCTCTTTTGAAAAAAATAAATTAAACTCTTTTGTCTCTCTTTGACCGCGGCTAGGGCCCACACCATCACCAACATCATATGCCTGCATGCCCATCTTTTTCTCTCTTATGTGCGCTCTCTCGGGCTGATGCCACAATCGCGACACCACCTTCACCTCGACGCTGCAGTCGCTACTCCCT
Source organism: Linanthus parryae (assembly GCA_023055425.1). Taxonomy (NCBI): domain Eukaryota; kingdom Viridiplantae; phylum Streptophyta; class Magnoliopsida; order Ericales; family Polemoniaceae; genus Linanthus; species Linanthus parryae. Next base: position 2,211,736 of record JALGPY010000030.1, read on the forward strand.
CGGCTCGACCCTGATATCTCTCTTTGTAGATTTCTCTCCTTGGAACTTTCTAACTCTCCACGCCCCAAGCGACGCTGCCGCTTACCGAAGACTCTTCGAGCCGTCACCCGTAATTCGCTCTTCGTCTTTTTCTCCTCTACCCGTTGTCTCATCGATCCTCAGATCGACTTAGTAAGTACCAAGTACATCCCATGCAGATTCGTACCAAGTTTTTTCATTATAGAATTTCAAGTTTCGATATTCTATGTTATATTTGTAAATCTTGACCCGAAAGCACTATGTTATAATTCGCGTGTGTGATGTCTTAGGCATTATATAGGTGTTGTATTTTGACTAGTTACTGACCTGTAATCGAAGTAACACTATGAAGTATCTAGTCAAAATAGTTTGAGTATGCGCAATTTCGCATTAGTGAAGTTTTCAGTAGATTTCGTAAGAGAAATCCACGTTTCGAGTTTTTTGCTCACAAATTTAAATTTTAAATAATTTTTGAGATATTTCATGTGGTGATTCTTTATTTCTAAAGTAAATTTTCAGGAGGTCCCATTCGACACGGTCGTACGCTTTACTCATGTCGAGTTTTAGCGGCGAAGACCCAGATTTACCCTTCATTGAGGTCATCATCGAATGAATTAATTCGAAAGTTGTTAATACGTTATTCGTAATTTGTCTGCCAGGCACGAAAGTGCTCTGATTTTCAGAAGTTAGAGTAGGGACTACGTGCTTTAACCGGCCGCAATGGCCTTTGCAACTGTTTTATATATCGTACCACATAGACTAATAGGACGTAAGTCGGTAGCTTTTCGTAAATGTTTCACCTTAGGAGTAAGTGCAATCAGCGTATGGTTGAAGTCTTCCAGTGGAGCGCCTTCATTTAAAATCTTTAGACAAATATCTTCCACTTCTAGACCGACCCTTATCCAGAATTGCTGGTAAAAGAACCATGGGTACCCGTCGAGACCTGGAGCTTTCTGTAGGGTTTTGATCATGGATACGCAGCGGAAAAAATAATTTATCCATTAAATACCCTCTAAGGATCACAGGAGAAGAAGCATAACGATGGTAAAGGAAGAATCATGTTACACACCTTAGGGTTTCTCCTGTGATGACTTGTAAAGCGAATTGTGTCACCTCTCTACGGTTGATCCACGCCTAGAGTTGAGATCTAGATCTTCCTTCTCATTTGTGCTAGCTAGGAACGGAGGAAGAGGAAGAAGAAATCATGCAACACGGGGTAACAAGGAGGTGGCGGCCTCCTTTGTTGGCCGACGGGGTAGGGGCGGCGGGAAGGGGGTCGGCCGGCCCTCTTGCTTGCTTGCTCTCTCTCCTTTTGTTCTCTCCCACTCATGTTATGAACAATAGGCTCATAAGTGTGGGAAGGAAGGAGCATCCTGTTGGAATAGATGCCCTATAGGCAATCTAGTTTAGTATGAATTTATTTTGGCTAGAACATTCATTGTATTATTTATTGGATATTTAATATAATGAATTCCTTAGATTTACAAATGTGTTGTGTATCTTAAATATCCCTAGTCCAGTATAATGATTAATAGGACAATCATCTATAGACTAGTATGGGGTTGGATTGATATGGAGATATCATGATCCAACACATGGGTGTGCATTAAGGGTAATGGCGCACCGGATTGATCAATCTCCGAGAAGGATACATACACGTTATGTTAAGTCACAAGTGCTTCTCGTGGTGCAATGGTATTGTCATCCTTAGACTTGAAGTCGCTAGATATTCTAGTTGTGGATTATTGTGATTTTGGTAGCGTCAAACGCTAAACCTTAACTGGGTAGTTATAAAGGCGTGTACCGGATACAATAAGAAGCAAGATTAGAGATCATAGTGGACGTAGATAGAATTTTTCCCTCCCACATAACGGGAGCAAATATCCTAGGCCACTCGAGGGACAGTGCTTATAGAATGTCTGGCCAGACTCAAATAAATCAATATGGGATATTGATGTTATTTGCACGAATAAGGCTATTCCCATGGATCGAGAAACTATGGATTGGATATACGAGTGTGGCTTGCATGTCTCGTGTCCAATCCGGATATAGAGACAAAGGGATGAGACAATTACTTGTACAAGGTTTGTCGGATGACTATTCTATTAGTTGGCTAGAATGGATGTTTTGCTAGAAACCGCTCCATATTAGCAAATTGTTGCTACCAGCTAGATAGAACCTATGGGGTCACACGCTATATAGAGTTGGACTAGATTTGGGAATTAATTAATAGGATTAATTAATTAGAATGATCACTCTGCAACACCTTGCAAACTTAGTAGGACTAATTTGCAAGGAAGGGACTAAACCGAATTCTAGTAGGACTAGAATGGGTCCTTTAGGTAGTTGGAGAGGATTTGTTGGACTATATAAAGGATGCTCCTTCCTTTCTTCCCACACTTATGAGCCTTTAGTTCATAACTTGAGTGGGAGAGAAAAAAAGGAGAGAGAGAGCAAGCAAGCAAGAGAGGCGTCCGCCCCCCTTGCCGCCGCCCCCCTTGCCGTCGGCCCAACAAGGAGGTCGCCCCTCCTTGTTGCCTCGTGTTGTGTGATTTCTTCTTCCTCTTCCTCCATTCCGGGCTAGCACAAAGGAGAAGGAAGATCTATCTCAACTCTAGTCATGGATCAACTATAGAGAACGTGACACAATTCACGTTACAAGTCATCATAGGAGAAAACCCTAAGGTGTGTAACTTGATTTCTTCCCTTACCATCGTTATGTCTCTTGTCCTGTGATCCTTGGAGGGTATTGCATGGATAAATTTGTTTTTCTGCTGCGTATCCATGATCAAAACCCTACACATACTTTATATAGTCCAACAAATCCTTGTCAACTACCTAAAGGACATATTCTAGTCCTACTAGAATTCAATTTAGTCCCTTCCTTGCAAATTAGTCATACTAAGTTTGCAAGGTGTTGCAAAGTGATCCTTCTAATTAATTAATCATATTAATTAATTCCCAAATCTATTTCAACTCAATATAGCGTGTGACCCCATAGGTTCTATCCAGTTGGTAGCAACAATTTGCTAATATGGAGCGGTTTCTAGCAAAACATCCATTCTGGCCAACTAATAGAATAGTCATCCGACAAACCTTGTACAAGTAATTGTCACATCCCTTTGCCTCTATATCCGGATTGGACACGAGACATACAAGTCACACTCGTATATCCTGGGAATAGCCTTATTCGTGCAAATAACATCAATATCCTATATTGATTTATTTGAGTCTGGCCAGACATTCTATAAGCACTATCCCTCGAGTGGCCTAGGATATTTGTTCCCGTTATGTGGGAGGGACAATTTCTGTCTATGTCCACTACAATTTCTAAGCTTTCTTCTTATTGTATCCGGTACACGCCTTTATAGCTACCCAGTTACGGTGTAGCGTTTGACGCTACCAAAATAACAATAATCCACAACTAGAATATCTAGTGACCTCAAGTCTAAGGATGACATACAATTTTACCGCGAGAAGCGCTTGTGACTTAACATAACGTGTATGTAGCCTTCTCGGAGATGGGTCAATTCAGTGCGCCATTGCCCTTAATGCACACCCATGTGTTGGATCATGATATCTCTATATCAATCCAACTCCATACTAGTCTATAGATGATTGTCCTATTAATCATTATACTGGACTAGGGATATTTAAGATAAACAACACGATTGTAAATCTAAGGATTTCATTATATTAAATATCCAATAAATAATACAATGAATGTTCTAGCCAAAATAAATTCATACTAAACTAGATTGGCTCTAGGGCATCTATTCCAACAATTTGTGAGGTGCTAAGGACTTGATTGCAGATCTAATCTCAATGTAGTATAGGGTTGCTTTGAAGATGACATGTGAGTGGGAGTAGTTCCTCAATTCCTGGCATCATACACTCCATCTGAGCCCTTGCGGGGTCTAATGAGGTAAAAAGTTCCTCGAATGGCTTTCAAGAACTTGAACCACATCCACGCTTCTGGTTACTCACGTCCCTTAATTATCTTCAAGTCCTTTAACCGGTTACGATGATGTCGTACATAGGCTTTCCGGTGAAAGAAAGCAGTGTTTCAGTCACATTGATTTAACCAATTACTCCTTGACCCTTGCCTCAACGTAGTTTCTTCACGTTGAAGAATATGGCGGATTTCCTCCCTTAGTTGCTTGCGTTCTTGGACTACTGGAGAATATTGTTATTGGTAATCAAGCTTTCGAAGTTTCGATCTCAACAAGTAGAGTCTTCTCTTTACGTTCCGAAACTGGCGTGTTCCCAGATTTTAGTTTCTCACCGACGGGTTTACCTTTGTTTCTTATGTCACCCGTCTCTTGCCAACCACTTCTTACAATTTTTGCACACTGTGGGGGTTGAAGACACAGCTTCAAATTGGAAGCACCTACATCTTTGTTGTTGCTTGTCCCGATGTGCTCCCACATAACTTCAATGGGATTGTGGTCTCACAATTCAACAATAAGATGGTAAACTCTGGTCCTTCCAAAGATGTCAACCATCTGTCATTTGCCACAAAATGACCCAATCTATCTTGAATAAAGTTTCATCTCATTGATTATTGGTCCAGGTAAAATCGAGTCCAACATAGCCAATGTCCCTCAATTCGAGCTCATGTGGAAGGGTGGAGTCTATGCAACAACTCCCAGAAGTTACACCGTTCTGCCCTTACATGATCACCATAGAAACATATAAGAAAGAGACTTTTATTGATATCTTTCACCGTAACGAACACCGTGGATTTGGAAAAAGAGTATGCACTCAATTGGAATTCTACATAGTCATTCCACATCATGCGAGGCCACATTTTCTATCATCATAGTCGTTTTATTTACCACTTGCATACCCTAGAATTCTTTTGATGTCTTCCATCTACGTTGCATACTTCTTAGTCTCCATTAGAAGGAGTAAATTGGGCTTCTGTCTCTTCACAAGGTCGCGAGAGTAAGAACACTGTGGGGGTTCCCATGCCCCAATACGTTCCAACTTCGGAGAAATGTCGGGAAGAGTAAAAAGGCTGCGGGGGACGATGAGGAGTGAGAGATGAGTAGGGTCATGCAGCTAAGTGGCATTTCTGTTAATTGTGGTGGGGTTCTTGAGACTAAGCTTGTCAAGGTTTCAGTGTCAGCAAGACATTGCTCATGAGACATTGTGTTCGTAACTCAGGTTCGGTCCAGATTTTGACATATAACTCAGGTTTGAGTTAGAAAAGTGTGTCAACCTGTCCAGCTCACCCGAGTTGCAACCATGGTAGAGTTGGTGGAAATATGAATAGTGGCATCCAAATAATGCCATTAGAAAGACAAACACATTGCTATATCCTCAATTGAAACCTCCAATATATTATTTTCTCACCTTCAAACAGTTTGGGAATACATAAGTTTAAAGAGCGCAAGCAAAAGTGTTAGCTTTACAAAATCAACAAGCTCAAAGTCACTGAACCTTTTCATTAACACCTCACAAGTCATGACCTATACACATCCTCATACAACATACACAGATCACTTCACTGTATGACTATATGTGATAGTAGCAGTAGTAGTATTTGTTTTTTCACTAACAGCATATTTGTGCAACAGTGGAATATTTTGATTCTATCTACTCATGAGAAAAAAATGAAACTTCTCAACATTTACATCCGAAGGATCATGTGGCAGAAGATCTTCTGCTCAGATCAGGTGATGAGTTGAGCATTTCCTGACCAAGTTCGTTTATTTTGTTGAGTAATAGCATCTGTTCCGTCTCCAACTGAACCAAGTAATCTTCTTGGTTGTCATGGAGGCTCTCCAGCTCACTCAAGGAATCTGATAACCCTTCAAGATCGCCGTCTTCGACTAGTGAATGAAACTTGTTCATCATTTCTTTAATCTGCCAAAACCCATGTCAACAACTAACTCATCATTAGACAATGGCAATGGAAAAAATGTGGGAAAAACCTACAAAGCATCCTCACCTGGGAAGAAATTTCATGTGCTTTGGTAACAGGTGTATCGGACTCCAAACTTGGCTTCTTCTCCAGTTCTGGGTTTTTCCGCGTGACCTGGATGTGGATTTCGCCCTTCTTCACTCCTTGAAGAGGTATCCACTTATCGATCGTTTGGTTTGGAGGCAACATTTGATATTCCACGACGCAATCTCCAATGTTTGACGTGGGCAGAAGGGCATTATGGTCTTTGACATGCAACTCCAGGGGACTACCATCATCAGGGAACTCTAAGGTCTGATGCCATTTAGGATTCAGAGTTTTGTATATTACCTGCAACAATTCAAGCGAAACATGAAACTCACGGCCATAGTGCTTTTCAATCTTTAGACTTCTAGGCCTCTTTTGGGTTAAGGGATAAAAACCATCGGGATAAGAGATATACTGGGATAGGAGGTAGGATATGATTGTACTGGGATAAGGCAGGATAAGTAATATTTGGTTCTGAGTGTTTGGTTACACCAGGATATGAGACATGATAAGATGCAAGGATATGTTATAACATGACGGTCGAAGTTTGTTCTCACATCTATCTTTTATGTGGAGATAATTTGGTCTTTTCCCACTACCCACTTTATCCCCCTCTTTCCTTATCCTGGCTTGTACCACCCGCGGGGTGGTACCTGGTTTGTATAAGCTTGTAGGCAAAATGTAGTGAATGGCGATAAGAAAATTTAGCTTAACTGCACCTAAACACAAAATAAGGAGCAGGTGGTATAAAATTATCCCTATCCCCCCTTTATCCCTTACCCAAACAAGGCCCTAGAGCATCAAAGATAAAACAATACAATGAGTTTATTCGGATCATTTGGGAACAATAAAGATAAATAATGCCAGAGCAGTGCGACTAACCTTTGTTCGTTTCTTTGAATTTCCATATTGTACGCTCACAAACGGATCACTAGTTCCTCTAAGGTCAGCAGCAATAAGATCTTTAGCCTCAATGAGGACAAGCTCGACCCAGCCATTGCTCACAATACCATTTTGACCCTGAACATACGAAAAATGTGTTACCGTGGTAATTTCATAGTCAGCGTGGCAAAGCAACTTACTGCTTCATGTAATGATCATGGATTCATAGTGAAAAGTGAGTGAAAACTTGCTGGAATCACTCAAGCTCTTAGTGGAAACATGCAGGTTCCAGCAAAAAAACTTACCGTGGAACTTTCATAGTCAGTTTTTACAGCTTCTATTTGAAGTCGCAATTCTCCAGAAGTTACTTTCTCAAGGGGAATCCACACATCTCGTATTGAACCCTCTACCAGGCCTTCCAAATTTACTCGTGCGCTACCGATGCTATCATCCGCAAAGGTTTCTTCACTGTGGCATTTTATCTTAAGATATTCACCTCCTCCAATCTCATCAAATTCAAACCTCTGGTTCCATAATGGGTTTGAAGTATGTTGAACAGATTTTGTTTTGTGCACAACCTGAAATGAAGATTCAAAATAACCAGAATGTAATTTGTGTAAGTTTCACAAAATGAAGTTTCAAGAGTAAAGTTCACGATTTTTCAGAGAAAAAAATTAGCCGTACCTTCCCGTACTGCAATTTAATGTAGGGGTTAGACCTTCCGTATTTGTCTTTTAGCATGATGTCTCTCCCTTCTACAACAGAGACAATAATTTTTCTTCCAGTTCTATGCAATAAGTTAGATGATCCATGTACTGAAAGCCGAGAGCCGAGGGAGACACCATCTACGCTATGTGAACCATCAGAGAATTGCCATTCCTTCGGAATAAGCTTCACTGTCAACTGCATAAATTCAAAGACAAAATAGTGCATTTTAATGAGTACCTTAACAGAGAAAAGATGAAGGGGTTATTTTAACATGTTCCTGTTCAGACAAAAAAATGGTAAGAAGAGAAGATAAGTCTACAATTGTGAATTCTTGACAATGTACTGCAATCTCATACCTCTCCCGAATTGTCTCCCTCGAAGGGGACAACCATTTCAATTTCTTTTCCGCAAAATTCAGCACGCTTTGCAATTGCACTAGATTCAGGTCCAATAGCCCAAAAGCACGTGGAATCATCGTCAACGTATTTCATCTGATTATCATATCAACAACTGTCAGTTTGTCTCAGAGGATAAAAAATAACACCGAAAAACAAAGAAATGAACAAAAAAAAATGAATACTTAGATCCATGCATGATGACAGTTTCTAGGAATTCCACAAAAATCTAGTTTACAAAAAAAATCTACAGCAGGTCACTCTCTACTAGCAGTGGTGCTCCAAAAATACATGGGAAGGTTTAGTACATTATATGATATTGGGGTTGGATCCAGGATTTTACCTCAGTGGGGGCTAAATTTTTAAAAGATATTATTTTGATGAATAAACATAGTAATGTGGATAATTGTTTGATTTCAGAGGGGGCTAAAGTGATATTATTGGATAATGTACAGGTTAAAATTGCAACTTAGAAAAAAGGGTTTGTATTCCAAGGGACAATACCTTGACTTCACAACTTGTCAGATAGTCATACTTCACACTCCCAGGAGTACACTGATAAAGATGGAATTTAACTATTCCAACATCTTCATGCAAAACCATATTGAATGTTGAATCCCATTTAGGGTTCGACCCTGTTCTGACATTTGTCTTCCTGGTCAGGTCATCGATTTCAACTTCTACAAATGTGCGCAGATCCTTTTCATCATGGGACTCCTCTAAAGTGACATCAGCAGATAAACTCTGTTTCCTTGAGGGACTTCCTTTCAAGTTATTTCCTGAAACTTTACTCGCTTGAACAACTGTAACGTAAACTATGCCACCAACAGCCTTCTTCCTTAAATCAACATGAGGCAGAGAGAGACATCGGCGTCTGGGTTCAACCATTGTTTTTGCTAGCGTATCAGTGAGAACTTTTACCTGCGGGTAAGGAGAACAAGTTGTATGAGCAATTTAAACAAAACAACAGTATCAAATTCTGGAACAAACTAAGTATAGAATAGAATATTGTATTGAATTAATAATACTGACAGATTACATCTGTTTATATAGAATACTGACGCTACTAGAAGCTAGGTCAAAACTAATTGCTTATTTAGTCCCTATAGTTCCTATACTAAGGTTAAGACAAGTATCAAACTACAACAACCCTCAACAGTGACTCAACCACATGCTTATTTAATAGGATAACATGTGTTGTCACAAGTTAATAATACCTATGTCTGCTCGAAGACGGATCATTTTTATTTTATTTTTGCATAGCAGGAACTTTATGCACTGTGTTTGGGGATATACTTCTACAGGTTAACTGATGTATAGTACAAACTGGATTTTACAAATGGCATAGCTGCACTTGTAAGACCATCTTATACCTTTCCATTATTCCGTAAAAGTTAACTTTTGGCTGAATTCAGTACACTTTTCGTTAGATATTTACTTTCTTAAGCCTAAAGATGCTTACTTTCTTCCCTTATAGCTGAAAATACTACAGTTTCTTTTCAGAAGAAGTTGACGAACATACCAGCCATGAGGAAACCCCTGGTAGCTCTGTTGCAGGTAGTGCTTGACTTCCACCACTGCCGAATGCAACACTGATTCTCACCTCTGGGGTTGACAAAAAGGAGTACAAAAACGCTTGTCCTTCCAACACTGGCATCAAGATCAGCTGTAAACCCAAACCAGAGGAAAGTATAAATCAAAAGATCCAAAACAGCTCGGACTTCCAACACATGCGCAATGAAGGGATTTTTCACAAACTTCAACTTAATTATTATCATTCAGAACAATGCATTTGCTCAAAATGCAAAAGAGCTAACAACTGATCAGCTGTTGAAAGAAGTCGAAAGGTGAAAGGATCCGAGACCATGTAGATAACTTAGCAGCCCTTCTGTATACAAGTTATGTGCAGCATTGACGAGGGTAAATGTAAACAAGATATTGGAGGGAAAGAAAAAAAATTATTAAGTCATAACAAACTTTGAGTACATGCAAATGTCAACAAAACAAACTTGCATTACAGATTCATTTTCAAAGTGTTGAATGCTGTATGTTCCGCTAAAATTTGATGGATGAAGTCTTGTTAACAATGTTTTAGTATTAACTTGCTTTAGTTTAGACCTTGTTATTTACATCCAGTTTAGACTTTAGACCTTGTTATTTACATCCCTGTCATGAAATAGTATACTGGGGATTGCGTCAACTGTAATAGAAAAAACTAGAAGTCAACAAAACTCATAGTTACTACTACTTTAGACCTTGTTATTTACTAGTTCTTCAGTTAATTGTAGACATGAATTCACATCATGTACACCAGTGTGTGTGTGTGCGCGCGCGCGCGCGCGTGTGTGTGTGTGAGAGAGAGAGAGAGAGAGAGAGAGATATTCAACGTAGGTATACAGAAGAAGCTACGTACTTCACCCTTGATGTGTATACTGTTTATGACAATCCGAGCAGCTCCCATTAAAGGCTTCGCCAACTTAGCCAGTAGCATAATATTTATATCAGTAGTGTCCCAATCGAATCCCAAACGCATGAACCGCTGTCAACATTCAGTGTGAAGCCATGAGTTTTCTAATCATTTGAGGAAACAGGGCAAAGAAAAGGAAGCAATAGCAGGCTTCTGAAACTGTAATGGTCACAATAATTAACAGCTTTGAGAAACTGAAGTAAGCAAGGCAGCAGATAAGTGAGTGAAATATAACTTCTTTTTTCAATCCTATCCTATGAATAGTACTAGTACAATCTAAGTGGAAACGAAGCCAGGTCATTTTCAAGCCATTGTTATGCTACATATTACATCTGATCTGTAACTCCTAATATAAAAGTTGAAGTTAAACTATAGGAGCATATTTGTAGATTCCGCATGCATGTTTCTACAAGCAAACAGTAGTCTCTCTTTTTATTAAGAGAGAAAACTATAATAAACTAAACAAAGCCGGAATTGAAAAAACTAGATTAGTGCTAAGAAAGTGGAAACTATGCCTTCTTTTAGGTGAAAGTAACCAGTGTCAAGCCAAAAGTGCACCTGATTGCCAGTAGTTGACCACCGAGTCCCATGAAGACCCAAGCTAGGAGGGTATGACCCTAGAGAAAAGTCTTCTAGTTCTATCTTTTCCTATAAAAGAGAGATCCTCATATCAGAGAGCTAATTTAACAGTTAGAGCCAACATATATGAGATTGAGTCAATGCAACAAGGCCATGTACTTACAATAAGCCTCGATTTTCGCCGCTTCAATCGTCTCTGCAGACCAAAAAATGTTCATTACTTCATTATAACCATAAACTTAACTTATGATAGAAATTTAGAATACTAAAGATGGTGGGATAGAAAATTAGAGGATGGCTCTAAAGCCACAGTTTCTGGTGTATACATGGCTAAAATTAGTAGTCTAACTGTTTCAAGCCAGCATCCTCCTAAGAAAGCTTGTATGTATGAATTGATGATATAACAAGGCATGCAATTTCACTCAAAAAGAATGCATATATAAGCAGAAGGAGTCTCTCCGAGAGAGAGAGAGAGACAGAGAGAGAGAGTTACCTCAATGATAGCTCCGAATCTCAGCGAGATCTTTGGGTTAATAAAATTGGGCCAGATTTCCATTACTAGCTTGTTCAGCCACTCACAGTGCTCAAGTGGTGTTACTGGCTGTGCAAACATGAGAAGACTGCAATTAGTTTAGTGAAGCCGCTCGCAAAAAAAATGAAGAAAAAGAAACCTACCGATGTGTGAAGTACGACTTGCTTCCACTTTTTATTCAAGTCCTCCACAATGGTACGGCGTTGGTAACTTCCATACTGCAGATGAAATTGACACGCATGTAAGTACCTCTAAATATATATTACAAGCCACAAGGGATCATTCTATTACACTCTGCATAATCTGCACAAAAAACGAGGATCGAAATATGACAGAAAACTCAAGATATGAACAATTCGTAACAACATTTATATTCGGACACGAGAACCTTGGGTTACTAATTCTCTTGTTCCTAATAGTTCTCAGAGACGCTCTGGTAATAGATGGTACCGTTTCAAATCAATCACGAGCAGACAGATAAGAAGGGAACTTTTAACCAGTAGAAAGAAGGGCCCTTTTAACACATAGATCATGGTTGTCACTCTCATCACACTGACACACTAGTACTTGTTTGTGGCTATTAGCTACGCTCTCACCTTACTTATACTTCAACCAGTAGAAAGAAGGGCCCTTTTAGCACATAGATCATGGCTGTCACTTGTCAGATTGCACAGAAAACTCTGGTGGTAGACATTGCCAATTATCAACCAACGCCAATGGTAAGTCATAATATATATGGGTTATGCAGGCATCAATAATTCAATATTTAGCAACAGATTACAAATATTGCATGACAAAGTCCAACTTATAAGTAGTCACATTAGGAATAAAAAAAGTCAAATAATAAAATTTGAAGTCCAAATGTCCAATACCTCTCAAGTTTGTAGAAAATCTCATGTGCTATATTCTGTATCATTTTAACATTCAGATTGGTTGATGTGCATGTCACTAGTCTTGAATTGTGAAAAGAATATATCATTTCACAATACATACTGAATGGGAGCTACATCAATAAACCTATTCTGTATATGCTGTGGATAGTTATATCAACACAAAGATTTGATTCAATCTTATAGAAAGGAGCGTAAGAGCAGCTAAATTTTAGGCAAAAGTGCAAAAGCCACACCTAAACTTTGAGTTCATAATCAAAATAGTACCCAAACTATAATTTCAGTCAATTGGCAACTTTGCTTTAGTGAAAAAGTAAGTTCTCAGTAAACTTATTCCGTTAACTAACCAAAACATTGGAAAACATTATGTTAAGCCTAATACCCTTCTAATCAGAGGTGACGATAGGGATGTGAGCGTGGACTTCAGCCGAGGTTCGGAGAATAAATAGTGTCCTCCCATTTATTTTTTCAGAACATATCTGACATCCATACTTCACAATGAGAGAACTGGGCACTCGGCAGAGGCAGAGATGGACCCATACACAAACGTTGTGGGCGTGACACATTGTTAGTTAATACTTTGTTAGCAAAACTATAGTTCAGGGTGTAAATTGACCAAAATTAAACTCGGGCTACCATTTTGATCACTGAGTCAAAGTTTGGGTGTCACTTTGCCTAAATTTAGTTGTTACATGTAGTTATATTGCCAAGCACGTGAGAATATTGCTGGAACCATAGATGTCAAACCGGGATGGACATAGTGAAATCAGCACTTTAATCCACCAAATTCATGATCGGATAACTTGTGCTGATGAATAGGCTAAAATGTAAGAAAGAGACCCAAATATATCACATTAGAAGGCAAGTCCTCGTTAGCATTAGCGAAGGACCTAAGAACTTGTAGATGGTTCAAGCAGGCATTGCCTATGCGTGTTTATCTGCTGTATAAATCTATAAGACATGAATAGTTTCTAGAGTGCCCTCCAGACTTGAGAACTAAGCACATTGAGACACACCACCGAATATATAGCTAAATGAAGCACCAATGAGCCATGTGAAAATGAATAAAACTAATTAATAACAGCAGTACGAAACATCAATCTAAGGCCATATATATGATTAAAGAAAACTAATGGACTAAAACAAATACTACAATAAACAGATAGATCAAATTCATAGGGTATATAAAAAAAAAGTCAGCATCACTCAACAGGTCTATTGCAAAGAGAAAAAATAATAATCAGGTAGATGTAGATCAAACTGCAATAACATGCTTAACAAAGGAAATGGCATAATCAGTGCAAACAGAAGAATCATGACCACTTTGATCAGATGAACAAAACCTGGATAATCAAAGGAATCAATTTCAAATTGAAAATGTACCTGAATAGTTGCCCAAACAGCAACAACCAAAGGGACCCAATTGGAGAAGGTGAAAATCCACTTCTCAATAGCCCAACCAATGAGTACCAGAGGGATCATGTATGACACAAGAGGCCTCTCCACAGCCAAATGATTCAGAAACTCCATAGCTTGACTAAAATCAACATTCCCCTTTCTTCTCTTCCCCATTCTTCTTGCCAAGGTCTCAGGGCATTCCCAGAAACCCAATTCTCTATTTTGAGTTTTGACAATCAGAGATCACTGACCCTCCAAGAACTCAACTTTCTTGGAAAAAACCAGGCCTTTCACAATCCCAGATACCAAAATAGAAAATACCCACTTGTCTGAATCAATCAGAGATCAGAAACAAGGACCAAGAACTCAACTTTCTTGAAAAACGAGGAGGGTAAAGAAGTTTCTGTTTTGAAGACAAGAGGGTGATCTGATTGGGGAAGATAAGGACTTGCTCAAACCAAGAAGTGGGTGTTTTGATGAAAAAAGGGACCTCTCCTCTTCTGTGGAAGCTAGAGAGAGAAGTCTACTCTCCAGTCAGCGGGAAAAAGTATGGAGAAGAAAGGGTAGGCAAATCCAATGCTGTTTTGGGACAACACCGAGTCACCGAGTCGATTCTTTCCGTTAAATATTTTTGCAGAGAAATAGAAGGGTCGCTGCTCTTCTTTTGTGGCACCCACCATAACGAATGTTGACATGAAAGAACCATTTTATTAATGCCTGGTTGTTAAACTAATTAGGGTTATTTGCATATATTTTCCTTTTATGACATGTTTGATTTTTCCAATTGTCGTACTGCCCCGTTTCTTCCCAATCTTTTCAATGCACTATTTACCTTAAAATCAACTTAAAAGATTTTAGAAAAAATAAATCAAGCACTTGTTTGGTAGGAAGAGTTTTTGAGGTTAAAAAATTATACATGATATTGTTTGAGTAAGAGGATTTTGTGGTTTTGATATGTTAGGTATGGGTATTATTAATTCTGAGAGATGAAAGCATCCAAAACAACTTGCATATCAAGAACAATAGTTGTTTTGCCATAACTCAACCACCCCTAGACCTCACCCACCAATCCACATCAGTTAGAGCCGCAACACCTATCCTTCAAGGAACCTAGGTGGAGCAAACGAATTCTTGGTCCAAGTCGATGCAGCATGGAAACAAGAAGCTACTTTTTCTACTGCGGTCGGGATCACAAATTCAATCCCGCGGGATCAAGGACACGCAACTTTCAATGCAGGAAGTCTCCTACAGGCTGAATCGAGGGGAGTCTTATAAGCTCTCAATTGACTACGCTCAAAAGGTTTTAGCAACATCAAGCTTCTAAAGGACTCTAGGGAACTTATCCGAACACTTAGAGAAGAAAACGATATCTTCCAAATCGCAGGTGAAGCCATAGATATTCGTAGAAAAACTGGTACTTTTGTTCTTTCCATTTCGTAAGTCGTATTAATGTGTCGGAGGCACATTTGTTGGCCAAAAGGGCCTTCCGAACTTGTAATCAATCACTCCTTTAAGCTTAATATATCATGTTTTTCATCCAAATAAAAAAGAACAAGAGTTGGAGAACCCGTGATAATTGACGGAATAAGCATGGAAATCAGTTTTATTTTCTACATCAATGGCCGGAGATTTTTTTTTGCACAACGAGTATTTATATTCGTTTTACACATTTAACAGCTTTTTTTATGGATTATAAATCCTTTAAAAATTATATCAAATGTATTTTTGGTTAAAAATACAAACACGCGCTAACTGACACAACTCAATGTCCAAAATATTGAGGGTATTCGAAGCAAAGTTATTATTCTTTTTGTTGATAAAAATAAGAAATTTTAGTTCCATTCATTGGAAGAGCATTTATTATGTAAAAATACAATTATTGTGTTCATTGGGTCGAAGACATGTCACAATAATATTATTGCAAAACTGAGACAAGTTGGGTGAAAATGACCAAATCCTTTCAGATTGCGATACAGATTTTACTCTAACTAAGTCGATTGATGTATTTGTTTATTTAGTCAAAGGACAAACTCAAACTAGAATTGTTTATGTTGCTAGGCATTGTCAAAGGAGTTTCCACAAATTCCAGATAGCGAACTTTTCAATCCAAAATTTTTTGAGCCGTCATTTAGTCTACCAGAAGGTCGGCTTGATAATTACTAACAGTTGCATTTTTTTCTTGAAAATGCTACTTTCTTTGTTCACTTGCATCCTAGTGCAATAATTTTCGGGCCACTTTGACCCGGTGATTTAGCTAGAAAAACGATGCAAGAATTTCGTAATCTTTTCATGATCCCATGAAAATATTACGAAATTTCATGGTGCCATGAAAATATTACAAGGTTTCGGTTTTCAAAGCTCCGGCTTCCTTCCACCATGACCTTCAACGAATTATTACAAGGTTTCTTTGGGGTAAAGGCAACAACAAGGGCATACATTGGAAGTCTTGGAAGTATTTATGTCTTGACATCAAACAAGGAGGACTTGGTTTCCGGAATATTGTGCATCATAATCAAGCCCTGCTAGCCAAAACAGCGTTCAACCTTCTCACCAAGCCTCACACCCTTCTTGGCCAACTCCTTCAGAGCCGCTACTTTCCGAATAGCAATTTTATGGACGCTAAGGAACCAACGTCTTCTTCTTGGGGCTGGCGCAGTATCTGTTGGGGTAGAGATCTAGCACTTCGTGGAACCCAATGGCTGATTGGTAATGGCATCAACACGCACCCACTTATCCATCCTTGGATTCCAGGGGAAAAAGATCTTCCTGATCCCCCGGACATCTAAAGGCAACTTTACCCTCACTTGCGGGTAAGTCAGTTCATCAACCAAGACCAGCTCACTTGGAACAAAACACTTCTCAGAAGTTTCTTTTCGGACAATCAAGTTGCTCGCATATGTACCATTCCACTCTTTGGACCATCTTACCAAGACACAGTCAAATGGAAGGAAACGTCATCCGTGTTTTTCTCTGTCGCATCCGCTCATCGCCTTGCAATAACTGTCTTCGATCCAGGTATATCGGTATCGCCGGCAGTTCCGGCCATATTATCCAGGCTACTCAAGCTATCACTTCAACCAAAGATTTTTTTCTTTGCTTGGAAGTCTATTGTTGGCGCCCTGCCTGTTAAAGCACATCTCCGACGTCGGCACGTTCCGCTTACTTCTGAAATCTGTGATTAATGCCAACAGCACCAGGAAACGACACTGCACTGTCTAGTCCTTTGCCCCCATGCCCATGCACTTTGGTTTGGCTCTCGGCTTGGTTTTCGTATTCCCCAACCACCCCCAACATCCTTCCCAACCTTCCTACATGAACTCCTCCAATCCCTACAACACAAAGACGACAGAATTTACGCAATTCTTGTCCTAAGGCAAATTTGGCTCGCCAGGAACTCGTTGACCATGACGCACCGTGTCATTCCAGCAGCGACTTCACTCATAGCCATATCCGCTTCGGTTGCAAGTCACAATCTCCGTTCCCAGGTTTCCTCACCAACCATCCCCACCCCTACGGACGCCAACGCCAAGCCTTCTATTACTTTTATGGACGGCCACATCACTTCCACACAAGATCAGCCTCGAGCCTTATCTTTTTTTGTGGTGAATGCTACTTGGACACAAGGACAGACTTCGGCTGCAGCTTGGGTTAACATTTCTGATCACTCCATTCGTGGTTTTACCATCTTCCCAACCTCGTCTGCCCTTCATGCTGAAGCTTGGGGTGTCTCTCAAGCTCTCAAATGGCTTCTTTTCCACGGATACACCAATATCCATTTGCAAACGGACTGTCAGATATTGGTTCAAGCGCTTTGCAAACCCACCAGCAACTTGCATATTAAGCTAGTGACATTGTCAATCCTTCAGGATATGAGTTTGTTTACATTCTGCACAATTTCTTATGTTTCCCGTGTTGTAGTTCAACCTTCTCATGACTATGCTACTAGCTGTGTCAGAGCATTACCGCTTGTACTCCCTTAATCTTGGATTAATACACCACCCTTTCTCAAAAAAAAAAAAAATACGAAATTCTTGCATTGTTTTTTAAATCAAACCACCGGGTCGAAGTTATTCCTGAAAGTTAAAGTAGGGAGCAAGAAAAGAAACAGAGCAAGTTTGTGACACTCATTTTCTTCCTTTAATTTCATCTAGGTAGAGTTCTTGAGTTAATGATAGGATTATAGAAAGACAGTTAACATAACAATTATCAACATTTTTTTCTTGAGAAAAAATAATTATCAACAATTATAAACACATGGGAGATTTTTTTTCTTTTTTTTCTCAAAAAAAAATAATTTGAAAATTCAGATATATATATGAATATAATATTATATTTTCATAAAAATAACAAGCTTACATATCTTTGCATGAAAAATACAAATCATTTTAATAAAAAACTATTAAAAACGTTAGTTGTCAGTTCTTGTGTCAGTTGTTAAAATGTACAAAAATACCTGTACCATATTATTTTATTAAAAAAATGTGAAATTATGAAATAATGACAAATAAAATTTTACAATAACTTTGTTAAAAATCGCTAAAGTGAAACACCCCCTTATCACAATTGATGCCTCCGTCCGAGGTGATGAGCCTCATTGGGAACGGATAAGGATCATCGGTTCATAGCTAGTACAACCATCGACTAATCAAAACATAATTTATTACGTGATTCAAGATAAAACAGTGATAACTTCTGAAAAGTTATGAGTACAACTGAAATAATAATACTAGGTGATACCCTAATCAACAAGCGTCCCTATCCAGCTGTGTCGTGAACGTTCCCCACCTTGACAGCCAGCCTGTGGTTTTAAAATGACAAAAGCCGACGCAGTTTTATATAAAATGATCAGCAAACGCCTGAGTAAGCTAACACCCGTAGCACGTAAACAGATTATGAGATATACGGCACGAATAACATATTCGCTAAATAACAGATATTTGTGGGAATAGCGTTCTCGTTGATTTGACGTGTCATACTTCGTGACGATTTTAAAATTTTATATTTCCAACCCAAAGATGAGGACCATCTTGGGGAATCACTGTTAGAAAGATATATTTAGCAATATCACTTTAATCTCAAGATGATAATTTTTCACTTTTCTCAATGATAAGATAATCGAGTACAGAATTCATTTTACCAACTAGTTGATACGGGGCGTGACCATATCCAATCTACAACCGCTTTCTCATAATGTGCAAAAGCACAGCCATAATCATAACCCAATCACAGGAGGTTCGCATCATAGCGCCTCATAACCGTAACATAATTAAAGGAGGTTCGCATCACAGCGCCTCATAACCACATAACAGTAACCAAATACAATATGTCAGAAATGTATCGTATCAGGGATATGGCACAAAACCACGCACAACAGCTTCCACTTTACATTATTACGACTTTTCTTTCAAGATGTAAAATCGAGTAAGGAGCTCCAACTAAAGCCGGTGTGGCAATTTTCATAATAATCGATGTATGAATGTGAGAGATAAGCGTATTTGACCAATAAGTGAGCGGTGTGCTACTTTTGGAAAATCGTGGCGCGTGAACTAGGTAATCACGGCCTAATTTGGTAGTCGTGATTGGAATGGTATGTTTTCAATTTCACAATATAATTTAGATGTTCTTCTTTCAGATTCTTATTTTTTGATTATCATTTTTCATACGATACTTCAAAGTAGAATATTTCAAAAACAAGTAAAGAATCGAATAAAATATGTACGGTAGTATTTCACAAATAACACACGCGATACACGAAAGAATGAAAGGCACGCAACGCTAGGCATATTAACTTACCGTAAACCAAAAGCATGTCCTAGATGTCGTTCTCGCATACGAAACCGTCACCCAGTCCAAACATCGTGAGAAATGGTGAAGAAACGGAGTGGGTCAAGGTCGCCGTCGATGTCCCCGGAGGTGGAGCTCGAAGGGGCTTTCTCCGGCTGTTCTTGGCCTCGGTTGAGGACTCCTCAAGCTTGTTCGGACCTCCAGGAGTTGACTGGGACAGATAAGGTGTCGGTCGCCTCCGTTTGATCGGGCTCGAAACTCGCCGGAAACCATGGAGGTTCGGCGGCTCAGGCGGCTGTGGCTGGCGGATCTGCTGCTGTTTCTCCCTTCTACGGTGATCTCCTGATCATGTAGAGTCACAGAGAGAGCGAGAGGGAGTCGAGGAAGAGAAAGAAGTTGGTGGTGGCGGTGGTGGGTCTTCTCCGACGGTGGCACCGGTGGTGGTGGCTTTGCCGGTGCCTACTGTTGCTGCTGTGCTCTGGCAGAGAGAAAGAGAGACAAAGGGGGAGAAGAGAGCAGAAAGTAGAGTGGGAGGTGATGGTGGTGATGGTCTTGGGAGTGGTGGTGTTGGTGTCGGGTGTGTTTGCCGAAGAAATATGAGAAGGGAAGGAGAGAGAGAGAAGGTGACGGGGAGAGAGAGAGAAAGAGAGTGTGTGAGAGAGAACTTGTTGGGAAACAAAAATTGGCAGGTGGGATGGGAAACAAAACCATTTTTTATTATTATTATTATTATTATTATTATTATTATTATTATTATTATTATTACTATTATTATTATTTACAAATACGGTATAAAATACATAGTAACTATACAATATAAATACGTATAAGTAGAGGTGTAAAAATATGAGAAGGGAAGGAGAGAGAGAGAAGGTGACGGGTAGAGAGAGAGAGAAAGAGAGAGTGTGAGAGAGAAAACTTGTCAGGTGGGTTGGGAAACAAAACCATATTTTTCTATTATTATTATTATAGTATATGTAAAAGTACAAATGCGGTATAAAATACATAGTAGCTATATAGTATAAAAAATACGTATAAGTAGATGTGTAAAAATTCGTAAAGTATAAATACAAATACGAAGTATACATACAAAAAGTTTTGTAAAAGACAAATAATACCCCTAAAATTAACTATTTAATATCATCTAGAATTACAACTACCTCCCTACTAGCTATATATCTCGAAGATAAACAATTAAAATTTACGAAAAATGCGTATATTATACTTAGAAAAAGACGGGGTGTTACATAAAGACTTTAAGATTGACGAATATTTGTTCATAATAACATATTTCATATATTGAAATGATGTAAAAATAGGTAATTTTTCTTCCTTAAAAAAATACTCAATTTTTATGAAAACACATGACGTCATCTTACATAATACATATATCTAATTATTAAATTAAAATATAATTTCTAATTTATTTAAATTTGTTAGTAAAACTTGTCATTTAAAAAATAGGGGTGAAAATGAATGGTACAATAGTAAAATTCCCTCCAATATGAATGGAAAATTAACGGAAGAGTACATAGCTGAACGAATATTAACATTTTGGGTCTTGTGGTGCATGATTTTAAATTTTAGGTATTCACATGTCCGAAAAAAGCAAACTTTGAATACCTGTTGGTGCAGTTTTACCTAAAAAGTCCTCTTTATTAAAGCAATCAGCAATTTACATCCTAATAAATGTAACTCTTTCTATAGTCATCTACCAGTATGTGATATTCAAATTAGAGCCTACATTATTGACACTTGAGGTAATAAGTCTCTCTGCCTTCTCTCTAATGAGAGAAAGTTGGAGAGAAAAAGTACTCCTCTAAGGAGTTCACCAGTCTTGCTCTTTGCAAGTTCTCTTCTTCTCATCCTTTCCTCTTAGTTCCGGTTCTCATCAAGTTCAATCCTTGGTCGTCGCTTGAAGTCTCAATTGGGCTCGCCGTCGCCGCCTCCTTTGGCGCGGCGAGCCCTCTGTTTTCTTCGTTTTGTTTTGTTTTTTGAATCTTCATTTTACAGAT
Organism: Linanthus parryae; assembly: GCA_023055425.1. Lineage (NCBI taxonomy): Eukaryota > Viridiplantae > Streptophyta > Magnoliopsida > Ericales > Polemoniaceae > Linanthus > Linanthus parryae. The sequence goes on from JALGPY010000030.1 coordinate 2,233,360, forward strand.
ATGGGCTTCTAGGCCGTGATTGGGACTCCTCGCCTCTCGGATTGCAGTGACGGTGTTCTTGGGTGGTGGTATGCCAGGGCTTAAAGGGGTTTGATCGGATATTTCTAGCGGCTGCCATGACCCTATTCTTCTTCACTTGCTCATCCTTTGGCCGGTCAGTCCTCATCAACGCTCATATCTACTCTTGTTCTTGTGTCTTTGTCTGATTTCTCCAGTAGACGATGAGCCCCCAGCCGCCTATTCATCCTCCCTGTCTCGGTGATGAAACTTTGATTTCGCTGTGGTGAAGGTGCTGGGGTTAATCGAATATGGTACGGCTGTGTTTAAGGATGTTTCGTGGCCATGTTTGGTGCTTTGAAGGTTGATTCGTACTTTTCCGACGGCTGAATCTCCACGGTCAGAACAATCATCATTTTTCCGACAGTCTTCAATCTTTTCCTGGAAACACGCAAAGTCATCATGTGGAAGCGCAAAGGACTTTTTGAAAATTTGGTCACTTTTGTTTCTTTTTCAATGCTTTTTTTGTTTTTTTTGTTTTTTGCTCTTTTCTAGAGCTTTGTCTCTCAGAGTTGGTGGTCTGTACCACTCTGTATTTCCAGATGATATCTGGTCTTTTTGGCTGTGATAGCCTTTTTAATGAAAGCTACAATTTCGATTAAAAAAAATATTCCAATTAGAGAATGTTAGTGTAATTTTATTCTCTTGTTCAAAACTAAACCGTGCTTTCTCTCAGTCATAGCCAGAAAGATTAGAAATGAAAAAATAATAATTAGAAGTAATAATTTTACTTAAAAATAAACTTCTTTTGAGGAAATCAATAAATTTTAACCCTACTAAACAATATTTTGTCATTTCAAAGCATTATTTTGTTTTCCAGTTCTCCCACCGTATCCGTGCAAAGCGGAACGAAGCGATATTTACGAAGTGGTCCTGGTGTTTTTGTACTTCATGACACTGATCCCCTTAGTTAATTCTTTAGTCTCAACCCAAGAGGAAGGTCGTGTGGATCTTTTTAATATTTTGCCAACAGTACTTACTTTCCTAATTTAGTGGTTGCAATAATCTAAGTCGTTGTATTTCCCAATAATCGAAGATAATTTCTGTGCACGACTTCGTGTGTTCATCTGTCACACTTTTTCTCTCATGCCAAATAAAAATTTCGAGACGCGTGCAACTTCGGAAAATACTGGTCAAACATTCTCTTGGGCAGCCATGCCAATACTGGTCAAGAGTTAGGTCTTTTACTTGAACTTTTTTTTTATGAAAAACTTAATTTTATTAAAGCGGATTTGTCAGATCCATATAATCTGAACTAATTACGCTGGGAGTGGGGCAATAGCATAATATTATCTCTGTTTCTTCTCTTTCTCGTTCGATTGATTTTTTTACCAGTAACTTAGTCACAATGACTCGGTGATTTGGATATCAAAACGACATAATTTTTTGTCAATTTTTTCATAGTAACGTAGAGTAAAGTTTACTTTACAAGGTCATAAAAAGATTACTAAATTCGTGTATCTTTTTTGCTAACCACCACCAGGTCAAAGTGACACGACGAATAGTGTCAAAAAGTGAAGTAAGGTAAAAGAGAAAAACATAGATAGTAACTTATAACATCTTCCCTGACGTCTCTATCCGCAAAAACATGAGCTAGACGACTGGACTCTCTACCCACATATCGAAACATCAATCGAGTTAAATGACTTCATCATGTTTTGACAAGTGAGAACCAACTCCAAAATAATCTTCAAAAATAAAGTTGTGGAATCTATAATTTATTAGTCAACTTATTAAATTTTAATTCCAATAGTACATAATTATTGAAACAGAAAAAAACAAAGAAAAAAGAATAATGTCTAGAAATCTCAGATTTGACCTCAATCTCTCTTCTAACTTATCCCTCTATCCATAGAATTGAACATCGATCTCTCGTTCAACTAATTATAATGTTATTATATATAAATGATAGAACTTGGTTTAAAGTAACCCATTACTATTATTTAGATCTGCATCTGGAAATGAAGAACAGAAAATCTACAGTACTAGTACTTTTTTTGAGACTCTACAGTACTTATTGTGAGTCTCCAAAACATTAACGAATGTTTCATCAAAAGATTAACGAATTTTTCCTAAAAAAAATAAAAGAAAATAACGAATTTACTTTTAGGTCCCTCAAAAATCAGGATATTCTTGTATGCCATCTAAGGAGGACGACGAGAGAGAGCTCCTGACGTTGTTGTTAGGCATGAAGAACGTCGATTCCGCGTAATTGTTGTAAAACGGCGTCGTCGCCTGGCTCAAATAATCGTTCGGGAACAACGGCATGTTGCTGAAACAAGGATTTGGCGGATCGAACACCGCAAAACTCGGAGGTGGGCCATTCAAGCAAGCGGAGGAGTTTATCCCCTGCATGCTCCCCACCGAAGAATTCATGCTGCTGCTGCAACAATACTCCTCCGTGGTGATCACCGACGCCGAGTCGCTCTCCTCGCTGCCCGCTGTCGCGGCCGCATGGTGGAGGTCCGGTTTCGGCTCCTCCACCTCCTCCTCCTCGGACACGTCCGCCCGAGGAGGAGGATCGCTCTCGGGACGAGAGAGTCCCGTGAGCTTCTGAACCAATGCCATGAAATCACGTGGGTGGGTGTGGATGATTTTCGGCGAATGCGTGTAGATGATCACCGGGGGACGGGGCTGTTGAGGCTTCGCCGCCGCGGCGGAGGGCGGCGGAGACGGTGACTTTTTGATGAAACGTGAGTGGTTGTTGATCTTCAATGAAGGCGGAGGAGGTGGTGGAGAGGTGGCGGTGATGATCTCTCTTTTTATGTGTGGGTAGTCGTGGTATTGGTTAGATTTCATTTCAGTCCTCTTTCTTTCTCTCTAAATGACAAAATGAAATACACAAGTTTGAGGAAGTGAGTGAGAGGAGGGGTTTATGATTATATAGGGGTGTTGTGGGGTTGTTAGAGAAAAAAGAGGGAAGTAAATGGTGAGGAGTTAAAGATGGGATAGGTGTGTTTATTTATAGAGATTTATAGAGATAATCACTTATTACTCCATGTGAAAGTGTTCATTCACAACTAAATTTCCTTTATCAATGGCAAATTAACTTAACTTGTGGTCCATAATTTCAGGTGACTGTCAGTTACTCGTACAGAAAAAAGGAAAAATATTTGAACGTACAATGTTAGGAATGTACTAGGATCTCATATAGAGGCACATGTAAGTACAACCGGGTATGAATGAGTGGATATCCCAAAAGGTTGGAACGAATTTCCCAACTATTATGGATGTCGCTTCCTTATACGCACGAGTTTTAATTTTCCATCGCTTTCATAAGTTCTAGTAGGCTCATCACGCGCAACACGCATGCGAGTGTTATATTTGGTTAAATATCATACAAAAACGTGTATAATTTTTTGATATTTGAAGTTATTGATCTTTTAATGAATTGTTCAATTTGAAATCAACCGACAACTAGAATGGTAGCTCAAGTGGTAGAGCGTTGGAAACCCCTGCATGAGGTCCTGAGTTAAAACCCGATTGACGACAAAATAATTTTTCAAATTTTTTTAAAATCAACTGCATTGTGTGGTGGTTTGTTATGCTCAAGAGGATTAAACTTATGAGACACTCTCACTGTTATTTTTCAAATTTTATTGTCAATTTTTTTAGGGAAAACGAATGGTAAAAGACAAAAACAACCCCTCGAGTATGGGATATATACAAAACACCCCTCGTGTTTGGGGATATACAAAAACCACCCCTGTCGAGACAAAAACCACCCGTGTCAGTGGATGGACGTTAGACGAAAAGTACCCTTCTGTTACAATCAATTAGTATCGGGTGCAATATGTCTTTTTTATGACTATTTTGCCCTTATTTGTATTTTTGTTTGTTTTGTTTAATTTCTTGATGTTCTTGGTGTTCTTAACCACCACCACCACCACCACCACCACCATCACGCCGCCACAACAATAATAGAACAAACAAACAACAAATTTTTATCGAGAGGGTTAGATCTTTAATTGAAAAAGGGTACAAAAAATGGCACCTACCATGGCTACAAACCCTAATTCTCATTTTGCTACAAGAGAAGAAACAGAGACTGTAGATTGCAAAATTCTCACAAAGTCAACCGGCGGTAGATTGCAAAGTCCAATTCGCCAACCGGTTCAAGACCCAATTTTAATCTCCACAGACATCACCAGATAGTTGGGAGAGAAAGAGATCAAGACCTGGGTTCGCAAACCCAATCGACAACGACGCCAAGATCTGCAACCCAAAAAAAAATTCAAAATCACCCATCAGATTGCAGTAACCAAAAAACAGAGAGATCAATCAATTAAATTTATTAGACCCTCCCAATTGGGTACTGAACGGAACATGAGAGTCTCTGGCACTGTGCTTGGCGTCGGTGGCGGAGACGGCGGTGTAAACAAGCACAAACGTTCCCACAATATCCGCCCCAAGTTTGCTGGTACCCATGAGCGACGGAATTTGCTCCGCCGCCGAGCAATTCGCACTGCGAACTCCCTTGAAACCCCTTCACGACGCCGGCGGCGTAGATCGCTTTGAGGCACTGCATCACGAAGTAGAACATCGCCCTCGCCAGCGAGAGCTTCCTCGCGAGGGGCGACGACGCTGGTTCAGGCGACCTCCACCTTCGCGAGCAGATGTTTGGCCATCTCCAGAAACCTAAGACCTAGATATGAGAGCGATTCAAGGTCGATGAACACCATCTGTTCCGATGGTCTCTTCGCTCGGAGAGAATTTCAAGGCGGCGACGGCTGGAGAATCGTCACGTGGTTGTGGAGCCTCTCGATTGCTTCTCGCCGGTCGATTTCTTCTAGTGGTCCGACGAGAGCGAGAGACAGAGGGAAGGAGGTGAAGAGAGGTGGGAGAGAGAGAGAGGAAAAGATGGGCTCTTGTTTGAGCCTTCTTCCTCGAGCAGGTGGGTCGGTGAAGGAGTGGGCAGTGGTGGTGGAGGAAAGTTGTGGATCGGTGAGGAGAGTGAAGGGAGAAAGAGAGAAAGAGAGCAGAGAGATATGAGGAGGAGATGGGTTCTCTGCTGTTGTGGGTAAGAAATGAGAGGATTTAGGGTTAGAGAGAGAGGAAAAGGAGAATAATAGATAATTATGTCATGTCATTTGCGTTGATCCGAAGGGTAACTATGTCTTTTCACACTTCCGTCAGTTGCCGTTAGTCACCGTTAAGTGACAAGGGTGGTTTTTGTATATCCCCGAACACGAGGGGTGCTTTTGTATATACCCCATACTCGAGGGGTGATTTTTGTCTTTTACCCAAAACAAATTTCATTGTCAATTTTCCGTAAGCATACTATGTCATATGAGCGTTATTTTGTGTGGTGGTTTGTTAGGCTCAAGAGGATTAAACTTATGAGACACTCAATGCTATGTTTTCAAATTTTATTGACAATTTTTTTCTGAGGGAAAACAAATTTCATTGTCAATTATCCGTAAGCATACTATGTCATATGAGCGTTATTTAAAAATTGTCATAAATAATATATGAGGTTTATTGAGACATCCACACACAATGGCGGAGCCACCAAATTGAACCAGTCGGGGCAAAGTTAGAATATGATAGAAATCTTTAATTCCATCCGGGACATTTATGTATTTTTAAAAAGACTTGGTGTAAAAATAACTATAATTGATGGGATTCTGGTAGAGTTTTTTCAAGAAGTTATGGGGTGCAATTGCCACTCCGTATCTTCAAGTAGCTCCGCCCCTGTTCATACATAAAAAATTGTTTACTTGGTAAGCCGAGAAAATGTGTAATTCATCTCATTCGACCTCGTAGACAAACATTCTTAAACAAAACTTGGCTAGAAAGAATTTGTTTGGAGCAAGAAGTAAGGTGGGGTAAAGTGGGGCTTTTGTTATCTCACATACTGGGAAATAAATGATTAGTGAAGATGAGAGGCATTTGCATGAGAGGCATTTACTTTACACATGCATCCTCTCATGTTTTTTGTCTTCTTTCCAGAGTAACATGAGTTGCAGGTATGCTGAACCACCATTCTTTGATCAGTCGCTGTGTCCACCGCTCTCTGCTTGCTTTCCGTGAGTACTTAAGGATTTCCAAGACAAAATTTACTAACTATAGAGTCCAGGTATATATCGTGAGGCACTCTTATGATCCCCTAGCCAAAACAGAGTTCTTCAACTCAGTCTTAGATGGGCTTATGAATCACTTTGATGCAAACAATTTCAGATGATGGCAAGCCGTCTTAATTATCTATGGGCATGTAATATCACAGATAATGCCAGGATTGCAACTCGGGCGGGGTGGACGGGTTGGCACCTCTGTCCAAGCCCGAGTCCGAGTTCTATCGTGGCTGCCCAAGCCCCACCCGACCCGAGTTAAGAGCATTGTCAACCCGTCCGAGCCCAAATTCGTATAAATCAATTCAGGTTCGGGTTGAATTCGGACTAGTACATTAAACTTAATATCTTGTTACAAACACAAGAGAATAATAAATTGTTGACGGAAAAACAAATCAACTAGTTCAAAAACAAAACAATTGCTAATAATTAAAAGAAAAGTAGTATATTCATGTTAGATATGCTATGTAATTCTTTTTAAAATATAATATTTATAAGTAGTGGTCATTCAAATCAGGCAATTCGGACTAGCCCGTCGTTGATTTTGTGCCCAAGCCCGACCCTAATTGCAATTCGGGCCAAGAATATATGTCCAAGCCCGTCCAAATCACCAAAACTATGTGTGGACCCTTTTTAAGTTCGGGTTGGTCGGGTTCAACCCGCCCAAGTTGCACCCCTAGATAATGGCAAGCCAATAATCACGACGAGTATGCCCCTTAAGTTCAGGAAACTCCATTACAACTGGTTCAGACCTACAAAGTGATCCAACAACAGTATGCAATAACCTTAGAGACAGGTCATATCTTTTTAGCTTTATCATAAGTCAAAACCGGATGAGCTTCAAAGTAGAGAGCATGATTTGTGAGAACCAATGGACCTGCTGCAACCACAAGTAAATGCCAGAACATAAATAAGAAGATACATACACATAGCCGATTCAATCTTATTGTCCGCGGCACAGTATTCTCAAATGGTGAAGAACTGGCTGGCTTGTTACTGTCCCGTTCACTTCCAGTATCTTCTCCCCTTTACGTCAACCAAAAAGTGGAAAGGATAAATGACTCAGATTGATTTGTTCTTCAATCTTTTGATACCCTTCAGAAAATTAATTTTGCAGACCCGTAATTAATATATGAAATACAGATTTATCTCTGCAAAACTCGGAGAAGAAACTTCAAAATGGACTTCATACCCCATACCATCCATAGCCACACAAAAATTGATGGTTCTGCATGTTGTTCTTACTACCACCAGAATTACCATTCAGTACTGACTTTTTGATAGTACAACATGAAAGCTAAATGTAACTTCTGGTTGAAATCCATTGAAGAAACACCAATTCGATTCCCCAGTTATAATCAAATCCAAAAGTGCTTCAGCAATAAGAGGCTTAGCAGTATAAAAGACTTTCATTAGTCTCTAAGCTTCAGGAGATTCCGTTTTCTCCTCATATTAAACCACACGACACAAAGGAACTATTGTTATGGAAAACCAAGAAAGAATCAACAAACAGATATACGTGGTCCGGCCAAGAACTGCCTACATCCACGGAGTTGGAAAGGTTACACTAATTAGAAAAAGTCATGAGAGAACCACAATCAAAATCATAAAATGTGCAATAACATCCTATGTGCAATATCACCCTTAAGACCAGGCCAGATTGAAGTCCGGACTCCAGAACAGGTCAAATGGCCCAAGCCTCCACTACACGGACAAGTCTCCTGGTCAGGTCTCCTAAAAGGCTTGCTCAACAAGGAAGAAACAAACTATGAATTCAAGTTTGTGCTCTATGGTCTTCCACTATTGGGACATGTCTTGCGCATTGGCTTCCAGTCCTTCAAAGAAAACCTCATTTACCCAAACTATGAATTTTTCCTACTTGAGCTCAGGACAACCAGTTTTTGTACCAGTGTAGTAACGGGAAATGATGTTGTGTACGTAATTAGGGAAAGTAAAATAATAATAATTTAGGGTAGTATTATCTCTAATGTGTTCATGTATCGCAGGTGGACTTGAATTTAGGAGTATATTCTATCCCTTTGTAATACTTCAGTGTGTATGGCATTATAGAAGATATATCTTTCAGTTACATACCAGAGTAGAAGAACAAGTTCAGGCGATGATATATACAAAGCAGGCTGGATACTTGTGTCATGCGCATAATGATAAAAATCTGTTTTCACTGATGAATGTAGCAAAACATAAAGGTCATTGCAGAAAATATGTAGGTTATGCAGGAAATATCACACTTCTAAAGGAATGTCGGAAAAACGGCTTTTCGGCCCGACTTTGCAAGCATCCCTCGGATAGCTCGCTTAGGACCTCGCGACATTTCTCGCACAACCTCAAACTAGATAGGTTGGGGATCGCATCGGTAGCTTACTTGTCGAGAACTGTTAAGGTATGAATGATCGAACAAGCGTTCAATATGCTTGTTCGTCGTGAAAAATATAATGTGTACCACATCTTCTCTAAAAGATGTGCTTGGGTAGTTTATCTACCTCAAGGTTGGACTTAAAGGGACCTTGAAAAGGTAAATCTCATAGATGGAAAACTGAAGCCGACTAGCGGTTGATCCTATGAGGCTATGAGCACCCCAAAAAAGGTTATTCCAGAATGTTCCTTGCATAACATATAACATGATGGATGCTTTACAAATTCAGAAGCCAGTACTGAAGTTCTCTTGAAGTTCACTTGTAGACATGCCTATCATAGTTCTGGGATCCAATTATTTCCAGCTGATGGAGAATATTCTTCATATCCAGTTTGTAATTAGCCATTTAAATGATCCTTCTGTTACCAGATTCTCGATCATGTTTTAACCATCATTGTCATCTTTATTCATCCCCCTAGTAGAAGTTTTCCCCAATTGTACGCTCCTCGTCTGCTAGTCAAAATCCAGAAACCCAAATCTTCGAACAATAGGTTCATCTACACAGTACTGTTCATTCACTGGGAAATCACACCTAACATTAGAAACCCAACTGCTACAAGTGGCAAAAATAGCACACATAGGGATTTTTGATACTTCTCGTGAAACCCATTACAGATTAGTCGTACCTGAAATTGAATTATCTGATTAGAGGAGCTCTAAGGAAACCTATTTCATGATACATCATCAATGGTTCAATTCTCGATGTAGAGACGAATGCCCCTTGCTTACCACCAACTTACGGTAATACCAGGCTCCACAAGACTCTTAGTTCTTCTCCAATGGTCTCTCTGTCTGCACATAATATCACAGTGCCCTTACATAAATATCAAAGGGAAGAAAATTCAAACACAATTTTGAACGATATTCGGGCAACTAGGTTGGTGCCAATTAGGAAAAAGCACCATTTTCCTCTTCTCTAATGGATCTGGTGCAATGTTCATCTCTAGTACCAATATCAAAGCACATGAATGTCGCATTTTAAGCACCCATTTCTAAATTCATATGCTCTACTATCAACTATAGTACTTCATGCACTGAAAATTCTAGGAATTAGCACCAATTGAGTTATAGAACCTCCTCGTTGGACCAAAATCTGGCGGGGTATTTTGCACTATACCCGTCTGTGAAATGGAGTTAGTGAAATGCACCAACTTCAATTCACTCTTTGCACTATACCCCCCCCCCCCCCGCCCCCCCCCCCCCCCCCTATCTAAAAGCTTGCTAAAAAAAATCAGATGCTAGGAATCGAAACACCCAACCTTAACCTACTGCACATTAACACACCCAGCAATGAACTCACCCATTATCACATTCGTGTTTGTATTAGCGTTCAATATGTAATATAGCAAAGTCAGACGAACCAACTTGTACCCAACACTTTTAGACGAACCAAATGAGACTGAAGGTATTAGACGAACGATCTTGTTCGTCTGAAACCATCCCTTCAGGGGTATGAAACGAACGATCTTTATCAGACAAGCCAAAACCACTATCTATCCAGATCATGTTCTTCTGAAACGAACGATCTTGTTCGTCTGAAACACACCATCTTGTTCGTCTGAGGGTAGAGCCCCAATTCGAATTCCCCAGTCGGCTCAACCACCAATTTTCTTAAATCTGGTTGCATATTTAAAATCTAGGCTCAACCCCCAAAGACAATAAATTTCTGAATTATTCTACTCTATATTTCCTTTAGCAATCAAAGACCATCAACATCACCAGAAAAGGGAAAATATATGATGAAATCAACTTTTTTTTGGGACTGGTTCAGGGTGAAAGCGTGGTACAACTTTAAATTCATCGTTGCAAATTGATACAATCGCCTGCAGATAGTTCTCCGCCTGCGACTCAGGTTGACTGAGAACGTATTCGACGACGATTTTCCGGTAACTCCAAGCAGTGAAGGTACTCCAGAACGTTCTCAAGAAGAAGATTACCGCTCACTTATTATTATTATTATTATTATTATTATTATTATTATTATTATTATTATTATTATTATTATTATTATTATTATTACTTTTTTTTTTTTTTTTGAGGAATTAGGGATTTATTTCGAATAACTGATAAATGTTTTCATCAAAAGTAGTAAATTTGAAGAACGAAGAGGATTCCAAATTACGACAAACAATTCGAATCTAACTAAGGCAAAAGACTCACGCTTAGCGGCTTCGAGAACAGAAGCTTTCTCTTCGTTGCGGCTCTGCGGGGTGATATCTTCTGTCACGAACTCAATCGGATTAGGGTTCGTCGTGAAGCTGAATTGGGGCTAGAAGCAAATAAGTGACACGTGGAATTAGCCGTTTGAACTGTACGACGCCGTTTTCAGGCTTAGTTATTTTTTTTTTTTTTTTTTTTGAGACAAGGCTTAGTTAGTTCGTTCCACAATTATTACTTATTACACTTTAATTTCTTTTATTACAAATTAGGCCCAGCTTCATGAATGTTAAATTACATTTTCCCCTCTTCTCTCTTTCTGCAATATTCTCAAACCCTCTCCCTTATAGTTCTTGTCCACTGACACTTGCTGGAATTCACAAACTTAGTATCAACGTTCTTGTCAGTTACTCGTTCTTAAGGACATACACATTCATAGAGTCACAGTTAGTAATCAGTTGATCTGCGTGGTATTTTTATGAAAACAAACTTTCAAACAGTGAGTAATTAGTTAGATTGGACAACCAATAATCCCTGATATTTATCGTCGATTTCATTTTTTTAATCTTTTTTAGAAAAATTGTTCATTCTCCCGTCTTTTTCTGTACAAATGCTTACATGCCTCTCACACAAACCTTATAAACCCAACAAGTCAACAACATTAATTTGTATTTAAGGTTAACTGCCAATTGATATGAAGTCGGCAAGAGTGGAATCAAGCTAGAGATTACTTTTAATCACTTGAGCATTATTGTTTAAGAATTAAAGAGTCCACCAATTAAATGCTTATTATCTCCCACTTTGTAGGAGGAGCAAGTATGATATTTTATCTCGATTAAAAATTAAAAAATGTGATTTGTGACTAGCCAACCACTCCCAAACTTGAAAGCTTAATAACAATGGCATCATCATCATCATAAACAACTATACATTGAGCCCTTGAACTTGCCCACATTAGTGACTTGTTACCTATCCATCTCCAACTACTAAGATATGTGACCCTCACACCATATTGGGGGACTATCACCCTATCCAATTGGTAGGACCCTTCCATATTTAGCTATTTCTCTCCTAGTTCATGCACATGCTTCAAGAGACAAGCTACCAAAATATGGTCAAAAGGGGGTCAAAGAAGAAGATTGAGAGGGATAGGAATAGGATCAAAAGTATATTTGGAGGTTCATGAGTTCTTATCATTTCTTGAGTATTTGTTAGAGCCCACTAAGCCCCATCTCCTTTCCTCTTGAAGCATTGCCTGGCCCATTCAAGTTGTCCTCCCTCCCTCCCTCTCCTCTACCCACTTGAAAGAAACTTTTACGCGCTCAAACTATCATGTCAGAATTAACATTCAGAATGCACATTATTCAGAATCCTGCAAGTTGTAGAAATCAGTGTGCGAGACGAAGAAAAAAAATTATGGACTATTCGATTATCACATCCGCGCTATAACTGTCATGTCAGAATCAACACTGTAAATACATATTATTCAGATTAAAGTGAGTTGTAGAATTCAGTACGAGAGATTAAGAAAAATAAAAGAAATCACAAGTTGTTTTACTACTTGTTGTGTTAATGTATATCATGTTAGAAATATACCATACAAGATGAGTCTATTCTCTTAAGAGGATCTTGAAGCTTCTTGTCCCTCCATTTAGTGACTGAACTACTGGTTAGCAACAAAGATGCAGTGTATCTGACATCTTTCCCTTTCCATTAAAGAATTGGGAAAGAAACTATAAAATCTTTTCTTCTTATTCCAATTTGTATGTGGTGTTGTTAACTTTCTCTTACCATTAATCATTGAGTTCATGAATTGGCAACATCCATGTATCCATCTGTTTGGTGGGTTCCAGGGGCTTTTTTGTCCAGGTGGACTCAAACAATGTGCATCAAGTTAACAATATTTTGTTTCATTTATATAGTTTTTTTTTGAAAATATATGCTCAGATATAATATATATATATAATCATTTTCTTTAATATTATGGCCTACAATGTTAAGGGCCAATCGGCCGACTAGTCTATTCTCAATTGTTCTTACAATCCAAAAAAATCAAATAAAGACGGTCTACAATATGGCAACTTGTTTTCAGGGTCATAATAAGTCATATAAATTGAGTTTTTAATTCGAGCGATGCTAGAAGACATAAATTTAAGTTATGATTCATACAAATTAAATCCAACCTTATATGGCTCCAAGACTTGGAAGAGTAAGGGATATGTAGTCTTGTGATTAAGCTAATGAAACCTTAGTCGAAATATGGTCCTAGGAACAATGTTAGGTGTACTTTGTTTAGCAGTTGGCACTATTGTTAACAAAAATAATGAACTTTCACCCTTTCCATACTTGAAGTTATCATGCATGTTCCACTTCATAATTCACGACACCATACTATAAAAGAAACTACCCCAGTTCACCACCCAATAACATCTACTCGTTCAAAAGATAATGACTAAAGACATCTTATTTTCAGCGAATAATTTTTTGAAAAAGTTTAGACATTTCACCCAGGGACGAACCAAGAATTTATTTTCAAGAGGGGCCGTGTTAAAAATATAAGTAAATATTTAAGTGACATATAAAAATATACATAATGACCATCAACTTAAGAAAAAAACCAATTTATAAGCAGTATGTTATGAAAATTTGATCTTTAAACATGAATTTGTTTGATATTGTGACAAATCTATAATCATTATAGAATGTCAAACGGCAGATTTTGATCTGAGCAAAAAAGTTGTGTTCATTAAAGCAATTTTGAAAATCCAGGGGTAACCGAATGCACAATAATGTAAATATGAAAAAATATATAGAGCGGTGTGTATAGTTTTTCGAACTGTAAGGGGGGGGGGGGGGGGGGGGTATGTTGGCCAACCCACAGTTCCGTCCCTGGTTTCACAAACTCTCCTCGCAATTTTTTTTAAAAAAAATCTCCTAGAAAAACAGTTTCACCCAATTTCCTTTTATTCTTCCTCTTGCCGATCCTGGAATAGTTCTCCGGGAAACTTTTCCGACAACTAAGATAATGTGGAGTCAATTGTGTATGAAATGTCACACTCATTAAGTCTTGTAAATTTTAAGCATTAGCGCACGTGGTTAGCAATCAATCTCAATGACGTTAACACACGGTCATGTTAATTGAGGTGCATAAGCTCCCACTTAGGTCTCTTGCAAATTAAATGAGGCTCGCGATTTCTTTCAACATCTAGTTTAAGTCTAATCAAGGCAGCTCATGTTTAATTGTTCTCTAAACAAGCCAATTTTTTAGCTAGAAATCATTACAAATCTATAGCCACCTAACGATAATCAGACAAAAAAAACACAAGCAACAAAACTTAATGGGTAATGATTCTTACAAAGCAGAAAATGATTCTTACAAAGCCACTAATATCATTTGTACAATTTCATTGGTCAGTAGATGCATAAATAATGTTAGTGGCTTTGTAAGAATAGTTTTCTGCTTTGTAAGAATCAATCCCCAACTTAATAATGCTCAAATGAACAAAAAATTGTATTAATGATCGAATATAAACACTCCCCCACATGTCATTGAGGGCTAATACATTTATAGTTATGCTCACTAGCTTTATAGTTGTATAGGGACAAGGTTGAACTTCAAATCGGAAAACTTTAGTTATACAAATTGAGCTAGCTTGTTCATCATATGCTGTATGGCAATGAAGAGTGACTTCCAAAAGTGAGGTCAAATGAACCGAGTTGACTAGTTGTAGGCGCGACAAGTCCTTCGTATCTTTCTGTCGCAACTAGCGCCTGCATCGTCTCAGCCTCAATAGCCTTTATTCTCTGTCAGCACAAAATTTTTCATAAAGTCAATATTAATACGGCACATTGACTTTGCATTTCTATGCTCAATTGAGTGTTGAAAAATGTAGCATGTCAAGAACCTGTATTGTTTCTGCTGTATTCGTCTCCAAGTTGAAGTCGTGGAGAGCGCTTGCAGCGTTAAGCCTCATTGATAGAAACTAAATTGCAATGGAAATCATAAATATTGGTATTTAGTCAATTTGAAACCTTTTAATCACCTACAAAAATGAATGATACTCACCTCAACCTGATTCTGCAACGACTGCACATAGTTTATTATCTCATCCAACATCACTGACATCCCCATTGTCTGCAATTTTAACCCTCTTGATCAGATAGAGAGAGAGAGAGAGAGAGAGAGAGAGAGAGAGAGAGAGAGAGAGAGAGAGAGAGAGATTTCATGAGTCCTGACCTTGTAGCAGCCTGGTACAATCCCTTGCAAGCATTTGAGTCTCTCATTGATTTTTCCTCTTCTAACCTAAACCATTGATGAATAGAATACATAAGATATGCAATCCTTAAAATCATCAATTTTCAAGTTATTTTTTCTTCACTAAATTCAAGCATATATAAATGAGGGAATCTTGAAAAATATACCCTTTCAGCTAAACTGTGACTATCAGTGGCTTGTCCTCTTCTAGCTCTAACATGGACCACTTCCTTCCCTTTCTCTTCCCCTTGCTTATCATTCTTCTTCCTTCTTTTTCCACCTCCTGAACTCATCTGTCACCAAAAGCACAATCATTTCAGTTTCTTCAAACAAACAAAAATCAAGGCACAAAATGAAAAGGCACAACCCATGAAAAAAATATTTACATTTTTAGTCTTGATTTCTCCATCTTCAGAGTACCCAGAGCTGCTTTCTGGTACATCCTCCATTGCTTCTTTCCTCTTGTTGCCTTCTTGGATTCCATATCCACCCGAATTCACCGCCGGAGACGGTAACATCACATGATTCTTGGTATCCTCAGGTTGATTGAAAATTTCAGGAAAATTCTCTGCCAACAACTTCTCTTGGAATTGATCATGTGGTGGTTGCTGCATGAAGAGATTGTCCATTGACATGCCCATGATTGGGTTTTGGAAATTCAAGTTTGCAAAATGATTTTGCTCTGCAAAGTAGTTCATCACATCCATGTTTTGATCCATAGCCAAGAAACTAGCAGTGAATTGAGCCATTTGTTTTTGTGTGTTTTGGATTGGAGAAGAATTTTGTGATGTGCTTGCAATTTATAGTAATCATGGGCTTGGTGGGCTACAAAGTGGTACAAAAGTGATCCTGAATTATTATTTTTTTTTTTTTTTTCAAAATTAGATTTAAGTATTTCAATTTTGGAAATTATGGATGGAAATTAAACATGAAGCAATTTGAGAGGGACACGTGGAAATGACAGCTTCTCTTGTTGTGCCCCCCAGACAAACCCCTCACTCAGGAGGGATATATCCAATTCCATGGGACCATGATTGAACTGTGCACTATCTTGATTTATTCTCATTTATAACAAATGATAAAACAATTATTATCTTTTATCAGAGAAAAATAATGAAATTAGATCTCAATAGTAGAGATTAATGTTGGAAGAGTGGAGAAAGTTGCATGGTGCTTGTGGACAAAACACTACCTTGTGTTGTTTAGATCCACTTGATGGTGATGCTTAGCCAACTGGACCAAGTTACATGAGCACACGTTTATTTGTGTCTAAGTTATTCATTATTCATTTAACTAAATCCATACAAACCCTATCGTGTGAAACGCGAGATAAGTTTTACATACTTTGTTTCTACTCAGTCACATATGGTTTTAACTCATGAGAAGTTTCCATGGTTTATTAGGTAAGCTCTGTATTGTATAGTATTCAAATTATCATTATTATTACAGTCCTTTACAGTTTTATAAAAGAACTGTTGCCATTGCTAACATCAAGCTGGAATAGCTCAGTTGGTTAGAGCGTGTGGCTGTTAACCACAAGGTCGGAGGTTCGAACCCTCCTTCTAGCGTTTTTGGTTTTTCTTATTTTCCCCTTTCTGTAGGCCTCCCCTCAGATTGGGCTAGGTTAGGCCTTTTGAGTTGGACCCAGAAAAAATAGAGTGGGCTTTGTTGGACTGGTTCAAGAAAAAATAGCCCATTGATACCTTTGGGTACCTCTTTTTTATTTTGTGTGTTTCATTGTGGACGTGTTACAGTGACATAATAATTCAGTACCATACCACAATGCAGTTGTGGCTGCCAATAGTCTGGATCAAATTGCGTAATGTAAATTCACATCTTAAACTTCTAAACCGAATTTAGATTTTTTGTCCATATCGGCTCTGCCAGGCAATGATTCATCTTTGTTGATTTCGACTGTTGTGTTTGCTAAACAGAGCAGGCCTGGTGCACCGCCTCTTTGCAACAGTTCAGTGCAGTTCTCAATGTGCCCAATTAGAGTACATCAAGGCCAACGCGTGAAGGAAAGTTACAGAGTATAGGCTGCGTTGGCAAGTGAAGATCACGGTGACAAACTTGAACCATACAAAGTATTATAGCCAATGGAACTCGCCGGCGTTATATGTATCTACGACTAAGGAAAAAATTATACTCCATCCACCGCCTCAAAATAAGTGTCATGAATGTTTCTGTTTTGAAATGTTGAAATTCGAAGTGCATGTCAAGTCAAAGGAAGTTGTTCAAACCCAATTTGAAATCTCCTAATTAGAGCATTTATATCTCAATGGCATATACACCATTTTAATAGAAGTACATTCACAAATGATGGTTTCAAGGTTTTAGCGGTGCCATGTTCAGCGAAAGCAGGGTTGAATTACGAAATTTAGACGGTAGACGAACTATTCAATGATTGCAGTTGTTTGTCATAAATAATGTGCACTGTTTATTACTACAATTTCTCCTTCATAGCTGATAGTATAAGATAATTTAACGCGTAAGTCTGAATGAGCGTGTGCCAACTTTAGATGCCATTATATCCCATTCAAACTAGTTATTCGTTGATTAGGAAAATGTCGTAGCCACAATGGCCCATCTACGTGCTCTATTTTTTCAAGTACAATACATACTTTTGCTTTCTCATAGTTGAAAATGCCATTTATTTGGCATATGAATTAGACTTAGCTAGATAAGGTAATGAAAGTTAGTTCAATGAAATGCTATCTTCTATAAGAAACCGTCCTTAACAAAATCGTATGGTTCTCAACACTTGTAGAATGAATTATTGTAGTATGGAAATGGAAGAAACAGTGCACTCAAAGAGTCAAATTTGTCTTCGAAGAAATTATGAACAGTGTCGTATTCAATGAATTCATACTTTTCCCTGTCTTAGAAGTAAATAAGATTTGCTCCAAACAACATTTCTTTTTTACCAAGAATCCTTTTTGACGACATTGTTGGTATAAGATGTACGAAATCCAGAAACAAGAAGGATCTAGGAAACTAGTTGAGGTTCTTGCTCATTGCTGACCTTTCTTTGTGTTTTATAGTGACAATTCAAGTATAGAATACGTGATATTGTCACTGTTATAGTATTCTGAACATGGGTATGATATGGTCGCCTCTAAACACTCGTCAACTAGAGTGAACCTGATAGCGAGGACACCTTTAACCTTAACCTTAGGCTTGGCTGAGTTTAGAGAAATGAATTTTGGATGTTACTTCAAAATTTTGAGATACATGTGTATGATGTATTATTGATGTGTTTATTAAATTTAAATGGAATGATTATATGATCCCTTCTTGACAATTTTCGTTTTGTTGAAACCACAGACCATCGTGACGTGGATGGGCTTATGCAGGAGGAGAAACATTGGGAATTTACCACCAATGCATACAGCGTTGCCTCTAGACCTCTCGGACCCTAAAGCAACTAAAAATTTTAATGCCCTGAATTGAAGAAAATAAACTCATCTTAGCTTTAAGTGAAAATATATAAAAATAAAATGACATTTGCGATAGTTGAGCTTAAGTCACACATATAGCAAAAATATTATTTACCACCAAACTAATATTAATATTATGCCAATAGTGTATTAAAATTTGTAATACTCATTAACTATCACTATAAATTACAGGGCCTCATCAACTCAGAGGCCTAAAGCGCATGTCCCCTAGTGTAGTACTACTAAGTATATTTGCACGCAAGTGGTCAAACAATACATTGATAAAGATTCTTATTCAGTGTTAAAGAAAATACTCCTACTTTTTTCTTTCAACAAAAAAGTTTTACTCAATGTTAAAAGTTTCTTACTATGTTTATAATTGAAGATTCTCATTTTGGATGTAAAATAATTCTGTGTGGCAAACAAGGAAAAGAAAGTGCACATCATCAATTTCTTGCTAATATCACCAACTAAGAGCTATATATACTCAGTTATAGTTGTGACATACACATCAAAGTTGCTACTTTGAACCCTTGGAGGAGCTAGCTAACCCATAAATCTACCAGTCTTGCCTAAGCTTCTTCCCAACTGTTACATTGAATCCTCCTTCTTCTTCTTTTCTCACAAGTAGTAGAAGAAGCCATGTCTGGTTTAAGCAAAAGTGCAAGCACTTGCTGTTACGAAGAAGCTGGTCTTAAGAGGGGTCCATGGACTTTTGAAGAAGACACTCTTCTAATCAATTTCGTTTCTTGTCACGGCGAAGGCCATTGGAATAAACTAGCAGCACTCTCAGGTACTACTAACATTTTAACAGATCCTAGGTTAGAAAAAATACCCCGTGTGTGTTCTTGACATGTTTTCTTTTCTTGGTTTTGTTTTCAAGGTTTGAAGAGAACAGGTAAGAGCTGTAGGTTGAGGTGGTTGAATTACCTTAAACCAGACGTTAAACGTGGGAACCTCACACCACAGGAACAGCTCTTGATCCTTGAACTCCATTCCATGTGGGGCAACAGGTGAAAATATTTTTTTTAAATTCCTTTCGTGAGATACAAATCGACAACATTGTTATGTAAGCAACAGTTTGTTTTTTTTTTTTTTTGGTCTTAGGTGGTCGAAGATTGCACAACATTTACCAGGAAGGACAGACAACGAGATAAAGAATTATTGGAGAACCCGGGTGCAGAAGCAAGCGCGAAACCTTAACATAGATACCAATAGCAGGGCCTTCCAGGAGTTGATCCAATTCTTTTGGATACCCAGATTAGTCCAAAAGATACAAGTTTCTGCTTCTTCTGCTTCCCTGGTGTCACCTCAGAACTGGGCATATCCTGATCTTCAACCGCAAATTACTCAAGAAAATGTGCAAACAATTGAATCGACTGTGAATCCCTTTGTTACTCATCAAGAGTCCATGAGAATTGGTTCACAGATTCCACAGATTCTGGAGTACCCAACAAGTCAGGTAATGGATAGCAGAGACAACAACCCCTATCCTAGTTGTTACAATGTTGACCATGTCACCTATGACTTGGAAGACTTTGCGTTTGAAGATTCAATAGGAAGGTGCCACGTCAGCGAGAGCGGTTGGACTGGCAACAGTGACACGTGGAACTTGGAGGGCTCTTGGCAGGCTACTCACATGGTGGGAGATCTTGAATCACTGTTTATGGGATGAACTAAATCGTTCCATCTCAAATCTTTCTAAATTTGTTTTGACTGCTAGGTGAATTTTTAATTTCTCAAACTAATAGTAGTATTTTGTTTCTTATCGGTAGATAGGGAAACTTCAAGGTGTGAAATAATAACATGGTAATGCTTTAATTTTTTCCATTTGAGTCCACTATGGGGTGGTCCATCGCATCCAACACAGATTGAAATAGAGAGTTCAAAAGAAACCTTTAAGACGGCAGTTGACCTAATAAAGCAGATTAGTAAGTCATCTTTGATGAATAAGAGAAGACTTCAAAGTCTTGAGGTAACAAATTTACTATTCGACTGTGCAAGAAGATGAATTCAAATATGTTGTGTCGCGCTACAAACAACATAGTACACGTCCTTTAGCAGGGAGCATAGGCAGAAGACAAGACAATATGCATCATTTTCAATTTTGATGAAAATTGTTTACGCGATATTTCACTTTTAACATGTGTACTCCTGTTTACCGCCTGAAAATAAGACAAGACTGACTCTAAAACTATATTTTGATTGAGAGATTTGAGTTGACAAGTCCATGTTTTGGAATTCCGATACATGAATACAAATAAGAAAAAGTGATGTTAACTCTGGCGGAAAAGTGAGCGACGATGGTGATGGCCATTAGAATGAAGATCTCCCATCATTTCTAATATTCCTAATCATGATTAGGCCTTTTTAGTCTCTAGCTTATTAAACAGGAGTTGACTGGTTCTAGATACAATTTGATTAATGTGCACATTTACTGTTAACAATATTGTGAGTAGACTCTTCCGAGATTAGTCAACTTTAGAGATGGTATATTTTACCTACTAACAGTACAAAACGTGTGATTTGCGACTTGATTGTCAGAGATGCGTGAGGCAACCAAAGTCTACTATGAAAAATTCTACACCATTTATTATGCTGCGGAAATTGCTAGTGTGTTACTATATGCTGATCATATCAACAAGGTACATGTAGATGCTCCAAGACGAGTGGTAAGTAATTCATTGGGTCATCCCCGTGTGGTGGTCCAACCCAATCAGAATCCAACAAATGTGCTTTCATCTTATTCAGCCTTAATAAAGCTATACATCAATCGGGTACCCTACACAGAACTGACAAAAATTACCTACATCTATCTACACTCGTTAATAGAAGAAAGAGATATGGAGTTTCTAGAATACTCGATGAAACAATTGTGCATTCATTGGGTCATCCCCTGCCTGGTGGTCCAAGCCAATCAGAATCTAACAATGTGCATTCATCAGATGGAGCTTGAACAAGTTATACATCAATCAGGTAACCTATACAGAAATGACAGAAATAGACTACATCTATCTACCCTCGTTAATAGAAGAAAGAGATATGGAGTTTCTAGAATAATCCTCAACGAAACAACTGTCTGCAGAAACCTTTGTAATGCCCGAAGTCGTGCTATTAGCATTGGTATTATTATAAAATGGGGAAGCAGAGGTAGAAGTAGTCCAGTGCCCTCTCCGTCCTTGAATCCCAGGTTTCCCAAGTACAGGGAGGGTGAAGGAATCACTAGATAGCATGAGGTGTACAGAGTTCATGTCGGGCCTCTCTCCAACAGTAGCTTGACAACACAACAGTCCTAGCTGAATGCACATTGCTGCCTCATCCCTGTTACACTTGTCAAGACTTGGGTCAACTAATTCAAGGGTGTTCTTTGCTTGGAATAGCGTCCATGTCTGCCAAACAGGAGAGGAGATATTAGGGCTCAGTCACTTGCTTCTACAATTTTAATAGCAGAAATTTGATGTTTATCACCCAAAGATATTCCGTGTTTGTCAGATCATGGAACGTTAAATGCACTTCTTTACGTTATCTCCAGGTACGAGGGCATAAGAAAGGGCAGCATCACCCATATATATTCCGTGTTTGACTGTTTGTCAAATAATTGAACTTTTAACGCAAGATTTCTTCAAGTTATATCCGGGTTAATAATTCTAAACAGACAGGATTTTAGACATAATTTCCACTTTTAGTGATTTTGATTAGGTGTCAATGTTTTTCTAAGGGCTTAGCATTTCCATAGTAGGGTTTGATTTTACTACATTAGGAAATTATCTGTACATTTATGTCCAAAATTCTGTCCATGTAGCATTACTCTTTCCGGGTACGAGGTCATAAGACATGGAAGCACCTAAGATTGAGTTTGAGAAGATTGGTAGATAGAAAAGAGGAAGGGGTCTATCCATAAAGATAACAATTTGGTTTTGGAAAGTACACTTGCACCTGTTCTTTTGGAAGCTGTTGGAAGATATCTAGTTATCTGCTACATTAAAGGGGAAGAGAGAAGTCTTGAACTTGAGACTTCATGCTTGGGTATGCATTTTGTTCCGTTGCTGAAGTGCAGGACCAAGTTCAAAATCTAGAGGATTCATGGCAAGTCAGTATGGTAAATTGGTTAAATTAATTGCCCTGACATTTTCTGAGATGAAGTAATAAATCTAGAGATATCCCTTGTGATCTAGGGGTTCATAATCATCTGTTTGTTAAAGAAGTCTCAGTTACATCCTTCATGAATCCCAAATGCTTGAAGAGAAAAACTAAAGTTAACAAGAAATGGGCGCAAAATCATTTGGAAGGAGTACATTAAAACATATACCATATGACTTACATAGCTTAAGAGATCTGCCTTTTCAGCGCCGAGCTCTCTATCAAAATTCCTTCTTCCACTTACAATCTCCAACAATAACACCCCGAAACTGAAAACATCCGTCTTCACAGACAAATATCCGTGCATAGCATACTCAGGGGCCATATAACCACTGCATTGAACACAATAAATCTTTTAGTGTGAATAATCTACACGCTAGACTGAAGAACAAAAACAAAAGACCACTCACTGAGTGCCAGAAATCCTCAGCGTATTTACATGTGTGTCTTCACCAGGAAAAAGTCTGGCCAAACCAAAATCTGATATCTTCGCAACTAATTGCTCATCGAGCAGAACATTGCTAGCTTTGATATCTCTGTGGAGGATTCTCTCAGGGGCTTCTTCATGCAAGTAGAGAAGACCTCTAGCAACACCAGTAATTATTTGAAATCGTTTTGACCAATGCAAAGATGACGAGCTCTTCTTATCTAAAAGAAAAGAGAAACCCTCTGCTTTAGCATCCTAATAATAACTTGATAGATTTGGGTTATATTAAGAAAGTATCATATACCGAAGAGGATATAGTCAAGGCTCTTGTTAGGAAGGTACTCGTAGACAAGCATCTTTTCGGGTCCTTCAGCACAGCATCCCAGCAACATGACCAAGTTCTTGTGCTGGACTTTGAGCAATAGCTTCACCTCATTGGTGAATTCTCTCAAGCCTTGCCTTGAATTCAGTGACAGCATCTTCACAGCCACTACTTGACCATTTGGCATCAATCCCTTTGTGCAACAAATCAACATACACACCAAGTGCATACAAGTACGAAAATTTAGCATATGATTGTGAAGGAATTCAACAGAACAACTACAATGCTAACCCAAATTATTTGCGAAATTGATCCAACCATTTCCTACTAAGAGCTTGTTTGGTATCCGTTTAAAAACAAGAAATAAGTGAAAAAAACGTGGTGAAAAAACACGTTTAAAAACAGAATAAAAAAAAGAGTTTGGCATCCATTTAAAAACAGTGTTTAAAATTAAAAACACATTTGACAACATTACTAAATTTCAATATTAATTTGCTTGAATATCAATTTTACGTACAATGGCGGTATATATTTGATAATTTTTGCATCTAATCATAGTTGAAATGACTTTAAACACCAATAGTATGAAAAAACACCACATTTGTTTTTTTTAAACAGTTGTTTTTCAGCATGTTTGTGTTTTTAAACAGGAAAATAACAAGCATACTAAATGAGTTAAAAAAAACATCATGTTTTTAATCAACAGGGATGCCAAACATGCAGTAAGGGCTAGTTTGGGAATGATGTGGCTGTGCTAGAAACTGCTGAGTGAAAATACTGTAGAAAAGCTACTGTTTGAGCCAGACCGAATAAGGTAGTGGTTTTAGGCCCTGAAATGAAAAGCGAGTTTGAGGGAAGTACCTTGTAGACGGGGCCAAACCCTCCGTGGCCGAGTTTGTTGAAATCGGAGAAGTAATTGGTAGCGATTTGGAGGGTGCGAAGGGGGAAGAACAAACCCGAAGTTGCTTCGCCGTCATCGGAGTCTTCTAATCTAGCGCCACGGCGGCTTCCGGCGACCGTCAGTCCCCAGCAACCGCAGAGGCTGGAGAGGAAGCTCATGGAGTCATGCAACAGCTTGAGAAGAGATGATTCCGTCGCCTGGTTTGCGCGTTTGGGAGTTGGACTGTCTACGGAGGGAAAAACGAAGACGAAATAAAATTTTGACCAGGCACACACCTTGTATTCGTTTAAGCTCCGTTGTTGGCCTGTTTGGCTTGCGTGAGTTTAGTAGGACTTATTTGTACTTTAAAGTGACTTAGAGCATCTCCAACCATTATCTCCATTTTTTCCTCCATTCTCCATTTTTGGTGAAAAAAAATGGAGCAGCCTCCAACTATTCTACCTTCATTTCTCTATTCCTCCATTTTTGGAGGAAGAATGGAGATTTTAGTCTCCAACGAATACAACCAAATTTTACTCCAAATCATAAAATAATATATATCTCCATTTCTCCATTTATGGAGAATGGAGATTTCAGTCTCCAATGGTTAACACCAAAATTCCTTCAAAAAATTAGTAATGCTAGTTTCAACATAATTTTTAGCAATTCAATTTCAATACGATAATCTAAATTACAAATTTGATTAAAGCATACATCAAATGATTAAAATTTCATAAAATACATCTCATTCACCATCATCTTCTGTTTGATCACGCATATCCCACAAGTGTGCAACGAGTTTTCTTCGTAGTTCATGATGCTCACCCTCATTTATCAAATCTCGATGACGATCAAGGAATTCCATGAAGGTTGTCCTATTATATTCTCTGGAAAGTGCAACGGGAGGCACCGAAGATGAAATTTCATAGTCTAGGTTAGTGGGTTGTTGCTCATCATCAAAAGTGTAACCATTCAGATATTGATCGCGCTCTTGTTCCACTATCATGTTATGCATTATGATGCAAGCTAGCATAATTTGATGTAAATCATCTTTATCCCAAAAACGAGCTCCTCCTCTTACGATTGCAAATCGAGCCTGAAGGACCCCAAATGCTCGTTCAGCATCTTTGCGATATGATTCATGTTTTTGCACAAAATACATTTCCTTTGGAGATTTAGGTGCACTAAATGCTTGAACCAGCGTCGACCATTTAGGATAAATTCCATCTGTAAGATAATATCCAACATTATATTTCTTACCTTTGATGGAGTAGTTAACTGGTAATGACGCTCCATTGGTCAGTTCCTGGAATATGTTTGACTTCTGGAGGACGTTGATATCATTATTTGTACCTGGGAGGCCAAAGAATGCATGCCATATCCAAGTGTCATAAGAAGCCACCGCTACTAGTAAGATAGTGCATTTTTTGTTGCGTCCAAGGTACGCCCCTGCATGACCTGCTGGACAATTCTTCCACTCCCAATGCATGCAATCCAGGCTCCCTAACATTCCTGGAAAACCACGAGCTTCTGCAACTTGTAGCAACCTGCGTATGTCTTCTTCATTTGGGCTTCTCAAATAAATTGGTCCAAAGATTACGTTGATATCACGACAAAATTGTTTTACAAATTTGAGTAAAGTTGACTCGCCCATACGAAAATATTGATCAAATGAGTCAGCTGCAGTACCATAAGCTAGGAACTAAATAGATGCACACATTTTTTGGTATGAAGTAAAACCTGGGCGTCCTGCTCCATCAAATGTTTTTTTCCAGAAATTTGAATGTTGTTTCAATGCACTCCTAATACGTAGAAATAATTCAGGATTCATACGGAATCGCCTACGAAATTGTTTACCGTATGTTGGATTTTCACCGAAGTAGTCACTTCGTAGTTGAGATGCACCGCCTTCTCGTCCGCGATTAACATACGCTCGTCCAACAACAGATCCACCCCAGTTTGAAAGGTTGCAGTTTTGTGCTAGATAGTATTGTTGCGCCATCTGTTGTTGTTGAATGATGCGCTTCCATTGACTGTTTGTGTTTTGGGTTTCTTCCGACTCATTTTCATCGTCAGATGAAGAAGAGTGATTCCCTAGAGGGTTGGATGTTCCAGCTTCGTAACTCATTGTGCTAGGTGAATGTGTATGGGATCTGAAAATTTGAAAGTCTAAGATATGAGTTGAGCGATGTTCATACAATGACTAAAGATGAATTATACTTATACCCACTGAATTGATCTTCCGTATAGAATTGTCTCGTGAATTATTTTGCTTTCTCATACTATATTTTATGGAAGGAGTTGTCTCTTTCATGTAGTGACTTGTCTCCTTCTTTCTTTATTTTGTGCAGTGAGTAGTGTCATCAAATATTTTTTTTTCCTACATTATTGAATTTATGCAGTGAGTTGTCTCATCAATTTTTTCTTTTCCTCCACTACTGAATTTATGCAGTGAGTTGTCTCCTTCTTTCTTTATTTTGTGCAGTGAGTACTGTCATCAAATATTTTCTTTTCCTACATTATTGAATATATGCATTGAATTTTAATATGTGTTCAAAACTGCTTCTAATATTTACACATTCAGTTTGCAGATGCCAAGGAATTATATGCTATCAAAGATAAGCAGAAACAATCTTTCAAGTTGGAACATGCTTGGAAAATATTACAGTTCCACCCTAAATGGGCTGATCATAGTCAGTCAAGTCATCAATCATCTCCCCTTGAAGGTTATACACCAGTATCCCAAGATACGGAAAATACTAGTTCTACAAAGAAGAGAGGAACAGATGGCATTAAAAACGCAAAGAAAAAATTGAACAGTGAAAAGGATCCCATGTGGGAAGAAATGATGAGTGGTGCTGCAAAAAGTAACACACTTATGGAAAAGCATCACAAGGAAATGTTGGCGGTTGAGAAAGAAAAGCTGGCGGTGAAGAAACATAAAAATCAACTTGAGGCTCAAAAACAAGATTTCTATGTAATGAATAAAGATTTAAGTAATCTCTCACCCTTTAGTTACAAATTCTTTAAAAACAGGAAACAAGCCGTCATAGATCGCAACACCATGCCCAGAGTAGCTAGGAACTTAGATTTTGATGCAGGAGGAAGCGGAGCAAGTCATGAAGACGTCTATGTCCCCGAATCTCCTAATATTCAAGATGGTGCATTCTCTCATGGTTCAAGCTACAGATGCGACTTCCTAGGTGGAGGAAGTCTGAAATAAATTATAATTTCATGTGCATTCTTAGAATCGTTTTCGATGTTTTTATTTTTAACTATGTATTTCATTTTCATGTAATGTCTTTATGTTTTTGTTTTTGTAATTTTTTATTTAGTAATAATTGTATGTGTTCACTTTTTTATATTAATATTTTGTCGGAAAATGTTTTTTTTTTAATTTTTATTTATAAGTTACTACAATGAATATAAACTTATATTATTATTTTTTACTCGTAATAGTTAACAATTTTCAATATATCATACTTTTACCAATAATATATATGTTTTAAGTCACTAATTTACACAATTATAGTTAAATTATTCATTTTACACGCTAATCGATGAAATGGAGATGAATCTCCATTCTCCATTTTTTCCTCCATAATTGGAGGAAAAAATGGAGAATGGAGATTTTTTTGGAGAAATAGAGGATGGTTGGAGATGAACATCTCCCCCTCCAAATAAATGGAGAAAAAATGGAGAATGGAGAAATGGAGACTTTTTGGTCAAACATGGTTGGAGGCCTAAAAAAAATCTCCATTTTTTTGAAGAAATAGAGAAATGGAGATTTGAGGTTGGAGACTAAAATCTTCAAAAAAAATACCAAATATGGAGAAATGGAGGATGGTTGGAGATGCTCTTATAAGCTCATTTCAAAAAAGTCTACTACAAAAAAAAATTATGTTTCCGAGAAGATTTTTAAGTCCAAAAGTTCAGAAAAAGCTAAGAACTTTATTTTTTCTAGACTCAGTTTTAACACTATAGACTTATAGGTCAAACTCAAACTTTCAGTTTATAAATCCATACGAAACACCACTTATAAGTCGACTTCAACTTATAATCCAAAACTGACTTATAAGCTGCTAATAAGTCGTACCAAACCCCATTTGTTCAAGAAGATTGTATGTTCTGAATTCTCACGTATTAATTTACTTACTTCATCCGTCCCACAGGAAGGTGAGAAAAAGATTACGTTATTTTATTAAAAAACAGGTGAAAATTCAGTAATAGTCTCCACTTATTGTGAAAAATTGGTTAGTGGAATGTGAGTCACCAAATTTTAAAATAGGGCCGCTATGTTTTACCATTTTTTCTTCACCCTTTAACTTCACATCTTACGTGTCAAGATATGATTGTTGGTAACCATTTATTATAAGATCTTTCTATAATCATATCACAAATCAAAAGCATCCACATAGGAAGTGAACTTTAAGGGTGAAGAAAAAGAGGTGACGTTTAGCATTTCCCATTATAAAAGGGATAGTATGACATTTTTCCAAGTATAAAGTTGTTGTTTTCGAAAAGTTTAACCTATATAAAGAAATATTAACATATCTGGTGGGACGGAGGGAGTGTCTTGTATGGTATAAATGCTAATTGCACTAATGCAATATAGTAGTACTTCAGATGTTCTCTCTCTATCTTCCAAGTTTGCATTTTACCAATATTCACCTGGTCACTTAGTTTTGGTGATTTCATTAGTAAAACAGCGCAAGAATTTGGTAAACTTTTCATGGTGTTGTAGAGTATTTATCTACAACACCATGAAAAAATGTTCGAAAAATTACATCGTCTTGCTACTCAAATAATCGGGTCAAAGTGACTTGGTTACAGAAGAAAAAGTCAGACGTAGAAGACAGAGAGAACACGGAGTAAGTATTACTACCTCCGTTTCTTCTCTATAACACCGGTTTGACTTTTGTCACACTATTCACTGGGTCACTTTGACCGGTGATACGTGTAGCAAAATGATCCAATGTTTTGATATTTTTTTCAAGATGTTGTGGAGTAAAAGTTGTTCTATAACACAGTGAAAAAAATATCGATAAATCGCATCGTTTTGCTATCTAAATCACCCGGTCAATATGACTTAGATACGAGTGAAAAAGTCAAACCGGTGTGTTAAAGAAGAAACGAATGTAGTACTTAGTACGCACCCAGATAGTAACTGTTAATTCTCGGTCATAAGAAAAAAGATTTTCTCATTTGAGATTTTACGTATATATTCTAACGTCTAAAGTAGCACTTCACTACTGAAATGATACAATAACTGGAAATTTATTTGTAACGTCCTTTTTGAATTTTTTTTTAAAAAAAAGTGACACATCATCTCTAATTCATTTAAAAGCTATTAACAACCATGGGGAGCCATGATTGTTTGGACGCCGAATGACAATTTTATGCATATTAAAAATAAATTAGTGGAGCCTATGAGAGTTTAGGAGATTGGAGAGTGATTTTCCAATTGAGATGGCCTAACAGTAAACATATTCACTATCATTCAGTCATTTTGAGTCCTACTAGAATATATGTTGTTATTCAATACTTTTGAGATTAAGGGTGGGTTTGGTAGAATGATTTATGGTGGAAAAACCGGTTTTTAAATTGTGCTGGAATGTTTTCAGTTTTTTTTAGAGATTTTGTTTAAACCAGTGTGTTTGGTAGTGATTTTTAAATTAGATTAAAAACTGGACAAATGTGTTTGGTAGTAATTTTTAAACTAGATGGTAAAGATTAAATAACAAATATACCTCCATTAAGAACAAATGCAAAATGTAAAAAAATCACGATTTTATGAACTTCAACGATTTTATGAAAGTAACAATTTGAAGAACAAATTAAAAGTATAATGACATTCAAAAAATCAATTATTTTTACTTAAATTCAACAAAAAGCTAAAGATTTCATGAAACTTCATTCATCCTTGAGGCCACGTTCAGTAACGGACAACAACAAAAAAATAAACTGAGAAAAGAACACCAAGAAAATGGTTGATCCTAAATAATAAGACCATCACACATAAAAGGTGTCTCCGAAATATGCGAGAATTGAGTTTTGTGAGAAAAAAAATTATGCAAAAGTATAGGAAAAAATTCGTGCAATCTTTTTAATCATCTTGATGACTAAGAAGTCCGAGAGCTGCCGAAATCAGAAACAATTTTCAATTTAATACGTCTGCGATGTGAGGGTAATATCGTATTTGTGTGTCATAGAAATAAACTAAAAGGAAAACCACCAAAAGTTGGTTTTTTTTCACCAAGACAAAATGTATAAAAAAACTAGATTAAAAACTGGTTTTTAAACCACTGCAAACAGACACTTTTGATAAACCATTTGGTTTTTAAACCATAAACCAAAAAAATATACTCTACCAAACGCACCCTAACTGTAGCAAGTTATAACTATAAGTATAAAAGAAAGTTAAAAATACTCGCACTGTTCAAGTGAGTTTTGTTAATAGTGTATGTTTCCGATTGGCTCTCGTGCGATTGTTGGCGGAGTAGTCAATATATATATTCACAACATACACTATGAAAATTTAATGATATAATTTAATACTTTATCTAGTGAATCACATACAAGAAAAATGACATTTATTAATTTGTATTGGAAAAGAGAAAAATGTAATTCCTCTATTTCTTTTCTTTCAGCTTACTTCAACTTGGGCAGCGCCGAAGCGAGGTATTATGAGATTAAACTCAGATGCTTGGAACGACAATGATCAAGGAGGCGGATTGGCTGTTGTTTTCCGCGACTCTGATGGCAAGTGAAAAGTAGTGATGGTCGGGCATTTACGTGAAGTTGTTTCGGCAAATATCGTGGAAGCGATCGCAATGCGGGAATGACTGTCCCTCGCTACGCGTATGAGAATTCAATACATCCAAGTGAAAGCGGATTGTCTTGGTCTAATCAATGATCTCAATGCTAATACACACGTGCTGGATCAGACCTCTTATGAAATAATTATCGAGGATTGCCGAAATTTATTTCGGTCGTTTCAACAGATGGAGATAAATTGGTGTCCCAAGAATGTAAACAAGATGGCACATCATAGTGCTCAAGCAGGAAATCCTCTTAGAAATAACCAAAATTTGGATAGGTTGTATTCTAGATTGCGCACACAACATTGATGTAACCGAGTTGGAATCTCATCCCACTGTCTAATGAAATATTTTTATTAAGAAAAAACTCTTTGTCACTATTAACGGGTCATTTTGACTTGGTGATTTGATTAACAAAATAAAACATGAATATGATAATCTTTGCATAGTATTGTCATGTAACACCATGCATTTTATTTATAATAGTTACACCATTTTGCTATCAAAATTATCGAGTTAAAGTGACCCTTATACGGGTGGAACCAGGACATTTTGAAAGAAACGAAGGAGGAAGTACTAGTGTATAAACATGTGAATGTCAAAATTGTGCATA
Source organism: Linanthus parryae (assembly GCA_023055425.1). Taxonomy (NCBI): domain Eukaryota; kingdom Viridiplantae; phylum Streptophyta; class Magnoliopsida; order Ericales; family Polemoniaceae; genus Linanthus; species Linanthus parryae. The sequence goes on from JALGPY010000030.1 coordinate 2,264,977, forward strand.
TAAAATTAGAATGTTAAAAACAGTTTTTTGTTTATTTATTGATTTTAAAATAAATAACATTTATTCTTGGCAAAATTGCACCGGTGATACCCATATTATGACTTTTGTTACAGTTTCATACTCACATTTTCAATTGTTGCAGTGGTAGTACTCATATTTTAAAATCATCTCACCCATAGTACATAACGGACGTTTAACTCTCTAACGAAAGTCAGTCACGTTGACTTTTAATGAGGGACTTTTCTGACTTTATCTATTGTAGTATGTTGCCTTATAAGATTGGGAAACTGATTGAGCTCCTGCTTTGGGAATTAGGGTTCATAACCAAGTTGTAGAGATATATATAGAGAGAGAGAGAGCGAGAAAGAAAAAAGGGATTATTACCATTAAGGCAGAAAATTAAAAACTAATTACTATTAAGGCAAAAAAGAAAAATAATTATTTATAAAGGAACTTTTAGAAAACTATTTACCAATAAGGTAAAAATTATATTTTAGTACCTATAATGACAATATTACCCTTTACTTAAAATACTACAATCTTTCATCTTTGCCTTCACACGAAACCCTAGCTCTAGTCTGCTCCATGGATTCTTGATCGTGCAGGAGAAGATATTCCGTACTTTAAACCTCAAAGTATGTCAACCTATCTCTCTTTATTCAAGCCAGAAGGTTTGGGAATATCTCTTTATATAGTAGCTTCGTAGATATGTTGGGCATCCATGGGGCTATGACCCTAAAATTTGAGTTCTTGAAATACATTCAACTGAGGTGGAAACCAAAAAAAAATGGAACTTAAAACTATAAATCATTCTAGTGCACACTAAGATTGTTGTTAGTAAGCTTGATCTTGCTCTTCTATCACATGGTATTAGTCTTTTGATATTCACATTTTGAGTGTTACTTGCAATTGCAACGACGAAGGCTAAACAATTTTCCATTTCTCTAAAGAAAGAAAGTAACTTAACTGTGTATGAAGTAGGTAAGATATGGGTGAAAAAAGTAATTTAATTATTTTACTAAGTAATGGGTAGAAATGTCATTTGGAGTACCAAGTTTGATGTTTTTGCCTTCTTAATAAATAGTTTTCTAAAAGTTCATTTATAAATAATTACTTTTCTTTTTATTCCTTAAGAGTAATTAGTTTCTAATTTTCTTCCTTAACTATAATAATCCCAAGAAAAAATAAGAAGAAGATCTAGATGTAGGTCTGAACTAAAGAAGAGAGATCGGCTACAAAGGCGACAGCAACTGAGACAGCGACGGCGACGGCGACGGCTGCAGCGGTTACAGAAGAAATCACAGGGGTGGGTGAAATCTAAGAAAACGTCCAATGCTATTGCGGTATCCAAATCGAAGAGGCGATGTCGTGGTTGCACGAATCAGCTGCTAAATCAAAGACCATCATGTGAAATCAAGTTTACCCATCATTGCAATGATGGGTATGCTATGAAGTTAATTTTGGTTGAAGATCCTCCCCCATCACTCCCACGTCTGGGGTACCAGAAATTCCTCATAGTATACCCATCATTGCAGCAATTTGGCTTCCCCTGTTTGAACTTGAATAGGTTGATTCAGTAAGACCTACTGTAATTGCTCCAGACCTGCTCTACAAGACAATTGTATGCATCATATATTCTTGTCTCCATCCAACATAACCCACAAACACCATAGCCATTGTTCTTTATAGGTTGATTTCCTTAATAATTATACGTGTCCCAGAAACAGAAACAAAAACAAAAACATGGAAACTATACATATACAGAGTGGCCAAAATTCGTAGGCGTAGGGGTCAATGAAAATATCCACCTACAGCAAACAAAAATCCACGAGCACAGCAAATATCGACCTACTGAAAATTGAGAACTCAAAGAAATTGTCGAACTACTGGGCTCACACACACGTACCCGAGGTCGGCCAAAGTTGACGTTAGATCCCCTTACGGTTGCCATTAGCGGGTACCCCCAGAGATTACATCGTCGATTTGTCACCCCGGAGCTCTAAATCTTCACCGGCCACCACTCACACGACTAACATTTTGTTTACGCACAAATCACGATCACCCGTATTCGTAACCCTAATTGACGGTTTCTCTTATAAGATTATAGCAGATAGCCATTAGAGTGTGATTATCAATTTTGTTAAGGGAAAAGGCTGAAAAGTCCCTCATTAAAAGTCAATAAGACTGACTTCCGCTAGAGAGTTAACAGTCCGTTAGCCACATGTACCATGGATGCAACGATTTTAAAATATGAGCACTACCATTGCAATAATTGAAAATGTGGGTGTGAAACTGTAACAAAAGTCATAATATGGATATCACCGGTGCAATTTTGCCTTTATTCTTTACATATTGGGTAAAAGACAAAAACCACCCCTCGAGTATGGGGTATATACAAAAAAACCCCTCGTGTTCGGGGATATACGAAGACCACCCCTGTCACTAACGGCACACTAACAGAAGGGTAAGAAGACATATTTACCCTCATTTTGACAAAAATTGCCACACTATAAATGCATGTTTTTTCTACTATCTCCCCCCACTTTAACCTACTGCCTCCTTCCTCATCTCAAAAAAAAACTGCCTCCTTCCTATCTCTCTCTCTGCCTCCTTCCTATCTCTCTCTCTGCCTCCACCACCATCGACGGATCGATTACCACCACCACCAAATCCGTGGTGATGTTGGATTCCGGCGACAAATCACCGAAGCTCCTCCTCGGAAACATCAGATGGAGGCGGCGGAATAGGGTTGGCGGTTGAATCGGACGGCGATGGCGGCGACTGCGGCGGAAACCCTTTCCCATCGTCTTCGTCATCCACAACCGACGAATCAAGCAGCAGTGCTTACTTCTGGGTCTTCGACGCCGACGACTCGTCGTTCCCTTTCTCCGTCATCGTCGCCGACCCAGCTTCCTCCGCGCTGTCATCGATTCCCCTCGTCTTCCGCGAACCCGACCCATCCAGATCGAGCCCCTCTCTAGATTAAGTCTGACCGTACCAATTTCGTTTGAATTTACGCTAATGTGTTACTATGAGATTCAGTTATACTAGTAGAAATCGAGAAATTCTTGAAGAATCTGTGACCAATTCATTGTGTACTGAACTTGAGATTCTTTAAAAATCAAATCTTTTTTAGATTTTGGGTGATTTGAATTCAGATGTCGGAGAAGAGAAACCCTAGCTAATGATCCAGTTGCGTGTTCATTTCACTACTTTAAAGAGACCAATTCTTGAAACTTTCACAGAAAATATACAGTAGCTAAAGTGGGTTGTGTTTTGGATAGGGAAAATAATGCAATGTTGAAATGGTTAGTTAACACTTGGTATAGTGAATGTTTCCCCCAGAGTATCAGCTGAAATCTACAAAAGCCTGATGCTGAATTACAAGGTTCACTGAACCAAATTATTCATTGATATTGTCAGTTTTTGTAGGACATGCTCTTTAATCTGTGACATATTTGTTAAGTTTGATTTTGTTAAAGGTAAGGGAATGAGGTTTATTTTCTTATGAGATGTGTTTCTTGCAGTTCTGGAACACTGGAGAAATGGCTCTGCTTTAGAGTAGTCTATTCAATTCTCTGGTCTTTCTGATGATGATACTAACCCTTTCCCTCGCCAACACTGTCTTCTTCAATTTCGTTCAGTTCACGCCTATGTGTTGCTATGAGATTGAGTTATACTAGTGGAAATCGAGAAATTCTTGAAGAATCTGTGACCAACTGAATGTGCCATGAACTTGAGATTCTTTAAAAATCAATTTTTTTTTTCAGATTTTGGGTGTTCTCCCTTCAGATATGGAGAAGAGAAACCCTGGTTAATGATCCAGTTGGGTGTTCATTTAACTCTTTGGGTTCAAAGGGCATTTTTTGTTGTTGTTTAAACTGGGCGGAGAAGGACGACGGAGAAGGAGTGGGTGGAGATTAAGTCTGGACTTGGTGAAATGATAATAAAAAATCAGGTACTGAAGAAAGACTTAACCTTCTTATGATGTTTGCACAGAGAGGATCCAACTGTCAAAATAAAACCAGCAGATCGAGAGATTGACCCATAAACAAATGAAACCTTGTAAATGATTTTCTTTTTTTCACATCTTCTATGATTAATGGAGGATCTCTGTGTATGATATGGAGTAGTAGTTCCAAAAAAAATCACATAAAGGTGATTCTCAGAAATGGTTGAAGAATCTGATTGGGAAATTTGTGGTTTATGTTGGTGTTGGTGTTTCTTGTAGGGTGTTGGTGGTTGATGTGGTGGTGATGAAGAACACCAACAACATAAACCACAATAAATACAAAAATACAACTAGGGACAAAATAGTCATAAAAAAGGTCATATTACACCCCTATACTAACTGATTGTAACAGAAGGGTGGTATTTGTCTAACGTCCGACGTTAACAGGGGTGGTTTTTGTATATCCCCGAACACGAGGGGTTTTTTTGTATATACCCCATACTCGAGGGGTGGTTTTTGTCTTTTACCCTTACATATTTTATTTCCGTGCCTTACACAGGGCAGCAAGTCAACTTCGAATTAACAATTTTTTTTTTCGGCATTAGAATGCAAAGAAATGAAATTTTGAAGGCAAAGCAAAACAATATACCGTGTTTGCCCAGACGAAGACCTGAACCACCACCGTCTCGCTTGCTCCGTCGTCGTCGTCGTCTCACCATCATCAATCTCCGCCACCGGAGCCGCCGTAAGCACGCTACGGCCTCACCACCTTCCGACTATCCCCAATCTACTCTCCGATTTCCCGATCCGATAGAATGTTGTTGTCGGAGTAGAAGCAAAGAGTCAGTGAATTGCAGGACAGGATCATGATGAAGCCTTCATCGGGAAGAATAAACATCGCCACAATTACTCAGAGGCTCGATGTCGACAATAAAATCGCCCTCCGATACTACTTTCGGATTGCTGATAGTATCCTTCGACAGGCATGTCCTATTTCCCAGATTTATCACAAGATATTAACTTTTTAACTCTTCTCTTTCAAGTTATTTTAATTGATAGCAATCAAAAATTCAAAATGAATGCTCATTCGTGGTCTATAGGAGAATTCACTGTGTATGGATTTGAACCTTTTGGTGTTAGCAAGCTGCATAATGTTACAAGTTTCTTTGTATGATTGAAGTTTGTTGAATTAGGTTTTGTCATTTGTGGGTGACTATTGGTATGTCATGGATGTTCAACCTAAAATTGTGAAATTATTATACTTCATACTAGTATAAGAATGACTTTCATTCGTTATCTCTTATGCACTGCTTATTTCGCTTTGAAGTATCATCAATGAGCACTACATAAATGCTGAAGAGCAACTGTTTTTCCCAAAGTTTTTTGATATGTCGGTGTGTGAAAGCTGATTTATGTGCTTAAAGAACAACCGGACATCAGGATCATCATGTTCAATGTGCGAAAAGAAAAGGTGCATTGCTCCATGCATAAATCAGCGCAATGCTTTGTTTAGTAATTCATGCTTGGATATAAACATCCATGTGTTATTCAACTCTCTATCTCAGTTAATCCTTTGTAAATGATCACTTGTCACCTAGCATATGATTAACATTGATTGTAGTTGACCAGTTGTCTGTTCTCCTTTATCCCTCTCTTTTAAATCCGTGTCAAATCTCATATCTCTGTATCCGAATCTAATTTTGAAGTTTTGTGACAAGGTAGGCTGACATTTTCCGACTAGAGGACAACATTATTGATCTATACGTCATGCTTCTAAGGTTTTCAAGGTGAGCATTATGAGTTTTCAGAAACCTGTTCTGTGACCAGATCATTTATACTTAAAAGAGAGTGGGAGGGAGAGAACTGAGGTCAAATCGTATAGCTAACAATATATTCTGCTTCAGCCTGGTCTCGGAGACAATACCACGCCATCGGGATTACAGGAATTCACCTCAAATCTATAAATCTTCTCTGAAAAAGGTATTATTGTTACACATTGTTTTTTGTCGAGAAAAAGTTCTCGGTTGGAAAATGAACAACTTCAATGTTATTGCTGTAGAAACTTTTGAATGCTATGATTGAGCTGGAGAAGTTGAAGCCTAGAGTGCAAAGTAGGATTAATGAGCTCAACAATAGGCATATGTATCAAGCAAATGGGCAGGGTCGTCTTTTGCACAACGGTTCGATTGTTCCCTCACCACAGTGGCCTCCTGTTAAAAAGCAAAGCACGACCAGTTATGCTCTCACAAAGGTACCCTTAATGCATCATATAAACTGGTAGATATTAACATCTGGTTTGTTAGTTAAGAATTTGGGTTTTGGGGAAGTTTATTCACAATTTGACGAACTGGTCTTTGGTCTGAGGCAATGAAATAGTTTTTCCCCTTATGATCGATTATTTATTTGGACGGTGCTACTAGTTAAATCACTTGGCATTTATAAATTTGTTGCATCTGACATACACAGCTCCCTGCCGCTCAGAAAAACTTGTTTCAAGTTCCAAATAGTCAGAATTTCTCGTATACCAAGCCGGTCGAAGAGCAGTTTCAGAAACTGTAAGTGATAATCTTCGTGAAGTTTTTCTTATGTAGTAGTGTTACATTTTTCATGTGCAGCGTTCAGTAGACTAATAGCATGTTACTCGTATCTGACCTATTCTCTAGAAGAGTTCCAAATGTTTGTTTACATCCCTTCAGTGTTTTAGTTTTTTTTATGCTACCATGATGCATATGTGTGCTGAAATGAGTTTGCTATATCGCCCGCCTTTTATTACCTATACGATAGAGGATGGATTGAAAAAGGGCCCATCTTGAAGCCGCCCTATCCACCTTGCAAGCTCAAATATTTTCCGACTTGAAATTAATTATAGCCGGTGTACCCTCAGACATCAGAAGTTCCCATTCTTTTTGTCCATTAACTTCTTCTTTACACGGAGTTATATATGCTATTCGTAGGGAGTAAATATATATGTGGGAAGTGACTCTTGGTGTAGCCTTCTTGAGATTCCTATTGACACCAATTCTAAATCTAAAGGGTGACATTTTCAATTACTGGGAGCCACTACTTGTCAAAATTCTTCTGCTGCGCCCACCACTATTTAAACTGTCTCCAGCTGTTATTCCAGAATACATTTTCTGTACATTCTCCAAGAAGGTAAAACTGAAACTTAATTACGAATTCGTCATGTATATTGGCACTTACATTAAGATACAAATTCATGTACTCGCCAAACACTTGACTCCTCACACAAACTCACTAGCGTTGCTATTATCGCAAGAAAGACTGAATGCTCAGATTCTTAATCATTGTTGATTGGTATTTGTTTGTTATTGGTTTCTTTTTCTTGCCGTCTATTAGGAATTACTGTTCTCTTCCTCTTTTTTTCATTCATAAGATTTGAGATAATGAACAGCTTTAGTTTTGTTCCTCTGATTTTAAACAAGCAGTGAATTGTTTTTCACTGAACACTTTTCGTGAAACCTTTCACCAAGAGTTGTTTTATGTTGCTTTTGCTATCAATACTCGCGAGGAAAACAAATTCTTGTCTCTTCTTTTCCATCTCTTCTTTCATGAAAATGTATGGAATGTTTAGCTCCAGTTAACTAGGCAATAGAGTACTCCAGTTAACTAGGCAATAGAGTACAGAAGAATACTTCTGCAAGCTCCATACCTGAAGACATGCCTCTGATTTTATTAGATGACAATAGTTTTATTTTAGGCTCAATTCAGTCATATGAAATCATTTAACATGTTCTCATTCCTGTCGCGCTTAAAATTTGATGAGATTAATGCTTAAGGTGATGCTTACACATTATTTTCTTGGTTTTTTTATGAAGATCATTAACGCTTGCTCGACCAAAGGAGGAAACTCTTTCAAGACATTCTATTTTGGGTCCTAGTGGACTTTACGGACAGTGGCAACCCCCTAGTAGTTATGCAAGGGTATGATAATTCGCCGGGCTTTCTTTTCCTCTTCATTACTTCCTCAAACTGATTTTGGTTTTGTGGATACAGGTCCAGTATCCGAGCAATATAGACTTTACTCCAGTTGAATTCCCAAGGTTAGATCCTTTCCAAGTTATGCTTTTTTTTTTTTTTTTTTTTTTTTTTAATTGAGCGTTTCTAACTACCACAATCAATCAATGGCACAAGACTATAAGTGTAGGATGATTGACACCAAACCCACATACACACTATGCACGTTGTGCCACTAAACCACCCACAATTATGATTTACCACTACAACCCCCACATTCTCTCCGGTGACAGCTAACTCCAAATCAATAAAGTTGTTCAAACACTAACTAAAGCCCCCCCACTGTTCTTTCCGGTTACTTCCCCAAATACTCCTAATAGTGAGAGATTGAAGAAATTGAGATGAAGATACAAGAAGATGAAGATGAACACCAAAATGTGAACAGTCACGAATCATCAACAACAGCATCAATGATATATTCAATTGTCTGCATAAATCGACCTTTCTATGTACTCTCTCCACCGATCACTCACTCACAGAGATCAACCTCAGCTTTGGGGTTCAATTCTTTGATTGGACCAAAGAAAAACCCCATTAGAGGATGAATCACAGCTCCAAATTCAGCACCTTCCTAGAAATGGGATTCACCATGGTTCTCAACATGATGCTTCTTCTAGCCAAGGTGGCAACAAACATCCTATCCCTCTACCCTTTCTTCAACTCTCCAATCCAAGTCCCCAGCTCCTCCAACCGCCCTGACCACCTCTTCCACCAACTTTAAACCGTACGTGCCACTATCAACCACCTCATTCCTCCATCCCCGAACACCGAAATCAGCTTCCTCCGCAAAACCCTGAAACCATCCATCGCGTCTGTTCTCCTCTACACCCTTCTCACCCCCATAGTTTCGTCTTGCAGGGTCAGCTTAGTCTTCGCAACTACATGACCTACACACCATTCTCTGCCCACTTTGCTTTGCGCAGACAGCGACGAAGCCTCCGTCGTCTCTCCCTTTCAACGTTTGCTTTCTTTCTGACAGTGCTCCGCCCCGACTCATCACTCTTAACCGCTTCTAAACCATAAGACCCAGCACACCTATCACAATAGCACAGCTTCCACCACCATCACCACCGCCCGAACAGACCCAAATCAAACTACACCCGAATCTCAAAATTAAAATCAGAGAGGGGGTTGTGTTTATCTTCTTCTTATTATTATTATTATCTTATCTCTGTTCAATTTTTCTTATTTCTTTTTTATTTTTAGGTCTTTTAAGGGTGTGGGAAATTGCGAGAAAACCCATCAGAATAACGCTATTTTTCTAACAATGTTATCGATTTGATGTTAGTTGTCACTGGAAGGAATACTGGGGGGGAGGGGGGGGGGGGGTGTTGTACTGGTATATAAAAAATGTGGGGGGTTTAGTGTCACAACATGCATGGTGCAGGTAGGTTGAGTGTCAGTGTGAGACCTCGTTGTGGAATAATTAAAAACGCAATAATGTTACTGCCAAGTGATTTAGTGGTTGTCTACCGCGACATCATTCATGAACTCTCTTTCATATAATTTTTAGCAGCTCTTGTATGGCCTAATTTGATGGCTAATATATAGACTAAAGACATTATTTCACTTGATAGGAAAACTTAATGGAACATGATTATATGGTGTACTCTTTTGTGGGTTTGTTGTCAGAATTAAATGCAAGTACCATAGCTAGTGGTCATGCATTTATGAAAAAGCATAGTGACTTCCTCTGGAAATGATATAAATGATGATGGTTATCACCTTTTTAATATCAATTTGCCACACTCATCTTGTTTCGTTATTAGACGTGGTGGCTATTCAGTGTGCTTAGTCATATTTCTATCACTGGCCCACTACTAAGGGGAAGATTTACCTGTTTGATAGGGGAAGATGGCTTAGAAGGAAGAACGAATGGGAAAAAGAGAAAAAGATGGGGGAGAGACCTTGTACTCGAAAAAAAGATGAGGGAGAGAAGAGGAAGAACTGAAGAAGAGAATATGGGAAATGCAGAGAGAAGTGTAGCCCTATCATTCATGAAGAGAGTGAGAGAGAGGGAGAGTGGAAGATAGATTAGATAGATGGAGTTAAGTATTCAGAGACGAACCAATTTGGAGTTGTTCTAATCACACGAGAAGGTAAGGAAATACAGTGAAAATAAGGTTTCTTATGTGCTATGAACTCCAGCTTCAAAACTAAAAACTGACTCTGTGTTTTGTTTTTAGTTTTATTATTGTTTACATCATGACAAAAGTGAACTAGTATAACATGAGTGGTTCTATTTGCCGCAATGGCAAGGCATAGTGATGAAAGTTTTATTGTAGATATTGATGGTGAATTTCAGTGTTCTATACAATCTTGTCGAGAGCTTGGTTTTCCCTGATTATACATCACTTAATATTCTACAAGTTTGAATTCCTTGTAAAGGAAGTTTTTGCTATACATAAGTTTTTAAATGATAATTTGTCCTATGTAAAAGTAGTGCTCTTATGCTCTGTTGATGACTTTGGCACACAATCAAAACAAAATTATGTAGTTCATGAATTGAGTTTAGTGGGGGTTTCCTGTATAAAAGAAGATGGCCTGTTTATATTTGGATTGAAAATAATTACATTATGTAATTGTATGAATTGATTGCCAACAGGGGGCAATGACGTTTTGGTTCCAATACAGCACTAGTATGAACCATGTTTTTACTACGTCTTGGTAATTTGGTATATATATTACCCATTTATAATCTTTTGGTATGTGAGTAGAGATAGGTTCGAGGTACTTGGTGCGAACATGTACTAGTGAGTCCCTTTCGGCTTAAAGCCATGTTTGTTATTTGCGAAGATTATACTCACTTTAGTAAGGGTTGATTCCAAAACTGTATTAGGCGAGTTGATTTTCGTCTAGTACTTGGAAATTCCAAGTTGTACTAGGCGAGGTGATTTCTGTCTAGTACTGGTGACATGTAAGTCGTATGTCTAAAAATGCCAGACTGTTTGACAGATAACCGTGTTTTTCTTACTCCCTCCGTCCGAAAATGTTTGTTTTGTTTGCCATTGTGCCTTGTCCCAAATTTGTGTCTTCTTTGAAATCACCACCACCTTTTACCACTATCTTTTCCACTATTACCCTCCATTAACTTGATATGAGTCTTTCTACACGGACCTACATGTACTATCATCATTAATATGTAAGGGCAATTTTGGTAGTGCAATATTTTTTTGACATCTTTTTCCACTATCTTAATGCGTGTGAAAAGTCAAACAAGACAAACAAAATGGGATGGAGGGAGTATCACAAATCGAGAATTGTATTATGTAATAATGTAAATCAATAAATTCATTATTTAACGTGGACGGGTCGTTTCAATCAATGACCCATAAGTGTATAATAACTTTCATACAAAATGGACAAGTATTGGTTACTAAATCATGTCTTCAAGGCTCAAACTCTAGCAAAGAGCGTTACCCATCTATAAGCTTAGTTGAACAATTTATGATGATCTTTTCTATGGTGCCCTCTTCTCTATGATTAATCACTTGCAAATTACCATCGCTAGTCCATTCTGATGAAACCCCAACATCCCCTACTGTAAAAGCTTTATGGTTCCTCTATTTACATTGTTAGGAGTGAGCTACTAAATAAGACAAAGCTTGTTAAACTTAGTGTCAGGGATAGACGAAGACTGTGCCCAGATCGTTACGCCTTTCGTGCGGGTCGGAACTTACCCGACAAGGAATTTCGCTACCTTAGGACCGTGCTGAAATTGCATAGTGTTATTGATGACTCCGTTATTGAAGTTCAAGATAATGTGTTTGGGTGTAGAATCTGTTTATTTGGGTAACTTTGACATCCATAAAACTCGGATCAATTGTTTTTGGCCTTCAAACTTCTTTTTTGAAACTATTATGCCATCGGCATGCGACTGATCAAATTTCTAGCATATTTTTAAATTGTAGCTTGTCCATTCTCCATCACGTCATTTCTTTGTCCCCTTATCTTCTGAGCTTGTGTTGATAGAGTAATATTATTCTTTGATTTTTTGAAGGGAAAACAGACTGTTGCAAGCTCCAGAGAATGGAGCAAATGGAGAAGTGGTAGAAAAAGTATACAGCAAGATAGAAAATGAAGGAGCGAGCATAGAACCAACTGTTCCTTCGAATGATAATAAGAGTGACCATACCAAGGAATTGGCTTCCTTGATTTCCTTTGAGTCAATCGAACCCCCTTTGGACATGAATATTATTAGGCAACCATCTCCTCCTCCTGTCTTAGCAGATGTACAAGATTTAATACCTTCTTGTTCCCCAGTCACGGAGCCAAAACATGAAATGGAGAATTCTTTACAAGATGGTTTAGTTACTCCAGAATCTCCATTGGAATTGCACTTTGTAAGACCCCATTTCTCTCTCTCTCTCTCTCTCTCTCTCTCTCTCTCTCTCTCTCTCTCTCTCTCTCTCTCTCTCTCTCTCTCTCTTTTTTTTTTTTTTTTTTTTTTTTTTTTTTTTTTTTAATCTCTGTTGTTTTCTGTTTACTGATCTTTATTTTGCGATTCTTCTTCGTATTCGACATACCAGCACACTAGCTATTTATGGAGCCTTGTATATTTACGATTTTAAGTATGACTATGATCTGTTTGCTTATGCACATAATGAAGAATAGCCTAAATATAACTGAAAGAGAACACATAAGAGCTCTTAACAAAAGGAACGTTGTATTGGTTGGAGAATGATTCCGATGCTCTAGGTGAGGATGGCAAATGAGGTCGCCTCTTTTTATACATTAGCCTAGCTTGGATGGTTCTAGATAATATATGATCCGATGGTGGAGATGAGAGCTAGGAGGCTCCCATGGTCCCACCTTCTTACAAAGAGATAATTACATATGAGGCTTCTACCTACAAGCTATGTAGGGAGGAGAATTCCTTTAAGTACTAGCAAAGTAGTGAACCATGTGGTCTTACTTTCATGGGCTAGCCAATATGGGCCAAATGGCTAAAGAAATCGGTTAGCCACTTGGTAGAGCTTTCGGAAAATTGAGAAGAGTAATATTCACCAATTAAGATAGTACATTTCTTAAACTCTTTTACTCTTGTATTGTGGAACTGTCCCTTTGTTAGTTGATTTTGGTTTTCGTGTCGTCAATGTTCATTTCATCTTTCAGGCCTTTCTCTAACAAAAACATATTATCTTCTACGCCTATGAGTTAGATTAACCTGCTTTGCTTCAAACTGAATTGATTGTTTTTATCAGTTTGGATAAGGAACTATTGGCTTATAACTAAATCATAGTAACCCAACTATGAAAAGTGAAATGTGTTGTTTAAAGGTTATGTATCCAATATTTAGGCAAATCTTTTGTCAGTAATACACTTCTTGAAAAGATCAAAATAGTAAAAGGAGTTGTTACACCATTTCAACTAATTTCAACTCATACGTAGGTTTCATCATGCAGTAGTTAGAAATCATTTTCTCACCTAAAAGATTACCTTGGTGGTAAGTGGTAACCCTTCTGAAAAGTAAGAAAGTATAAAATTTGCAGGAGAGAGTTTTTTCTTAGAAGTGATTTACTAATGAACTTATATATGACGAGCAATTCATCCATACCTTTTCCATTTACTGCTTAACAAATAAGGATAAAGCTGTTCGCCTTCATTTGTTTCTAGTTTTTATAGCATTTCCTTAAAGTAAAATACAAAACACTAAGTTTCTTCACTATATTATTTTGCAGTCGTCAGCATTGATGGATAGCTTCATGAAGCTGGCAAAGTCTAATTCACTTAAGAATTTGGAGACTTGTGGCATTCTCGCAGGTTCACTTGTAAGTTTTATGGATTGACCCGACAGTTTGTTATTAGAGCTTTTTATGATTCTTTTTAATTTTTCTTATGCAGAAAAACCGTAAGTTTTATATTACGGCGCTCATCATTCCGAAGCAAGAATCAACATCTGATTCAGTAAGTTTCTTTTCCATTTTTAAAATTTAAAATCTCAGTTTTGGGTTGTTCCTGAATGTGTATTTTCCGAATAGTGTCAGGCCACAAATGAAGAGGAAATATTTGAAGTGCAGGATAAGCAATCCCTTTTTCCCCTTGGTTGGATTCATGTGAGTATTTATGCAGTGATTACAATCTTATAATTTCACTCTTGGCCACTGCACCCTGATAAATTTGCATTCCTATGGGAGGTTTCGTAGCCATGTTTTGGTGTTCTAGCTTTCATTTAGGAAAACAACTAAACAAGTATTTAGCTGTTTTTGAAGAAGTATAAAGTCACTGTTGCATGATAGATCGTACCACTAATGCCTTAACATAACATTGTACCAACCTCATGCAGGGGCGGATCCGGGAATTCTCTAGGTGGGGGGCTAAACTGAAAAATAAATAAAATAAGGGTGAAATCTAAATTTTATAATGGTGAGGGGGGGCTATAGTACAATTATTGTGGGAGCTAAACTAAAAATACTAAATGAAATAAGGGTCAAATTTTAATTTGTAGAAGTTTAGTGAGGGATATAGCCCCAACTTGTCTCTAGGTGGATCTGCCCATGACCTCATGGTGTTCAATTCTACGTTACTAGAAACATAAGGTTTTTTCAATCGGGATCGTTCATACCAAAACATGGTACGTTTTCGATCCAGATTGCAAAAGGCGACCCGCATGCTACAGATAGCGGGAGAATGAGAACTGACTTGTTTCCTTCGTCGTCTTCTCGGTGATTTGGCTGTCTTTTACAGTCCTAGTCGCTCTCCCTGGAGGCTAGGTTAAATAATGTATTATTTCAATTAAAGAGTATTTTTTTATTACTTAATCTTATACTCCCTCTGTCCCAAATTGTCCATCCTGTTTGAGTTTTGAGGTCACTTTGACTAGGTGATTTGAGTAGATAAACGACACACGAACTCCTTTACATCTTAGTAATGTTCTAGAGTCATCTTAAGTCTGACATTATGAAAGGTTTGACAAGTTACCGTATCATTTTACTACTCAAATCACCTAGTCAAAGTGACCTCAAAAGTCAGGACAGATAATATTAGACGGAGGGGGTATATAAAAGGGTCAATTACTTATTGCCCTCCTCCAGTTTGATGTAATGATCCATGTACCACTCCCATTTTCAAAACTCACTTATTGCCACCTCCAGTTGTTGACAGCTTTTGAGGGGTAAGTTGGTCAAATAAAAAAAAAATATATGAACATCATCAACACATACACCTCTGCTGCCGCCGCACCACCATCACCGCCATTGGTATACCCAGAATCCGGCGACTAACACCACCGTTGCAACCACAATCACTGCCACCAACAAATCACTACCACAACCACAACAACAACCACAACCACAACCAGCATCCTTACAGTCACACATCTCAAACTCCCAAACAAAATCCAGCGACCCAACATTCAGATTTCCAATTGAATAAAACAAAATCGCCAGAGAAGTTGATCTGACCGAGAGAGAGAGATTTCTGATATATTTCGGTCTCGACTCAGTGCAAAGTACCGACCTTTTGATGGTCTTTCGGGTCTGCTTCAACACAAAAAAGAAAGCGTTGGCAAATACCACCTGCATCTTGCCGGCGACAACCTGATTCTGATTACCGACGACGGCAAATTTAGAGGGACAGAGGCTAGAGGCAAACTGAGAGATAGAGATAGAGAGCCGAATCGAGAGAGAGGGATAGAGAACGAGCAGAGGGGGAGAGGGCATATCGAGAGGGAGTAACTATAATCTCCCCAAATCCGTTCTTCTTCTTTTTTCTCTATTCCCCTCATCTCGTGTTGGATGATCTTCTCTTTTTTTTCTTCTCTTTTTTTTTCTATTTTTTTCCTTCTTATCTTCCTCTCATCTTCTTCTTTATTAATATTCAATATTTCATTTCTTATAACATTTTTCAGTTTCCAGTTTTCTTTAGCTTTTCTTTTTTTTTTTTGTTTTTTTATTCTTCTCATGGACAATTATGCCCTCGACGGAGTTAACTTTTTAACAGAAAATCTACCCCAGTTGTTGATTGCTAACAATCATAAACTAAAGGGGGCAATAAGAGAGTTTTGAAACTGGAGGTGGCACATGGATCATTATACCAAACTGGTGGTGGGTACTAGGTTACCCAAATTCGCTTAACAGGTAGCGATTCACGAACTAGATCGCCCGATCCGATTCGTGGGTCGTTCGCGATCTAGATCGCTACTTTGAGCGATCTGGAAGTAAGTAAAGAACAGAGCACATACGAGTATGAATGAAACCACAAATGGATGATGCACTTACACATCACCGTGAAGAGAAGTTCCGCCATCGGTACTTGAAGACGAGACACGTACTGGTATTGAAACTCAATTAGAACTCAACCAAACTCAAACAGGAAGAAGAAGCACGGTCGACAGAGGAAGAAGAAGAAGCACTCCAGTGGAAGAAGAAGAGACGCGTTTGACCGAGGAAGAAGAAGATATGTTTAATTGTCTTGCGGATTTTATGGGAGGCGACGTGGGTTGTTACTCTATTAGTGGAGTAATTGCACAATAAGTGGGATTTTAGTAGTTAATTTCAGTCGTTCAAAAAAAATTACATATGTTTTTTTTTTTAGAAACATAACATATGGTTAATTCTAGTCATTTTAGAATAAGATAATATTTTCTTACCAATTTTTTAAAAGGTAAGAAATCTGGGCAGGATCTTTTACCAAATTTCACGAGAGGATTATTGAAAATTGAAATATAACTTTTGGAAGAATTAAAATAAAAAAGGTAAGAGTACTAAGAATAATAGTAACTTATTATCAATTTGATAAATTACGTCCAACATAATAATAAGCCAATATAAACAAGTTACATAATTGTTAAGATTACTACACATATATATATACATATGTATATATATATAAATAAGAAAACGTTCCTAATAATCGTTCTGCGAACTCGACAAGCGAATTTCGATTCACATAAGCGATCCGAAGAAGCCTACCCCTACCGTACCGCGATCCGGTCACCCTAGCGTACCGCGATCCCGAACCCGTACCGCGAACCACAGCGAACTACGATCCTGGTAACCTTGGGTGGGTAATAAGTAATTGACCCTATATAAAAAGTAGGTCACATACTGTATTCCACGCCACATGCTAGTTGGTAAAGTGAATCAATAAATTAGAAAATTGAATTTATTCAAATGGTATCAAAATCCCAATTCCCGAAGACTCCTGTACTGATCTAAAACTACTTAAATTGATATTATGGTGCTTTTTAGGTAAATGTAAGGCAAATTGTTCCCAATTAGCATTCCTTGTTCACTAGCATATTTGTGTGCAAATTTTGATTTATTGTTAAGAAAATGCATTTTATTATGTCCGATCATGTAGTAGTGGAGAAATTAGTGGAGTTGACATGTTGACAATGTTATAACTGCTACGTAACTTCCGTCTATAGATTTTACAATTCTACCACTCATGTAACTTCCACTAATTGAGATTGTAGGTGGATAAAACTGGAAAGCAAAAAGGCTTGACCAAAATCCTTATTCATTTTATATATTAGTATAGATAGTAATCATATTTCGTTCCGAACATAGTTCCGAAGAAGCCTACCCCTACCTTCCCTGTACCGAGACCTATCACGATCCGCGTTCTCGTTTCACGCACCACAGCTTTCTGCGTTTCTGGTAACATAGCTTCAATTTACTTTCTCTTTTTACTCGTGAATCCATTGCTCCACCACAAAGAACTGATTCATGACAATAATATGGGACATGTACTTTGTGGACTCAAATATACACGGCAATAGAGTTGGATATCTGAGAGTTATATAATAAAATTCCTCATATTGTTAAATCTGCTGACTTCTTGTTTACATTATGAAATTTGACTATTGTCTTCCGGATGGCATGGGAAGCGTCATTCGCTTACCATGTTGATGCTTTTTCTCATTGAATCCTGGTTAAATGATCTCTTCTAGGATCTGTATAACTCACCTGAATAATAATAGAACAAAAAGACGAAGCTTGTGTTTGTTAGTTGTATTGAACTATTGATAATTCAATCCTTGAAAGTGTGTTTACATTTCTTTCGAATGAACTCCAGATGTAAGTAGAAAGAGGCATTGAAACTGCTCCCTTCAGATCCCTCAACCAACTGCTGGCCAACCATGGATGAAAACTCCGTAAATTCTAGGCTTCACTATACAACCTACTATAATCCTGGGGAGCATTTGTTAAATTGTGGCATCATCTATTTTGTTGAGTTTCTTTAGTATCAGCTATTAGGGAAGAACGGGGAAGACAGAGAACTAGACACGCATAGGCCTGATATCATCACTTAAAAGTTGCGTGATGTTAAAAAGAAAATCTGTCTCTAAATTCCTGTTGCTTTGTATGAGATTGGTGTGCTATGTATTCCAGCAGTGAACTCGTCTCTCTAAATCTTGTTTATCAAAGCCCATTACTTTCTGTGTGTAGTTCATTATCTCGTCTCACGGTCAGCATTTTTTCTCTTTCTATTCACATTCTATAAATTTTTGATGGTTGATTATTTTGCTGGTATCACTCTGCAGACACATCCCACTCAGTCTTGTTTCATGTCATCAATTGATGTCCACACTCATTATGCATATCAGGTGTGTGCCTCTCCCCTCTGTACTGTTTCATTATGTCTGGACGGGATTGTTTTTCGTAGAAACTAGTATCTTTTCTTGGTCATAAACATTAAGTTGGCAGATACAAATTCTTTATATTGTATATATTATTGGAAAAACAAACATTTTTCTCCTTTCCATTTGCCTAGTCTTTGGGTTTGCACAAATATTTTCATTTTAAAACTTTTGAATACTTTTCCAGATAATGTTGCCAGAGGCCATTGCTATAGTCATGGCACCACAAGATAGTTCGAGGTAAAATTCTGTTTCTGGTATAGTGTGGCAACTAATATATTTTTTGCTGCATGCGGTCTCTAAGTGTTGATTTTAAACGATTGTAGAAAGCATGGAATATTCCGGCTAACCACACCAGGTGGCATGGGAGTTATAAGACAATGTCCTCGGCGTGGTTTTCATCATCATGATCCACCTCCAGATGGTGGCCCAATTTATAAACAATGTACAGATGTTTATATGAGTCCGGATGTAAAGTTTGATATAATTGATTTAAGGTGAATCACACAATCTCTATGACTCTGGTAAAACATGTTGATTTCTTTGGGTCGCCAAAAGTGTTATATTCTGGAATGCGCTTGATAACGTACTAGGCATGCTTGTCATCCCCTTAGTTCTGGAAAGAAATTGTAATTCATTAAAGTATTTTGTGTACAAAATCCAGAATGGCCATCAATTATGAGGCACCCCGTGTGTAACTGTAAAGATTGTATGATAAGATACCAAGATTCGTTACATTGTTCGAGTCAATTGTTGTTAGTAGACTTGATAAAATGATTCTCTATTTCATATTCCAGTTAGGAGGTATGGAAGTAGAGACTACAGCCATGGGTTCTCATGTCCAAGAATGTGTGTACAACCACTCCGTCCCAGGTCCTTGGCACCATTTTGACTTTTTGACCCGCATCTGGGTCACTTTGACCCCATAATTTAGACAACAAAATGATGCCATTTTTCGATAATTTTTTGTGGTCTTGTAAGATAAGAATTACTTTACAACATCCCAAAAACTTATCTAAAAATTACAATGTTTTGTTATCCAAATCACCGGGTCAAAGTGACCCAATGAATAATGGTGAAAGTTCTAATGATGGAAACGATATGGGACAGAGTGGTATGTATGATGATTTCTCAAGAAGACGTCATTTCACAATTCACGGTTTTCGTTACTAGTATGTTTCCCTAGTGGTTTCATCAGTTTCTGTACTGGAGCATCATTTTGCTGTCAAACCCTTGTGTTTGTATTTGATTCTTGATGCGTGTGTTGCTTCTCTGGAAGTCCTTAGTGGCATTTCAGCCTTCATCCACTTCTTGAGAGAATCAAGCGCATGAGAATTCTGAAACAGACTATTCGTCAACAATGAAAGTGAGCCGTCATTTTAGAGTTCTTAGTTCTTTAGGCCACCAAAAACGACAGATTATGTCGAGTACCACACAGTGCCAGAAAGAAATTAGTTGCCTAGTTAGGGGTGGAGAGATTATTTTATGGAATTAGTTAGTGCAGGAGAGATTATTTCTTCCATATATGCGTCACCCCTCCCTTCGTTGTAGTAATTGACAAGATTATCAGACCAAGTTTTTAGTTTTGGCTATCCAAAAACTTTTGTCCATTTTTTTGTTTCATAATATTGTAGAAACTTTTAATTCCCCTCCACAAAAGTATTAATGACATCATTAAGAAGACAAAAGGTAGAAGTAAAAAGTTAGTGAAATTGTAATGATTACATGTTCCCTTAAAAAGTTGGAATTCTGAAAGGAGACCAAAATATTTAGATAGAGGGAGTATCATTTATGCATATCATCAATATTGGTACAGACCCTTGGGAAATGTGATTCGGCCCACATAGAATAGTTTAGCCAAATCTGCGTCCATTGTCTTAATCAATGTCGTCAGTGTCACCACCATCGTATGACCAATATATGAATCTCCCAATGTTCCCGGGCATAGCTCAGTGCGAGGACTTGAGTGCTGTGATTTGAGTGTTGTGGTGGCTACTCCACTGGTGACCTAGAGTGCGGAATTTTGAATCCTCTACTCAGCAAAAAAGTGAAAATTTAAGAACATGCTTTCATTAGGTAAGTTAGCAGCTCACGCACCCCAGTTGACTGAGACACATCATGCGAGTTATCTCATCTGCTATTCCAAGGACAAGAACATGAGGAGTGAAGGAAGGACCCTCAAGGTTATGCTTCAACCTTAATGTACAAACCCTGCATACGGAGATCGTGCATGGTCAGAGAATTGTTTGGTCCAAGATGTATTCAGCAATATCATCAGGGAGATGTTGGCCACGGCAGAGATAGTTTTAGCTTTTATTAGTACTTGACATTGCGTCCCTCATAAATTCCGCTGCGTGTTTTGGCTGTAAATGAACTCAGCCGTTTGAGAGGAATTCACGCCCATATGGGTGGAAGCTTGATTATGTTTAGCACAATCCACTAAAAAGTTAACTCAAACGTGAATAAAAAGAAATTCTTTTAATAAACAAATAAACACAAACTTCGGTTTCTTGAACACTACTTTTAAACATATTCATTCAATATATAATTTTAGGTAAAACATGTAAATATTAAAAGTAAACAAGTAGTCCACTTCAGGAACATCCTAGTAATTGTAGCAATTCTGGTGTGACTCCATTCTCTAAATCATATGATGCTCTCGACTTCTTACAGCCAGCCAAATAAGAAGAAAACGCATTTTGTGTCGTACGCAACATTTCAGAACGACGTATGGCATGTTTCAGCAATTAGACACGAACGCAGTCGCTTCCTCTCCACGATCTTTTCTAGAAGTGAAAGCCGCCTAATACAGAAGAAATAAGATGTTATCCACACAGTAGCCCATTACTCCAGAATATAGAAAATGTACGGCGAGACAAAACAAAAGCTGACCTTAACATCAAAACCCAGATTCCAGATGGTGTCTCTGCTCAAAGCATAACCAACTCCAAACTTGATGATATCAAGTGGTATGTAGAAGATGAAACAATATAACCACACAACACCCGCCCACCCCCATCCTATGCCACTTATGGAAGCAAAGCCTATCTTCGCGTAGACTGCCATCAGGGTAGCAACCTACATACAACAACAATAATAATCAGTTATCCTCACTCTTCGTGGTAAATTTTAGGCACATACTCCCTCCATTCTTTCTGATTCTTGATCCTTTCTTTATTGGGTCGTTCCTTCATATAGTTCCTCCTTTCCTTTTTTGGAAACTTTTGGAAGTGTATACCATCTTGCCCTTAACGAAGAGTTATGTAGATCACTGTCATGTGAATCCACTGGCAATTTGGTGAGTCACTGATTTACTTTCAGGGGTAGTGGTGTAAACCACTTCGGTTGCTAATATAGCAACGTTTTGGATTCATGAAGAACCAGGAGAACGGAGGGAGTCCATCAGAATTTAGTGCGGGAAAAAGTGATCACCGCCTAATACAGTAAAACCTCGATAAATGAATGTTCGATAAACAAATAATCTCGCCAAAATGAATAATTTTCTCCAGTCCCGTCTTGGGAAAAATAGGCTATGATGAACGAATAACCTCGCCAAATGAACAATTATCTCTGGTCCAAAGATTATTCATTTATCGAGGTTTTACTGTATAAGTAGCCAACTTAGATGAATACTAGTAAAACTTACCAGTTGAGCCACGGTGAATGCACAAATTAGAAGAGTCCCTGGCCTCTCCAAAAATGACCAATTTCGACTGCGGGTGACAAAAACTAGAGCTTGACTGATGATACTCACTTGCAGATATATCGCCGATGAAATTTCACCATGGCGCCCAGATAGGGACTTCACTTTAAAATGGGTCTGCCGGGAAATCAGAAATTAGTAAGACCAGTCCCAAGAGAATATGAAACAAATACTACTACTAAAATTCTTTCTCGTTGCTTCTGGTACCTCAAAGAAAGTAGTTTCAACAGCAACCCAGTAAAAGAAGACGGTAACAAAAGCAAGATAAGTGCCAATGACAACTCCAGTTGCCAAAATTTCGCTAATCTTCCAACTGTCAGGTTTCGCGGATGGCTTCACCAGGTCAGTGGAAATAGTCAGCATCACTCCTGTCTCCAAATGAACATAAGTACGTTAGCATGCATTTTACCTTAACTACAATTTCCAACATTTGCTTGCAGAATAACCGAATGCACAAACAGAATCTTTCATTTTTTTTACCTAATGTGTTAGTATGCATTTAGCCTAATTTAATTCTATGTTGAAATACTATACTACTGTGTCAAGTCAATTCTTAAACATAAATGGGAATTGAGACGAACCATCATTCAGTATTGCTATTACGAGAACCATAAATGGCGGAAAGTCATATTCCCATATCAATGCCAGGATCATGAAACCAAGCTGCAAGAAGAACATGATGAGAAAGCTCAAAGTCGACTGGTTAATAAGTGCCCCAGTCAAAAAAAAATAAAGAAAGAAACTTACCACAAATTTAATAGTTACGGACACCGCATATATCTGCACATCGACAGGTAAAAACGGTCAGATGAAATGAAATCCTTATTTCTCAGTATGTTTCAAGGTAAGGAAATGTTAATGACTCCTCAACTCTGTAAGTGTTCATTCTTTGGAAGATATCACGGCTGGTTAAAACAGCACTTATCATCAGACTTAAGCCTGGCTTTGTCAACACAATATCAGCAGCATTCCTCGCAGCATCTGTGGCACCCGCAACTGCTATTCCGATATCTGCTCTCTTTAGAGCTGGTACATCATCTGCACCACCTCCAATTAGACCAACGACGTGCCTTCTCTCTTGTAGAATCTTCACAATCTCGTACTTGTGTTCTGAATCAGCATGGAAAGAAGCATTATAAACAGGACAATTACGTAGTTACCATGATTAGAATGATTCACTCCAGGATATAGTTACAGATAAAAAAAGAAACCTGGAGATGCACCGGCAAAAATATCTGCATTTTCAATAAGCTCATCTTCCGAATGAATTATGTTTTCATCTATTTCATGAATCGATAAGGATGAACAAGGGTACATAACATCACCCACGCCAAGCCCTCGACCTACCAGTTGATCACCTGCACCAGGACACCGGGAAACAAGAGTACGTTTTACCATGAAATCGTAGAAATGAAGATGTAAAAAGGCATTACATTCTATAACTATGAAATTGTAAAAAGGAAGATGTAAAAATGCATTGCCAGTTGATCGCTCTTGAGGGGTTCCAACGGATGTAGGTACTTCTGGAGATGCGTTTGGCAGGATAAGAAAAGGAAACAAAAAAAAGGCTAAGAAAAATCAGTTTCGTGATTACCTGTAATAACCTTCACACAAACCCCAAGGTCAAGTGCTCTGCTAATTGTATCAGCGCTATCAGGTCTAGGAGGATCAAACAAAGGCAACAACCCGCAAAATCTCCAGGGGCCCCCAGCACTGTCCTTTGATTTTTCTGGGACTTCCTGGAAGGATATCACAAAAGCATCAGAAATTCTTTAGAAACAAAATGTAGAAGCTATAAATGGTTGGGGTTCTAACTTCTAAACCAACAAGTTCACTGGTGACTGAGTGAACTCTTATCTTAATATCTCATAAGAGTATTTGTGCCACCATGTAAATCACAGAAGTTTGAGCTCCTTCTAGGCAAAGGAACCCACCCTATTCAGTTGATTGTTTACAGATTTCAAGGAGTCCTCATTACCCAATAATATAGCTAACTGGTTGTTGATAGCCGTGTCATTTCTAACAACATAAGTAACTCCAAGGCAGGCACAATGTTTCTTCCTAGTCCAAATTCGAATCTTTTTTACAAGAGAAAGAGATAATTTCAGAGCTCGATGAATCTGTACCTGTATGGCCACCCCAATAGACTGGAATCCTTGTTCAGCAAACTTGTCGACAATGGCATGCACTTCGCCATCAATCTTTGCTTTTTCTTGACATAGATTCAGAATCTGAAATACAGGATTATGAGCAGAAACTGGTTAATTTCTGGTCAGCTTGGGGAAAGAAAAAAAATTTATTTTTTCTCTCATAGCATACCCAAAAATAAATCCTACCTGTTCAGGTGCTCCTTTGCTGACGCGATACCAATTCCCTTCAGAATCAGTGTATGTAATTGTACTGCGCTTGTCCACTGGATTAAAAGGTAGAAAGTCCACTTCTGTAATGTTGGCGCGTGCCTGCAGGTGAAAAAAACCCAGATCTCCTTCCTCAAAATAGCTAGCTAGATATAAAAAAAATTAGGAATGTAGTAAGAAATAAGTATTGACTTAGGATCATGCCATATCGTCTTTCACTCTTACCTCCCTTGACTCATCCAGCATGTTAACAATGGATTTATCAATTGCATCCTGATTCTCCAACCTGGATGCTCGGGCAGCTAGAAGGATAACGAAATATCTGTCCAAGTTATGGTCAATAACCTACAGGAAAATAATATAGTATTATTGTCATCTATTGGCTAAAACTTTCCAAAATGGTTACACATATAGGCTGCATTTCTCTCACAAAATGAAAAATGACAATCGAAATTCAAAGGTCACAAAAGTAACTTCTCATGCAGTGAGGAAATATTATTAATGGTGAAAAATTGCAATTTGTTGTATGAAATTCTAACATTTGAAGGAAGTGCCTTCCTTACCTCGATATGTTTTCGGTCAACAGTGAGGCTATTCAAAGTAAGCGTTCCGGTTATGTCACTGCAGAGAAGAACATCCATTCCTGCCATTTCTTCAATTGCTGTCATCCTTTTGGTACTGATGCCCTAAGTAAAATACAAGCCAGCAAAACGTTTAAGTCTATGAAAAGAATTGAACAGCATTATCCTTGTAAATTTATAGCTCTATTTACGATGTGGGACAAAAAAAAGTTTTTAACAATTAGAGTATCGTCTTAACGTCTAGACAATTCAGAAAATTAACTTAGTTTCATGTCATAGGAGTTCATTTACCTGTTGAGAAAGTTGCTGAGAACCATTTGCAAGTGTGAGAGACAATACTGTTGGCATGGCTATGGGTATTCCTCCAATCAGTAAGACAAGAAGGTTGTTAATTCCTTTTCTGTACGACCGCTGTTGGATACCGTACATAACAACTGTTTCTATCATCATACCCACAGCTACAGCGCAAATGCAGTAGTTACCAACAGCATTAATAACCTGCAGGAAACATCACGTCTTTTTTAGGGATACCCAATTGGATTGATTATTACTGAGGAAAAAAAGGTGACAAAAAAGCTGAGTTAGTAGCTGACGTGTTTGTATGTGCTTTGATATTGTGTTCTGGATCTCCTGATTGCTTGATCAGGAGAGTTTAGGTGCTCTTCTTCTAAAAGGGTAGAACGGACTCTAGTCCCGATTACAACAGCTTCAGTCTCACCATGCATACAAAATGAATTGGCAAGGACTTTATCTCCAGCATTTGTTTTTACAAGCAGAGGATTTCCATTTAGAGCTGACTGCAAGGGGAAAAAAAAGAAGGAAATATACAAATTAATCAGTGATGCAAAATTGTTAACAGTTGACAAATCTAGGAGTTTAGTCTATCTATAAGTATTTAACTTGCCTGGTCAACCTCTAGTGGACCTCCTTTCCCAAGTAGGCGGACGTCTGCTGGAAATACATCTCCGGCTTTGATGCTGATAATATCTCCCGGCACTAGAACAGCAGCATCTTGATCTTGCCAACACCCATCTCTAAGAACCTGCATCCATGAAAAAAGGACTGGGTCAAACAACTGGTATCAGGTATGATACCTAGGAAAGCTATCAATCCATGTTCATGTGGTTTGTTAGTGATTTGAAAAAAACATAAACATACTACAAACCTTTGTTTTTCGAGCTGTCTCAAGGGCTGCTGCTGCTTTGCCGGCACTGTTTTCCTCTATAAAGCTAATTGTTGAATTTACCACAAGCAGGCAGACAATCCCTACAAAGTTGCGCCAGTCAGGACCTTCCCCCTGGAAACATCCAATCAAAATATTTATAACTAAAATGATTCAAATTAGTCTGGAAATAGTAGTTGGTCAGATACTTTTTAACAGTTTACACAAATGATTTTTTTGGCGTCCTTGTTGAGACAAAACATACTATACTATGCGATACACTAAAGAGTGTGTAGAATTAGAAAACTAAGATGAGATGGATATCAATAATGAACTCACTCCCCCGTTCGCAAGAACAATTGCCATCACTGCTGCTGCTTCCATAACCCATGATAAAGGATTACACATGAAATGTAGAAATTTCAAAAACTTGTTTTCCTGCACAGTAAAAAAGAACATGAGAGTCAGGTGCTACCCTACCTTGATGGGTAGGGATGGCAATAGCGTATCCGGCATGATCCGACTGGAGCAGATCCGATCCGGTCCATTTCTAAATGGATCGGATATGGATCATAGGTTTTGATCCGAGAAATCCTATCCAACCCGATTAGGTTGTTATACATAGTAAGTTCAATAATGTACATGTACAAACATTATTATAAATATATTATTTATTATCTTTACTTTAAATAACATCATAGTTTTACATAAATATGCTCTTCTTTAATGATAAAGTTGAAGAATACATACTTGTAAAGTGAAAACTAATCTAATTTTGATTGTAATTTATGATTATCTTAGGTTAGACAAAATTAAAGTATTTGGATAATCCGATTTAAATCCGGCAAAATCCGAACCTGGTCTGAACCGAACTCCTATGGATCGGATTTGGATATAGGCTGATCCGTTCCAAACCCGACCGTTGCCATCCCTAGATGGGGGCAGTTTTGACAAATAAACCAGATGGGCAGATGCCAACGTGGTGATACTTTCGAAGGAGTAATCCATATGCTGAGCATATCAGGATCTAAATTACTTCTAGTATGAATGATGATTTTATCCATGTTATGCATACTATAACTAATGGTGAATCAAATCTGCATGTTGAGATTAACCATGATAGTAGTAGATGATTTACTGGTATCTTTTCATGGAGCTTGTTTGGGCCAACTCTTCTCAGTCGGAGATCCGCTTCTTCTGATGTAAGTCCTTGATCTGATGTATTGAGACGAACAAAAACATCTAGCGTTGTTACTCCCTGTACGTACATCCAAATTAACATTACCTAGTAAACTACAACTGGGATGCTAAAAACATCATGAAGATGGTACACATTTAGCGAGCGAGCATGCTCTTATTTACCAGAGGGGGATCATCACTCGATTCTTTCCTGTGGAAACCAGCAAAACTGAGAAGTGGCCTCAGCAGATGTTCAGCCATTTCCCTAAGACTGGATCAATGAAAAGAATGAAACCAGCACCATCTCCGTAGATTGCTACTGGTATTACTTATATATATTGGGACCAACATGACTACTGACAATGATGCTTACATAGTAGTAGTATAATATTAATAGTCAATGTTATCTTGCTGGCTATAACTATTAGTATTGGAATGCCACTGGCCTTAATTTGGGACGGTTGGCAATTATTACTACATATGCACAATCTATCCTCTTTCTCTGTCTGCTTGAAGCCAACCAAGAAGGTTCTGAATTTTTAAAAAGTCAAAGGTTTCAGGATTTAATTTATCCATTGACGGTCACACTGAATCTCAGGAATACTGCCACTAATATTTATATATACATAAATATAAATATATATATATAAATATAAATAAATATATATATATATATAATATACTTGACAAGCCTGACAAGGATGCACGACTTTAGGACGATTGTTACCACCTCAAAGACAACATGTGTAAGAAAATGCATTGCATTTTGTGGGCTAGTTAATCTATCCGTCGTAAGCATTACTTAAGTATGGTTTGTACAAAAGATTGGCAGATTAGCTATTCCAGTCAGCGGGCATGAAATTAGAAACTTTCATCCACGGAGTCTCGGGTGCAGAAAATGTTTAAACACATGTTTGAACAGATGTTTACTCAATTTTCTGTTTTTTCAAAAAGATGTTAACACATGGTACTATGTATGCAGTGGGCAATTGATGAAATCCGTGCTTCATTATCATCCACAAAGATGAATCCAAAAAATACTTCCATCATGTGATGCAGAAACATAGCCCATGGAATGAGAATACATAGAAGATGTAATTGATTGTATGCCTCAGTAAGTTTCGCGACAACCAAAGACTTTCGACCTATTTGAGAGATAAATGTAATCCACGCCAGAAAATGCTTTGTATACTTGCACGAGGCTTAAGCCAAGGATGCAGTTCAAACTTCTGGGGTTCCAAAATTAAAGACGCAGAACAAAACAGAAAAAGCATCACCATTTCTGAAACATCTTGGTGTATCTGTGAGAAATTGTAAGGAATTTGATGAAAAACATCATATCAATTATAAGAAAGACATCATATCAATTATCAAAGCCACTCCAATAGACTGGAAACCTATCTCAGAAAACTTCTCTACAGTAGCCTGCACTTTGCCACTAATCTTTTCTATTTAATTAATAACAGCAACCTAAAGCATTTATAGCATAGTTTGAAATATGTCTTAACTCAACAATTTCATCCTCCCTGTGGAGATTTCGTTGTCCAGTCAGATCTTCAGACATTTTTCAGGATTGAGAACCGAAACTAGTGTTAAGCCAATATTGGTACTTATTGCTGCTTACTGTCAGGAATCAGTAGTAGCTTGGGGGAAGGGGAAAATGGTAGGCTTGTGGAGGGAGGGGGGATGGGAAAAATGACATGAGTTGGAGATGCCCTAACAAGCTGAATATATTTATTACCTTAAGAATAACCAGAGGAGGACAGATAAAATCATAAAATAACAAAATGAATGGATAAACATGCCAGATAAACGACTTACATAAGCTAAAAAAGAAGTTAACATACCATAGGTCGGCTTACATTCACAGTAATTTGACAGAAAACGAATAAAAGAACGAACTGAAGTTTAACATACCATAAAGTGAACAATCACTTCCAAATAACTATTTTGCCTGTGCTATTCTGAACGGCGGCAAAAAGGAATTATATGACTGGGTTTTGAGTTGTCTGACGGAGGCAACACAAAATAAGCAGCCTTTGTCGGTCATTATGGATGGCGATTTGGCCATGAAAAGTGCGATTGAAAAAACTTTCCCACAGGCAATCAGAATGCTGAAGCAAATCTCAAGAAGGGAGCTGCATTCATGACTGATTTATATCCAAACTGTTTTATAAGCTGCGCGCGTGGAGAGTGCTGTATTTTCTTCTGAAGAAAATGTGATTGGTTCTCAAAATCAAACTGTTTCTGATTCTGCGTATGTGAAGCTTGCTGTGACTGCTCTGCAGATGGTTTGATTAGTTCCCGTGATCAAATTGTTCCAAGGACTGCGCCCCCGTAAGTGAACTTGGCTGCGCCTGCCCCGACGAGAATGTTACCAGTTCTCAGAATCGAACTGTCCCAGAGGCTGTGCCTATAGGAGTGAACTTGGCTGCGTATGCTCAAGAGAAAAATCTTCCTTATACAGATCAGAGCCTTCCCTCTGCGGAGCATGGTGGCGATTTATCTGAACATAACCTTTCTGCCCCAACTAGCTTAGTTGAGGGGGTGCCTAGCAACAATGTTGTGATTCATCCAAGAAGTACCGAATGTCAATATGCTGCTCCTCCATCTCCAGCTGCAAGTGAAACTTCAAGAACTTCGACAAGTGCTCTGCCCCTTCCTGCACAATTTAGCCGCTTCATGACATGGGGAGTGCAGGCTACTGAGAATAATACTTCAACAAGTAGCTACAATATTTCAACCTTGCATGATGTGCATGAGGATCTAGCTGACACTAAACTGTCTAGGGTCAAGATTCCTCGCATGTAAGAAATCGTTGGAAATGTTG
This sequence comes from Linanthus parryae, assembly GCA_023055425.1. Lineage (NCBI taxonomy): Eukaryota > Viridiplantae > Streptophyta > Magnoliopsida > Ericales > Polemoniaceae > Linanthus > Linanthus parryae. The sequence goes on from JALGPY010000030.1 coordinate 2,295,361, forward strand.
TTATCAATCATGATCTCCTCCCTTGCTGCTGAAAACTAGGATTTCTCATCTTGAGACATTTGCAGAGATCATGAAGCTATCTTGCACTGGAAGGAGTTATGTTCTTAGCGAGCTAGCTCATTTTCTCAACCGACTGCGCTCCAAAACTCCAGAAGTCACTTCTGAGTCTGATGCTAATTCCTTCTGCGATCAGTTGAAAAGCATAGAGGACTACCCTGATTGCTCTCTTAATCTGGAAAGGCTGTGTAGCAGGGTTGACGATATTCGTGCCAACTTCATTGCAAAGCAGAAGCTGCCTGCTTTCCGACAAGCAAGAGAGAAAGTTCAGCAATTTTCCGAAGTTGTGAGCTCATGTGAAAAGCCTACGGGGATAAACTTTGCAAAATTTAATGAAGCAAACACGAGACTGGAGGCTTTAGGATTGGAGCTGGAACAACTTAGCCAGGGTGCGGAGCAGATTGATCGCGAAGTCACTCTAGATAGCGGGTTGATAGATTGAGCACATGTCTTTGTTTCTCTTGTGCAACTTGTTTTGGAAACATTGTTTTGACTGCTGTTTCGGCGATGTGACAGGCTTTCTTTTATATGCTATTTCGCGGTGCATTTCTTTTATTTGCAGCTTTATTGAAGCATTCTGTCTTGTTCTCTAGACAAGGATTTGCGCATGCGCTATCATAGATGATAGGCTTAAGCTTATAGCATCTCGTTCTATTTCCTTAGGCAAGGAATTGTGCAGCTGCTATCACAAAGGATTAGTATGCAATAGGACTAATCAAGTGCAGGGGCGGAGCCAACCCGCGGCACGGGTAGGCACGTGCCCTACCCAAAACTTAAAAAAACTGTAATTTTACCTTATAATATATACAAATTTCAAGTTGTGCCCTACCCAAAATTACAATAGTGCCCTAGGTATTTTGAATACCTTGCAAGAATGCCCCAGGTGTTTCGAATACCTAACTCCGCCCCTGTTCAAGTGGAATTTAAGTGGATTCTGAGAGAAGGAGAGGATGGTTGGCGTCACCCTGTATGAAACAGGGTTTAGACTGATCACTTTTTGTCCTTACCATATCGTCGCAGAAATAGTACTTAAAGAAGATCCTCAAAGTTTGCTTTTAACCCGCTCTTATGGAGATCCAACTAGAAGTGAAAAACACCACTCGTTGAGATTTTTGGAAAGACTGCAACTGTAACACCCGAGCGGTTATAACACCCGACCGGATCCCAGCAACTTCTTTATTCATCCACCAAACAAAAATACTAAGTCCTTAAAAGTATTAGTAGTAATCCACAAGGTATATTATACCATCAAACAAAAATATGGTGCGTAGTTACGTTAGAGACTTTTCATCGAACAGTTTCAAACCAAAAAAGGAGGGAGGGTGTGGGGTAACCTGTAGCCACATTGACAAGCTTTACTGGAGCGCGAGGTAAGAGACCTCGTTTATTGATAAATACTACACTTGGGCCAACAACCGAGAAGAGGAAGACTCAATTTGAAAAAATGCTTAACATATGTGCCACAAATGATGAATAAATAGAGATCTATGTGAGAGCACACGTAATCTATCCTAAACACTCAGTTTCGCGCATTTTCCACTTCTGATCTCGTTGGAGAGATTGCAAATGGACCTGGAAAACCTAGAAGATTTCCGTTAAATCAATGTGGTTACAAAACACCGAGTGTGAAGACGTGGTTAGAGAAGGATGGAGCATAACGAACGTAGAAGTTTATGAGAAACAACAACATTTAGCCAACAACCTAAGAATATGGGAAAATACTGTGTCCAAACAAGTCCAAACTCAGTTACAAAGGTTAAGGAACAAACTGCAACGAATAACCCAGAATCAGCTCGCGAGAGATAATCTAACAAGTGCAAAACGAGTTGAGAAATCATATTAATTCGATACTTTTCAAGGATGAGGACAAGTGACAACGTTCTAGAATGATGTGGCTGAAAAAGAGGTGAGAGTAATGCCGGTTCCTTTCACCGGAAAACCACCATCCAGCAGGGAAGGGAACATTATTAAAGCACTAGAAAACTTGAACGGTGAACGCAAATCGGACAAGAAAAACTTGTAGAGGTACTTGGTCAATTACTTCAATACAGTATTAGCAACCAAGTAACCAACAACTCCGTGAAGAAGAAATGAATACCACTCTGTTTTTTCTTTCTCCCCAATTTGAGTTTTACCACTATGCAGTGGATCATGTTGACCCAGTGATTTGAATAGCAAAATGATGCAATTTCTTTTGATGATCTCTACAACACCATGAAAAGATTATCAAAAAATCACATCACTTTGCTTTCCAAATCACCAGCTCAAAGTGACCTAGATACGGGTGGAAAAATCAAATTGGGAAGAAAGAGAAGAAGCAAAACGGCATTATGCTAGCGACACTATCATGTTCAGTGCTAGATCCACAAATATGTAGAATGAATACGGACTATAACAGACGAGAGGTTATGTATGCATGGCACCTCAGAAAACACTGGAAGCATACAGTACATCAGAAAGCAATCTTCTGCCAGAAATTGTGGTGGTCAATAATAGGGGATGAAGTGTTGCCTACTAATACTCGAGGGGACCAAAAGTATTGCATCCCACAATCACATGTTCCTAGTACTTTCTCAAAAAATTAAACATATATGCGAATGCGACTGATCCATAAACATTGAGTCTCTGCATTACAGTTTCGAAGGTTGCTGCTAAAATTTTGACTAATAAACTAAAAGTTGTATTGCCCACTCTATTCTCTGAGAATCGGAGTGCATTCGTTCAGGGGCGCCTAATCACGGATAATATATTAGCAGATTTTGAATTAATTCACTCCCTAAAGACGAGAAAGAAACATGTTATCTAGACTCTAGAGGTTGATATGAGCAAGACATATGACTGTGTGGAGCAATTGTTTCTGTGTAAAATATGTTAGCTCGCATGGTGTTCCGACCAAAATGAAGGTTAGTGATAATGGAGTAATGTGCACACGTCAGCTTCCTCGATGATTGTAAAACCGGAGTACATGGGAAGATCATATTTGAGAGAGGGTTGCGGCAAGGCTGGCAACTATCACACATATTCTTTGCTTATGACAACCCCCTATCACAAAAAATTAATCTGGACAAGTCAAGTCGCTGTGTTGTTCTCAAACAATGTATCAGGTTTATCCTTAGTTAGCATCACGGAGTACAAATCGTTGAAAACTACTAGATGTTTGCGACTCCCTACAACAATAGAAAAATATGAGAAAGTTACCTTCCAACAATTGATTAACAGAGTTAGCAGCAAATAAGACTGGAAATCTATAACTCTTAACACGCAAATGGATCCTCATCAAGCCAAGAGCACAAGCTATACCCAATGGTGCCATGAGCTGTTCCCTTCTTCCTATAGCAACATGTTCTTTTGACAAGAGAAGCTCATTCATAATTTTTGGCGGGGAAGTGAAGAAGCTCATATATCTATAAACAACGTCAACTGGGAAAAGCACACTAACACGACGGAGGAACGGGGTTTTGAGATTTACGAAAGTTCAACATTGCCCTATACCCCTATTAGCAAAGCATTCTTGGACGAATATTATTTTCACCCAGAAGCACAAGTTAGTCAAATCTTTAAAGCCAAATACTACAGAAATTGTACAGAGTTAGAGGCATAAGTAAATCAACATGCATCATTTGCATGGAGGAAAATTCTGAAAGGAAGTGATTTGATAGAAAAAAAGAAGTTACTTCTAGAGAACAGAAAATGGAAAGCATAAAAACTTATTTACAGTTAAATTGATTCCCAGACCCAATAGCTTCAAGGTCATCAGCCCAAACATTATATCGGTATCAAAATATGCATAAGAGAGATTAAATCGGTTAATCATGTGGTCTTTAGATGTCCTCTAGCTGTCGAACCATGGAAAATTGAAATTAGTGAAGAAATTCCTGCAAAACCAGACACAATTCGAGTCTTCTGGTGCCCAAAAGTGTTCAAAAGGCGTAACACAGAAGAGAGGAAATTACTGAGCATGATAGTGACTGGAAGATGTGGCATCAAATAAACATAAAGCGCTGCGGCTCAAGAAATCGTCGAAAACATACAGAATTACTTATGAAAGCTATACCGCTATTACTGTTTCAAGAAAAAAAACTGATGAAAAAAGTCGATTTAGCACAATTCCAAAACTGTAAACAATCCATATGAAACTAGGCAGATGTGTCAGCAACCAAAATCCCAAACTATTTCCTCCGTACCTGTATTGCCAGAGATAGCTACACACATGCCAGAGAGATGAGAAGTCTATGAACGGTTAGATCTTTCCTCAAAGCCGTGCCTCTTTTTGGGAGGAAGATGAATTGGTTTATCTGCCCTACCAATCTCAGTTCCAAACTCGTTACTCCTCTTGAGATTCCTGTCTGTTGTACCAGCCAAAGTTTCAACAGCGAGAGACAAATTCACAAACTCCTCATTCTCAACATCATCGTCGTCCCCCTCGCTAATTCAACCATAGCAAGGTACCATCGGCCTTCTAGGTCGTAGCACCTTACTACTTCTGGGGGAGATGTGAGAGCTTCTTGATCACCACCAATGTCCATAGGCTCGGCCGCTGCAGGAGGAGGAAGAGGGGCATCACTATTGTTGGAAGACATGGCCATCCCATTCACCACTGCAAAAGCAGCATCTTAAGGTCCAGGTAGACATGAGGGACCAGCTTCGTTGCTAGCTGTCAGAGACACGTGTCTATCCGTCTTATCCGGCAATATTGTCCCGTACGAAAAAGATAAAAATAAGAAAAACTTATATATGCAAACACTTCCTGGATATTCAACTGATACAAACCATTGAAAAGAAGAATAATCATAATCCAAAACCCTTAAAAAGGTTAACATGAAAGGCCGTTATGGTAAATAGCTCTTTTGAGGTCTCAATTTCTTTGGTTTCTTTTCTTCTTGATCAAGAAGAATTCTATCCAAGAGAACCGCATAGGAACCCTCCTCAATGAATGGCCACCCATCAGGTCCTCCATATTCCTGCCAAAAAAACCCTCTTCGCTTAAACCCAAAATCAAACCAACATATGTAAAATCATCAAAAAGAATCTCAAAATTGGTAGAGACAGAGCTTTGGTCTGTTTGATTTTAGCTAAAATGCATCATGAACATCACAAAGAAACCCCTGAAAGCACTCAGAAATCGAGAAAATGGTGGAAATAAAAAAGCGGTCGGGTCAAAATCAGAAGAGAAACAGAGAGGCCCAAAGGGTTCATTTTTTGCTCTCACTTTGAGGAGAGACTTCACGGTCTTCTCCACAAATTTTGCCTTGAACCCCATATTCGTCATGTGGTCGATCGCTGCGCGCATCCAAGAGTTCCGCTGCAAAAACCGGGGATCTTCTGGTGAGTAAAAACGGCAGCGAAAATGTTGGAAAACGAGAGAGGATCGGTGGAAATACATGAGCTTGTCTTTCCGGCGACATTTTCGAGCAGCTCCGAAAAAATGGTGGGTCTCTCTCTCAGCCCTGCACAGAAGATGGTCCGATTACAGTGCTGAGTGCATGTCGGTGGTGTATATATTTCCATGGAGACTCTATAGCTTGCGGTGGTCACCACCGTGACATCCACGTGGCAATTTAGTTGGTTAATTAGAATCCCATCTGATGAAATTGTTTTTGGCACGACCGAGATCAACGGCTAATGATTTCAGGAAACAATTGGTCACTGTTGGCTGGTTCTAGATAAGGTAGGTGATTAGAGCTGAGGCAAAATACACACGGTGACAGCAAATGGGTTAGTGAGAAGTGGACATATGAGGAATGAAATAGATGCTTTTGACATTTGTATAGGTCATTGCTTGTCATTTTGTAAGGAAAATGTTTGTTATCAGGGTAATTAGAAAAGGGAATGGGTACAAAAAAGGAAAGATGGCAATAAATTATTTTTTCAAAAAATATGTATTTTAGTCTTTCGTTTTTGTAAAATTTGGGAATTTTTCTTGTGTGTGGAAGAGGAAATGTATAACTCGATATAATAGTAAGCTTTTAAGTTTTTAGGTGGTTCCGTGACAGTGATTTGTGTCGTTGTTAGCTGACCTGAGTAAATCGCCAGGGAATTTTGTTTCCGGATAAGAGGATACACGTGCTCCCCAGCGGATACACGTGCTCCCCTTTTTTAGCTGACCGAGCATGTCGATGAATGATATAAAAGAATAATGGGTTGTTTAGCGGCCACCAACGATTCCAAGGATCCAAAATATTCCTTCCCCCCAAAATGATTCTCTTGCATGATCATTAATACAACTTTTAACTACGTGATTTTTACTACCAATAACAATAAATATCAACAAAAAAAACCATTAATTTTATTTATTGTTATTGGTAGTTAAATCGCATAATTAAAGTAGTATTAAAAGATCACGCAAGAGAATCATTTTGGGGAGGAGGCAGTATTTTGGATCCTTGTGATCGTTGGTGGCCCGTACACAACCCATTATTCTTGTATACTATTCATCGACACGCTTGATCGGCTAAAATGGGGAGCACGTGTATTCGCTTATTGGGAAACAAATCCCCTCACACGTCAAGCTAAGAGCGACACAATATCACTATCAGGAAACACGTGACCACCTAAAAATCCAGAAACTTAAAAGCTTACTATTATATCGAGTTATACATTTCTAATTTTCTCTTCCGCAAGTAATTCCCAAATTTTACAAAAAAAATGACTAAAATGTAATTATTTTGAAAAAATAATAAATTGCCTGCTATCTTTCATATTCTTTTTTTGTACCCATCCCATTTCCTTTTCTAACAAACAATTTCCATACAAAATGACAAGCAAAGAGCCTATCTCGATCACGCTAAAGATCATTTCATTATATAGAATTCTAATCAACCAATTATAAACCGCCACGTGGATGTCACAGGTGGCGCTAGCTATAGAGTTTCTCCACAGGAATATATACAGCTCCAGCATGCACTCGGCACTGCACTCGGACCATCTTCGGTGCAGAGCTCACAGAGAGAGAGAGAGACCCACCATATTTCAGAGCTGCTTAACAATGCCGCCAAAAAGACAAGATCGGGTACTTCCCCCGATCTTCCCCTGTTTTCTTACATTTACGTTGCCATTTTCTCTCACCAGAAAATCCCCCAGAGTTTTGCAGCAGAACTCTCGGATGCACGTCGCGGTCGACCACATAACTAAGATGGGGTTCAAGGCAAAATTTGTGGAGAAGACCGTGAAGTCTCTCCTCAAGGTAGAGAGCGAGAAATGTACCCTTTGGACTTCTCTGTTTCTCTTCTGATTTTGACCCGACCCCTTTTCGATTTTCACCATTTTCTCAACTTCTGAGTGCTTTTAGGGGTGTCTATGTGATGTTCTTGATGCATTCTCACTGAAATCAAACAGATCAAGCCTCAGTCTCTAACAATTTTCAATTATTTTTTTATGATTTTACATATGTGGGTTTGATCCTGGGATTAAGCGAAGATGGGTATTTTTTTGGCAGGAATATGGAGAGGACCTGATGGCTATCCATTCAGGAGGATTCATACGCGGTTCTCTGGGATAGAATTTTTCTTGATCAAGAAGTAGAAAGGAAAAACAAAGAAATTGAGACCTCAAAAGAGGTATTTACCATGATGGCTTGTCATGTTGACCCTTTTGTAGGGTTTTGGATCATGATTTCAAAGATTTGTATGAGTCGTATAGCCAAGCCTGTGTTTGCATGTGGAAGTTTTTATTATTTTTATCTTTTTCGGGACAATATTGCAGGATGAGACGGATGGACACGTGTCTCTGGCAGCTAGCACGAAGTTGGACCCTCATGTCTACCTGGACCTGAAGATGCTGCTTTTGCACTGTTGAATATGGTCCTGTCTTCCAACAGCAGTGATCCTCCTCTTCCTTCTGCAACGACCGAGCCTATGGACATTGGTGATCAAGAAGCTCTTACTTCTCCCCCATCCCCCGGAAGCATTAGGGTGCTACGACCTAGAAGGCCGAGGGTACCTTGCTATGGTTGGATTAGCGAGGGGGACGACGACAACGATGATGTTGAGAACGAGGAGGAGTTTGTGAATTTTCCCCTTGCTGCCGAACAGGAAACTGAGGCTGGTAGTACAGACAGGAATCTCAAAAAGAGGAACAGGTTTGAGTTTGAACCTGAAACTGAGAGGACTGGTAGGTCGGAAAAACCAGTTCATCTTCCTCCCAAAAAGAGGCACGCATTGAGGAAAGATCTAACCGTTCGTAGACATCTCTTCTCATCTCTCTGGCAAGTGTGTACCGACCGCTAGCAGTACATGTATGGAGAAAATAGTTTGGGATTATGGATGGTGAAACTTCTGCCTGGTTTCAGACGGATTGTTTACAGTTTTGGAATTGTGGGAAAGGCATTCGTTTTCCATCAGCTTGTTTCCTGAAACTGTAATAGCCTTGATAGGCATTTAAATGAATAAGAGTAGCATTTTTCTTTCATAGCCTTGACAAGTATTTCTGGGCGTTTTCTACGATTCATTGTGAAAGCGCTTTTTGTTTATGTGAAAGAGCTTCCAGACACCATCAGGCTCCGTATTTTCCTCTATTTTGTGTTGAGCTTATCGAACACTTTCGGGCACCAGACTTGAATTATGTCTGGTTTCTTTGATTTCAGGTTTCTAGTTTCAAGTCGTATTCGGGTTTCTTTTATTTCAGTTCGGTCATTTGGTATGAGTTCGGGAGAGACATAGGCATGAGCCGTGAAGGTTGGACATCTAATCTTTAGTCTTGGAAATCGTTATGGTTCTGGGCATTTTTAGACGGCGACAGCAGTGGCTGCAGTGTTTATGGCGACAACAGTAGTTGAGCTCGGTTTAGAGAAAAGGTAGGGATTTCATTTGCGGAAAGGTTTCTGGGTGAGATTTTGTGATGGTTGTGGGGTTGGTGTTAGTGTGTGAGAAGAGGGAACATAGTGACATAGAAATTTGTGTTTGTGTTGGCGGTGTTGGTGTTGCAATGGTGTAGTTACTGTAGTAGGTTGCGAGAGGAAGGAGAGGATCATTTGGTTACTTATGTAAAATATTAGGGGTAGATAAGTCATTTCGCTGTCTCACGGGCAAAACTGTCCAGAAAAGCTGTTTCACGGTCTCCACGTGTTCCCATGCGGAAGTTGACAGAAGAGTGCCTTTTGTCAATAACTTTGGCTAACAGAAGGCTGGTTTTAAGTATCTCCAAATCATAGCGTGGTATTCTGGTAAAATGACTAAACATGGGTGTTTTCTGTCATTTACCATTACAAAAACATGCTTCGTCCTCAAGCTGAAATTCACATGCGCGCCGTTTTGAATTAATAGAAGCTTGGTACTTTACATGTTCATTTAGTTAAAGCAACAGAAACAATTCATAAAATCTTTACGTTAAAAGCTCTTTAGAGAATGCGAAGCGCAGACACTAACACTCTGACAGGGCATAGGCACAATTGGCATGAGAAGTTTGCAAACTCCAGACACATTAAGCACTAGCAGTTCACCTTTTGCACAATATATAATTCGGCCATATTAGTGTAGTAAAAAGAGATGCAAAAGAGTCCATCTTGCAAAAGACAGCAAAGATCGGGGTTTGCCTTCACTAAAACATGGAAACAGTAAAATAACACAAAGCATGCTTCAACAAAATTGTAGCAACTACATCAGCTATATTCTTTAAGACGCGTACAAGATTTTATACGCATGTTTTGTATTTTCTCTGAATATGCAGCTACCTAACAGCGCTAATTTTCATGGATGACCTTTTGTTCTTAAACCATCATTTCCAGAAATAGATAGTTGAAAGAGGAACCTCATGTAAATCCCATGGAATAATTGATTGTGGCGTAAAACGCATTAAAAATATTCAACATAAAAGTATTGAAGGTGAGAAAATATTAATACCAGATTCAGTTGTTTTGGTAGCAGCTTCAGGTCCAGGTAGACGTGAGGGACCCGCATCGTTGTTAGCTGCCAGAGACACATGTCCACCCGCCTCATCCTGAAGAATTGTCCGGTAGAGAAAACAACAATAATAAGCAATTCCATATGCAAAAACAAACTTGGCCGTACGACTCATGAATCATTGAAAAATAATGTCTATTAGGAAACCCTCTATAAGGCCATCACTTGCATATAGAGACGGGATAGATGCGAAACTTTGAAAGTGGAATAATCAGCAGCCGTTGCGGCCGCTTTAGGCCCCCTTTTTTTATAATTGTAGTTGGTTTCATCGCATTGCATTTAGGTACATTAGAAATTTTAATGTGCAATTTCCATAAATTCTATATCAGTTTGGCGGTAATTCAATATTTTTCCACAAACTTGACACAAGTTCGAATCTCCTTAATGATGTATGTGAAGATTTTAATTTTAATATAAAGAAAATTGTAAGGATATTGATTAAATCAACACAATCTATTCTCTACAAGAATAACATATTCTGTTATATTTATTTCTTCTAAAAAAGCCATTTTGTGTGTACATTTTTGTTTTTGGGGCCTCAATTTACTACCCGCTTTAGGTCCCCCAAATGTCTTGGGCCGGCCCTGGGAATAATCAGCATTCATAATTCTATAACTAAAATAACTAGCAGCAGAGATGAGGATGAGAATTGTTACTGTATAAGAAGTGTAATATATTGTCATGTTAGTACTGATCTGAGTGCAACAAAGCAGAGTATACGCATAACAATGACGATGATACATCCCTAGACAATACTACTAAGGAAAAGGTTTGTAGCATAAATCTAAAGAAATCATGCATAGTTCATTGAAAGAACTTGCAATGTAGCATAAACCTAAAGAAAAGGTTTGCTGGCCTCAGCAGTGTCGTCAGTACTTGTAAGATTCGAACTCCGAAAGAACTCGTAATGCAACATAAGGATCATATATAGGTAATAATGTCATAAGAGCTCGAAGAGCAACATATAGTATTGGAAGCAGCGAAATAAAAAGAAACGCCTTCTCCCTCTATTTAAGCCATAGTATCGCAATCGAGACCAGGGACAACGATACTCCATTAATTTGAGTTTGTTGAACATGCTAATTTTGCAAAGAGGTAGCCTTGAACATTCGACACATCAAATTGACAATTTCTTATAAGCGATGGACTGAAACTTATTTATTTATTTAAATTTGCAAATCTTATCTTTTTTACTAAACTAGGATGTACCGTACATCATGCACAAATTATTGCATTATTTTTATTTGGGGTAGTGCCCTGAGGGCACGGGTGATCCCCTAGTGATCAGATAACACAGAATCAGAGTAAACACAGGTGTGGGATAACTCAGGTACTTGTTGATTAAAGGCTACAAAGACTTGGTCTTGGAGAGGAGCTGAACGCTTTTTGACTATTAAAAAGACTCGGTACTACATATGTAGCATATGACTATGAAATGCAGGTTATGAACAATTGTAAGTTTCTGTCTTTCTGATGGATGGCATAGCGCATACCAGGGAAAAAAATCATTTCAGCACTGTCACGAATAGCTTTTCCCGTGGAAAGGAGTAAGAGCAACTAGAAAGTAGACAGGACACTAATAAGAGGCGCCATTTGACAAAGAGCTTAACCTCGAAATCATTCAAGTTTCCTCCATCAGGCATCAGGACACAACATCTTAATTCGTATTAAACTACGAAGTTTTAAGAAAAATTTTAATGGAAAATTAAAGATAATAAATCTTGGCAACGTAAAACTTGTTTGCAAAAGGTAATCATATCTGGCTATCTTCAACCCACTGCCGATTACGAATAGAAGAGCTTAATTTTTTCCAGCAACTCCTAATTCCAAAGCTACCCGCTGCCTTCAAACCTAAACACTACAATATTACCCATACTCAGCTAGAATGATTTCTCCAAAACTTGTCTCTTTACTGGTAAATCTCCATGACCTTACCTATAAAAATCTTAACCAAAGATCTTCTTTTTTATGCACTCCCAAAACCCCTCATAAATTGGTTATAAATTGTCCCACTCCACGGAACTCCATATATTCTTCATCTAGTCCGCTTGAGTACAGTACAGAAAAACTAGACACTTACACAATCTCTCAGTAACAGTCAAAGATTGGTAAAAAACTGGGTAGCCAGACAACCCACTTCAATAAGCTTTAACCTATCTCCACGCATGGATGGCTTGCCAGACATCTTATCACTGAAATCAAATCTTTAAGATCAAATACACTCCCAAGAATCAATTTAAGATTTGTCTGGATTAACACTAACGCCTGATACTGAAAAGTTGCATCTTAGAGAATTAGAACTTCTCGCTTCAAAACACTGAGGTTTCTTCATAAAACCATAAGGATTAACAACGCCCTGCTCACAAGTTTTAAATTAATCGACTGAGTGACCAAGTTATGATGTAAATTGTAGTTACATTAAAAGATGATGGTTAATCAGGGGCATCATCATATTCTAGCAAAGTGTCATGAGTCAACTTTTTCTTACAAGGAGATAACAGTTTTTGAGATGTAAGATCACATAGACCAGAAACATACAATGAATTGATGACAAACAGTGACCTATAGTTAACATGCTGATGTTAAATACATGCTCATGAAACACTATATGCATCACTAGATTTATTGTTCTACTGAAACAATGAATGAGTAGTGCTTCGGGAAACTCGTGGTCAATTTTTAACTGCTTGTGATATAAGATTCACTCTCTCATGGAAGTTGGAAAAGAAACCCTTACAATATGTTCGATTGTAATCAAGGCATGTTTAACCAAAATAAGGAAGTCCGTAATTAATTCATGAGCTCCTGCAGCCAGCCGTCTGGAACAGCTACAAAAGCAATATAGCACCAGATCCACTCGGTGATGAAACCACTGCGGAAGACTTAGAAGTTGCAGACCCAATTAGTGGAAGCAGGAGAAATTCCTTTCTTTTCTCGCTCTACCCAACTCTCAGCCTTCCAATTTATGGATATGGGACATCAATTCAATTATGGTTTATAATTTCTTCGCATTTATCCAGATTGTGGAATTGGGGCTTCTCTTTGAGGATGAAATTTAGGGTTCTTCGTTGATTCTTTTCCATATTGATTCTTCTCCTGAAACAAAACGATAATTTACCAATTCAATCAATTATAGAACGCGAATTTGTACCCGATTCTTCTCCCAACCTTCTATTAGTGGCGCGTATCTGCGGTTGAAAACGATATATTTGCACTATAACGGTGTGTATCGACCATTAGGGCTGCCATTCTCATTCGCGTACAGCTCGGACTCGGCTACTCCCAATACCGTTAAGTATCAGCCGATGTTATGTTCCACGCCGTTATTTTTAAATCTATGATACTAAGACTTATTACTCTTCCTTATAACGGCATTAACCAACAACTTACATAACCCTAACCTAATACCTTGCCAAAACACCCCAGAACTGGGACACCAACAGTGCCCTCAGTGTATTAATCCTCGCCTCTTCGAGTACCTCGACACATTGTTTAACATTTTACGACCGGCAATAAAGGAAGCTTCTGCCAAATGTTCATTTCATAGCAGCCTCTACATCTAAAGACGGGATGCCAATAGATTTCCATGAAATGACGTATTTCGCAACAGAAGATCCGAAATGGAAAGAGAATGCTTAAAACTTCAGAGTTAAAAACTATCTCTGAATCCATATCACAAAATGTAAGCATAATACCCTAACCCTTAGGCCTCCTTAACAAGGTCTTTCAATTTGGCCTTAACTAACACTATTGCAATGTGGTATTCATTGGAACCAATAAAACAAAGAGCAAGTTACTATTTCAGTACCATGGCCCTAACTCTGGAAAATTCAAAAAACAAACAGAAATTGAGCTTCACTGTAAGCACGAGGGAGAAATAAAAACCCTAATTTCACGTAGGTCAGAACGAAACATCGTTTACCTCATTGGCCGTGAATTGCCCTTTTTCGGCAGAAGTGACCGGAGAAGCAACAGACGGAAATAATCTAAGTTCGCAGCAAGACGATCGACGGTGGCATTATGACGGAAGGAAGTTGCCGGCAACACTCGCCGGCAAGTTCATCGCTTAATCTCCGGGGAAGAGCTAATCTCGAAGCCGGTGATTGCTTTGGGATAAGTCATCGAATAACTTCGAAAGAAAAAGTTAAAGATGTTAGAACTGTTGGGCTTTACATGGGTCATAAAACCAGTGGGCTCGGCCCTCGAATTAGTTCATTTTCTATTTTCCAAAGAACCTGCACCTTTTAGTTAGTTAGTGGGGCTTTGACCAACGAAGGGCCAATAGTGGTACAAGTTGGGAGGGCATACTGTAGCCCAGGAATAACAAATTCTAGAATCCAAGCCCACTTTTTTGTCTTTTGACCGAACAAAACCCTATCATGTACCCGTTTCTTTCTCTTTCAACTTCGGTTGACTTTTATCCTACAAAACAAAATTTAGTTTGACGTCAATTATTACGCCTTGTTAGTATTATTTGTAATACCCCTATTTCTTCTAATAGAGTATTTAGTGTATTATTCCTAAAGTTAGAGTTAAGTTGCATCTCTTTTTAAATTGTGGGGGTTATTTTGTAGTTTCCTAAAAATGGTCGTGGGGGTTAAAGTGTCTTTAACTGAACTTGGGTGTAAACCCACTAAATTCTCTCCCTCTCTCTGTAACCGATCGGAAAACAGAGCCCCCGCCTCTCCTTCACGTTCACCATTTCTCTCCCACGACCCCCACACGATTCCTTCAGCCTCGTCGATCTTAAATCAACACCCACCTTTTCTTCTTCATCATCTATCCCTCTCACCCACTCTCTGTTTTTGCCGAATAGAAAACACCCCACAACCACTGCTCTGTATTTCCCCAAATCACCGCCAAACACCATTATCACCACCGTCCCTGCAAACTCCGGCGAAACCCACCAGAAACAACCCTCCTCTTCCCCTTCTCATTTCTGACGAACCCAGGACAAGCCGAGGCCATCGTCGGTGTTGTTTTTGTGTCGACCCGTTTTCGACCCGAGAAAAAACCCGACGCGAATCCGACGACCCACCGTCGTCTCTGATCCTTCGTCGTCGCCTCTATCTTTCCCGTCGTCCCCTCTGTCCGGCGAGCTCAGAAGACCAGCAGTAGCAGCGCCGGACTTCCCCAAACCGCTTGTCGCCTCTCTGTCGCCGTTCAAGTCACAGTCGGTCTCGCCAATTAGGTTCTTCGTTCTTACCATTCTGGTGAGTCTCGATTTCTGTCACTTCGGTGATTTCGATTCCGTCGTTTCATCGGGTAGTTGTATGAATTGGGTTAGTATATGTCTCTGTTCTTATGGGTGAGCGAAGAAGAAGAAGAGGTTTGAGTTTGGGTACAACAGTGTTATAGTTAGGGGGTCATTTTGTAATTTTCTGAATCTGTTGGGGGCGGTTATTGTTCGTGCAGAAACTTTGGGGGAGGCTTTCAATGTTAACTTGAATTGTTTTTCTTTATTTTGGCTATTTATTCTATAACTAGTGTTTTGTTTATACCAATTATAATTAATTAGTTTCTTTTAATAAGAAAATAAATATAAGTTTTTATAGTATTATTTTGTAAGAAGAGTTTTACTAATAAAAATAGATATTTTTGTTAATAAATAAAATGGTTTTCTCAAGTAATTATATAATTTGACTTTTGTGTGTTTTAATTCAAGATATTTTCTTATAAAATTAGATATTGATTTATAAATAAGTATTTACTCTTTTAATAATTAAATATAACTTTTCTTTAATACTATTATCTACTTTAAATATTTAACTCTTTTCTAAATACTAATTATAAATAGCTTTTTCCTAAGTATAATATATAATAGTCTAAATCCTACATTTAATTGTCTTTGTTTTATTTATTTATTTTATTTTCTTAACTTTATAAGTTAATATTCTTTTTCTAATACTAGAGTTCCGAAATTGATTTTGGGGATAAAACGTAATTGGGAACTTGTCGGGGGAATATTCTTTTGCATTTGCATATAGGGAATACCTGCATTTGTTGTATGAGATTGGTCGTGTATTAATGTTAGGATTATTCGACTATTGTAGGGTTCGTAGACGATCAGTTCATTGAGAACCCTTACGACGGGTACTAGTTTTCGTGCTTGCTTGTGTGTGTGGAGCTTTCTTTAATCCAAGTAAGTTATATGCTCGACTCTTCTACCATCAAAATGAGTTTCCAAGATGTATTATGTGCCAAATTTGTTACTGTTTTGATTATCGTACTATCCATTTGTTGAAACTCTGAAAAATCATGTCTACTTTGGCACAAAGTGTGAAACTGAAATCTCCCTCTTGAAAACATGAGTTATGTTTATCCTGGAACTGATCAGCACTTTAATCCTTGCTTTCTTTATTGGTTTTGAATACCTGGTTTGGATCGAGAATCATCTTCTTTCAAGGAATACTCATAAGACACTAAGTAACGTAAAGTGAAAGATAACTTGTACGAGCTGTTCTTTAGTTCACTTCGGTGATTATATTGTTAAGGACCATACGTTCTGGTCAAGAGATTTTGGGAGCCAAACTCTGGCGTACCCTTGGTACCCATAGTCCTACACTACCATGAGGACTTGGGGGTTCCTACTTGTACTACTCTAGCGGAGTTGCTAACCTCTAGGGGGTGTCGACACTTAAGGTCTTGTAGGTCAGTATTGAGGCGGGAAGGCCATATTTAGAGGGGCTTTCACAACTGCCGGGTTGAAGTAGGGTTTGATAGACCCGCGAAGTAACCCTGAGTTATTTATTTCCGAGGCAGGCGGGAACTCTGCATTCGCTCGTACAATGTTTAATTTCTGGGGCTCATGGGGCAGTAGAGCTAGCTGCTCCCGTGGCACGTGGCCAGGTGGCCGCCAGAAAAGTTTTCAGAAGAGGACTTTAATAAGAAAGATTGAGTTGGAATGTCAGATTCAAGTTTATCCCTTTACCTTTCTTGTTTGCCTTTGTGATCTCAATTTAAAGCTTTAATCATCTTTTATTTACTTTTTTTTCCTTTACTTATTCTTGAGTTATGTGCCCAATCATCTGTTTACATGTTGAGGTATTTCTTACTCAGCTTAAGCTGACTTTTGGAAAAAACTGCGGTCGGCTTTGTCTATTGTAAAACCCGCAGGTTAGCACCGCTGCAGACTTTGGGGGAACAAATCACTAGCTTGGATCAAGGAATCACTTTAGCTCTCACGGAATAAATCACTAGTTTCTTGTTTCTGTTTCTTTTCAAACAATTTGGTTTTGTTTTCAAGTTTCCACGTTAAGGACCACGTTTGGTCATTTCCTTGTTGTAATAAAGTTGAATTTTGAATTAAATTTGAAGTTTTGTTCTTTATGGTTTGGTACGAGGCCGACGTTCTACTCCGTTCACAATGAGGTAAAACTCCTCGTGCGGGGGACATCTTAGCGGTTTGGGCTAGGCCTGGAATCGCGGGGTGTTGCAGGTGGTATCAGAGCCCGGCTTCGTAACCATACCTTGAGAACTAGGATTAATTAACTAGTTAATCACAAATGGAAAATCTTTTCAAAATTTTTAATAACTGGACTAGGAAAGACTAAAACTTGGAAAGTTAATAAGTAAACAAGCCGCGGGGATTGGGTAACTTAGGTGTTTTTACAATTCATGTCTTTACTCGTCGATTAAGATGCTAATTGCTTATTGGGACATTTGTCCATGTGAAAGTTGTTTACCTACTTGTAAGATGTAATTCTTCTTTGCTATAGCTTCATGTTTGTGGATATCATGCTATATATGAATAAGTTGCTTTAGGCTCATTATATTTTTTTATCGACAAGAGAGTAGCGATATTTCGACCTAGATGACCCTACGACCTTCTTTCCTCGTGGAAGCTTCTCGGTGAGCCGGAATTGGAGGTGATCGGTGACGCGGGTTTGGAGTATCCACCAATGAAGATTAGCTTTACGTCCTCCATCTTTCTACGTTTTCCCACCCTCCCACTACCATTCTATCCTCGTGAGAGTCGGTTTATGTTTTGATACCATGCTTATTTGACTTATCTGATTAATGCTTCTTTGGTGTGCGTATGTTCCATCATTAAGTAGTAGTCATTTGGAAATAGGTTAATGAGCGGTCAGATTTACCACTATTACACCAGGAAACGAACCCGTTCTAGAAATCAACAAGCAACCATGGACCAAGAAGCACGATTTGCCCGACTGGAGCAAATGACCATGAACTTAGCTCAGATTGCCGAGAATAATAACAATCATGGAAATGATATAGCACGTAAGATTTCCTACATGAAGCCTGACTTCTTCAGGGGCAAGGATGATCCAACTCTGCTTGAAGACTGGATTAGAGATTTCGATAAGATCTTTGAGTCGGTTAACTGCCCAGCTAATCAGTGTGTCCCTTGCGCGGCATACTACTTTAAGGGGGAGGCAGATAATTGGTGGACCGCTAACAAGGCTATGCTCCAAGCACAAGAGAACTTTGGATGGGAGGATTTGGTGAAAGCTTTGCGTGAGCGATTTTATCCCTTTCACGTGAAGAAGGCGAAGTTTCGTGAATTCCTAGAACTCAAACAAGGTAATGACACCGTGGAGGAATACTATGAGAAGTTCTCGGAGTTATCAAGGTTTGCTGGAGCCTTAGCCCCAACCGAGGAAGAAAAGATTGATCGTTTCATTGAAGGTTTGAACTACAGTGTCTTGAAGTCTGTGGGGGCAATACAATTTGCCACTCTCCAGGATGCATATGGAAAGGCGATCAACATGGCTCGATATGCTGAACTCAACAATGCGAACAACAAGAAGCGTAAGGCGGAATCACAACCAGCAGGAGGTCAGCTCAAGAACCAATTTGGCAATGAGGATAAGCGCTCCAGGCAAAACCATAACAACCAATTTGGGAACGGGTCAAACTTTGGTGGATTTGGAAATCGAAATGGAGCGGCTCCTCGCACTCACAAGTGCAAGTTTTGCCCAAGGAATCATCCAGGAACAGATTGTCAGGGTAACAAAGTGCAATGCCGTAATTGTGGAATCATGGGGCATAGGATGTATGAGTGCCACAAACCGAGTAACAACCAAGGTGGTGGTGGTAATGGAAGGTTCAATGGAGGCACCAACTATCGCGGAGGTAACCAAGGCGGAGGATACGGATCCAACAACAACCAAGGTGGTGGATATCGATCCAACAACAATGGTAACAATCAGGGAGGATACAACCGGGGATATAACAACTACAACCAGCCACAAGTTGGGAACAACCAGGGAAATCGCAACTTCCAGAATGCCCCAGCAGCAACAACAGCTCGGCCATCAGGAACTACTGCAGCGACCACAGCTACAACTGGTCAAGCGAAGGTTTTCATTACTGTGATGAATCCTACAGAGGCAGCAAATGCTAACGCGGTGACGGGTACATTCTTAATCCATAATACTTCTACTTTCATTCTATTCAATTCAGGAGCATCCTATTCTTTTGGGTCATCATCTTTTGTTAGAAAGTTAGATTTTCCTTTACCCTCCAACCGACCTTATCTTATGTGATCCGGACTTCTATTGATGTGTGACACCTACCCTGGACCAACCTAGAAATTTAACTTGAAGTAAGACTACCACCATACCTGGTTTAGCGATTTAGGAAACCCTTATATCGAGTGTAACTTGAGTGACGGGGACGTCACTCTCTTTTAAGGGGAAAGTGATGAAACACCCTATATGTGTTCGCTTTTAGTATGATCTTTGCGTCTTACTGTGCATTAGTTTCATCCTTCCATCGTGCATGTGGGCAAAATGTTTTCTCTGGGAGTTATTGTTTTACGCTTCGAGGACGAAGCATTGTTTTAAGGGGAAGGTGATGTAATACCCCTATTTCTTCTAATAGAGTATTTAGTGTATTATTCCTAAAGTTAGAGTTAAGTTGCATCTCTTTTTAAATTGTGGGGGTTATTTTGTAGTTTCCTAAAAATGGTCGTGGGGGTTAAAGTGTCTTTAACTGAACTTGGGTGTAAACCCACTAAATTCTCTCCCTCTCTCTGTAACCGATCGGAAAACAGAGCCCCCGCCTCTCCTTCACGTTCACCATTTCTCTCCCACGACCCCCACACGATTCCTTCAGCCTCGTCGATCTTAAATCAACACCCACCTTTTCTTCTTCATCATCTATCCCTCTCACCCACTCTCTGTTTTTGCCGAATAGAAAACACCCCACAACCACTGCTCTGTATTTCCCCAAATCACCGCCAAACACCATTATCACCACCGTCCCTGCAAACTCCGGCGAAACCCACCAGAAACAACCCTCCTCTTCCCCTTCTCATTTCTGACGAACCCAGGACAAGCCGAGGCCATCGTCGGTGTTGTTTTTGTGTCGACCCGTTTTCGACCCGAGAAAAAACCCGACGCGAATCCGACGACCCACCGTCGTCTCTGATCCTTCGTCGTCGCCTCTATCTTTCCCGTCGTCCCCTCTGTCCGGCGAGCTCAGAAGACCAGCAGTAGCAGCGCCGGACTTCCCCAAACCGCTTGTCGCCTCTCTGTCGCCGTTCAAGTCACAGTCGGTCTCGCCAATTAGGTTCTTCGTTCTTACCATTCTGGTGAGTCTCGATTTCTGTCACTTCGGTGATTTCGATTCCGTCGTTTCATCGGGTAGTTGTATGAATTGGGTTAGTATATGTCTCTGTTCTTATGGGTGAGCGAAGAAGAAGAAGAGGTTTGAGTTTGGGTACAACAGTGTTATAGTTAGGGGGTCATTTTGTAATTTTCTGAATCTGTTGGGGGCGGTTATTGTTCGTGCAGAAACTTTGGGGGAGGCTTTCAATGTTAACTTGAATTGTTTTTCTTTATTTTGGCTATTTATTCTATAACTAGTGTTTTGTTTATACCAATTATAATTAATTAGTTTCTTTTAATAAGAAAATAAATATAAGTTTTTATAGTATTATTTTGTAAGAAGAGTTTTACTAATAAAAATAGATATTTTTGTTAATAAATAAAATGGTTTTCTCAAGTAATTATATAATTTGACTTTTGTGTGTTTTAATTCAAGATATTTTCTTATAAAATTAGATATTGATTTATAAATAAGTATTTACTCTTTTAATAATTAAATATAACTTTTCTTTAATACTATTATCTACTTTAAATATTTAACTCTTTTCTAAATACTAATTATAAATAGCTTTTTCCTAAGTATAATATATAATAGTCTAAATCCTACATTTAATTGTCTTTGTTTTATTTATTTATTTTATTTTCTTAACTGTATAAGTTAATATTCTTTTTCTAATACTAGAGTTCCGAAATTGATTTTGGGGATAAAACGTAATTGGGAACTTGTCGGGGGAATATTCTTTTGCATTTGCATATAGGGAATACCTGCATTTGTTGTATGAGATTGGTCGTGTATTAATGTTAGGATTATTCGACTATTGTAGGGTTCGTAGACGATCAGTTCATTGAGAACCCTTACGACGGGTACTAGTTTTCGTGCTTGCTTGTGTGTGTGGAGCTTTCTTTAATCCAAGTAAGTTATATGCTCGACTCTTCTACCATCAAAATGAGTTTCCAAGATGTATTATGTGCCAAATTTGTTACTGTTTTGATTATCGTACTATCCATTTGTTGAAACTCTGAAAAATCATGTCTACTTTGGCACAAAGTGTGAAACTGAAATCTCCCTCTTGAAAACATGAGTTATGTTTATCCTGGAACTGATCAGCACTTTAATCCTTGCTTTCTTTATTGGTTTTGAATACCTGGTTTGGATCGAGAATCATCTTCTTTCAAGGAATACTCATAAGACACTAAGTAACGTAAAGTGAAAGATAACTTGTACGAGCTGTTCTTTAGTTCACTTCGGTGATTATATTGTTAAGGACCATACGTTCTGGTCAAGAGATTTTGGGAGCCAAACTCTGGCGTACCCTTGGTACCCATAGTCCTACACTACCATGAGGACTTGGGGGTTCCTACTTGTACTACTCTAGCGGAGTTGCTAACCTCTAGGGGGTGTCGACACTTAAGGTCTTGTAGGTCAGTATTGAGGCGGGAAGGCCATATTTAGAGGGGCTTTCACAACTGCCGGGTTGAAGTAGGGTTTGATAGACCCGCGAAGTAACCCTGAGTTATTTATTTCCGAGGCAGGCGGGAACTCTGCATTCGCTCGTACAATGTTTAATTTCTGGGGCTCATGGGGCAGTAGAGCTAGCTGCTCCCGTGGCACGTGGCCAGGTGGCCGCCAGAAAAGTTTTCAGAAGAGGACTTTAATAAGAAAGATTGAGTTGGAATGTCAGATTCAAGTTTATCCCTTTACCTTTCTTGTTTGCCTTTGTGATCTCAATTTAAAGCTTTAATCATCTTTTATTTACTTTTTTTTCCTTTACTTATTCTTGAGTTATGTGCCCAATCATCTGTTTACATGTTGAGGTATTTCTTACTCAGCTTAAGCTGACTTTTGGAAAAAACTGCGGTCGGCTTTGTCTATTGTAAAACCCGCAGGTTAGCACCGCTGCAGACTTTGGGGGAACAAATCACTAGCTTGGATCAAGGAATCACTTTAGCTCTCACGGAATAAATCACTAGTTTCTTGTTTCTGTTTCTTTTCAAACAATTTGGTTTTGTTTTCAAGTTTCCACGTTAAGGACCACGTTTGGTCATTTCCTTGTTGTAATAAAGTTGAATTTTGAATTAAATTTGAAGTTTTGTTCTTTATGGTTTGGTACGAGGCCGACGTTCTACTCCGTTCACAATGAGGTAAAACTCCTCGTGCGGGGGACATCTTAGCGGTTTGGGCTAGGCCTGGAATCGCGGGGTGTTGCATTATTGTCAGTGTATTTTTTCTTTATCCATGTATCAAACGTGCCCTTAATTTGTACAATTCCAACGAATTAATTAATTCAAACTTCCGTATATAAGTACTAGAGACGAACTTTATCAACTCAACCTAGTGTTTTTTATTGAGAAGCTTCGACTTTTGGACTCCTATAGTTTGTCTTCTATCAAAGGAATATCTAACATATTTTAACCGCTCTGAGATCAAGACCGCAGTTCACGATAAATGGAATGATGAGAAGTGGAATTGATATTTACTAAAATCTTTACTCAATGTCTAACGTCTTTTTACGGGATCAAAAGTGTATTCGAGGATGAGGCGATCATTGCTAGGATCAGGGTCTAGGGGTATTGTAGCAAAACTTAACTTTGGTGTTTGGTGTTTTTAGTAAGGTTCCGGGGAGCGATAAGTGCAATGGCGGGCTCTAGGCGCCACGTAGTACTTGGTCGCTCATTATCTTTTGTTGTTTTCTCCTAGTCTTAATTGTATATCTTGTGTATCTTGTTTGCTCTTTTGTAGAAGTACGAAGTTTGTTTTAATTTTATATACGTTTTTTGTCAAGTAGAAAAAATATCATACAAACCTACAACTACTTTCTACAACTAAGGAGAGGATGAGGAGTTGAACCCAAGACTTCGCACTAAACAACATAGGATCTTACCCCCCAAGGGGTTGGTCTACTGATGCTGCTTCCCTTGAGGTATCAGGCTAAAACTTCACAGCGACTAATAATTTTGGACTCCATGAATTTATTTGAGATGCGCTTAAGCTGGTCAGGACACCACGACTATCTCAGAAAAATAACTTAGGATCTTTTGACAACTCATGGGTACCACTAGACCAAACCATTGGTCTGTATTAGCTAATGAAGTTCTATACTTTTTTTTTGAGAAAATGTTCTATGTGAAGAAGAGTGAGATCTTTCTCTCACTTTTTTTTTTTTTTATTGAGTTAAAAAGTATATTAATTCGATTTATTTAGAGAAGATGGATAGCATGTCTGCGCAGGAGCATCCAGACAAAACTATGTGCAAAGATATATGAAATTGATAAATATTAGTTACTCAACTATAATCCCATTATTCTAATACCATTTCAGGACAAAGTCATACTAAAACTAGTCCATAAGCACGGGTAGACCTTATTATTCTAACAAATCCGTTCTGTTAGCAACTACTAGTACTGCTACTATGTTACTCTCAATAATTTTTATACACCTTGCAATTTTAATATAGATTTTGATCATTGTCTGTGGCCAACGTGATTATATATACCTGTGATTGCAATGGCCTAACCGAAAGAAGAAAGAAAAAAAACTAAATAGAACTAGGCTTTTATGTCGGTATCGTACCTTGTCAAGGGTAGAGACTAGAGACTATGATTTCTTTTTTACTATTTATTTTATCGAGTTTTTCTGAATTTTGTTGCACGGCATTGGCTATTTTGACTTCCGTCCGATGGCTGGAGTATGTTTTAGTATAGTTTTAGTGGGTTTTGCACGTCAAAGCGTCTATGTGTGTTGTCACAGAGTTATTTTTGAAAATTTTATCGGGTGAATGAAACAAGTAGCTTAAGAAAGGGAAGAAACTCCACCAATATTCTTCTTCATTTTAATTTTTTGTTAGAAAGAAAGAAAAAACAGTGAATTAGGTGGGAGATATCATAGCAAAGGTGGAAATATGTGATTAGGTAAATATAATTCAACCACTTCTTTTTCGAAACTTTTTCTGTTTCTAATAATAGGTGCGTGTTAGCACTGCTTTAAAGTAACTCCAGCATCCTTTGAATAAGTTTAGGCTAGTTTTTCATAAATCAGCAGCTCTAATAGGTGGTGCAAAATTTTACTTAAATTTCTTTTCGGCATAATTTTGAACAAACAGAAGACTATTATTCATAGAGGAAAAGTAATATAAAATTAAATTAAATTCAGAGTTATTATTTAAAGATAAAAAATAGAAACTAATAATAAAAATGTAATTGTTGCTTATATTTAATCCTACTGCTAGAATGAATGTTAGTTCAAGTAGTATAGCGTTTAAAAGCATCTACAAATCATACCATGCCTGGTACTCTTTGAATGACCCATGGATGGTTCTAGATCGAGTTGATAGAGAGGCATAACAACATGTGATGCAATACAGATCCCACAAGACATTTGATTTTAGGGTAAAAGACAAAAACCACCCCTCGAGTATGGGGTATATACAAAAAAACCCCTCGTGTTCGGGGATATACAAAAACCACCCTTGTCAGAGTTAGCATCTAACAGAGCACTAACAGAGGTGTAAAAAGACAAAATTACCCTCATATTAGAGAAAAATGCCACATTATAAATACCTCTTTCTTCTTCTTCCCCACAATCCAACCCTAGCGCCTCCCACCTATCTCTCTCTTTCTCCTTCCCCGTGAGAGCAGGTCTGCTCCTCACACTTTACCTCCCTCCACCGCCGGAGCCGTCCCCTCTACCGGTCTCTCTCGCCCCCCAATTCTTTCTCCACCGCCACCACTCATCCCATCCCTCTCATCTCCTCGCTTCTCTCTCGAACCCAGGCGAACAAACGACCCCAATTCTTTCTCCACCGCCCACCACCAGTGCTGCCTCCACCCCCTGTCGCTCTCTCTCTTTCTCCTACCTCACAATCGAAGGGGAAGTTCAAGGTTTAGAACGACGACGGATTCATCGATCTGAAGGAGTTCGCCGACTTCTTCGGAGAAATTGATCAGTCGGCGTCGATTATCGCCTCCTGGTGTCCGAAGGCTACGATTGTCGCCTCCTGGTTTCACCAGCTATCGCCTCTCCGTCGTTAACTCAAAAATACGGCCAAGTCCGCTTATCGGGAGTCCTGGCACCGGTTATCCAGCAAGAAGAAGTCTCAAGGTTGGTGCGATTTCACCCCCTTAGCTCCTATTCTCGACCCTAAATCTGGGTTTCTCTCTGATAACAATACTGTTCTAACTCTGGGTTTCTCTCTCTGATAGGACCCCAAAATCTGGATTGTGGTTGTGAGTGTATTGAAGCAGGTTAATGAGCTGGGCAATTGGTTGAAAGGGAAGTTCAAGGTTTAGAATGCAGATTCACCGAATTGGTGTAACCTTTCTTGGGGTAATTGACCAGAGAATTTATTGAATGAGAGATTCAAGAAATTGAGACCCATCAATAGAGGAAAATCAGACGGAAAAGAACCAGATCTATTGCTGGACAAATCTAAATACCTCAAAGATTGAATATTGGAAACGGGTTTTGCGATTCCCGAAATGTTGCAGCTAGAAAGATCAGATGTTGGAGTTTTGTCAAGTTATTGAACCCAGAAGGCAAAACACTTGAACCATTACAAGAGAGATCAAGAACAGTGAGGTAAGTGAAAACTGAGAGACGAGCGTGATTGTGTTGTTGTTGTTGTGTTGGTGGTGGTGGTACTGGTGGGCATTCAATGGTGGTGGTGGTGGTGGTGGAGGAGGAGGAGGACAGTGGTTGACTTGGGTTAAGTGTTAGCTTAACAGGGTGTTGGTTGTGACTTGTTGATGTTTGGCGGCGATGCGGCGGCGGCGGTGGTGGCCAAGAACATCAAGAACATTAACAATATAAAAAAAATACAAATAAGGGCAAAATGGTCATAAAAAAGACAGATTGCACCCTCATACTAATTGATTGTAACAGAAGGGTGCTTTTCGTCTAACGTCCATCCATTGACAGGGGTGGTTTTTGTCTCGACAGGGGTGGTTTTCGTATATCCCCGAACACGAGGGGTTTTTTTGTATATACCCCATACTCGAGGGGTGGTTTTTGTCTTTTACCCTTGATTTTAACAAGTACCCAGTACACCACCAAATGGGATGGTCTTCCGTCTAGAATCATTAGCCTTGTTTAAAATTTTAACATCAATTTACTTATTATTATTTTTTTGTTAGCAATTGGTGCGCCCATGTGGGGTGCCTAATGCAATTATCATAACCTTATGGGGTTAGTTGCACTAATGCACAAACTAGAAGGGTTAGTAGCTAAGGCTCAAACCCTAGGGGTTTATGTGCAAACCTAGGAGAAGTTTTGCCTATATAAAGAGGTAGCCTCCTACACATTATGGTGTGCCATAGTGCTATTATGCTAAGGCATAAAGATTATTCCAGAGAATAAAGTTACTCTGTCTAGATTCATACTAGTTGTAGAGAACCCTAGTCTCTCTCCAACTTCATCCAAGGAGGTGGAACGTGGTGTGGAAATCAGTGTTCGTCCTCGAGATTCACACTAGATTGGTGGGAGCAAGATCAAGGAGGAGGCGCGTGAAAGCAAGCAACACAACGATCATCCGCTGCATTAAGGAGCTAAGGAAGACAAGGTAAACACATGAATATTCGGCTTTAATTCATGTTGTAGATCTGAATGTGTTAGATCCTTCCTGCCCTTCATTGGTATCAGAGCCATAGGCTTGTTTTTCGTGCCTCGATAAGCGTTCCCGAACCTGTATTAAAAATCGCGTTTCTGAAATTTCATAACCAGTAGACGAAACCTATATGGTTAGGTAGGGTTTTTCACAAGGATTCCAGATATATAAATTTTATATTTTTTGGATTTACGGTGAATTAGTTATGAATTTTCAAAGTTTCGGAACTGTATTAATCTGGACTGGTAGATCCAATAATAGAACACGTTTTTCAAAAACTTGTTAAAATTGGATTTTGACCACATAATCGGGATCAGGACGAAGAGACGATCACGGCAAAATTATTTTCGTCGCGAACGGAGCACGGGAAGGCGGCGCGTGGGCTTCACGCGCCACCGACGCCGCCCCCACGCGCGGCCACGCGCCGCCACGCGCCGCACGCGCCCAAGGGCTGGCGGCGGCTGCTGACGTGGCCCTAGGGCTGACGTGGCAGATGACGTGGCGGTGCCACGTCAGCAAGTGGCTGACGTGGCGATGACGTGGCAGCCACGTGTCGCCTGACGTGGCAGCTGACGTGGCGATGACGTGGCGGGCTGACGTGGCGGGCTGAGGTCATCATAGGTGCTGACGTGGCATGCTGACGTGGCACATGGGCCGACGTCAGTGCGTGGCGGAGGCGGACGAGCCCACGCGCGGCGGCGCGTGCGGCCTCCTCCCGCCGTCATTTTTCGTCCGGTTTTTTCCTAGGGACTCCAAATTAAATTTCCTATTTTGTGGATATTTTTTCATAATTTTTGGAGTGACGGAAAATTTTAGTAATTTCCAGATTAATTAATTAGTGTTTAGCACACTTCCCGAGGCAGTTTAACGACCTTAAACACACTGTTTTGAGCCCAAATTTTTTCTGGAGACTTAGGTCAATTTTCCCTACGTTTTGCCATAGGTGGTGAGACCCTAAGTGGTAGGGAGCAATTTTCGATCTTTTTAGTTGATTAGATTATTGCTTATTAATTTCCAGTAATTATTGCTTAATTCCCGAAATTTCCAGAAAATTCCAGTATGTTTATTATATTGTTATACATGCTGTTGTGGGTTGAATGGATGTGTTTGGTGCATGGATGTGGCATAGATGTTTTATATTTTGGTTTTGGTTTTTGAATATGTAATCAAAATACGGCCTGCGAGTCGTGCCTCTCTATACTCTAGTGTCTTCTCTTCTCATCCACTCGCCTCTATGAGGTTACTTCTTATTAGAAATAAGATAGTTAGTAGAGATTGAAGATTGAAGCTTCAAGAGAGGTGGCCAAACCAAAAGCTATGGCGCAAGGTGCATGGAGCAATTAGACGGTCTAATGGAGCCTCAAGCTTGGAGTCCTCAATAGGCGAGATGGCATGAGATGGAGTTCAAGACTTGCTCAAGAAGTACTCTCAATAGTGGGAGTGCACCTTAGGGGCCACATCCATTGCATATTTATTTATGCTTATGCTTGTTTTATGTTATAACTGCGTGTGATTGGATATATATGTTTAACCTCGCATGCTAAAGAACTAAAACAAAAGAGCTCACATGATGACATGATTAAAATTGATAGGAAATCACAAGTGATGAGATTTGATTCCTAGGATATACGCTAGGTTTTGGTGGAGTCCTTGTGAGGAACTATTGAGATTAATCAATGTCACATGTTATTTTGGAGCTAAGTAAATGCTAGTGATTAACTTCCACAATGTCTCTATCAATCGTGTATAAGTCAAAAAACTGTAAAGGCTAAATGGTGACAACAACGACATGATAAGCTGTCGTACTATGTAACCATCCGTTGGACATAGGTTGTCAACCACCTACAAACATGGTCAAACCTGTGATGAATAAGTTGTCACAGCAGCACATGGACATTATCTTTAGGCTCACCCTATCGTGGGAGGTAGCAGTCAAGATAATATCATAGAGCATGCTATAAAAAGGTGGGGAAATGACCTCATCAGCATGTTCTAGACCACTTTTAAAAAATTGTAGGAAGCCAAAGAAGAATCTTGGATCCATCTTAGCCATTTGCGTACATAAATTCTGAGCATTGGCTCATAATAATCCTACCTCTACTATGAGTTATGGCTCATGTCATAATATTGAGCACTCGACTTTAAAGTCTGAGATTGATGCCATGTATGATAAAAGAGTTAAGGGTTGTCAGGTAAGCTATCCGAATTGCAATTTGCTGCAATCTCTGCCACGTTTCATGGAACTTTCATGGAACGTCACATGACACACCTTGGACGTGTCAGGATGTTTGGATAAGACCAAAACATGTCAGGATGTTTGGATTAGACCAAACATCACCCTGTTCTAGGATCTAAGCAAAAAGAGTTTGCTAAGAGTACTAGTCCAGCATACTTCGGATGTCTAAGCAATATATGATTGCTAAAGGCTGTTGGAGAAGTATGATCATACTTAATGAAGTATGATAGGCAGATATAGTCCCTAGCCCGGTATTAGGACCAAGGCAACAGGTGGGGCAAGGATAAATGAATTTAAGGGGCAATATTGGTATAAGACCAAACAGCCCAAGACTGACAAACGCAAAAAGGAGCAAAGGAGTTTTTTCCTAAGACTAAGAGAAAAGGCTAGACCTGGCACTAACTTTTCGTCTAAGGATCCATAAGATTATCTTTGAGGGAGTAGCCACCAAAAATTTGTTTTGGTCACAGTTTTAACTTTGGATATGGTTATATCATGGTGTTTGCATTCTTAAGATTCTAGCATGAATGACGCCTCAGAATTCTTGGATGTCAACTTAAAAGTATGACTTAAGATTCTGATATGTGGCGCGCTAGATTAAGACACACGCTGACAGGAAAGGATGTTCAGGCTAGCTAGGGCAGGCCTGCTTGGATTTTGCCCAAGGTACCCTTACCTGTGTGTAGTTCTTGCCGGACATGAAGGCAAAAGCGCAAAATCATCCAGTAGAGCATTTAGGACTACTGAGTCTTTTGTATATTATTCATTCTGTTGTTGTGTTCCATTAAATTGTTAAAGCTAAAGACATGGTGCTTACTGTTCCATCACATTCGTAGATTATTGTCCACGTCTCAACTATGTGTGCTTGGGCCACATAAGTCTGAGGCACAAGGGTGCTTCAGACAGGTCTCTACAAAAGGTAGAACAACTGTCTGGATAAAATGATATGTCCTTGGCCAGAATGAGACTGGAAGTATCTATCTTAGCAAGAGCTATGTGATGGAGAAATAGTAAAGCAGTTGGCTATTCCCACGCCTCAGCAGGGTGCTGTAGAGAATAAAAGGAATAGGTTACTGTAAGAGATGGTCTGAAGTATGATAGAGCGTGCAAAGTACAAGTTCCCTATTCGGAGGAGACACTTTGCTAAACGACTATCAACATACGCAACCATAAGTCCACCAAGTCTGTAGCCACTACACCCTACGAGATGTGGACCAAAAGGCAACCTGAATGAGGTCACCTTAGGCCATGGGGATCGGCAGCTTATGTACTAACTAAGTTTCTAGTCAGGAAGAGGTTCGTTGAGAAATAAGTCTCTACGAAACAAAGGTTTCACTGGATGACACCCCATCCCTGAATGATCAACAGGAAATAGTTCCTACGGATCTTCAGGACAGTGGGAGTAACTTGCCTAGTGAACAAGCCCATCATAGATTATGACTATGAGGAGGAACCCTCTTTGCGTAGGAACGTTCTTTGGAGCGTACCCCGTCGATGAATTGACATCGAAAGGAAGACCATAAGGGTCATCACGCAAGATAATGATGAACCTAGGGTGTTTGTCCCAGGATCTTTCATCACCTGGCAAGAAGGAATTGGAAGTTAGACCCTAGATGGAAGAAATGTATCTTCATGGAGTAACGTATCTTCTCATGCTATTCGGAGCATCCTAGGGGTTGCGTATTTGAAACGCAATAGCCGATAAGTAGTGTAACATAAATGGATTCACGAGGTATATGATTTCTCATTGGAGATGTCCATAATTAAGGGATATGTTCGTAGAGATGATGGTCTCCACGAGCATGGAGGATACCGCTGGAAGATACCCGTTCATTAAATCGACTATGAGGAATTAGTCTCTCAAGGATCTTTTGAACAGTGGGAGTGACTTTCCAAGCTGGGTGCTCCATCCATAAGGGATGAAAGCAAATGATGATCCTCCTATGCAAAGGTATTGCTCATAGGAGCATACCCCATCGACTACTTGAGATCGAATGGGATGATCTTAAGGATCATCTTGCATAAACGATAGGATAGAATCCTAGTCCTTATCGTACCCTAATTATGAAGAATGAATAGTAAGCTTTACAGGATGAATTAGAGTCTATAAAGGGCCAACCAAGTTTAAGGCTAGGTTGGATTTCCAACTGGATGGAAGACTATTGGAGATTAATGGATTTCCAAGGTCAATCAGAGACCCAGACGGAAGCGTGATAAGGCATACGACTTGCGTAGAAGCAAATAAGGCTACACTCATTCTGAGAGTAGACATCGACGAATTTGGGTCGATCCGACGAATTTGCGTTGGTTCAACGAGGTATCCTTCCCAAGGCTTTGGGTGGTAAGGATTACGTTGATTCGCTTGGTAGCATCAATAGTTGTGGATCCATTCTCGATAAACGTGATGACTGAATTTCTCAATGGAGAAATCCTAGAGGTGACTAAGGTCAAATGCACAGATTGTGTGCAAGCTAACTAAGTCCATATGGGATCTTAGCTAGTCCTCTGGACAGTGGTATTTCATCAGGGATCGTTTACTATATGTTTACGATAACAAGTGGAAACCGCTGTGTATTACTCTTACTAGTAGAGAGTTAATAATCACGTCACTTAATATCGATGACACACTATTGGCTAGTGGAGCTTAGGGATTGTTCGAGTCCCCTAAGGAGTAATTGTACTCCTGTAGCTCAGCGCAAGACTTTACGAGCCTAGGCATGTGCCCTAAAAGACGCCATAAAATAATGACCAAGTGACCAGAGTGCCTGATGCAGTATGAGTCTTATATGCACTATGGTGTGTACTCAGACCTAGCGAACGCTATGCAATCGGAAGAATGGAATTTCAGGATATTCCAATTTAAGACACAAGATTGTAACCAGGATACTCTATATGATGGATCACGTGCCATGACTATCGAAGAAGATGCTTCGACTAGTTAACCACATATGCTAACTAGGGTGGGGACCTAGATGCACTTGGATCCGACTCAGGCTATCGTCCATGCTCGATGATAGACTCGCATGGAACAAATGCAATATAAGTATTGCATGATCGTATTAGACCGCTCCATTGACCATGGAAGCGAAGCACGATTGCCTGTTCTGCCATGGGGCAGAAATGTGTTTAACTGAATAGGTTTCTTGTAAGCTTATGAGCTATCGACAAACCGATTACCATGAGTAGTGTTAGCATACAGCTATAACATTGCGGTAAAGACAAACACATAGTCGAGGGTACTATTTCACAAAAGGTGAAATAACTACCTGCAGAGTAATCCTGGAGTGGATCGATTATGGGCCAGGATGTTGGCTCATCCCATTCCTAAACCACATAAGAATTGTCTCTGTGGATTGCCTTAGAGAATTGGGACTCGGTAGTCGATAACTAACAATATGATTGATGAACACACGAGACATTGATTGACTGGATTTTAATTGGATTTGTTTTAAGCAGCATGTTATTTTGACACATGTATGATATGTTACATTTCCTGTACTAGCATAGAGCATGTCACGCAGACATTAGGTTGGCTCACTCACACGAGCAACCGCCTTCGCAATATCCTGGATATGTCTGGGTGTGGCAGAAGATGAGACAGAATCCAGATAAGCGCTGAAAGCCTGCGATATGATATGTGATGCCTTCTTCATATGAGCATATGGCCTATGATAAGAGCTAGATGTCTATCAGTAGAGCTAGGAGCCTGTCAGACGGATTCAACTGTCGCATTGGAAATAAGTTCCAAGGTGAGGTTGGTTATGGCCGATCGAACATGGTTATTACCCCGAACCATGTATAGTCTGTGTAAAAGAAGCCAGATGCGAGAGCTGATAATTGATCACAATAGTGTGACATGGCAGCACTCGGGCTGGTGGCCATAAGGGCTACCGGATAGACATCTGCATAGTGGTCCTTTTGCAAGGATAAGACATGCGCTCTGATCAGAGTCTAAACACTTTGGCGCATACTTCTCTTTTTGAATAACGCGCGCTTATGAGTGACCATGAGGTGATGAGTAGAATTAGTCACTGGGATTCCTCATCGTGTGAGCCTCGTCGATCGTATAAGGATGATTGACACGGTATACCCTTTGTACTTACGTCTGTGTCATGAGGAGACGGGTCGGTGGTGCTACTTTGGCGTGACACCTTACGGCTATGGATGATTCGGCCTTCCGGACACTGCTGGGAAAGCAGCTGAGCCGAATCTGAGTGACACATGTATGTAAGGAAAGATTCTCGTTGCATCGCTCTTTATTATCTTTCATTGGGCCCACCTGCAAGGTCTTATGGGATCATGCAGGATATGAAAATATAAAGGAGATGTGGACTCATTGGAGCATGGCCTTCGGGACAAGGCAGGTGCTCATGATCCACGAGATGACAATCGGAGGAATCTGGGGGATACGAGAGTTACGGAGAGCATTATCACTGTTTTATGTTTTAAGGGTGCCTTCCTGCGCTGGCTATACGAGTTTGGTATGTGGATCTCCCGAGAGGGTGCCTTCCCATGCTGGCTATACGAGTTTGGTGTACGGATCTCCCGAAATGCAGGTACTCTCACCGGTCACACGCCACGGCCACACAATACTCTTTTGTAGATGATAGAAAGTTGGAGATTGATGGAGACTAGATGAATTGTGCAACCCCACTGTGCGAGTGGGAGATGTTAGCAATTGGTGCGCCCATGTGGGGTGCCCAATGCAATTATCATAACCTTATGGGGTTAGTTGCACGAATGCACAAACTAGAAGGGTTAGTAGCTAAGGCTCAAACCCTAGGGGTTTATGTGCAAACCTAGGAGAAGTTTTGCATATATAAAGAGGTAGCCTCCTACACATTATGGTGTGCCATAGTGCTATTATGCTAAGGCATAAAAATTATTCCAGAGAATAAAGTTACTCTGTCTAGATTCATACTAGTTGTAGAGAACCCTAGTCTCTCTCCAACTTCATCCAATGAGGTGGAACGTGGTGTGGAAATCAGTGTTCGTCCTCGAGATTCACACTAGATTGGTGGGAGCAAGATCAAGGAGGAGGCGCGTGAAAGCAAGCAACACAACGATCATCCGCTGCATTAAGGAGCTAAGGAAGACAAGGTAAACACATGAATATTCCGCTTTAATTCATGTTGTAGATCTGAATGTGTTAGATCCTTCCTGCCCTTCATTTTTTTTGAGGGAAAAAGACAATTACAGAAGGCAGCGGCAAATTATAAAAAATCAGCTAACCAAACAGCGGCTGCTGAAGACCATTCTTCTTCTATTCTGGTAATTTGCGCATGTTGAACAAGATTGCGAGCTGCAATATTCTCTTCTCTAGGAATCCATTTGACCTTCCACCTCTCAAAACTTTTGAGAAAGATAATGGTTTCACCCATGATATTTGCCGCTGCTGAGATGTCCTCCGAGTGAACTCCATGAGCTTAATGCCTTCATGAAGAGCCATTGCTTCAGCCTCACGAGCGTCAATAACTGGGAAGCTTCTCGCCCCCAAGAACCTCCCACTCTCTTCTCGAACAATAACTCCCCCTGCACCCTTCCCAGAGTTCGGATCAAAGGCCCCATCTACACTGACCCTGACGAAGTCTTCATCATCTTGGGGAGTCTGATCTCCAGGGGCTCTTGATCACAGACTTGGCTTCGTTCCACCTGAGCTGCCACAAAATCTTCCATTCTTGAGAAAATATCTTGGGCTATTTGCTCTGCTGAATTAGCTCTCCCTCCAAATATTGTTGCATTCCTTTGATTTCATAATTCCCACAAAGTCACACAAAAACACTTCCTTTGTTCCTCCGATGGACAATTAAAATTAACTGAAAACCAATTGAAAAAAATCAGTCCTCATAGGTTGGAGAACTTCTTGCAGACCCATTGGATTCCTCACCTCTTCGCAAGCTTGCATTGAAGAAGACCTCTCCGCACCAAGGACAAATATTTTGAATTGCACATTTTCTCCTGGCCATATTAGTTCGGGTAGGTAAAATCTGACATAGACTCCGCCAAACAAAGTGTTGGATCTTCTTTTGAACCTTGAGCTTTCAAATATCCACAAAAACTTACAGTGCTACAAAAACTCAAAATATTAGGAAAATCTTGTATTGTTTTACGAAAATATTATCTACTCAAAGTTACATTATATATGACTAATCATAAAAAAAACATAAGCGTTATAGCTCCGTTTGGTTGATAGAAAAATATTTCACAACGTAAAATATTCTAAACATAAAATAATTTTTTTGAAACAAATTTTTCTTACAATTACTTTGGTCTTAACTAGAGCTATCTTTAACAAAATTACAATTAAACTAGAGGGCCTAAAGTGGCCGCTTCGACTGCATACCTATAAAATTGGTCCTGCCTGCAATTGTTAATTGCCTAAAAGCTGGCTACATCGTGATAAAGCGTGTAGTTCCAAGCCTCAAAAATAAAACATTCTCTGTATCGTTTCAAAACCAGAAAAGATATTTTACAAAAATTCTGAAATTGATGTTTTATGAATGAGAATTATTCTTACAAAACTATTATTGATGCTTACATACTAATTAATTATATTTGGGCATGAATTGACAAATTTAACATTTCGTTCACATCGAATATTTACTTACCTTAAAAAACAGAGTTGTCGAATACACACTCACAAAATTAGAAATCATTTCCTTCATCTGTTCCACCTCTCTTCCCACTGCACTATTCGTTGGTCACTTTCACCATGATTAATAAAATTGTACAAAAATTTAATATTCTGTTCATAGTGTTGTACAGTAAACTTTGCTATCTATAATCAGAAATCTAGATTTATTCAAGTAGTTTTCATTAAAAAGACTAAAATCCCGCAAGTGTGAAACATTGTTCCAAATTCGATAAATATACCAATAATCTACTTATATTCAATCACCCAAAATCAAAGAGATCTTATTCCTCTCAAAAAAAGATCTTATTAACTAAAAAACTCGCTCAATCTATCTCATCGAAACAGTGCCATCACGAATGGTTAACCCTCTGTGGTAGGCCACGCTAGTAATCAAATAAATAAAATGTGAAATATGCTAACATTAGAGAGCCAAATTTAATTTCATAACAATCTAGGGTGTGAAATCGCAATTTAACCTGATCTTTCTTCTTCCCCTTCATAAAGTAGGTAACCCTAACCTTTGTCCACAACTTTTCACCATTACACGTCAAAGCATAGTTGCGAATACCGTTCCGGTCCCCGTTTCGTTTTGCCCTTGGGAACGGAACGGTCCCGGATCCGGACGGAACGGCAATCCGTTCCGGATTTACCGCACTTTTATTATATATATAATATATATATATACATACATACATATATCTATATATATATATACATACACAACATTAACTTTTAGAAAAACATAAAACAATATTAGTGATGCCCACATAATATATATTTCTCCAAAATACTTCAATATTTATTGACATTCTAATCTTCATTCACTTAATAGAGTTACATCAAAATAATATTTTTTAATCTATATAAATATGTGATTTTAAAGTTCTTAAGGAAACATGTAAATTTTGATGATGTTAAATTTTAAATTCCACAAAAGAACACACAAACACACACATAACTAAATTTATTAGTTGTGTTTATATTTAATCTCATATATGATAAATTTGACTTAATAAATGGGTGTGTTTCAATTATTGTTATTCATTTAAACTAGAATCAGATACATAATAATTAAAACCAATTCCAATAATCAAAAGTAAGTTGTCCCAGCAGAAAGCAGAGTTGTTTACCACTTAAAGATTGGCAGTTCGAATCCTTGCAGGGACAATTTATTTTTGCGAAGTGATCCGGATCAGCCCGGATTTCGGCCGGATCTGGGCGGATCTAACCGGATCGGACCGGATTTCGACCCGAGACGAAACAAGGCGTGGTCCGTTCCGTTATAGTGCCAAAACGGAACGTTCCGCCCCGTTCCGGCCGGAACGAAACGGAATTCACAACTATGCGTCAAAGCCCCTTTCTCCATTTCTTCTTCTGCTTCACTAAATTAAGCACATTCGTCCCCTACTCCAATCTCTCTCTCTCTCTCAGATCAACATTGAGACCCTAACCTTACAAAACACAAGAAGTCTCTTCTGAAACAGAGGAATTAAAACTTCTCCAAAAAGCAGAGTAGAGGAATACAATACTCTGTCCCCAACCACTGTCACCCAAAATTCCAACACTTCTGATAGCAATTGCCTTTTCCCCTTTTGACTTCTTCCACAATCCTCATCTTTTATCACCTTCCAAACCCTTTCTTCAACCTCTCCACATCCTAATCACACACCCACTCTGTTTTCCCCTGTTTCTTCACAAAAATGGCCATCGATTTGTGCTCATCAGAGCCACCCAGCTTAGGCACCAGCCCTCGAATCTCATTCTCTCACGACCTCCGCCACGAACCCACAAACCAATTTCACTCAGATCCGGACTCTAATTCCGATTTCAATTTCTGGGTCGGCGGTGGCCGTACCGGCAACGAGACTTCTCCGGCCGATGAGCTCTTCTCCGGCGGCTTAATCCTGCCTCTACAGGTTCAAGAGAGGTTCAGAAACCCAAAACAGGTTCCAATTGATAGACCCATCAAGCCAAAATCTGACGATTTTGCCCTTCCCCCACCTTCCCCTGTTTTCTCCAAACAAGAAACAGAGGCTGCTTCCAAACAAGAAATCGACAAGACCCAGAAGTCTTTTTGGAAAATCAAGAGGAGTAGCAGCGTACACTGCGATGGTAGCCATAAGAAGAGCTCGTTTTGGCCTCTGCCTACTCTGCCAAGGAGCAATTCAACTGGGTCAGTCTCAGCTCCAAAGCTATTATCCTCAAAACAGAGTATGCAAAAACAGAGTATTAAAACGTCGTCGTCTGGTTCGAATTCGTACTCGCAGAAGCCTCCGTTGAGGAAGAGTTATGGAGGAGGAGGGTCTTATGGTAATAACAATGGTGTGCGGATAAGCCCTGTGTTGAATGTGCCTCCTCCGTACATTACTAGAGGGACAAGTAGTCTGTTTGGGTTGGGTTCTTTGTTTCGGAATGGGAAGGATAAGAAGAACATCAAGAAATGAAATTACTACTACTATTTACAGTGCCTGGTAATTTGGTTTGATTCAATTTTATTGTGTTTTATGGGTTCCGAACTCGTGTTTTTGTTTTATACTATGATGATGACTATGAACATTGATGATCATTTCTTGCCTACATCTCCTATACACCGGGTATGTTTTCGGTCTGAATATATCTCTGATTTTTAAGATCATATCTTTTGCATCTCTCTGGAACACAAAGAGTAACGTCTCTTTCTCTACGTTTTGACTTTTGTCACTATTTACTGGGTCACTTTGACCCGGTAATTTGGATAGCAAAACGATTTAGATTTTTGATAACTTTTTCATGGTGTTGTGGAGTAAAAATTGTTCTGTAACACGATGAATTTTTTTATAAAAAATTATATCGTATTGCGATCCAAATCACCCTGTCAAAGTGACCCTGATACAAGTAAAAAAAGTCAAAGCGTAAAGAAAAAGGTATTACGGAGAAAGTACGTTTTTGATTTGAAACATTGTTTTTAGCACATACTACTATCAAGCAGTTTTTTTTTTCTAATTTTAAACGTGTTTTTTAGTACGTCTTTTCTCACTGTTTTTCATGTTCTTTCCATGTTCTTAAACGGATACCAAACATGCTCTAAGTAACGGAGCCGACTTGGTCCTCGTACACAGTGGCCACTCGAGAGTTTTTAGAAAACAATTTTTCAGCTTTCAACTATTTTGACTTTTGAATCAGTTTTTTCTCAGATTATTTTCAACATTTCTCTTAAAGCAGTACCAAACATGCTCGTCGCAACTCTCTTGCTGCTTTGGACAATGGTACTATATCCACACATTTGATGCGATTATTAAAGCCTCTAGAACATGTTCTCAGGTTTTATGAAATACAGTTTGGCGCATTAACAGATTGATTCCTCAAATGTATCGGCCTAATGGTAACATATGATCATGTGTTATAAATAGCACTCTATTTTGGAGCACACACATTGTTATCTTCTGAAAGCTTCCTTAAGGGTTGGTGATATTTCCAAGCCATTGGAAACTTTACACCTTCATACACAAAGTGATAATTCAGATGAGTGGTTGCTTGAATTCATGCTTCAAGTTTTGAATGATTCTTTCAAGAATGGGGTGAAATCAAAGGCTTGAAATTTAGATGCCAAGATCTCTAGAAATGTCAAGTTTGATTGGATTGCAAACAAAGACAAATTGAGAGGGAAAGGGCATGAGGAGTGAAGGTGTTGAAATGATCAATGAATATCATCAACATGTTAGTTGCTTAGGGAACACAAGAGCAGGTAGCCCTCTTTCATGGTTGTCCCTTGTTCTTATCCCCATTCTCCTTCCAATCCCATCCATAAAGTAGGCAATTTTTTGTTTTATTAGCATGATGAGATAGTAGTAACATTTTTGGGGACTGTCTTTGCATGAAGTACTACTTTGGGTAAAAGATATTCCCCCCCCCCCACAAGTTTAATTCAATGACAATATCGCCCCTTTCAGTTTGGAACAAGACACTTTCATTCTTTCAATGTGCCAAATTTCAGGAAATCCACACTCCCGAAAAGTGACGTTGTTGGGATTCTGTTACTGATAGTAGTTTCTGCGATAAATTTTCTCTCAGAGTATGGAATACACAATCAGGAGGGTTAGTGTCCTGACGTTAGGTA
Organism: Linanthus parryae; assembly: GCA_023055425.1. Taxonomy (NCBI): domain Eukaryota; kingdom Viridiplantae; phylum Streptophyta; class Magnoliopsida; order Ericales; family Polemoniaceae; genus Linanthus; species Linanthus parryae. Next base: position 2,335,453 of record JALGPY010000030.1, read on the forward strand.
CACTGAAGGGGTGAAAGCGTCTTTTACCCTACTACTTTGCACATAATATTGATTTGGTATATTTTCTCTTTGGAATGAGATGCTTTTATAATCCAAATTGCTTTTTGTTTGTTCTTGTGGGGATTGTGACAAAAAGCTTTCCAAATGGTGGGTTAGGAGTAACAATAATAATTTGGTTTTAGATTTAGCTATTGAGTATACAGACACCTATATTTTGTTTTGTTTCTCTTTGTCTTCTTATCGAGATCCTTCTTATCTCTCTCACCCCATTCATTAATTTAATTCGCGTCGAGAAATAATGAGCTGCCCTGCTCTTCTCATAGATAAACGTCAAAACTCTATGCAACAAGTTGAGGGATCAAACCCTTGATGAACATATGAAACCGGTACTTCAAGTCTCGATTTCTAAACAAATATATTGTATTATTTTGGACAAAGCAGGAGATTATTTTTGTTTTTTAAGTCGGAGCTCTGTATCACTTTGGTGTGTCGGCCACAGAGCTCTTGTTTACTACAGGTTCCTACCCGTCTTCTCCAGTGAGTTGAACTTTCATTTTCACAGCCACATCTCTCAATAAAAGCATCGTTTGCTAATTAATTTGGAGCTAGTTATGCTAATAGCGACTAATAATTCTTTTTACTTCTTGATCTAAAAGACTTAAAGCAAATAAGTACTCGAGCCTCCTAAATTCACTATTTTTGGGTTGTCGCCGGTATGTTTCTAGCACATTAGTTTAGAACTTTATTTCTCTTATTATTATTAATGATGATGGACACTCAGCACCACTGAATAACCCCTTGTTTGAGAGCAGTAACTTCTAAATCGTACGTAGTACATTTTTTTAATCAGCATAGATTGCCCATACCTCTCGCAGACAGACAGGCTCATGCTTGAGAAATGTATGAATGGAACTTGTTAAAAAAAGTGCTTAATTTCCTCATTTCTTTTCTCTATAATGTAGTACTAGCACAGATGAGATGGGTAGGGTATGATAAAAATGTGGGGGCTATGGATGGACAACCCTAAAGAAAGGCATATCAATAAGGTAGCCAAGGGGGGCGTCCATGTGAATGTGCCTTCTTCTCAAACTAAACGATGATGATGCATGGGTCACTCTATGATGCTGGAAAACTCACTCAGTTTGTGTGTAAAAAAGGTCATGAGAGACATCACATAGTATAATTGTGTTGCACTACTAGGGGAGGGGAGGTAGACTTTGTACTAGTTGTAGTAGTAGTACTGGAGGGTTCATCCTACAAATTAAGGCTAGTCCTCTTATGGTTATTGTCTCCATATATTAAGGGGTAGGTCCAAGGGTCCTTACTGAGATAGGAGTATGTAAAAGGCTACCCATCTTTCTTTTGGCGGTGCTCCAGCTCTAGAGTTGGTTAGTTTGGCATTTTGTTAAGGAAAGACTTAACCATGGTTCCCCCAACTGTAAGGCAGCTCGGTGTTCAAAAGAAGCCCTGCTAAGATCATGCGACCACAATTTGAGGTTTGAACAATTAGTTAGAAAAGTATTAAGTGTATGAAACATAGATGTAATACGCTATTCGCATCCATAATATAGAGCAATGAGCTCGGGTTGGAGAGTGGGACGGCAAATGTCATCTTTGTCTGTCCAAACGTAGGGTTCCTTGTTCACATCTCAGCATTGACGTGATGCCCTTGGAGCCCCTAGTACAGCCACTGCAACGTTCAGTTTCCTTCCTGCACCACCACCAACAAATTTCAAAAGGTTTAAATAAATCACGGTAGTGGATAGAGCTAGCTGTCAGGGCGTAGCACAGTTGCTACTCGGTGGGGCAAATTTGCTCGAAGCTGCAGGTTCGAGTCATGGCAACCGCATTGTGGAGTTCCATCTTTAACAAGCGAGCTCCTTGTGAGTACCATGCACTGACCCTCCCTCACTAGGAGGCCGCTCTGTATCTAATTTATCCTTATGTGATGGCCAGGGGCGGTGACAGAGGGGCAGCTTGATAGCTGTTGGAATAGATGCCCTAGAGGCAATCGTAGATTTAGTATGAACAATGTTTTGGCTAGAATATTCATTTATTATTTATGGCGATATTTAATATAATGAAGTCCTTAGATAAATTGTGTTATTTATCTTAAATATCCCTAGTCAATTATATTGATTAATAGGACAATCAAATATAGACTAGTATGTGGGTAGATTGATATGGAGATATCAAGTCTAACACATGGGTATGCATTAGGAGTAATGGCATACTGGATTGACCCACGACGAAAAGGATACATTAGATTATGTGAAGTCACAATCGCTTTTCGTAGTGCTAATATTATTGCAATCCTTGGACTTGAAGTCACTAGATACTCTAGTTGTGAAATATTGCGCTTTGATGTTATCAAACGTTACACCGTAACTGGGTAATCATAAAGGTGGCTATCGGGCGTGATAGGAAGCAAGCTTAGAGATCGTAGTGATGTAGATAGGATTTGTCCCTCCCACATAATGGGGGTAAATATCCATGGCCACTCGAGGGATGAGGCTTATTGAATGTCTGGCCAGACTCAGATAAATTAATATGGAGATATTAATGTTATCTGTAAGTATAAGCATATTCCCAGGATCGAGGAACTATGGATTGGATATACGAGTGTGACTATTTATGTCTCGTGTCCAATCCGGGTATGGAGACAAAGGGATAATGCAATATGATATATTGGGCACAAAGGTTTGTCGGGATCACTGACTATTTCTATTGGTTGGGTGGCATGGATGTGTTGCTAGACACCGCTCCATGTTAGTAATAGTTACTACCAACTATATAGAAACCTATGGGGTCACACGTCAAATAGAGTAGAACTAGATTTGGGATTAATTAATATGGATTAATTAATAGAAGGATCATAGTGCAACACCTTGCAAACTTAGTAGGACTAATTTGCAAGGAAGGGGATAGTTCTAGTCCTACTAGAACAAGAAAACTCTTTTATGGAAACAACAAGGAGTTGTTGGAGTATATAAAGGAGGCTCTAGCTTCCTTCCCACTACATGAGTTATTAGTCATAACACACAAAGAGTGGGAGAGAGCAAAAGAGAGAGCAAGACAAGAGCTAGGGCCGAAACCCTAGCCCCCGTCCGCCCCTCTACCCGACGGCAAGAAGGAAGCCGCCCCTCCTTTGTTGCCTTGTTGCTTTGTTGCTTTGATCTTCATCCCTCTTCCTCCAAGGTTCAAGCTAGCACTTGATTGAAGGAAGAATCTAGATCTCACCTCTAGACGTGGATCAACCGTAGAGACGAGGACATCATTCTTCGTGTGATCTCACAAATCAAAAGGTACACATCTTCTATGTCCTTAATCATGTTATGATGTCTCTTCCTGTGATCCTTGGTGGGCTTTGAGTAGGATTATTTTTGTTATTCCGCTGCGTTACCTACGTCAAAACCCAACAGTGGTATCAGAGCCACAGGTCGTAGAGCATAACATGATATTATGTGTTTACGATTTCAGTTCATACACCGTATTATTGTTTATTACGCGAAAACTGAAAAATTGGCATAGTAGATGCAATATTGAATTTGATTCAATCAAACAAGAACCAATTTAACATTGGATGTTAGAATTGGTGAGTTTAATCACATAGGATGTGAATAATTGGGTTCTTTAAAAATTAGGGTTCATGGGCACATGATTGAAAAGGGGTTTTCAATTATGGAAACAAAATTATGGAATTAAATCCATAAGGAAACAACCTTGCTTGGGCAACAAGGAAGGAGGAAGGGGACTAGGGCCGAAACCCTAGCCGCCCGCCCCTCCCTTGCGCGCCAAGCAAGGCCGCGGCCCCCTAGGCGTGCGGCGGTCCTAGGGTTCGGGCCACTTGTTGGCTTGGACCCTTTGGACCGTTGTGAAACCCCAGTTACCCAATTTCACTAAAATTAAACAAGCGCGTTAAAAATTGGTTTTAACTGTATTATGTGCTTTATTGCATGGTGGATGGATATGGCCTAGGATTGTGGATGTTTATTGTTTTGTGGTTTGGTTTACGGCCTGCGAGCTGATCAAATTAATGTAATAATTAATTAAGTTTTACGGCCTGCGAGTCGTTCTTTTTCTCCTCGACATGTGAGGCTTTTATTATTTATTTATTCTAGATGTTAGGCTAGAATTAGAAATATTTAGATGATAGCCAAGAACATGGAGAAGAAGATTGGAGAACCAAAGGAGCCAAAAGACATCCCTAGGCGAGCAGCTATGGTGGAGCACATGGAGATGAGCTCGGCACTTTAGGGCAATTAGATATTATCATTGGCTTGATAATATCATTAGTCTAGAGGCCATATCCATGCCACGTTTTTTTATTTTTGTGGATGTTTATTATTCATGCCTTGTTATTTATTTTGTGTGTATGGCGCTACAAGCAAAAACGATAACAAGATAATAATAAACAAAGTTGGTCTTTTATTGTGGATGGCCCAATCCAAATAAGTAGACCATGTTGATAAGATCAACCAAACATATTAAAAGAAATCCCTCAATTAAATATTGCGTTTTGCCTTCTCTTGCCAAGACACCCTTCATGATCATGGCCTATTAAAATTCGGGCTTGCCAAAGCAAGGCGATTTTAATTTTTCATGATGTGTTGCGGACGACGCAAGCTAGTAATGCGTGTATGTTGAAAGCAAGAGGTTGGACGCAACTAGGCAAGAGTCAATTGGATTGATGAGCTTAGAGGCATGACAATTAGGAGTTATCCAATTGGATAAAGAATAAGAGAAATTTATTCACCTAATTGGACCAAGAGTTGCATGGGATGCAATTGGAATGGTTCCTACCTAAATAACCAATTCTTGGGTGACTTGCCAAAGCAAGCTCAAGAAGAAGTGAAATAAGGATCTTGGACCCACTAGAAAGTATAAAGATATTTTCCGCTTTAATAGTGAGGGCTATTAATCCGAGAAAAATAGTGGGAGCTATATTTAATGATCTAGCCATTGTTAAATATAGTTAAATTGTTAAAAATACTAAATTGCATATTTCTCGTTTTGTAGAATTCCAAATGGCAAACAACAACGCATCGAGTTCATCCCTACGATCTGTCCTTGAGAAGGATAAATTGTCTGGAACAAATTTCCTTGACTGGTACAGAAACTTGAGGATTGTCCTCAAGCAAGAAAAGAAGCTGTACGTCTTGGACACTCCAATTCCAGACCCACCACAGGATGAGTCTCTACTAGCGGCAGTAAGGGCACGTCAGAAACATGTTGATGATTCTAATGACGTGACTTGCCTCATGCTTTGTACCATGACTAGTGAGCTTCAGAAGCAACACGAGAACATGGAAGCCTATGATATGATCATACACTTGAAACAATTGTTTCAGGAACAGGCAAGGCATGAGCGCTATGAGGTGTCTAAAGCATTGTTCAAAAGCAGTCTTGCAGAGGGGAATCCAGTAGGCCCTCATGTGCTCCGAATGATCGGGTACATAGAGAACCTTGAGAGACTGGGGTTCCCACTCGGCCAGGACTTGGCGACTGATCTCGTCCTGCAATCGTTGCCTGACAGTTATAATCAGTTCATCATGAACTATAATATGAACGAGATCAACAAGTCTTTGCCAGACTTATTGAACATGCTAAAGACAGCTGAGCAAAGCATCAATAAAGGCAAGGGCAAGGCCATAATGATGGTCCACAAGAAGAAGGGCAAGTCAGTTGCATCTACTTCAAAAGGAAAACGCAAGAAAGTTGCGAAGTCCAAGGAAGCCCTAAAGCCTAGTGGAGGCGTGGCTAAAGGTGAGTGTCACTACTGCAGCCAGCCGGGTCACTGGAGGAGGAATTGCCCTAAATATCTGGAGGATAAGAAGCTTGGAATAGTGATTCCACCACCACCAGGTATTTATGTTATAGACGTGAATCTTTCTATTTCATCATCCTGGGTATTGGATACCGGATGTGGTTCTCACATTTGTCGTAATGTGCAGGATTTGAAAAGAAGTAGAAGATTGCGAAAAGGGGAGATAGACTTGCGCGTCGGGAATGGAGCAAAGGTTGCTGCATTGGCTGTAGGCATTTATGAGCTATCTTTGCCTTCTGGACTTATTTTAGAATTAGACAATTGCTGTTATGTGCCTGGTATGAGCAGAAACATTATTTCTATTTCTTGTTTGGACGAGAAAGGTTTTTCTATTTCAATAAAGGACAAGTGTTGCTCCATTTATTTTGATAGTATGCACTATTGTAGTGCGCATTTGTCTAATGGATTGTATATCCTTGATCTAAATAATCCAATCTATAACATAAGTACTAAAAGGATTAAAACTAATGATTTAAATCCTACATATCTATGGCACTGTCGTTTAGGCCATATAAATGAGAAACGCATATCTAGACTCCATAAGGATGGACTTCTAGACTCATTTGATTTGGAATCATATGAGACATGTGAATCTTGTTTATTAGGAAAAATGACAAAGTCCCCTTTCAATAAGAAAGGCGAGCGGACTAGTGAGTTATTGGCACTCATACATACTGATGTATGCGGACCATTCCCCACACCTGCCAGAGGTGGTTATACCTACTTCATCACATTTACTGATGATTTCAGTAGATATGGATTTGTATACCTTATGAAGGCCAAATCCGAATCCTTTGAATTGTTCAAGGAATTCAAGAGTGAAGTAGAGAAGCAACTTGGCAAGAGTATTAAAGCTCTACGATCGGATCGTGGAGGAGAATACTTAAGCCAAGAGTTTGATGAGTATCTTAGAGAGTGTGGGATAGTATCCCAGCTCACTCCACCCGGAACACCACAACGGAATGGTGTATCTGAGAGGAGGAATCGCACTCTATTAGATATGGTGCGATCTATGATGTCTCAAACAGATCTTCCAATATCCTTTTGGGGACATGCTCTAATGACGGCAGCTTTACCATTAACCGTGTTCCATCCAAATCAGTCATGAAGACGCCATATGAGATATGGACTGGGAGGCGTCCCATAATGTCGTTTATGAAGATTTGGGGCTGTGACGTCTATGTAAAGCGTTTACAAACAGACAAGCTCGGGCCTAAAGCGGATAAGTGTAAGTTTGTGGGATATCCTAAGGAAACTAAAGGATATTACTTCTATAACCCTACCGAAAACAAAGTGTTTGTTGCTCGGACCGGCGTGTTTCTAGAAAGAGAACTAGTCTCTAAAGAAGCAAGTGGGAGGGTTGTAGAACTTGAAGAAATTCATGAACCACAAACCACTGAACCGATAATGGAACATGAACAGGAACCACAAGAAGTTGTGGAAGAGCCTGTTCAGGTAACACAGGAACTCCGTAGATCAGGAAGAGTGCGTCATGAGCCAGAGAGGTATGGACTTCTCGTGACTGAGCCCGATGACGTACCACTCATTGATGATGAGCCTGCAAACTATGGAGAAGCCATGAGTGGCCCAGACTCTAAGAAGTGGCTAGAAGCCATGAGATCCGAAATGGATTCCATGTATACCAACAAAGTATGGACTTTGGTGGAACCACCCGAAGGGGCTCGACCCATAGGGTGCAAATGGGTCTTCAAGAAGAAGACCGACATGGATGGCAAGGTAGTTGCCTATAAGGGGCGATTGGTGGCCAAAGGTTATAGACAGATTCATGGTATTGACTATGATGAGACCTTTTCACCAGTCGCCATGACTAAATCCATTCGAATCTTACTTGCTATTGCAGCATACTACGACTATGAGATTTGGCAAATGGATGTCAAAACAGCGTTCCTTTATGGGAACCTCCTTGAGGATGTGTACATGACACAACCAGAGGGTTTTGAGGATCCAGAGAATGCCAATAAAGTCTGTAAGCTGCAAAGGTCCATTTATGGATTAAAGCAAGCTTCTAGGAGCTGGAATCGACGTTTTGATGACGCGGTCAAAGAGTTTGGCTTCATCAAGAACGAAGATGAGCCTTGTGTTTACAAGAAGGTTAGTGGGAGCTCTATAGTATTTCTGGTCTTGTATGTGGATGACATACTAATCATTGGCAATGATATTCCTACTCTTCAATCTGTTAAAGATTGGCTAGGAAAGTGCTTTGCGATGAAAGACTTAGGAGACGCAGCCTATATACTGGGTATAAAGATCTATAGAGATAGATCCAAAAGGTTGCTTGGCCTAAGTCAGAGTACATATATTGATAAGGTGTTGAAGAGGTTCAACATGCAAGATTCCAAGAAGGGATTCTTGCCCATGTCACATGGGGTCACTCTTTCCAAGAATGACTGTCCCTCCAATGAGATGGAGAAGGACCGCATGAATAGGATACCCTATGCTTCGGCCATAGGATCCATCATGTACGCCATGCTGTGTACTAGACCAGACGTATCATACGCGTTGAGTATGGTGAGCAGATATCAGTCCAATCCGGGTGAGAGTCACTGGATTGCTGTCAAGAACATCCTAAAGTACTTAAGAAGAACTAAGGATGTGTTCTTGATATTTGGAGGAATGGAGGAGCTAAGTGTAAAGGGTTACACTGACGCAAGCTTCCAAACCGACAAGGATGATTACAGATCGCAGTCTGGATACGTGTTTTGCCTGAATGGAGGAGCTGTGAGCTGGAAGAGTTCCAAGCAAGGCACAGTTGCTGATTCTACAACAGAAGCTGAGTACATTGCTGCTGCGGAAGCGGCGAAAGAGGCAGTATGGATAAAGAAGTTTATTACTGAGCTCGGTGTGGTCCCTAGCATAGTGGATCCCGTAGAGTTGTACTGTGACAACTCTGGGGCAATCGCACAGGCGAAGGAACCAAGATCGCACCAAAAGTCAAAGCATGTACTTAGGAGATTCCATCTTATTCGTGATATGATCGATCGAGGAGATGTGAAGATATGCAAGATTCCGACAGATGACAACGTGTCAGATCCACTTACGAAACCTCTTGCGCAGCGAAAGCATGAAGGGCACGCCAGATCTATAGGCATACGAGATGCGCCAGATTGGCTCTAGTGCAAGTGGGAGACTGTTGGAATAGATGCCCTAGAGGCAATCGTAGATTTAGTATGAACAATGTTTTGGCTAGAATATTCATTTATTATTTATGGCGATATTTAATATAATGAAGTCCTTAGATAAATTGTGTTATTTATCTTAAATATCCCTAGTCAATTATATTGATTAATAGGACAATCAAATATAGACTAGTATGTGGGTAGATTGATATGGAGATATCAAGTCTAACACATGGGTATGCATTAGGAGTAATGGCATACTGGATTGACCCACGACGAAAAGGATACATTAGATTATGTGAAGTCACAATCGCTTTTCGTAGTGCTAATATTATTGCAATCCTTGGACTTGAAGTCACTAGATACTCTAGTTGTGAAATATTGCGCTTTGATGTTATCAAACGTTACACCGTAACTGGGTAATCATAAAGGTGGCTATCGGGCGTGATAGGAAGCAAGCTTAGAGATCGTAGTGATGTAGATAGGATTTGTCCCTCCCACATAATGGGGGTAAATATCCATGGCCACTCGAGGGATGAGGCTTATTGAATGTCTGGCCAGACTCAGATAAATTAATATGGAGATATTAATGTTATCTGTAAGTATAAGCATATTCCCAGGATCGAGGAACTATGGATTGGATATACGAGTGTGACTATTTATGTCTCGTGTCCAATCCGGGTATGGAGACAAAGGGATAATGCAATATGATATATTGGGCACAAAGGTTTGTCGGGATCACTGACTATTTCTATTGGTTGGGTGGCATGGATGTGTTGCTAGACACCGCTCCATGTTAGTAATAGTTACTACCAACTATATAGAAACCTATGGGGTCACACGTCAAATAGAGTAGAACTAGATTTGGGATTAATTAATATGGATTAATTAATAGAAGGATCATAGTGCAACACCTTGCAAACTTAGTAGGACTAATTTGCAAGGAAGGGGATAGTTCTAGTCCTACTAGAACAAGAAAACTCTTTTATGGAAACAACAAGGAGTTGTTGGAGTATATAAAGGAGGCTCTAGCTTCCTTCCCACTACATGAGTTATTAGTCATAACACACAAAGAGTGGGAGAGAGCAAAAGAGAGAGCAAGACAAGAGCTAGGGCCGAAACCCTAGCCCCCGTCCGCCCCTCTACCCGACGGCAAGAAGGAAGCCGCCCCTCCTTTGTTGCCTTGTTGCTTTGTTGCTTTGATCTTCATCCCTCTTCCTCCAAGGTTCAAGCTAGCACTTGATTGAAGGAAGAATCTAGATCTCACCTCTAGACGTGGATCAACCGTAGAGACGAGGACATCATTCTTCGTGTGATCTCACAAATCAAAAGGTACACATCTTCTATGTCCTTAATCATGTTATGATGTCTCTTCCTGTGATCCTTGGTGGGCTTTGAGTAGGATTATTTTTGTTATTCCGCTGCGTTACCTACGTCAAAACCCAACAATAGCTGTCTCCACCTTGCTCCTAGGTAAATCAATAACATGGCGCACATTATTTCATTCTAAGCAAAAACCGCGTAAAATTAGTAGAAAAGCTTTACCGAAAGCTTCTATCTAGATAGGCCGAAGAGACGAAGAACTCTCGCAATTCGACTTGGGTGTCATGCATTCTAGTTCCAAGTATCCAGGTTTTAGACAACCCACTTTGGTGGATTACCGCCTGCAGAATATCGCCTAGTTCACACTAAAAAAATTCTAAAACATACCGATGCCTATTATAATTTTCACTGCTTTTCTCATGGCCTGGCAAATTTTCTTGCTACCATAGCTGTTGGGTAAGCGATAACTTCTTCGAAGCTAAATTTGTTTAGGGCCTCGGACCAAGAAGACAGAGACAATTTGTAGAAAATCCAAGAGCGATATGAAATTAGATCCATGAGACTAATGGACAGTTATCTTGAGTTATACTAGCACAATTGGGTCACGCCCTTAGGCCCAACCCAGGATAATGTTTATGTAATGAAAGGCCGATATCAACTGCAGCCCAGTAAATATGCCACGCTGAACTCAATGGAAAAGTGAACTATTAGATTTATGGCCCATTTAAAACATTATAATGCATAATCCAATCTCAACGACCCTCTTAATTCAAAACCATATGAGTCCATCAACTATGAACAAAGAAGGCTTCTGATGGTCTTCTTTTTTGGATTACTTGAGGAAAATGTGCGGTAACCTATGACTCAACTATGAGTCCGTCACATATGGACCACCGATTCATGTTTAATCAGTCTGTGGAGCAATTTTTTACTGTTCAAAAGAGCACAACGTTGTGCTCTACAACCAATTAATCAGTGACAGTCACATGGTGCTCTCATGGAGCACTCCGTTTAAGTGACTGACAGTTTGTATAAATATTGCACTTTAATTGGTTGTAGAGCACCACATGATGCTCTCATGGAGCACTCCGTTTAAGTGTTGCACTGTAATTGGTTGTAGACAACTATGTGGTGCTCTCATGGAGAACTAAAAAAATTCTCTAGTCTGTGTGGTTTGTCGGCTATTGTATGGACGTGCATTGGTTGACACTCGTACAAGTCAAGTGCCATGGTAGACATGTCCAAGGCTCTTAGTACTGTTCTTTTGCTTTAGCTATGAAAGTCTATTTTTACTACTTTTATGATGGTTTCAGGTAACCCCTATTTGAGATTAAACAGAGTCTTTCCTTGGTCTTCTAGTTAGTATACTTTTTAGTTCTATGAAATAGCACAACGTGATACTCTAATACCTTGGATGTGTCATATGGCTGAAAGCATGCCCTGTGTAGTCACTGAAGTCATTGGATGACAATCGGAATGCTTCCCTGTTTCTTGGAGGTCAACCCGCGCAAGTGAGCTCGGTTGAACTGATACTGCACCTACATAGTCATTAGAGAAACCCAGAAATATATAACAGCCTTTTCGATCATCCATATCCTTACTGATCCCGCCCAGATATATAAAACAAAGATCCATAAACAACCACAGAATGTTAAGTATCCGGTATGTAGGCCAAAATGACACCAGCAAGCTTTTACAGAAACATAAATACACAACCAAATCAGGATCAGTAGTTGGTGATACTGATACATCAATCCACCAACCCCCCCTTCCTGCGATGCAAGAAACTACTATCCAGCATTACATTACATATACTTGTACAGAATAGCAACAAACAGAAGCTGTTTCAACATTAACCTGGAGCTCCCTTGAATGAATATCATGTGTAAACCTGGCGTGTCCGAGCCAAGCCTTGAACAGAACATTTCATAAACACCCAACATCATAGTGTTTACAGACAACAGGTACACTCATGAGTACCAGTTGACTGGTATACAAAATTAGATCTGTATCTGACCCCTCCACCGTTACATACAAGACCACATCACCTTCCTAATACCTAAATGAATCAATAATGCACCCCTCTGCATTCATGCGAATATGGTGCTCCTGGAAAGCAAATAACACACTCCTCATGATACTGGAAGCACCCAGAACAAGAATGCTGGTGCTGATGCACACCTTGATATGATAATCCTCAATGCTGAACATATAATTTGCCACAAAAACACATCTAACTAATAGGATAAAACCAAAACCCAGAAATTCTCAAGAATGAAGGCTGCCTTCAGGTCAGGACTCGCTATCCCAAATATCATTCAGTTGAACTGAAGATGATATTATCTGAGCAGACTCAAAAAAAACATCCAACAGTATATACTACTACTTCTATTTGTATTTACATTGGACAGACACTTATATTTGTTAGTTGGTCAAAAAGATTGCAGTACTAAAAAGGAAAATAATTCAACAGTACATATATATCTACTTCAGCAAGTCAGATCTCCTCATCATCATTGACCCATGTAGAGAGTCTAGTAGTATAAATTTTCTTTCCAAAGTCCAAAATGTGGAGAAAACAACTTTTGTGAAATCCTGAAAACAGAGCAATTTATTTGAGATAGTAATCCCAAAGATTGCTGTTTCAGTAGTTTGCCTAACATGTGGATTCTGGATCATCTATGTAATCAGAAACTCAACATGTACTACTAACTAGGTAATGACCAAGATGTCAGTACGAGTGAGGATGTGCGATGCAGCCCCATCAGAGTAGTGAGGATACACATAGAGATGGTTCAAGGCTTTGGTAATAACAGTAGAAAGAATGAACCTGAAAAAGCATACAACAATCCAGCTTTTCTTGCAAATTAGCTGTAGTGCTCGCAAAGAGAAACTGCTGCTATTCACCTAATCCAAGTATAACACGAATGCCAAATTTCTCATTCCAGCAATTGCAACAAAACACAATTATAGACATTTCGTGAATACTACTAAGCCACTAATCACCCTCCTCACAGGATCTTGGTATTTGCAAACTTCTGTGCAGTATCCAAAGGGTTCATAGTGATGCAGCTAGTTTTAGCCGTAAACCAAACTACAAAACTGAAATCATCATCAAGTTGGATCAAACATGAACAGAACAGAAAATGAAAATGACAAAATGGGCATTTTGGAGTGAACTTTGTTGTTTCAGGATTAAATTCATATTCATGATTGAGCAAGCAAAAAACAAAATGGTTTCCTCCATATATAAAACTCCCCCCACCTTTAACTATGAAGCTGTATAAACTTGTAAATTTCTAACAACTAGAAAGAACAAAGCCAATGATTAAACTTCACCTAAACCAAGTCCCCAACCTAATACAACACGACCGCCCGGGAAATCCGACACCGGCGGTGATCGGTGATCGGATTCCGGCGATTATTACCCTCAATAAGTTGGATCAAACTTCACCATCAGTTAGCAAATCAAAACCCACAAACCATCCATGTCCTTATGTCCTTCTCTAGCTCTGCAACCAAAACCAAATAAACAAAAATTGAGACCAACCCAGAATGATTAAACCAAGAAACTGAAAAGGGTGTGGATAAATTTGATGAAATTGGTACTAGAATTACCTTTGTTGATTCAGGGTTATTGGGGACTTTGTACTTCTCCGGCGCTATCTCCGTCAACCACAGCCCCGGAAAACACGCCTGAATCCAATCGGAAAACAGATCCGAGAGAGAGAGATTAGTTTATGGAGATAACAAAAAATGAAAAAAATGGTAAGTTATAGAATTGAATAGAATTGAAGAAAAGGGTCTCACATCGACTTGTCTCTGAACTATTTTCGCCCTTTTCTTTGGCCTCCGCGGCGGTTTAATCCCAGCCATCACCAAAAAGTCCCGTTCGATTTCTGATCTCGAGAGAGGAACGGTGACTTTGCTCCTCAGGGGCTCTTTCGGTAATTCACTATTACAACGGGCTTCCACTTCATGAGAGGAGCAAGCACATCGACACTCCCTTCCACTTCATAAGGGAATGTGTGGAGAAGAAGTATGTGGAGATGAAGTATGCTAGATCTCAAGACCAAGTGGCGGACATATTCACGAAGCCCCTCAAGTTCGACATCTTCTTCAAGTTGAGAGCTTTGCTCGGAGTTACTAAACCAAGTTTAAGAGGGGGTGTTGGAAACTAAACTTGGTTTAGCCCAATAGTCCAAGGCCTTTATTGTTGTTATTAGTTAGTAGTCATAATGTTGTAGCCCAATTGTATTAGCAAGCCCAAATTTGTAATTTGTCTAGGTTCATTGTACCTTAGTAGGAGAATTCTAGAGATGTATTTGTGTAGAATGTTGTAGAGAATTTCCTAGATATTTTGGTGGAAGAAGTTTGTGGAAGGAATTATGCTAGGAATATTCCTTCCACATCCACCTATAAATAGCTTGTACCTTCTCCATTTTGTATCAAGCAAAATCAATTGAAGTTCTTCCACATATTGTCCTACTTTCTCAACAAGTTCCATCACTTCCCTCTTCCACCAAACTAACCCACCAAACACTTAGCCTACTAGCCTCTTCCTAAAACCAACAATATTAAGGGGTAGGTCCAAGGGTCCTTACTGAGATAGGAGTATGTAAAAGGCTACCCATCTTTCTTTTGGCGGTGCTCCAGCTCTAGAGTTGGTTAGTTTGGCATTTTGTTAAGGACAGACGTAACCATGGTTCCCCCAACTGTAAGGCAGCTCGGTGTTCAAAAGAAGCCCTGCTAGGATCATGCGACCACACTTTGAGGTTTGAACAATTAGTTAGAAAAGTATTAAGTGTATGAAAGGTAAATGTAATACGCTATTCACATCCATAATATAGAGCAATGAGCTCGGGGTGGTGAGTGGGACGGGCAAATGTCATCTTTGTCTGTCCAAACGTAGGGTTCGTTGTTCACATCTCAGCATTGACGTGATGCCCTTGGAGCACCTAGTACAGCCACTGCAACGTTCAGTTTCCTTCCTGCACCACCATCAGCAAATTTCAAAAGGTTAAAATAAATCACGGTAGTGGATAGAGCTAGCTGTCAGGGCGTAGCACAGTTGCTACTCGGTGGGGCAAATTTGTTCCAACGTGCAGGTTCGAGTCATGAAAACCGCATTGTGGGAGTTCCATCTTTAATAAACGAGCTCCTTGTGGGTACCATGCAGTGACCCTCCCTCACTAGGAGGCCGCTCTGTACCAAATTTACCCTTAGGTGATGGCTTGAGGCGGTGACAGAGGGACAACTTGATAGCTGTCTCCACCTTGCTCCTAGGTAAATCAATAACATGAAGCACATTATTTTATTCTAAGCAAAAACCGCGTAAAATTAGTAAAAAAGCTTTACTAAAAAGATGAAGAACTTCTATCTAGATAGGTCGAAGAGATGAAGAACTCTCGCAATTCGACTTGGGTAAGTGTCATGCATTCTAGTTCCAAGTATCCAGGCATTAGACAACCCACTTTAGTAATTACCGCCCCCAGAAAACCGCCTATTTCACACAGAAGTATGATAACTTCGAAACTAAATTTGTTGAGGGCCTCGAACCCAGATAACAGACAATTTGTAGAAAATCCAAGAGCGATAAGAAATGGGACCAGTGGACTTTATCTTGAGTAGTACTACCACAATTGGGTAAATCAACCTCAGGCCCAATCCACGCTAATGATTATTTAATTGAACGCCACTATCCACTTACAGCCCAGTAAATAGGCAACGTTGAACTCACTGGAAAAGTGAACTATTAGATTTATGGGCCATTTAAAACATTCTGCTAACGCATAATCCAATCTCAACGACCCTCTAGATTCAAAACCATATGAGCCTCTCCTAAAAAAAAATAAAAAAAATAAAAAAAAAAAAAAAAGAGAGAGAGAGAGAGCCTATCAACTATGGGCAAAGAATGCTTACTTGAGGAAAATGTTCAGTAACCCAACTCAACTATGAGTCTGTCACGTACTCTCTCGGTCCCTCCAGATCATTCAAAAAGTTATTTGGGTATGGCGATTTAGTTAGCAAAAAGATGCATGAATTTGGTAATCTTTTCATTGTGTTATAGAGTAAATTTTGCTCTACATTACCAAAAAAATTACCAAATTTTTGTTTTGTTTTGCTAACCAAATCGCTAAATCCAAATAATATCCGAATAATTTTTTGAAGAACATAGAGGAGCGGAGGGAGTATGAACCACCTATGCTTGTTTAATCCGTCTGTGTGGTTTGCCGGCTATTGTATAGAGGAGCGGAGGGAATATGAACCACCTTTGCTTTGGCAATGAAAGTTTGTTTTTATGATTTTCTTTTTTTTTTTTTTTTTTTTTTTTTTTTGAGGGGAGAAATTATGCATCTATTCATGGAGAGTCAGACCCAATAAATCATGAAATAGCACCACATGATACTCTAATACCTTGGATGTGTCATATGGCTGAAAGCATACCCTATGTAGTCAGTGAAGATGTTGGATGAAATCGGAATGCTTCCCTGTTTCTTGGTGGTCAACTAGCCTAAGTGAGCTCGGCTGAACTGATACTGCACCTACATAGTCATTAGAGAAACCCAGAAACCGAGAAATATATAACAGCCTTTTCGTCATCCATATCCAAACTGATCCCACCCAGATATATAAAATAAAGATCCATAAACAACCACAGCATGTTAATAATCCGGCATGTAGGCTAAAATGACACCAACAAGCAAGCTTTTACAGAAACATAAATACACAACCAAATCAAGAGTCAGTAGTTGTTGGTGATACTGATACATCAATCCACCAACCCCTTCCTGGGCGATGCAAGAAACTACTATCCAGCATTACATATACTTGCACATAATAGCAACAAATAGAAGCTGTTTCAACAATAAGCTGGAGCTCCCTTGAATGAATATCATGTGTAAACCTGGCGTGTCCGAGCCAAGCCTTCAACAGAACATTTCATAAACACCCAACATCATAGTGTGTACTGACAACAGGAACACTCATGAGTACACATCACCTTCCTAAATAGCTAGTTCAACCAGTAATGCACTCCTCGTGAAACTGGAAAAGAAAAACCGCATTCATGCAAACATGGTGCTCCCAGAAGCAAACAAATATCATGAAACTGGAAGCAACCAGAATAAGAATGCTGGTGCTGCTGCACACCTTGATATGATAATCTTCAATCTTCAATACTGAAAAGATAATTTGCAACAAAAACATATCTAACTAATATGTCAAACCAAAAATCAGAAATTCCCAAGAATGAAGGCTGCTTTCAGGTCAGGACTCGTTATCCCAAATATCATTCAGTTGAACTGAAGATGCAATATCTCAGCAGACTCAAAAAAAACATCCAACAGTATATACACTTCTATTGGTTTTAAATAGGACAGACACTTATATTTGTTAGCTGGTCAAAAAGATTGCAGTACTAAAAAGGAAAATAATTCAACAGTACATATATATCTACCTCAGCAAGTGAGATCTCCTCATCATCATTGACCCATGAAGAGAGTCTAGTAGTATAAATTTTCTTTCCAAAGTTCAAAATGAGGCGAAAACAACTTTTGTGAAATCCTGAAAACAGAGCAATTTATTTGAGATATTAATCTCAAAGATTGCTGTTTCAGTAGTTTGCTTAACATGTGGATTCTGGATCATCTACGAGAAACACTAGGCGCAAACGGATACTTGTAAAATTGCCAATACAAGTGACAGAATATGAGATGCATCCCCATCACGGAAACACAGAGAGTTTTCTGGTTTTTGGTAATAATGTAACAGTTGAAAGAATGAACCGAAGAAAGCATACAACAATCCAGCTTTTCTTGCAAATTAGCTGTAGTGCTCGCAAACAGAAACTACTACAATCACGTATAACACAAATGCCAAAGCTCTCGTTCCAGCATTTGCAACAAAATACAAATTATAGACATTTCGTGAGCGCTACTAAAGCCACTACTCAAGCCATTGGTAGCTAAAAGCCCTGTTGTAGAGACAAAGGGTGTTCATAGTGATGCAGCTAGTTTTTAGCCGTAAACAAAACTACAAAACTGAAATCATCATCATCAAGTTGGATCAAACATGAACAGAACAGAAAATGTAAATGACAAAATGGGCATTTTGGAGTGAACTTTGTTGTTTCAGGATTAAATTCATATATATCATGATTGAGCAAAAACAAAAAGGTTTCCTCCATATATAAAACTCCCCCCACCTTTAACTATGAAGCTGTATAAACTTGTAAATTTCTAACAACTAGAAAGAACAAACCCAATGATTAAACTTCACCTAAACCAAGTCCAACCTAATACAACACGACCGCCCAGGAAATCCGACACCGGCGGTGATCGGATTCCGGCGATTATTACCCTTAATAAGTTGGATCAAACTTCACCATCAGTTAACACAATCAAAACCCACAAACCATCCATGTCCTTGTGTCCTTTAGCTCTGCAACCAAAACCAAATAACAAAAATTAAGACCAACCCAGAATAATTAAACCAAGAAACTGAAAAGGGTGTGGATGAATTTGATGAATTTGATGAAATTAGTAGTAGTACTACCTTTGTTGATTCAGGGTTATCGGGGACTTTGTACTTCTCCGGCGTTATCTCCGTCAACCACAGCCCCGGAAAACACGCCTGAATCCAATCGGAAAACAGATCCGAGAGAGAGAGATTAGTTTATGGAGATAACAAAAAATGAAAAAAATGGTAAGTTATAGAATTGAATAGAATAGAATAGAATTGAAGAAAATGGTCTCACATCGACTTGTCTCTGAACTATTTTCGCCCTTTTCTTTGGCCTCCGCGGCGGTTTAATCCCAGCCATCACCAAAAAGTCTCGCTCGATTTCTGATCTCGACAGACCCACGGTGACTTTGCTCATCAGGGGCTCTTTCGGTAATTGACTCTCCTCCGTCGCCGCCGCCGCCGCTAACCCCCTCAGCCGACTCGATTTCGCCGCCGCCGCCGGCTCCTCCGGCGGCGCCTTGCAGGCCGCCCGCCGGGTCCTCAAATTCCACGGCCGGCCGCCGGCGCCGGAATCGTCGAGCTCCTTGTCCTCGAGAATCGAGACCTTCATCCGGTCGGCGGCGAGCCGGAGATCGTTCATGAGCTTCTCGCGTACGGCGTCGATTCCGTCGTCGAACGGTTTGGGTTTCTTGGAGGTCTCCGGCGGAGATCTGCGCCGGATGAGTTCCGGCGGGACTCTCCGGCGGGACTCTGGGGAGGATCTACGGTTGTTGGTGACGGGGACGCATCGGAGTAGGCGCTGGTTGCCCCATTTCAACTCCGGCAATGTGAAGTTGTGGAGACGTCTCGATCTCTCCTCCGGAGGCGTGAGACGGTGGTGCTCTCTGTGGCGAGGAGTATGAGCGATTCTGTACATGAGGAAATCGAAATTGCCCCTCTTTGTTGTCTCTCTGAAAGGGGGGGTTTCGGGGAGAGGTGGCCGGAAATTGCAGAGTTGGTCGGCGATTGTTAATTTCTGAGGAGGGGGGTGTGGTTTGAACGGAACATGTTGTTTTCGAATGTTGGTTTTTGAGGGTTTCTGAGAGCAGAGTCTAGAGAGATAGAGAGAGAAGCAGAGAGAGAGAGAGAGAGAGATGAAACGGAGAAGGGAGGTGTGTGTTTGTTTGTTTGTTTGTTCTGCGGAGATCGCCGGTGAGAGCTCTTTATATATGAGCAGAGAGGGGGGAGAGAGAGCGGTTTTAACGTTCGGGGGGTAATGCTGTAATTTGGAATATTGCTATTTCCACATAAGAGATCTTCCTATTTCCAAATGATATTTATCTCTCTATTTTTTTTTTTTTATTTTTTTTTTCTTTTTTTGTTATTTAACTCGAAATGAAATTTGGGTTTGACACTTTGCACCCTTGTGTTTAGGCAAAAAGACACCTGACGTCTCTGATGTTCGGATAATTCCACTTGCTCTCTCGTAACTAACAGACCTTAACGGAGACATCAGGAAGACTTACTGCTAACTTTGTCTTTTCTTCATCACTAACTTTGTCTATTGATCTACTCCCTCTCCAAGCAATGATGATTTTGATCCATTGAATTCACTTGTTGTGAAAATGTTACTTTCACGACGGGGTATATGATTTTGCAGTTATGCTATGCACAATTTAATTATTTTCGTTTACAGATATGAGACTCCATCAATTTTTATTGTTTTTGCTATAGAATGTTGTGTTGTTTTAGAAAGTTGCGGCGTAGAAATTAATTACTGTGGAAATTCACATAAAAAAGAGTTGGGTAAAATATGTATATGGCTTGTTGTGGCAAAACACCTTTGACATTTTGTGTTTGGTGATTATAAACTTAGACTTGTTGTTGTAGGGTTTAGATGCAGGTTACACAGCAGGATAACAAAAATTTAATCCTGCTCGAACCCCACCAGGGATCACAGGCAAGCAATCATAACATGATTAGGGTAAAAACATGTGTACCTTAGTTTGTGTGATCACTACGAAGAATTATGTCTTCGTCTCTACGAGTATCCACACCTTGCATCTTTGACTGGATTCCTTCCCACCGTGTAGTGCTAGCAACGGAAAAAATGAGGAACGAATCACGCAAAGCGGGGCACAACCAACGCCAAAAGGGGGAGGGGGGTTTGACGGCGGCATGGGGGCCGACGGATCTAGGGGTTCGGCCTCTAGACTTGTCCCTCTCTTTCTCTCTTGCTTTGTTATGTTTCTCTCAATAATGACTGTAGTGAGAAAATAACAAGCTAGAATTCCTTTATATAGTAATAACTCTTTATTAACTATATAAAAGCCCCAATACTAATCATGTCCTAACATGGATTAGTCCACTTGCAAATTAGTACCACTAACTTTGCGTGTGATTGCGTTATGATCCTTTTATTAATTAGTCTAACTAATTAATACCCATATCCAGTTTGATCCATACGGTGTGTGACCCCATATGTTTGTACTTAGTTGGTAGTAACTATCACAAACATAGAGCGGTGTCTAGCAACACATCTATGCTACCCAACTAATAGAAATAGTCAGTGATCCCGACAAACCTTGTTCCCAATGTTACCGTGTTGTGTTATCCCTTTGTCTCCATATCCGGATTGGACACGAGACATATTCGTCACACTCGTATATCCAATCCATAGTTTATCGATCGTGGGAATAGACTTATCCATGCAGATAACATTAATATCTCCATATTGATTTATCTGAGTCTGGTCAGACATTCCATAAGCTCTACCTCTCGAGTGGCCGTGGATATTTGCTCCTATTATGTAGGAGGGACAAATCATGTACATCACTGTCACCTCTAACATTGTTTCCTATCATGCCCGATTGTTATCTTTATAGTTACCCAGTTATGGTGCAAAGTTTGATAATATCAAAGCATGATATTTCACAACTAGAGAATCCAGTGACTTCAAATATAAGGATTACAGCACCATTAGCACAACGAGAAGCACTTGTGACGTTGACATAATCTAATGTAGCCTTCTCGTGGTGGGTCTATCCAGTATGCCATTACTCCTAATGCATACCCATGTGTTAGACTTGATATCCCCATATCAATCTACCCACATACTAGTCTATAGTTGATCGTCCCATTAATCAACATAGTGGACTAGGGATATTTAAGATAAACAACACAATTGCAATACATGACTTCATTATATTAAATATCTTTATAAATAATACAATGATTATTCTAGAAACTAACGTTCATACTAAACAGATTGCCTCTAGGGCTTTCAAAACCAACAGTTGTTAGCGTCGAAAAGGTAATGTCATACACGATCTAATAAATAGTTCTACAAAAATAAATCAGAAGAGAGTAGTTCTTTATAAACTGATAGGATTACCACCGCCAATGAAATAAACTGTAAAGTCTAGCAAGGCTTTTTGTCTTCGGTCTCACGCCCTCTCTTCCCTTGGCTTTCGGATCAAAGGATGGTCGGTATTAGGCGCAAGAGCTAGAACTACTATTCTAATGGCTTCTCCTCTCTCCCTACGATGGAAAGTCTCACTGTCGTTCTTGTGCTATGTTGCTAAGTATGATTTCGATTCTATTCTGGTTGTACATATGATGTCGAACCAATGCCTTAATTCACTCTACTATATTCTCTAATAATGGCCTAACTCCATACATTTGCAAAACATAACTACTCGAAATATCTTTTTATTAAATAGAAAAGAAGAGAAGGCCATGAGCCATCTATCACGTACGCTCCCATGTTGGTTTATGTACCCATCCCATTGATATAACTATTTCTTCTCCAAATTCCTACCATTGTTGGTAAACCCCTCCCGTGAGCGAGCGAAAGGCCCACTCCTTCTTCATTCATGGCCTATCTTTTGATTCTTCAATGCATTTCCTTTCACTTTCTTTATGTATTGATATTTATTAATGGATGAAAGTATCAAGAATAAAGTTATCAAATGGCATGACCAGAGAAGCAACCTGTATTTCTTATGTTTCTTCATCAATCGCTTTTTTTTTTACTATTCACTGAGTCACTTGACCCAGAGATTTGATCAGCAAAACGATACAAGAATTTGATAATCTTTGCATGGTCTTGAGAGTAAACTTAACTCTACAAAAACATAAAAAATTGTCAAAAAATTACATCATTTTGCTATCTAGGCCAATGAGTCAAAGTGACCAGTTACGAGTTGAAAAAGTCAAACAGAAAGAAACAAAAGAAACGAAGGTAGAGGTAACTTAGCAAACACATGTAGTACTCCTGGTATAAAAACACAATGTTTAAAATAAAAAAGATTATTAAATGGGCTGTTAGTGTATGATTCAAGAGTAACATTAGATAGGAGCAATATCTCCTGAAAAAAATATTGTCACCCACTGTCCTGACGGAACATGACAAAAGGTTAAACGTTTTTTCCGTTTCAGGAGTGCAAAGTGAAATGATTTGAACGTCAAGGGCGTCGGTGTCTTTTAACCTAAATATAGAGGGTGCATAGTGTTTTTTACCCTAAAACTAATCTATGTACACTTATTTGGGTGAAAGACACATTCACCCTCTCACATTTGACAAATACACTTTCACCATTTAATGTCGGAAAGGAAATTTTCACCCATTCAGTATGCTAAGCTTCATGACACTTACACCTCTAATTGTGTCACTTTGTACTCTAAAGGGAAAGTTTATTGCATGAGCTACTATTAGTGACGGAACCCCACCCCGAAGCGCCATAATTAGGAAGTGTAGATGTCTTGAAATTTGGCACATTGAAGAGGTAAAAGTGTCCTTTACAAACTGAAAGGGGTCGCAAAGTATCTTTACATCAAAGTTGAGGGGTCAAATTGTCATCTAGCCTATTTATTATTTTCCATTATTTGTATATTATAAGGCCTCATTTGGTAGAGGTTACTTTTTATTTTGCAAAGAACATGTAGGGCATCTCCAACCCCATGGGTGAAGGGGGAATGGTATAAAAATTTGGTTCAACTGCAACTATGAGGGGAGGGGGATGGGGAGGTGGTGTTATGGGGAGAAATTTTACTATGGGGTGAAATCCTCCCTAACCATCCCACACCCAAGGCAAAATTTCACCCCATAGCATCCCCTGCTTATCCCCCTTCCCTAATGGGGTTGAATTTGAACCATATTTTTATACGATTTTCCTTCTCACCCATGGGGTTAGAGATGCCCTAAATGGATTGGAGTGCCCGAAGCTGGTATTATTTCTTTAATATTGCTAACCATTATTTTTTTATTTAATTAATAATGCTTGCCATTGATAAACATTTTAACTACTCTAGTAATTTAATAATTTCGATCGCATTGCATTACGTGACATAGGACCGATCTAATGGCGTCAGTATATTACTTCATCTAAATAAAATTTTAATCTAATAATTAGTGAATCTCTTTGTTAAACGTGTTATCGGTTCTCTTTTGTGCGATAGTTTTATTACTTTTAATGTTCATTCCAATTCAATGGAGGCATGCAGTATCGCTTCGTGACATTCTTCAGTGAGGGTAGGGCTTCTATCACGATACAAAACAATTATCTATCTAAAAAAGAAAAAGAAAATAATTTTTCATGTATTATAGAAATTCTTTTGATGGAATCATGCATTATACAATTGAGCGCATTGCATCATTTAAAAAGTTTGCAATTCCTCCACTAAAAAAATGTTTGCAATTATTTTTTTAGAATTACAAAGTTTGTAATTCCCCTACAATAAAAATGTGTATAAAATAGTATCTTGGTAATTTTAATATTGTATCTTCTCAAAAATATTAATGGGTATATATAAATTCACTTAGTATAATATTGTAACTTTTGATCCATTGTGCTAGGATATTTAGATGTGGGAAAAATATTATGGCTACAGGAACATAATGTTAGCATGAGTGCTAATTCATAATATTTGTTTCCTTAAACTTTGGATTGCGCGGAGAGTAGATACATTTGTGAAAGTGGGTGAGTGAGCTTTGCTACTGCAGGAATGAACTTTCCCAAATAAGATAGCATTTTCAGAAAACCCTTGAGCTCGTTTCACGTTATTGCGACATGCATGTTGGTGATTACGGATACCTTAGCAAGGCCCGGTTCAATTTCATGTCTGTAGATGAGGCATCCTTATTTTTTTCCCAAACGTGACTCCAAATGCACTTCATGGGGTTCATCTTGAGTTGAAACTTTCAGCACCTCTCGAGTACTATGCGCAAGCCTTTCAGGTGATGGTCGTTTTGCACATACTTGACCACAAGATCATTCACACCGAATTTCATTTGCTTGCAAATCATGGAAGATGGCCATCATGGCTCTTTGGTAGGTCGCACCGGCATTCTTGAGGCCAAAAAGCATAACTGTATAATGAAAGACTCCCACTAGGGTGATGAAAACAGTCATCTCTTCATCCTCCGGGACTATTTTGATCTGGTTATATCTGCTGAAATCATCCATAATGTTGAACATATGATGTCCAGATGTGGAATCCACCAATAAATCAATGCTAGGTTATGGGGAAATTTTCGTCGGGGCAGAACTTGTTGAGCCCCCTAAAATCCACGCAAAAGCGAAGCTGACCAATCTTCTTAGTGACAAAAACTACGTATGTCAATCAGGTTTGATGATGCAAGGGCCTGGTGAATTTGGCATTCAACAATTTTTTGATTTCGTCATTGATTTTAACTTCCACTTTCGTGCGAAAAACCCTTGTGGTCTGCTTTACATGCATTGCACTTGTGATAACACTGAGCATGTGAACTGTTATTTCTGTATCCAATCTTGACATTTCATCATAATTCCATGCGAAGACATCCATGTGGGCTTGTATTTGTTTCATGAGACCTCCCTTTTACTCCTCCTTAAGCCCTGCTACGATGAAGATTGGCCTTCTATTATCTCCTTCTGGACTGAGATCAACTTGCTCTAATTCTTCCTTTTGCAGTTTTGGGTTCTCTTGAAAACATTATGTCTCATATTGAATCCTTTCTTCTGTGCTTGGTCATTCTGTTGTGGGTATTTTCACTTGAAAGATTTGAGGGACACCCTCTCCCTGGGAAGGGGACGACCCCCCGCACATTCAGATGCGATATCACTTCTTCTCATTTATGTAAGAGGTTCGCACTTTTTCTTCTTGGTCATCATATTCCACTGCCATTTTGAGGGAGTAGATATTCTTTCTCCCATGAGCTGGCTCCTCCATAGTGGGCTATTCACTATCTCTGCACAACATTAGTCCTGCGCGGGGCTGGACTTTGATGGTTTACCATTTTGTAGAGGAGTAGGGTTGAAGGCTCCTTGTGCGTGCTCTTGTCCCAATTCAATCCTCATTCCACCATACTGCTTCTGCAAAATGAGTCTCACCAGTGTTTAAGTGGTTGATGGAAGCTAGGATATAAACCACTTTCCCTTTCCAAATGGCCTTCATGAGCTGGTGTCCATTAGAGGGTATGCATCAAATTTGTGAATGAACTTGTGCCCCAGAATCATATGATTCGCGTCTAACACATGGAATTTCCCGGTGCACTTTATCTTCCTCACCTGCAAGTTTTCTCTGATAAATCTTAGTGTAATCTTTGAATCGTTTCTGAAACCGCAGAGGGATGCGGGGCGCTTGACAATCTTCTTTTCCGAAATACATGTGATCTTTAAGCTATTCAAAGAAATAAAATAACCAAAGCTCCTCCATCTACCATGGCTCTTTTGAACTCCACAGCGTTGATAGCCGATGTTACATACATGGGCTTGATTTATTTTTAGTCCAATTAATGAGCGATTGTTTCCGTTTTGATCCACTCTTGTGTGTGACCCTGTAGGTTCCTAATTACGTTGGAAGTAACAATTATAAACATTGAGCGGTATCTAGCAATACATCAATACTACCCGAGTAATATGAATGCCAGTGATATTACTAATCTCTATGATTAATACTACCGTGTTGTATAATCCATTTGTCCATATATTCAGATTAGACACAAGGCATGGACTGTCACCCTTATATATCCAATCTATAGTTTCTCGATTTCCAGAGTAGACTTAGACAAGCAAATAACATTAATAATCATATTGATTCATTTAAGCACAACCACACATTTTCCTAAGTCTCACTCATCGAGTGGTCATGGATATTGACTCCCGTTATGTAGAAAGGAAAAATCCTATGTACATCACCCACATCCTTCAACATGTTTCATAAAATATCTAATTACCGCTTTTATAATCAACTTATCACAGAGTGATGTTAGACAATATTAAAAGATGTCGATCCACATCTATGAAATGTAGTGACTTCAAGTCATAGGGTCACAACACCACTGTCACTATGAGAAGCACTTGTAACACTCACATAACATCTATATAGTGTTCTCATGGCAGGACAATCCAGTACACCATTACCGCTAATGTGTACCCATGTGTTAGAATTGATATCTCTAATCAATCTACTCGCATACTAGTCTTGATGCATTACAGTCGTCATAATTAACAATAATATTTGACTAGAGATATTTAAGAATACAACATTTATTATAAGGGCTTCATTATGTCAGCATCCTCCATATAGAGAACATAATGTGTAAAAATTATTTACAAATAAATGTCACGATAAAATATCATCTAGGGCATACACCAACAGTTTCGCAGTGTGCTGGGACTTCTGATAAGAGGGGTACTTCTGCAAGGGTGACACAGTCTGGACTTCATACTCCCGACCCTTCTTGTAGTTGAAGCGACCAATCTTGAAAGGTGAGGGTGTGCGAGGTCTTCTTCCTCTTCTTTTCCCCAATTGGCTCGATATTGCAGTCTATGAGCTTAGAGAAGGTGAGCAAACTATGGTTAATCAATATCTCTTTGTATTCCAGCAGCATGCCTCGGAAGCAAATTTCCACCAGTCTGTGCTGAGAGACTTCTTCAGCGCACTCCAAGAATTCCAGGTAAATTTTTTAGATTAATGCAACACTATCTTCATCTTCCTTATACGCCATGCAAGACGGGTGGTAGTGATCTTCTCTTCAACTTTGAAGAAATTAGTTTAGAAGTTCTTTACCGTCTCCTCCCGCGTGTGAATGGAGTTTGTTTCAAGGAGCCTGGACCGCTTGTAAGACACATGCCTTAAGGAATTAAAAAATCCTCGTATCCTCAGGTTCTTGTCTACACCATACGACCCTAAAAAGTCTATAAACCTCATGACGTGCCTCTGGGCCTCACAATTTACCTCATCAAATTTGTCCCACTTTGGAGCTTTTTAGCCCGCAGGATTGGCCATTTGATAGACCTCCATTGGGATGGGAGGAATGCACCATGTACTAGGCATGACACTATTAATGGTTCATTTGCTTGTCATGAAGCTCACTAGCCTATGTTCCAACACAGTCATAGCAGGTGCAGATGTGTTCCTTGTCGCATATGTCGCAAGGGCTTAAGGGTTGGCATTTTGGATATAAGGTGAGAGAAGGTCGTGTGATTCTTTGGTTTCTGGAGTGGGGCTAGGGTTCACTTCAAACATATTGATCTGAGGGGATAAGTTCCTCCAGACTTCAACTGGCGAGGTTTGGGAAGTACTAGGCACATTTTCTAGTCTGCGCAGAAGGCCTTGGTGGTGGAGGAGGAAAATTTGATGAGTTTAAAGCACTCTGCACAGCTGAGATATCGCTGGCGATAGCCTCATTGCAACGGCCCGTGGATTCCCAAGCCTTCCGTTCTGGACCGGAAAGCCCAGGAGGGCGCTGCTAAAAGTAACGGCGGGAATCAAAAGCATAACATTCCAAAAGTATTTATTTATTACACAACATTAAACGCCATGAGAGTCTCTAATTATTACATAAGTGATTCCAAAAGCTATACATCATCCTGGCTCACTAACTAAGCACTACACGTGAGTCCCGTACCCAGCTTCGCCATAGTCTTCTGCTTCTAAGCCTGCGGTGGGAAGGAAACAGGAACCGCAGTTTCAAAGTCATTACGAAATACTGAGTAAGTAACACCCAAACACGTAAAACAGATGATGAAGCTTGAATTTACTGTTTACAATAATAAAACAGGAGGAATAAAACTTGTAAAGAATGAATTCAATAAATAGAGTAGGAACACTTATAAAATTCTTCTTATCTTAATATTTCTTCCAAACGGGGATTATACTCCTCAATCTCTTCTTCTTTTCTTTCAAAAGCTCATACCAGAACTGTATTATTAGCTTTGTTGATACGGGGAAGGAACTACTAATCTATCACTAGCAGCCATGACCTTTACTGCCGGCAGCCCCCTAAGACTTCTTGCGGCCAGAGAGGTGAGTACATGGAGCGACCCGGCAGGTTGCGACCGGGTTGAAATAAAAATCTGATCACATGCCGAGTGACCGAAGTCAAAACGACAATAATAAGCTTCTCCCGCACAACTCTTTCCACTTTACTTTAATTACGAATTATTATTATTAAACACGTGACAACTTCAAATAAATAACTTCTTTGAGATATAAGGAAACTTCAACTAAAACAAGTAAATGAATAACCAATAAAATGCAATTTGAGACAAGAAATAAAAGTGATATTAAGACACGAAGGAAGCCAGGCTCAACGCTTGGCATGTTACTTACTTTATTAGTAGCAATAGCACGTTCTAGTAATGGCTCGGGCCTACAAAGTCGTCACCTACAAACCGTAATTTCTAAGTCAATAAATAATCCAACAAAATACTATACGTCCTAAATATTCTCTTTTATTTCTACCCAACCCCACTAGCTAACTTTTTCTAACATTTTGTTTCGTTATAATCTTCAAAATTATATAAAACCACGTGTTTATATTTAACCGACTATTATTATTATTATTATTATTATTATTATTATTATTATTATTATTATTATTATTATTATTATTATTACTATTATTATTATTATTAGTATTATTATTATTATTAGCTAAAAGTGGTTAACTAATTAGAGAAATTATCTTATAAAAGACTTGATATAGTAGTGAAAACAAAACTAGTTTATATTTATGAAAAAGACATATTATTATTTATATAATCATTTAAACAATATTTAAAACTATTTAATTTAAAGAGAACTTTTCCCTAAATACTAATCACAACATAACGATGTTTAAAACCTAGCAACATATCCAAATTTTCAAGTATTAAACATCCAAGTTATTGACTAAGTGATTTAACAATACTTATTTAAAGTGTTAACTAAAAATATATATTATTTAATTTTTAGCGAACAAAAACGTATGCTATTTAAATACCCAAATCACTTTTCCGAAACGAGGATGGAAACTATTATTTTTAGAAATTATTTTTAATCCAAAGTTATTATTTTTATTTTTTAACGAAAAGTGTAAAATTTTAAGTAAAAGACATATAAACCCCTAAATTATATTAAAAGTCAACAAACACCCCAACTAGTCACCAAAACAGTTAGGCTAAAGTACTCTAGCCACCTTCTAGTTTCTGAAAGTACAAAGAACCCCCTATTTCATGTTATAACAGTTTACATAAACTACACTTTTACCCCCCTATAACAACAACTTCGATTTCATCGATCTAACTATAATTTAAGCTACTAAGTTTCAATTTTGACAACATATAACAACTAATCAGAAAGTATAGAACGTACCTAGGCCAAAAATGGTCGGAAACAGTCAAGAAATCGGTCGGGTCGGAGCTCGACGTCGGATTCGCCGGAGTGGAACTTGGTGGTCGGCTTTAATGGCTTTCCCAGCTTGGTTTGAGTCTCCTAGTGAGTTGGTCGGGGTCCAGAGAGTCGTCTGGAAGCAAAGAGAGGTAGTGGGTGCTGCTGCGGAGCTTCGGTGGAATTTGGCAGGAGCTTTGGCCGGCAACAATGGAGGTCGACGGTGGCGGCAGTGGCCTTTTGTCACGCTGCTACAGGTGCTGTTTTTCCTCTGTTTCTGAACAGAGGGGTCTGAGACGCGATTCAGAGAGATAGGAGAAGGCAGGGGAGGAGAGAGAGGGAGGTCGGTTTTCTTCCGCCGGTGATGGTAGCGGCTGTGGAGGTGCTAATGGCTTCTGCAACCTCTGTTACGGCCTCTGTTTCCTTCTGGTGGCAGAGAGTTAGAGTGAGAAAGAGAGAGATGATGGTGGTGGCAGTGGGTTGCTCCTTCTTGGGTTTTGCCGCCGGCAGCTATGGCGACGGTGGTGGTGGTTGGCTGCTGCCACCAGTGCTCTGCTGCTGCTGGCAAAGTTTTAAAAACCGGACCGGCCAACGAACCGGTGAGGCACCGGTTCATGGTCGGACCGGTCGGACCGGTGGTCGGACCGATTCAATTGCACGTTTATTTAATAATATATATCTATTATTTTTTATTTAAAAAATAATAAACATAATGGAAAATAGCTAAGAATTACTTGAATACTTAATATGACTAACATGTTGGGGAAAAGACACAATATGATATGTTTTTTAAAACACTTGTGATTAAAAACTTATTGCTTTTCAATCAACTTTTGAAGATTTACTGTGTCTCAAGACAAATTATAAATTATAAATTGTCATGGTCATGTTACACTGCAAAATGTAGAAACTTCGATGACATGACTTGTTTAGAAAAATTTAAAACGAATGCTTTCAAAAAGAAAATTATAAAAAAAAAAATTACAAAAAATAAAACTACCGTGAGAGAACACTAGCCACAATAACGTGGCATTAGATTTCCAAAGCCCACCTGGCACCCACCATCCCACAAATCTATAATGTC
Organism: Linanthus parryae; assembly: GCA_023055425.1. Taxonomy (NCBI): domain Eukaryota; kingdom Viridiplantae; phylum Streptophyta; class Magnoliopsida; order Ericales; family Polemoniaceae; genus Linanthus; species Linanthus parryae. The sequence continues at coordinate 2,366,906 of JALGPY010000030.1, forward strand.
TCACCCATTTCTTTTGTTCTTATCTTTTAGCCTCCACCTTCATTTTCTCTTTGTTTTCCCTCATCTCACTTCTCACACCACCCCAAACTCAGAGTCAAGCGTCGTCTCCCAACTCCCTCATTCTTCCATTGCTTCACAGTTCACACAGAACATAACAAAGTCGATCGATGTCCTCACGACCCATCTCTCTCTCCCTCTCTCTTTCTCTCCCTCTCTCCTTCCTCGCGTCCAAAGGTCAATCCACAAAGACAAATCCATCGTCGTCTTTGTTTTCTCGTAATTTCTAGAAGCATTGTCACGATGGGAGGCAGATCTAAAGCAATTGATGAAGAAAGCAAGAACCGACAGAAACCGGAAAAACCGTCCGGTTCAACGGTTTACTGACAAACCGCCGGTTTTGACCGGTTCGTTTACATGGGCGGTCCGATTACCTGACCGGACCGGTGAGGCACCGGTTCACCGGTCGAACCGGTCGAACCGGCCGGTCCGGTTTTAAAAACTATGCCTGCTGGTGGTTGCTGAGAACAGAGAGTAACAGGGAGGGAGAGGTAGAGAGAGTTGGACAGAGTGAGAGAGAGAGAACTGAAAGTGGTGATGGTGGTGTTGGTGAAGACGACGATGGTGATGAGGGAGGTGGTGGATGGCTGCTGCTGGCGTGCGAGGGGGATGGAGAGGGCTTTATATAGGTGAGTTTACTTGGTGGCCAAGCACCAAGGTGATGAGGTGGAGGCGGTGATGGTGACTAGAGCGGTTGGAGAGGCTTCCCGAAGGTGGTGAGGGCGGTGAAGAATCGTGGGGAAGAAGGAGGTAAGCTACTGGAAAAAAAAAACATTTCAATTAACCAATATTTATTGGAAATAATTGGGTGTGGGTGGAGTACTATGTGGTTGGGTGATTGGGTGTGGCAAGCCTATCAATTCTCGCGGTGGTCAGACACGCGCTATAAATTTAAACTAGCTAAAATTTGTGAAACGACTACGAATTAATTCTTGACTAGTACTCTAATATTCTTCTAAAGTTTTATACGAAAAAAACTCAAATATTACCCACATATTATTTTGTAAATAAAATCTTTATTAGGCTTCTAAAATGACTATTTTACCCTTACTAATTAAACGGGGTATTACACTCATTCCTTTGGTGTTGGTGCAAGCTATGTTGTTGATGAATTGCATCATTTGAGTCATTTGGGTGTGCATGGCGACAGCCAATGCTTGGACAACCGCTTTTGTTTGATCTGGAACAACTGGGATTTGTTGATTTCCCGGTGGGACATTACCAGTTAGCTTGGATTTCCAGAGGGATCTCCCTATTGATGGGGAGGTGCTTTCATCAACACCATCTCTATGTCGTGACATGATCTGATCACCAAGAGTTTGTTGAAGCTTCACGCCGGGTTCACAAATGTAGATGAGCGTGGGTGACAAGGATAGTGGCAAAGTGTTCTTGGAGAAACCTAATACAATCCTTGGTGATCAGTAGGTATGGAAACACAGAGATATTGGTGGTTATAGGGATTGAAAATAAGCCCAAGTGTGTATCAAAGGAGAGAGGCAGGTTGTTATGGGCTATGAATAATGAATTATTTGAACCTCTATGAAAGAGGATGACCCTCCCATATATACACAACCAGTGGCAACGGTCATGGGCGAGTTACAATGTTAATCACGCTCCCATTAAGGCCATTAGTTAGTCGTTGCGAATATCGTGACGGATATCTCGGGAAACTGTTAATGGATCTGTTCATATAAGGGGTTGGTTAAGCCTCCTTTATGACACACAAGGGTCGTAGGTGAGACAACAACCATCTGCGACAAGCCTTATTTTAGCCACCAAACAACTTGATCCCCGGTTCCCATGAAAGCTGCAATCTGCGAGAAGACTCTGTCTTGAAGCCCCCATATGCTCATGGCATTATCTGATGCGCAAGTCACATGACAAGATAACTATTGCGAGCTACTGGTTGGTCCACGTGTTTACAGACTTAAAACTATATTTTGACCTATCTACAGACACAAAAACACTTTACCTAAGAATACATTTCCACTCCTTCAATGTCCCAAACTTCAAGATGTGGTGACTTGTTCCTCTTCTGTGGTGAGAGTTCAGCAGTGACACTAGACTTAGCACCAAACTAAACATATCCTTTAATTGTTGTTGTGAGATCAACATAGGTTTAGTACTACTATGATCCCAAAGTAATGAATAAGCGTAATTGAGCCGTAATTTAATGGTCATTCCATACTCTAACAACGTAAATACCATTGGATAGTTTCTGATTCTAGTCTTCCGAAGTATCCCGTGAAGATGTTTGCGAGTTCAAACTCGTTAAATGACAAGTTTCAGACAGTATCCTTTTCGACTCTAAAGCTCACTCATGAATATCTAAATGAGATTTAAGCTTATCTTATGAGCTCAGTACGTAGCTCCTTGAATAGATCTCATCTTTTGAAGTAGATGAACTTCACTAAACCAGCTGAAGCAGCTAAACTTGAAGATCGCCTAACCCTTGCCTCAACTCAAGTTTGGCTCGATGACGTTTGGCTTCAGGCGAGACTTGATGGATTTTGACTTGTTTCCCTCCTTCAACAATGAGCATCATCTTGAATCCCGTCGTGCAAACTGACCTCCATGATGATCAGCTCCAGTTCTAAAGATCATGACCCCCTGGACGGAATCTTAATTCTTTCCCAGCTATTTGGACTGGGATTGTAAACCTGTTTGTTTCAAGCGCCTTCTACCGTGAATGTGATTCATGAAAAATCGCTACAGTCCAACTACAATTTGATTTGTTCGTTTGAGCAATTACACGCCTTCTAAACGAGGGAATCCTAGACAAGGTCATAGAAATGAAAATCAAACCACACTGCTGGTGGGCAGAAGAAGTAAACAAGGAGAAACCTGGGACTAGGTTAGTTTCGCTTGAAGCAGATGCGAGTAATTCCCATCGAACTGTATGTATAGATCCATAAAATGTTTTACGAACTACTACTACTACTACTACTACTACTACTACTACTACACTTGGGCTCTGTTTGGTTGAGCGTAAAATGTTTTACGAACGAAAATAATCTATACACTTCAAAAATAATCTCTACAATCACATTCTTGTGTTTGGTTGACACTTCAAAAATATTTTGTTTGTGCATTATATTTTGTGGTTAGTGGCAACCGAGGTGGTGGTGGAGCAGTGGCGGCAGTGAGGGTGGCGATTGTGGTGGAGGAGGGCGGCGGCAGTGGTGGTTCTTGGTGGTGGAGGTGTTAGTATTTGATGTTGCAACGCTCCTTTACTTTATGGAAAATGGCTAACGGATTTTAAGTGTGCAAGTCATTTTAAAACATTTAAGGAAAATATGTTCCTTCGTAAAAAATTTACAAGACAAATTGCGAACCATACACAAAAGTAAGGGAAAACATTTTACAACCAATCAAACGGAGCCTTGGTAACAGAAGTACACTAGGTACAACTTCGAAGTACCTGGTCCCCGACAAACCTCAGAGAATATCTATATCAACGACCGATCTCTACTGTAACTAATGTCTCCAATGTACCTCTCCGTAAACCATGGCCAAGCTCCATAAGAATATGGGCATGACAAAACTTAGATAACGGCTAAGAGTCAAAGTCTCCACAGTGCGAGATCACTAGGGTTGACAAAATGGAGACTGGAGTTAGAAGTCTGCCGATACCATCGGACATCTTCACAGAGAGGGAGAGGTTTTTCCATGTCGGTATTATGAATACCAATGCAGAACAACCTATGGACCAATGGAAGAGGCAGGATAGCGACATGCCTTGGCCTATAAAAGGGTGGCTTTTCCCCAAAGGTAACGCCATTCATCGTAACTTGGTTCTCCAATAGGTCACTCTCTTCTATCTCTCCCTCTTCTCCTCACCTCCGGTGACTCCGCTGCAGGTAACTTCGGATCATCTTCCCACATTTCATCACCTCAAGGAAAACCTTCGGGGATCGACCCTCCTCTGGTACCTCTACCACACCGGCAACAATCTGAAAGACCTTGTCGTCACATTAAAATCTTACGTTGGCAAAAGTATACTAATCCAATGGCTTATTTAGAAATTTCCTAGTATCCAAAGAGAGAATAGGAAGTGTAGAGTTATGCCTGTGAAGGTTGTGGAATGTGGACAAGCAAGAGCCATAAACACGAAGCTTCAGCCAGCATTGGGTTTTCTCCTCCTATGGCAACAACCACTGAGCAACAAAGAGTATTGAATTTGCTAGAGTGATCAAGGAAATGTGGTCAATTGAGGAGTATTAATGTTTCAACAGCAGTGACAATGTTTATGGTTTGCCCATGAAGAAAGTAAGCAAGCCCTGTTATGAAAAGCCATACTTGCGGGTGTTTACAGGGTTAAAAAGATACTCCAAAACATGCATGCTAGTATTAGTGAAGGACATATCAGAGTAATACTAGATTGGTTCAGATGTGAACGCCGTCCACATGTACTGGCGAAGGATAGATGAGAGTAACAGAAGGGGAGGAGGACTCAATTAACCAAAAGCCTAATCATTTCTGGGACTAGACTTCTCGGGACAGAATTTAGCATCAGGTTGAATAATTGGTGCATCAAAAAAGATGGGGGCGGTACATTCTCAAGCTCAGCTTTCTATACTATACTACTACCATAGCTGCGCCAATTCTGGGGCGTCTGATATTCAATATTTTCAAATATCTTTCATTTGCACCCTAATAGTCACCTACTAGCTCATGTTCACGATCTACATCTAACAGTTGATGTGCATGCATCAGCATCGCCACTTCTACTCTTTATAGATAGATACATACTAAGATTAGGGAAAACTTTTGAGAGCTATACAAACATCATTTACATGTCATTTGGTCTTCTTCATTCACAGAGAAAAGCGAGTTGCACCTTTCATTGGATGGTGGGTGGAGGGCAGTCAGAATTTCCAGACTCCGATTTGATCACCCTGGTGTTGTACGATCCGCATAACCCACACTTGTGATACAGCCAGTGAAAGCGCGCTGTACCCTTCCGTTCACAGTCATTGCAAAGTATATCCTGCAGACAAATTTTATAATTTTAATGTAGAGATCAATCGTACTAAGCTTGAAAAGAGGGAAGCAGATAAGCCTTGGCATGTCAAATTTATGGCTACCGCCTAATTAGCCCGAATTTAGCTAGAACTAAATTTTGTGATAGCTTTCACTCTTCAAGGAACTGAGAAATTGTACTCTCTCCCTATGCCATTATGTGGTCCATAAACTGGAATATGTGTGGACTAGTAATTTTACAGGAGTTGAAAAACCTTCGTTCTCAATTTTCAAAATACACAAGATTATGTTGACCAGCTATAAACCTCACTAGCCATGAGGTAAGATCGTGCACCTCATTCCCGCAGAAGTAAATAAGAGCAGTAGGAAGAAGTGAAGTACCTGAACACGATTTCTATACTCCTCGGGAAGCTCCTCAGTGGCCAACAAAGCATCAAGCATTCCAAAGTAGACCTGAGAAGGTGAAAAAACACTTGTAAGATGGCTACAAAGAAAGGTTATGTTTACTACTGAGTACTGACCGATCAACAGACTCAAACAGTCCACAAATCCGTCTTGGTTTCTGCTTATATACACTGTGGGTCTACTTACAAATGGATCAAATTTTGGGTTATGGTGCTCAGATGGAGTAAACTCCCAATTATATAGTATGTCAGACATTTATTGACTACCCTAAGAACCAAAGACTTGAAATTTTAAGAGCTAGAGAGTCAATAAGATGCATTGGATTCACCAAGCTATCTGAAAATCCTCATCACCGTAATCTGAATCTTCTTTCGAGAAAATAAGTGCCCCAAACATGCCGCTACCCTGGGGATTATTCCACCCCAAGAGATAGATAATTGGTGCAACATGATAAATAAAAAAAGTGCAAACTACAGAACCATTGTTTCTGACCAAGAAAAGAATGTATCCGCTAGTGAAATCCAGTGAACAAAACACACTAGTCACGAAGCTCTCATTTTTTTTGAAATCACAGAGCTTTTGCGAAAGGCATTTCAAAATGTGAGGCAACCGAATTAATTACATCTAAAGCAAGAATATATAGATATCTCAGCAATTGACCCGTGTGAAGGACCACTTTTATGTACATGAAAATTGCCGAACAAACTTGGCATTTATCTAACATGCCCTTGCACGCCTATTTCACAAACTACATAGATTATCAATAATAATACTAGTAAGAATAAAATTCCCGTCTTCCAGCACTTAGTTCAAGTAAAGGTGAAAGTGGAAGCAGCTCTTGCTACTAGCAGTATTCACATTTTTCGACTGTAGTAATTAAGAGAGCAAAATTTAACTTACCGCCATATCTCCCATTGATTTGCTACATATTGGACAGATGTAATTCTTGCAAGCATAGGCCTGGCGCATCAAGAAAATGGCTAAGTCATTAAGGATGAAAAGGGAGCTTCAAAAAACTACAGCAAGTTAAAAGGGATAGACTGTGACCTGGAAACAAGCAGAATGCATGTAATGACCGCAGGGCAGGCTCCTAACTGCTGCACTTGACGTGAACAAGAACTCACAGCAGATAGGACAGTTTGTTTCTAAACTTTTCTCCAGGCATTTATGGTTCAATAGGGTCAGGGACAGGCAACAGTTGCATTTCATGCAATGAAAATAGTCAACACCAAGACCCCTCCCAACTCGGCATAGATTACAAAATGGACAATGATACACGTTCCTGAACAAGGAAAAAATTGGTACACATTACTATTAAACATGCCACAGAAAAAGGTAACTCAATGGCAGGTGGAATGAGGAAATAAATGTTTTGCAGAGAACTTGCACATTGAGAAAACTTCAGTTAATTGTACCAATGCAAAATGGACGGTAAAGATTACAAAATTGTGGTTTAAGCAGTCTGTATGTATGTAGATATGTTAGAATGCATCTTTTGGGGATAAGGAGTGCGTGTCCAAACTATATGAAATCTGGACGAGTTTAATTCCGAAGTATCTAAAAAAATCTGGTTTCAAATTCAGTTTCGGACTTTCGGTTGACAAAAGAATAGAAAAAGAACATTCGAAAACGAAAATGAGTGTTTACCTATCATCATCAAAGAACTTGCAGATGCTGCAGTAGTACTTGGCCATGGAAAATCCATTACATGAAGGAGTATTGCAAATAGGTCCCACTGCCTGAATTTTCAGGCACTGCATACACATCATTTCAGCTGTTGCTTTCCTGAAAAAAGATCAAATAATTATAATGATAGAGATAGCCTGGGCTGAGAACATGTCACAAATAGAAACAGCTGACAGGAGAAGTCTAGGAGTTTTTACCGATCCATTGAGTGGTCGCTAACTTTGTCATGACAAAACCTGCATGTAAACAACTTCCCACAGCACGCAGCTAGAAGTTTACAATTTCTCTTGTAGTGCTTACACCCAAATACTTGTTTTTCTGAATCACGGAATGACGGAGAGCGTTCTAGTATCCCTTCACTGTGGTTACCTCCTTCTGACTGAGTCGACATCTGTTGAGCGGCTATCCAGCGACTAAAATAAGATATGAAGTTGCTCAATACAATATATAAAAACCAGGAAAATGATAACTGCAAAACTCATGACGAAGAAACCACATATAATTTTTTTTCCTATTACAGTTGTATGCAGGCATGGACTAACAAAAATAACACTTGGAGCAATAACATGATGGGTTCAAACCTTGTCAAAAGATTTTGTACAAGATATGCTTTTCTCCTTGGGTCAAGAGTTGAGTCCCTATAAACCTTTCTAATCTCAGCTTCTAACTCATTTTGATTCATTCGGAAGATATCCTTCCAGCCGGGCTTAAACATAGGATCACTGTGGTCCAAGCTTTCTTGACAATCAATACCTACAAGTGATGAGAAAGAGCTCGTACAGTTAAAGCGAACATCCTACCAAGTTACATTAAAAAAAAAAAAAAAAAAAAAAAAAAAAAAAAAAAAACCTGAAATTGATCATTCAACAGTATGTAAAGAAGAACAGACAAACCTTTCTGCGAACTACTACTTTCAGATGCTGCAGGAGGTGAAGATTGTTCAGTCCCTTTCCAGAATTCATTAAGCCACTCATTGAACATAGTATTTTTGGTTGCCTGTTTCCACGTGTCCATAAGTTTGCTTTGTTCGTCCTGGGTAAGCGCAGATGTCACCCACGGTAACATTGATTGCAGCACTTCAGCACCTGTATTCCCAATAATGCGGCCAACAATTTTGTCTTGCTCCTCCAGAGAAAAATGCTTGACGAACAACGGCCATAGCTCAAGTTCTTCCCGTAAAATATGTTGAGCCAAGCTGACTCTAATTGACTTGCACATGCCTTGAAGTTTTGTAGCTAGCTCACGGTATTTTCTCAAACGATCAGAGTCAATCTGAAATCCGGTGCCACTTTTGAAATGATCCTCTGTCAAATCATCCCTCTTCGAACCCTCGTGAAGCTGTGAAAGGTCATAAAGGACAGCTGATATGTCCTCAAACAGTTTTTCTTCCTGCTTATGGTCCAGCGTGTATGAGTGACTAACATTGTGAAGCGCTTCTTTGGATTCTAAAGCTGGAAACACAATTTCATCCTCAGCGTTACTATGAGCTCTGTATAAACCCCACAGAAGACGAAATCTTCCAGTAAACTGCCTCAGAAATGTCTCATCGAAACTACTAAATTTTCCAGATTCAACATCCAAGTACTCCAAATCTTTTTGTATAGCCTTGTGAAATTTAAATATAGTATCTATCGGATGCATTGCACGTCCAATGTCTGACAAACTATTATCTGACTCCCAACAGAAAAGACTAGAATTAAGAGAGGGAGCTGATGAACTGCAGGACAAGGAACGCAATGACTTCACTGTAGAGAGAGTACCCAACCCCAGATTCGTTCTGCTAACTCCCAAACCTGGGACACAGCAAGGCCGTCCCAAACAAGATGGGCTATCGAAGGCCAATTTTTTTGAAACGACTAAACCATTGATTTCGCTCAGCGATACATTTCGCTTCACAGGTCTTTCATTCTTATCTGTCTGGAGTAACAGTGGGCAGGGACAGATTGGTTGAACAAAATCATCCTCAATGTCAGTAAACATTTTCACCGCACAGCATCCAGTTGCACTAGAAGACAAACATGCACCCTCATGACGTCCTTTGCATGCCCAGCCAGAAAAAAGGGTTACCAAAGCGGCATCAGGTGCTGGAGCTGAATCACAGAACGACGGGTGAGAAATAACCAAATAAGAATACCAACTCCAAGAAACTATACTGCATCAAGTTGTATATTACCCCCTTCGTCCAAAAATTGAAGTCCTTCCGAAATTCAAACATTTTAAAAGGGAACAATGATTCAGTCTTTTTGAGGTGACATTTACTGTTTTGTCCATACTTTTTCAGTTTCTCATAAAATAATAGTTAGTTGCCAAGGAAAAAAATTTGAGAATGCAACAACTAAAAAGGAAAGTGGACAATATATTTTGGACATCCAAAATAGGAAAGATGGACTCTAATTTGTGGACGGAAGTAGGAAATATCCAGTTAGAAAGAAACCTGCCAAATGGATATTTCTAAGGAAACTCGTGGCTTCTTCTTCCGTCAGTGACCCCACAAGCCACGGTAAGACTCGTTCAATTAATTTCAGAGGCATCACACACAAGCTCTGATACAGAAGCTCCCGCTGTCTTTTGAAGCTGAAATGCTTTCTGGCAAGTGGGAGAACCTACATGAGCATCAAGCTTAGCATTGTACGTCACAGGGAGTAAGGAACTGAAGCAGATATTTGATCACAAAGTTTCAAGCAACGCGACACAGCTATCTTAATTGTGAACGAGTGACATGCTACCCTGTTCTATTCCAATATTAACTTCTTATCAGGTCATGAAAATCCATTTATCTTAAGCAGCCAACTCAGGGCATGACTTGATATCCTCACAATTTTCCTGCTAAGGAGAAAAGAAATTCATCCTCACTAAATGCTCACCTGAACTTCCTCGCTGACGAAGTGCTTCTGTATGGTTTGCATTATGTGATCAGCATGTGAACACAAATCTGCGTAGAAGTCAGCAGCTGAAGAAGAATTTAATCCTGCAATCTGGATACTTTCAATCAGCGATCTGAACTGATTAAACTGACGCTCTTCGTCAGCATGCTCCTGAGAGAAAGAGAATTCTCCATCGACTGCAGGGAATATGACCTCGTCCTCTGCTATACTGTAGAAGAATGGCGACGAGCTTTTCGTTTATGAATTCATATAAATTTTCGGGATCAGTTAGCAAAATATTGCGTACAAGGCGTATGTACTCATAACCAACATATTTTTACCTGGAGACCTCATAAAGATACGCAATCATGGAATAAAGCATAGTCTCACATGGACAACCAAGTATCTTTATCTTTATACACACACACACACACACACACACACACACACACACACACACACACACACACATATATATATATGCAACATGGGCTTTATGATTTCTATACCAATGCACTCAGTTTCATATTAGGAAACCCAACAACCAGTTCTCTTCTTTCTCATTTTTTTGTTCATTCAAAATATATATCAAAAGGACTGCTGCAGTCTCTAATGTATAAGTTAATGATGCAGGGAGGCGAGGATGAATATTAAATACTAGAGGAAGGTATGCATCCAATCATTTGACCTTCTTATCTCTATATATACTGATATGATGCAATTTGCTGGATTGAACATGCTAATATTACACTACATTGTATTATATCCAAGAAAAGAATGTGGATTAAAAAATATAAGCGATTTTGGGGACTCCTATCCCCATTGCAGGCTCATGCATTAAATGTAACATTTGTCCAGTTAGGCTATTCACCATATCTAATCAGTCTGATCATCGACGCATTTATTCGTCCCAACACATTTACAAGTGTCCCTTAAAGATCTCTTCTCAAAACTGTTTTAAGAATTCTTCAGCTTAAGAAACTAGGTTCTGTTTTACAATTCAATCCTACCTGAAATCTAGGTTTTCGTGCTCCTTTTTCATGGTTTCATGGTAGATACAAAGCATTCCATACAAAATATTGGATTCACTGCCCAAGGGTAAATTTTATCCACACAAATTTTGCTAGCTGTACAAATGTATAATATGATGGCCGTTTCCTATCCTGCCGTGCATGAAAATGAACCGAAGTATAACCATAAAACAAATATCCTTAGGAAAGGGACACTCAAAATTGTATAACGAGCACAAGTGAGGATACCTGTGAAAGATACAGACTTCTGCTATAAATTGAAGTCTTTCATTGAAGGCTGCTAAGTTGGAAAAATCCCCAGAAGCCTGAATTCTCCTAGCTTCCCCAGCTATATCATTCAATTCTCTTTTTATAGAATTATGCCAATGTAATATTTCATCTATAGGATCCGCTTTGGTGGTAGCAGGATCGTCAGCAGTTGAAGTCAGATACTTCCTTTTCCCAGTCTTCAATGATCCGCATGCACAATTTGCCATTTTTCGATCACATGCCAGTTTTCCAGTAGCTTCAGAATATATCGAAATCTGGGCCTCGGTAGTACCATCATGGTGTCTCGTTGTTCTCGTACCGTTGACTCCTTCCATCCAGGCAAAGATGACCTTCAAATAATAACGATGCCAGTCATGAATCATGGTAAAAAAAAGAGGAAGCAGCAGATTAGTCCTATGTTTTAATGCATTTGTACAAAGACACCTCACCTGTTGGAGAAGCTTCTCTTTTGGGACTATCATACGCAAGCACTTCAACATATCCTGATAATCATCTAGTGAAATAGAAGATGAAAGCCATGGAAGGAACTTTTTCATCATATTAACAGGAATGCTGCACAAGAACTGCCAAATCAGTGATGCCTGCTCTTCAAGCGAGAACTTCTCAATGAGCAATGGGAAAACCTGCCACCAAAAAGAAACCAGTAAAATTAAAACTACTTGTCACTCTGTAATACTAATCGCATAATTTAAATGTACTAAGCTGTCATGCTTCACAAAATTGCATAAAGATTATACATTTAAGGCTTTATATCTTTTGCAACTAATTACAGTTACTTAAAGTTACCAGCCAAAAGTTTAACATAAGAAGCGTACATTAGTTCAGGAGCAATTGATGGAACAACAAAGTTCGATGAAATACCAAGGTTCCTGAGATAACATTGTTTGGCATAACAACGGGTTCTGGTTCGTAACGACATGAGCTGCATCTGAAAATCTTTGAATATATTGCTTTCTCCAAAATAGGAAAACGGACAAACATAAATCCAGAAGTGGAAAGGAGTAGATAATGAAGAATATATGGCCATGAATTCTCAAGGCCAATATCAGAAATAGAAATCTGAGGAGATATCGTCTTTCAGTTATCTCCGATTCTGTAACTACACTAATACTAAGTAAAATTTAGTTTCAAATACAATCACAACTCCGTGTCACCGGGAAAAATAGATGTTACTACTGAATCGTTACTAGTTCAATTACCCCTGCAGATGCAAGGAAGCTACACAAAGATGCTCAACAGATGATCAGTTTAGAGTTAGAGCAACAGAGTCAAGTAATCAAACACTACCTGCTCCTCCTCCTTAGACATGTGCTGACTAACTGATGTTTGAAGAGCCCCTGTACAGGACGCTAGCTCCCTTGCGAAGGTTTCGTCTCTTCTTCTATTTGAGTTTAGCAGCTCAAATAGAAGGTCAAAAAGATCGCTTTCTCCCTTGTGCTCTAAGGAGTATGCCTGAGCCACATTCTTAACACGTCTATCAAGAGCTGGAAAGACAACCTGCAGTTTAAAGTTTCTGTTAAACCTTTTTATGAAGCACTGGAACTGCTGCTCTGAACAGTGATTTTAGAATATATGTAAACTGCAGTATATATCCACAGGCACAAAATTATCCTGGATCCATATGACCATCTCACTAACTAGTTAAGTTTTCCAAACACATCTATGTTCTCTAAGGAAGCTTCATTAGGAATAATCAACATAATTACATATACACTGACAGGCGATTTAGACCTAACCAGGAGGTCTGTCTGGTCACTCCTCTTATGTGTATCATTTTTGCAGCACTTCCACTTTTTGCAACAAGAGTTGCTTACTGTGATCCTCCATTTAATGTTCATCAAGCTACAATGTCATTTAATTATTCGCCCCTTGCAAAGCTACATGTCAAGCGGCATGCATACTGCATTGTATACGCATGTAAATACGGGCACACATAACCCAAATCTTTCCTGGAACAAAAAACCTCTACCCTGTCTTTACTAGCAAGGGAGGTTGTTAACAGTTTTGAACTCTATATTTAAAGCTTCCAGAGACTTATAGCGTATAACCCATTGATCAAAACTGTCAGGTGCTTAAATTCAATACTCAAAATTACCAGCTTGAAACAGAAGTCAGAAGTATTAGCCCAGAATAACTACATCTTGAAAGTAGAATATCAGACAAAACTAGTCATCCAACAGATCATAAACACAGAATACTAGTTAGCCCCCAGCAGCAATAGAAATCTTTTTCCACATAAGCTTGTAGACATATGTATCATTAGATCTTCTTTTGGTTCTTTTCCTATATTTCGTTAGAATCAAGGCTAAAGGAGAGTTATCTCATTCTGTTTGCTTCTAATTCTTTACCTACTATAAAAAGTAGTATTAAACAGATACCTTCAGATGTATGGTATTAAATCATGGAATATAAGGTGCTTCTGATCTATGAGAACAAAATCAAGCCCACTAAAATGGGTGCTTTTGATCAAATGACCTCAGCTATAAGATATCCACCAGCAGCAACCTGCTTCTGCTGTCAGAAAGTAGCTGTGCTGGCAGCAGAAGCATTCCCAAACTCACCCTAAGTAGCAAGCAGATTCCGAAAGCCATTTCCCCTTTAAGGGCTTAACAAAACAGTGAATCCTTAACTTCTTATATTAGAAAACGTATCTAATCCGTCCATTATAAAATGTCGGGGAACCTCCTTTTAAATGTCTGGGAAGCTACCGAGCATGTTCAGCCCAAAGTGGGGGATTGAAAGTGAAAACATAAAGGTTGGCATACTTTACCACAGTATATTAGAAAAAAGAATGAGCACGTCCACTCTTCTCAATGGTTCTGTCCTACAATATACCCTCTCCTCAAGTTACTCATCATGCACTGTTTTCTTCTGGAAAGATTTGATTCACTTGACTGTTAGGATGTTCCACGCAACTTTCAGTGGCAGCATCACTCATTTGGGTGTCCAGGTCCTTCTCCGTAGAGAAGGTACGAGGTCCTTTTTTTTTCCCAAACCTGGTTTCCTCACTAGGTTCATCTTCTCCATAGCCATAAGATGCCAAATACCAATGATGCCTCCATCCCAAAGTATTGTGGGGCTTAAGAGAGTGAAGGAATCAGAAGACTACTCAGTAAGAAAATTAGGCTCACTTAAGAAGGATGTAAGTTATCCTAACAACATTGCTTCTGATAATACAATACATACATAAGCAATGAGAATCATAGTGATACATCAGTAGGATGCATAGAGTATCTAGGCAATGGTGGAAGCAATGATTTAAATATCGGTACATATCGGTGCGTATCGCCCAATACGTCATGGTATCGGAGGTCCCCGAAACCGATACGCGACATATGGATCGGAATCACACCTGAAAGGGCCGATACGGACCGTTTGTGCCAAAAAACGGCCGATCTCCAATATCGGCCCATACGATCCGATATGCTCCCATACGTGCCGATATGAGAGTAGGAGACTGTGTATAGGTCATGTTTGGTTAACTGATATTATTTACAAGGATAAATCTTGTTATTGGTTTTTTTAGCAAGTTGGCACTGTTACAACTACTTAGCTTTCTTAATACAAATTAAATGTACTATTTATTAAGAAAAATATGTGACTTCATATTAAAACAAGGTCTAATTGTCTGAAAAATAGTTACAAATGATCTAAACAAGTGCAAAACGCGACAAATATGATTGATATACAAAAACAAGTGTTTTTTGCATCTTTAAAAAAAATTAACATTCACGCGTTCGGTTTCCTATTCCCGTTACCGTTTCTCTGATACAGGCTGATTCCGTTACCGGCGATTGAAACCGATACGTGGCCGGTACCATTAAAATTCTTTACCTTACTGGAAAAACTGCCAAACGAAAACGGAATGAAATGCCTGTTTGCTATTTATTACATCTTGAGGAATGTTGAAGGGTAACATACCAAGTTGATAAGTTCAGGAGTCAGTTTACTTCTCACCTTCGATCAACCAGACATATGTAACGCTATGAATGGAACTAAAGAATCTCTTCATTACATAAGTCAGCGGTTTGTCAACCGCATCTAGTAGTAACGTCATCAAGACAAACCGTTGAACTAATACCACCAACATCGCACTTTTATGTGTTTTAGTGTACCCTAGTCCCTAATACTAATAGGGAAACATAATGCCTAGAGTACGTGTATGCATTTGACCCTCAGCCAAGCTAGATACTTCTATCCGTCATCTGTAATGACGGAAAACTGGTAGAAGAACTTTTCAATCGCACGCTTAAAGATATACAACTATCGCTAATTTCTTTCGTAGACAAACTATAAACATATCTTATGCCCAAGTAATAGTGTAATAAAAAAAAATAGTGTAATCATGTCAGATAAATTGAAGTCATTAAGAGAAGTCAAAGTATCTGATTCCAACTTCCAAATACACCAGGTCATAATGTTAGGGAAGAAGATTGGTGACTGGCGATAACGACAAAGGTGCGTGACTGGTGATTAAGTGCATCACAAATTCCGATTCTTATTACAATCACACATTTATAACTATGCGATTATGTCGTTCACCATACGAACAAAATTCCATGTCGGCGATGTCCGACATTGAAGATACTCCACAGAATCCGGCACTCGTCCATACGGTGCCACAATAACTAAATGCACAAAGCAGAATCTAAGGACAACAAAGACGTTAGTGAGGTTCCATTATGGAAATGGATGACATAGATTGATAACTAGTTCCCGACAAATCAATTTTACAATAACAGAATCAACTATGCCAAAACAGGAAGCCGTATTAAAAAGCAAACGCGTGCCCCTTCTACAAGAGTTAATGTTTGGTGGAAGATCACAGAATAAACTGTTTCATTCACTCCTTCCATACCATAAAAACAACACCTCGCCGCATACAACAATCAACAAAATGTCTCCGGTTAACGACCCCAAGCAAAACTCAAGCAAAAATGTTCCAGTAACTGGGGGAATTCATGAAGGGCTGTTACAGGTGTCAAAACATTCATAAAGTTCTGGAAAAGCAAAATCTACAGTGCACAAACAGTAAAATCACAGTCAGAGCAAGTCAATTCAAAGATCAAATTAGCAGCACATATGCTATTCCTGAAATTGATGGAAGAATTAGAAATCTTACCTCATCCTCAGCATTGGAATGGTGCCGGTAAATAGACCTAAGAAAATGATAACGCACGAACAAAGGTTGTATATCGGTGAGTTCTCCGGTGGCGAACTCCATCGCCGATCTCTGCAACGCGTCGAGCTCCAAACGGATTGCCTTATGGAAGTAGAGGAAGAACAGAATCGGAGACTTGACCTCCGAATCGTCCGAGCATGATTTCGCCGTCGCCGAATCGACCGATTTCAACTCACCGCCGGACAACACCGCCACACCTCCTTCTAACGGCGTCGCCATTGACGGAAAATTTGCAAAACCCTACCTCTTCTCTTCTCTTCACTGCTAAGCGAAAAATGCCTCTCTCTATCTCTAAAATACACAGAGAGAGGAGGAAGAAAACAAAACTAACTAATCTGCTCCGCCAAGTGTCTCCTTGAAAATATCTAGATGGAGACGAGTGCGGTCTCTCCTATCCACTTCGGTTGGTTTTGTATGATTTTACTGTATCTATTTCAGTATATAATTCCTCTTTTCTGTTCTAATTTCGCAGAATTTGGTTGGCTAGATGGAGATCAACAACAAGAGGAGTTGTTTCGAGGTGAATTTGAATTTGGGTCACATTTGTTGGGTCTGTAGTAGCACTGTTGCTGAATCTGCGACGGAGAGAAAGGAAGAAGAAGATGCGAGAGAGAAACAGGCGAATATCGGCGATAAGAGGGTTGAATTATATAGTTGACCTGGCAGCCACGTCGAAACAGCAAACGAGAGAACCAACGATTGGGTTGAGTCGGCACGTGAGAGATTGTGAGACAGTAGTGGTTTCATGCCACATGCTTTAAGGTTATCACCTGCTACGCTCCACGTTACACTAACCTCACGTGAGAGAGATTGTGGGCTTGTTTGGATGAGAATAAGTGAGGAGGAACTAAAAAGTCAAAAATTTGAGAAATCCGGTCAAGCCTCTCCGAACAAACAAATTAACGGAATTCTGTCAAAAAAATCCGGAATTCCGGCTTGAAATTCGGATTTCCGGATTTTCGGATTTTTTGGCGAATTTCGGATTTTTTTTTTGGCAAAATTCCGAATCACCTTTAAAAAATAAATGTCTTTGCCAAGGTTTGAACCCACGCCCACTGCTATGAATTGCTATTGCCTTTCTGCTGGGCCAAATGTCATTATAAATTTTTTATTTTTTTTGTAGATATTTATTAGTATCGTAGCTGAATTAATACATTTACTAGTAAAAAAAATTCTTTCATTATATTAAGTCAAATTTATTCTAATACTTGAATTTTTACTTAAGTGATACTACATATAAACACAACCAATGAATATAACTATATAGGTGTTTGTGTCTTCTTTTACCTAATATAAATTTAGTCTCATAAATTTTTTGTTTCGAAAAACTTTTTCGACATTATTTTTAGATCTTATAAAAGAAGTATTTTTTAGATTATAACAACTTTCTCATAAATTTTTTGTTCGACCTCAAATTACTAGTTTGAAATTTCAAACAACATTGACATATGTTAGGAAAAAGCTGTATTGATGTTGATATGAAGCATCACTAATGTTTTGTATAATATGTATATTTAATACATATAATTTAATAAAAAGTGCGGTAAATCCGGAACGGATCGTCGTTCCATCCGGATCCGGGATAGTTCCGTTCCCAATAGCAAAACGGAACAGGGACCGGAACGGTATTCACAACTATGCCTGCTACGCTCCACGTTACACTAACCTCACGTGAGAGAGATTGTGGGCTTGTTTGGATGAGAATAAGTGAGGAGGAACTAAAAAGTCAAAAATTTGAGAAATCCGGTCAAACCTCTCCGATCAAAAAAATTAACGGAATTCCGCCAAAAAATTCAGGAATTTCAAGCCGGATTTCCGGATTTTTTTGGCGAAATTCCGGATTTTTTTGGCAAAATTCCGAAAAATGTAAATTTTTGGTTCTTTTTACAGAATTTTGTGTCATCACAGTGGTAAAGTGTTTGATCCATTACATGAGGTCTCATGTTGAAACCTCACAATCTCTAAAAGTTTGCCATAATCTATAATAATCTACATCATCCAAACACTACAGATAAAATGAGCTTTTAAGCTTAACATCTCACTTATTTCAGCTCATCCAAATAGCCTTGTGTGTTAGAATTACATCTTCTAAACAAGTTCGAACCCGAGATCTCTTTCAAACGCTTTGTCACTGAGTTAGCACTAAATTCACAAACTCATGTTAGTTAGTCACTAAGTCACCTGGAGCGGGAGCGGGAGCGAGAGCGAGAGCAGGAGCGCAAAAGCGACAAATTCATAAAATCTTGTATTTGAGAGCGTCATGAGAACGCGTATATACATCTTATATTTAATATAATTTTAGATATATATATATATATATACTGATTTCTTTTTTTGAGAACCATATACTGAATTTTTCTGTAATCTTCAATGGGTGACAATAACTACAAAGTTTATATATGAGAAAAAGTCCCCCCTACTGAAAAATGTAATGGAATTTCAACGTAACTGAATGTTAGAAATGAGAATTTGATGTACAGTGAGGCAGCGGAGTACCTTAATAAGAAGTTGGTTAGGTCACTTTAGTTAAAATTTTCATTTGACTTAGTTTCAAATAGACTTGGTAACTTAGTAATGATGCCAATTTGTGAGAAAGTACAGAGTTGTGGCAATTGCGCTCTAACATTTTCGGAGCGAGAATTATAAGCGAATTCGAGCTGAAAGCGCTTGCGAGGATTGGGAGCAGAGCGCAGCCCCTCCCATGAGTTTAGGGTGATTTAGGTTAGTCATGGGTAATTCAATTTTTTGTCACAAATTTGAATCAACTTTGAATCATTGTTGAGACATGTGAACATCTTAGTTTCCTTAACAAAAGTTTACAGATTAATGAATATTAACTAAATTTAATCTATTACGCACAAATATTGCAAATAACAAAAATACTTTTTCTTCTGAATGATTTTTTATTTTATTTGAGTCACGAAATTTATTGCTTGTTTCCGATAGTTTATCTTGAGCCGGCCCTGCACGTATGACTTTCATCTCTAAACTGGAGAGAGATTTGACTTTTGAGCATGAGAAGCGTTATAAAATTAATTGTCCGGAAAAGAAAACAGATTAGGAACAAAGTAGCTACATAGTACTACTAATAGTTTATGGGTAAAAGACAAAATCCACCCTCCTTAGATGGGTAATATACAAAAACAACCTCATTGTTCGGGGATATACAAAAACCACCCCTGTGAGAGACAAAAAACCCCACGTCAGTGACGGACGTTAGACAAATACCACCCTTCTGTTAATGTCAGTTGAGAGGGGGGTGCAATCTGACCTATTTATGACCATTTTGCCCTTTTTCATTTTTTTGTGCTTATTTTGTTATTGTTCTTGGTGTTCTAGGTGTTCTTGGCCACAACTTCCATCACCAACACAAATAACCAACAACACCAATCAAACCTAAACTAGTCACATACCCAAACCCAAGCACAACCCCATGAACAAACCCGTACTTGTAAGACTCATTCTAAATCTGAACCAAACATATCATACACAAATTGACTCGAAGGGTGATTTCACCCAGTAACAACTCTTATCTCTCTCTCTCAAAAACAAGAACACGTTGAGGTCAATCTCTCAAATTGGTCCATTTTGGCAATCCAGGTCCTGAATTTATCGAACAATAGGTTCACTAACCACGCTCGTCTCTCTGTTTTCACTAAACCTCACTGTTCTTGATCTCTCTCCTAAGTCTAAGTGTTTTGCCTTCTGGGTTCAATAGCAAGCCTAACCCAAAGAACCCAGTTCACCAACCACCTCAGAAAAAAAGACCCACATCCACCAATAACCAGAAACACAAACCGAAATCGAAAGAAAAATGTCAATTTACAGGAGATTGCTCTGGAAATTGCTCTGGCAATTGCTCTGTTTCTGGGTTGCTGCATTTACAGGAGGACAAGAGAGACATCGGGGAGAAACAAATGGGTGATTTCAGAACCCATTTAACTCGCCTTCAAGATGGAAAAATCTGGACCGTTCATCACAGAGGTGGTGTGAAGCGGCGGCGGCCTCCTACACCGGCAGTGTCGCCGTCGTCCTCAACCTGTGTTGGCGTCGTCGGCATCGGCGGTGTCCTCCACTTCCCGCTTCTCCTCCAGATCTATCGAGAAGATGGGGATGGGGATGGTGAAGGTGGTTCGAGTGGCATCTGAGACAAAGAGAGTGACGGAGATGGAGGTGGGTTGGTCTGGTGTCCGACGGGAAGAGAAAGAAAGAGGGACGGAGAAGAAGTGAGAAGTTGCAGAAGATGGTGTTGTTGTGAGATAAGGGAGAGAGGAAGAAAGAGAGGAAGAGATGGTTGGTTTAGGGTTGGAAAATGAGCAGGAGAAGGTGAGGAAATTATATTTATAGTGGGTAATTCCCGAAAATTTTAGGGGTATTTTTGTCTTTTAATTCCTCCGTTAGTGCGCCGTCAGAGGTTAACGGAGACAGGGGTGGTTTTTGTATATCCCCTAACAATGAGGTTGTTTTTGTATATAACCCATCTAAGGAGGGTGGATTTTGTCTTTTACCCATAGTTTATTTGGTCAATGTGTTCGTGTCAAGGTGATGTTTTGCCTGATCCAACTACTACCAGTGAGCACTTAAGGTGAGTTGAAAATTTTACTTTCGAAAAAGTATATATAAAAAATATGTAGATAAAGAAAATAATAAAATAATAGAAGTGGAAGGAATACACGTGCGGTGAGTGTGTTGGTGATAGGCTGCCACCAGACAAGCTCATGCCCACGCAGACTCGACACAATTGCCTGCCATTCGTGCCACACTTCTTCAGTTCTACTACTATTCATGATCTATTTGCGGCAAAATTGTATTGGTGGTGCCCATAGTTCGAACATTGTGTGGATGTAGTACCTACACTTTTAATAATTTACAACCAACTTAAATTTTCATTTTGTTATAAGTAAATATCATTCGATAACTTTTCATTCATATGTTTGATGGAATTCTACCGAAAGATTATGTCGTCTTTACAATATTTTCAATTGAAGCAATTGAGTAACCAAACTTCACATTTGTTGCAAAAAGGTACCGTTCGTCAACTTTCCTTGTATGTATGGAACGGAAGAAAATGTCATCCGTAAAAATTAATTTAAGTTCTTGCATGTCAAAATTAATCGACGACATCAAATCGTATATGTGTATAGTCAATCTTATCTCAATTCAGGAACTTGATTTGGTCTCCTTAAAAATTTCAATACGTCTTTATAAGATGTCTTAATAAGATATAAATTATTCAAAAAAGAAATAGATGAATTGTACTACTACTAACTCCGTTCCTTCTCAATTCTTTCAAGTGCATTATTCACCGGCCACTTTCACCTGGTGATTTGATTAAAGAAAATATTGAAGAACTTTATAATTTTTTCACAATGCGTTTATTTTGAAAATATCAGATTCTTACATTGCTAATCAAATTATTGAGTCAAAATGTCTTCAAAAGTCAACTGGGAAAGACACATACCACTCTGTCCCAGCTCTTTCTTTCCAATTTAATTTTTACCACTATTCATTGGGTCACTTTCACCCGATGATTTGGATAGCAAAATGATACAATTTTTTGATAATTTTTTCATGGCATTGTAGAGTAAAAGTTGCTCTATAACACGGTGAAAAAATTATCAGAAAATCACATCGTTTGCTATCCAAAT
This sequence comes from Linanthus parryae, assembly GCA_023055425.1. Lineage (NCBI taxonomy): Eukaryota > Viridiplantae > Streptophyta > Magnoliopsida > Ericales > Polemoniaceae > Linanthus > Linanthus parryae. The sequence continues at coordinate 2,389,032 of JALGPY010000030.1, forward strand.
CACCCGGTCAAAGTGACTCGGATACGAGTCAAAAAGTCAGGATGGGAAGAAAGAGCTGGGACGGAGTGGTATGTATCAATTATACAAACTAAGTACATTTATGTGTCATCAGATGAAAAAGGCACCACTCAAACATTGCAAACTTTATTGGATATATGTGTCCCTCAACCTTCACTTTCTCATTTTAGTTTTTATCAAAAAGCTCCAAGTAGCGTGTGTTACGCTCATGCCTGACATATTTTTTCACAAAAGCTTTTTAAGATCAAATTAGAATAAGTATATAGTCCACTAAGAGATCCATATTTTTCTTTCTTTTTCTTTCATGAAATAACACTAACCAAATGCTAAACTATGGACTTAAGTAACTGCCCAAACAGCACAACAGTGTCGTGTTTTTGGGTATTCAGTTGATATCTTTAAATCTGCCTAAATTTGATCCTTTTCATATACAAATAAAGTAGTGATGTCATTTTCATATAACACCCACCTTAGATAGTTCACATTTTTCAGTTTTCCTACTCACCTTCTTTAATTAGCTGGCCAAGAATGCGAAATCTGATAATAAGTTAGGCAATTTTTAAGTAATAAAATTGTAGATAATATTCCCCTAAAGAAAATTGCCGATTATATATGTGTACGGTAAATTTTTATTACGTATTTAAAAGGTTGCACTAGGGTTTATTTGCTCAGATAAAACCGGAGAGAAATAGGCGACGCACGAGTTTTTTGCGACGGCGACCTTGGCGGGTTCCCAACAGCTTTCGGCGGCGAATCCAGTGGCATCTCCGTTCACGACGGAAGCACATAGCGGACTGGTCCGAGACTTTGGTAAGCTATCAATCGAAGAAGAAGAGGTAGAGGTCTACCATAGAGAGTACTACCTTGAAGCAATTCAAGTTATAGGACCGAGTTTGATTAGTTCTTTCCTGCTACCCATTTGTTTTAACGTGTGGACAATGAAGATCCTCTTTTAAGAAGATTTGGTCGGAGGGCCAGGAAATCAGCATACCTGAGACAAGCCCAAACAGATGTATCTTTCAGTTTCCGTGTAAGACTTCTCTGGAAAAGGCCCGCAATGGAGGACCACGGATTTTGGATGACAATGCTCTATTGCTAAAGTCTTGGGTCATCTCAGCTCGTAAGGACAGCGTTGTCTTTGATTTTGTCGATGTTTGGGTTCAAGTGAGGAACCTCCCCTTTTCCATACAGACTAAAAAAGATTTGAAGACGGCAGTGAAGAAGATGGGGGCGATATTGCAAACCGACACAAGGATTCTTACGGGCAGGGCAGGCCCTAGGCTTTTCAGGGCATGCGTCGGAAAGAGAATTTGGGGCCCTAAACTTGAAAGTCCAAATACTCTATTGAAAAGTTTATATATCACTAAACTATACAGCGTGAGTTAAAATTTATCGACGTAAAATATCAAGACATTTGTGTCACAAATGATTTCTATCGTATTGATTTCATAAAATATGCGCCTATAACTAAAAGTAAACTTGTACGTACTCTAACAAATATATCAAGTACTTGTTAGCTAATTGCAATTAGAACATGTCATATATAAGTACGTATAAAAATGAGGCACTGTCGTGGCAGGAGGCTCGATATGGCTGACAATGGTGGAGATTATATGAGAGTCCGAGTTTGCCTCATCGTCAATAAGCAATTAAGAAGGGGATGGTCTATCCAAGGTCTTGACGAAGAGATTTTGCTTGACTATAAATACAAACGCATTACATATGTATGCTCACTGAGCGGATGCTTTGGGCGTTATAGTGAGGGCTGCAAACCCAAAACATATTAAGAAAAGGAACAATAATGTCCCAGTTTTGGTGATTTGCTCATCTTCAAAACCTCCGCGAGAACGAAGTTGTATGATTTCTTTGGTGAGAAGCAAGATGAATGTGGGACTGATCATAAGTTCAATGAAGAGGCTGATCTGAACGATGATAAAAGGTCAATAGGGGCTCTGATTGGGGTTTTAGTGAAGATGAAGGACTCTTAGAGAAAGCCATAGAAATCAAAAACAGTGAGGCCACAATCAAGGATTCAGAGATGACGACTGTAGATAGTGCTTTCTGAGCTGACAGATCTTGGCCACGTGGCAATCATCTAGCACACCATATTGTGCTCTCCACACACTGGATCACCAGCCGCGCTGATCCATGTGGGGGCTGCGAGACAGGGCCCTCGCATACCACTGCACGGGACTTGTAGGGACTTAGTGGTTTGGAGGCTAGAGTAAGTCCTGTCGCGTGCGAGCCAAGCCCGCACGCAACCTTTAGTAACTGCTTTTGAGAGATTTATGGCACGAGCTCCATAAACCCGGTCAATCCGGTCAAACCCGGTCAACCCCATAACGGTTCAGGTATTCGCGCATAACGTGCTGTAACGGTACCTATATATGCGGACGAACGTGCCGTTGTGGTTAAGCTAATTAAGCCGCCATTGATGGGCGCATTAACCACACTGCAACGGTCACATTCTCCGTTATATATAGGACGTTAACCTTTCCATACAAAGGAGGACACATCAGACATACGCGGAAGCTCTGCCAAACCCCTGTCTCTCTCTCAGACATTACTACTGCCTTGCTCTCTCCCTACACACAACCCAACTCTTCCTGTGCCATTTCCGATCCCCTACTCTCGGTGTACACAGAGTGCTCCCCGCCGGATTCTCTTGTGCACATTTTGGTGAACCCGACGTGAACCTACCATCTTAAGAAACCATGTCTCAGGAGGATGATGTCAGTAACAGATCGCCTTCCACAGAGGCCGCCTCAGGAGAGGAGATTCGCCGTACTCCTACAGCTCCCGGTGAAGCTCCGACGCTGGAAGCCTTGGACGCCACCATCCAGAGTCAGGCGAAAAGCTCTCAAAGCTCAATCTGCGCAGCTAGAACGGATCATGGCTGTCTTGGGGTCTCTTGCTCCAAACGATGCACCAGCCACCGCCGTCTCTCAGGGAGGAGGAGTATCCACCACTCAAGGATTGGGAGTGTCAACCACACCACCCAACCCCAATCTGCAAACTCCACACGCGACGACGCAGCTACCCTCAATTCAGGGGTCAACAGCTCAAATGTTGCCTCTCGCTGCTCATACTCCTCAGCCGCCGGCCTTGGTACCTAATTCGGCCTCACAGTATCCCTTGCCTCCCCAAACGGCAATTTAGGGTAACGTGAATTCACAATACGTCCCTAGCCCTCCTGCGGCATATGTGTCGCCTCCACCTGCGGCAACCCCTCCTCCCGCTGCCGAGGGAAGTACTCCGGAGTGTATGACATCGCTGCAACGGCGCATAGACACCATTCTGGCTCACCAATCGTTCGCGGATACCATCATCCCGAAGCTCGACAACGATCCACCTATCCCACGAGAGATCTATCTCATGCCTAACCCTGCTGGGTACAAGGCTCCTAAATGGGATAAGTTCGAAGATGTCAATGGGAACGCCCATGAGCATGTCATGCGTTTCATCGATGTGATGGGGCCGTATGGAGCTGATCCCAAACTGCTGATGCGCGAGTTCCCGAAATCTCTGGGGAACGTGTCTTACAAGTGGTATAGGACATTAGAAGCCGGATCCGTGAAGACTTGGGACGATATGGTCCAGAAGTTCTACACCAAGTTCTTCCAGATGGAGGAAAAGGTGACGATGATTCATCTCTCGCGGATGTATCAGAAGCGCGAGGAGGACGGAATAACCTTCATCAAGAAGTTCAGGGCCAAGTCTTTGGAATGCAAAGATGTGATACTCGAAAGCAGACTCGTAGAGATATGCCTACAGTGCATGCGAGACGAGTACAAAGGTATGCTTATTAACTTGCAAACGCCTACGTTTTCAAAGCTAATCGAATGCACGAAGAACATCGAGCCTATAGTGGAAAGACAGAAAAAGAGAAACGCCCCTAACGATCCTCGGGCGGTACTACTTTCAAAATCGGGATATTCAGCTACAAGAGAGGACGCGAGGCCGAAGTGAATACGGCCTCACCCCAAAAGCAGGCGAAGATTGTGAACTTTGATGCACCACCTCTGCAATGTTCGGTGGAAGAAGCAAGCGACCTTTGCAGGCAATGGCGTAAGGACGGTGTCCTACCGCCGCTCGAGAAGGCACCCTCCAGGGAGATGGTGAGGGACCCGAAGTGGTGTGAATATCACGGAAAGGTCATGCATCCCACGGCGGACTGCAAGAAGCTCAGAATTGTGTTTAGCCAAAAGATGAAGAATGGCGAACTGATTGTCAGCGATCAAAGGCAGGATGTGCGCAACAATCCACTCCCTGCCCATGCGGAGCAAGAATCGAAAGGCAAAGAGGTCGCTATGATCTCGATTGTGGATATTGAAGAGGTCGCAGAAGATGGTCTACCCATCATTGCCGAGATCCAGGATGAGGACTATAGCATAGACACGGAGGACGAACGTGCCGACCGGATGAAGGGGTCGCACGGGTTCAGCAGGTTCTTCGACGAGATGAATTTCTCAGAAAAGTGCCGGACGGAAATGACAAAGGCGATCTTAAGGATAGCAGAAGACTACGAGGAGGATCTCGTAGTCTCCAATGGGAAAGTCGTTAGGGCGTCTCGCTCTACAGAAAAGGTCATAACCTTTTCCGCAAGCGACAAGAATACAGATGCGAGCCACCAGAGGCCTCTGTACGTGACAGCTATCATCAATGGCGTTGGGTTCAAGAGAGCGTTCGTTGACGGAGGAGCAGCATTTAACGTTGTTTCGCTCCATACATTGAAGCTAGCGGGAATTCCAGAGTACAAGATTGTCAAGCGTCCATCCCCGCTGATGGGATTCGGAAGCGACTCCAGAATGACGATAGGATGGATCCGCCTGGGTATCCAGATCGGCAAAATCAAGTGCTCAGCGAAATTCTATGTCATAGATGCGAACACTACGTATCACATGATCATAGGTCGAGCCTGGATTCATCGCTTTGATGTTGTCCCTTCAACAACTCACCAGGTGATGAAAGCCATTTGGAATGACAGAATAGTCGAGATACCAACTTCGACGAATCCATTCAACATGGATGAAGCGCATCTCAGTGAGGCGATGTGGTTCACCGAGATGGCAGATGAGCAAACACCGGGACCATTCAACCCCACTCCTTTGCCCCGATGGGAGGATATCAAAGATCAGTCGCCTGCGGGAGTGATGGTGACAAGAGAAGATGCCAAGGAAAAGTCGCCCGCGCGAGAAGAGGCGCCGCGAATTGCTTACCAGCGAAAGAGCGTGTACACTCTGAAAAGAATAGCAAAACACGACCCTGAAGGCAAGGAGATAGAGAGTTTCTGTTGGGTTTTGACGTAGGTAATGTTGGGTTTTGACGTAGGTAACGCAGCGGAATAACAAAAATTAATCCTACTCAAAGCCCACCAAGGATCACAGGAAGAGACATCATAACATGATTAAGGTCATAGAAGATGTGTACCTTTTCGATTTGTGAGATCACACGAAGAATGATGTTCTCGTCTCTACGGTTGATCCACGTCTAGAGGTGAGATCTAGATTCTTCCTTCTCCACAAGTGCTAGCTTGAAACCGGAGGAAGAGGGATGAAGATCAAAGCAACAAATCACCAAGGCACAAGGGAGGGGGCGGCCTCTCCTTGCCGTCGGGTAGAGGGGCGGACGGGAGGGCTAGGGTTTCGGCCCTAGCTCTTTTGTCTTGCTTTCTCTTTTTGCTCTCTCCCACTCTTTGTGTTATGACTAATAATAACTCATGTAGTGGGAAGGAAGCTAGAGCCTCCTTTATATACTCCAACAACTCCTTGTTGTTTCCATAAAAGAGTTTCCTAATTCTAGATGAACTAGAATTATTCCCTTCCTTGCAAATTAGTCCTACTAAGTTTGCAAGGTGTTGCACAATGATCCTTCTATTAATTAATCCATATTAATTAATCCCAAATCTAGCTCTACTCTATTTGACGTGTGACCCCATAGGTTTCTATATAGTTGGTAGTAACTATTACTAACATGGAGCGGTGTCTAGCAACACATCCATGCAACCCAACCAATAGAAATAGTCAGTGATCCCGACAAACCTTTGTGACCAATATATCATATTGCATTATCCCTTTGTCTCCATATCCGGATTGGACACGAGACATAAATAGTCACACTCGTATATCCAATCCATAGTTCCTTGATCCTGGGAATATGCTTATGCTTGCAGATAACATTAATATCTATATATTAATTTATCTGAGTCTGGCCAGACATTCAATAAGCCTCATCCCTCGAGTGGCCGTGGATATTTACCCCTATTATGTAGCAGGGACAAATCCTATCTGCATCACTACGATCTCTAAGCTTGCTTCCTATCACGCCCGATAGCCACCTTTATGATTACCCAGTTACGGTGTAACGTTTGATAACATCAAAGCGCAATATTTCACAACTAGAGTATCTAGTGACTTCAAGTCCAAGGATTGCAATAATATTAGCACTACGAAAAGCGATTGTGACTTCACATAATCTAATGTATCCTTTTCGCCGTGGGTCAATCCAGTATGCCATTACACCTAATGCATACCCATGTGTTAGACTTGATATCTCCATATCAATCTACCCACATACTAGTCTATATTTGATTGTCCTATTAATCAATATAATTGACTAGGGATATTTAAGATAAATAACACAATTTATCTAAGGACTTCATTATATTAAATATCGCCATAAATAATAAATGAATATTCTAGCCAAAACATTGTTCATACTAAATCTACGATTGCCTCTAGGGCATCTATTCCAACAGGTAACGCAGCGGAATAACAAAAAATTTAATCCTACTCAAAGCCCACCAAGGATCACAGGAAGAGACATCATAACATGATTAAGGACATAGAAGATGTGTACCTTTTGATTTGTGAGATCACACGAAGAATGATGTCCTCGTCTCTACGGTTGATCCTCGTCTTGAGGTGAGATCTAGATTCTTCCTACTCCACAAGTGCTAGCTTGAACCCGGAGGAAGAGGGATGAAGATCAAAGCAACAAAGCAACAAAGGCACAAGGGAGGGGCGGCCTCCTTTTGCCGTCGGGTAGAGGGGGCGGACGGGGGCTAGGGTTTCGGCCCTAGCTCTTTGTCTTGCTCTCTCTTTTGCTCTCTCCCACTCTTTGTGTTATGTCTAATAATAACTCATCTAGTGGAAGGAAGCTAGAGCCTCTTATATATATACTCCAACAACTCCTTGTTGTTTCCATATTAGAGTTTTTCTTGTTCTAGTAGGACTAGAACTATTCCCTTCCTTGAAAATTAGTCCTACTAAGTTTGCAAGGTGTTGCACAATGATCCTTCTATTAATTAATCCATATTAATTAATCCCAAATCTAGCTCTACTCTATTTGACGTGTGACCCCATAGGTTTCTATACAGTTGGTAGTAACTATTACTAACATGGAGCGGTGTCTAGCAACACATCCATGCCACCCAACCAATAGAAATAGTCAGTGATCCCGACAAACCTTTGTGCCCAATATGTCATATTGCATTATCCCTTTGTCTCCTTATCCGGATTGGACACGAGACATAAATAGCCACACTCGTATATCCAATCCATAGTTCCTCGATCCGGGGAATATGCTTATGCTTGCAGATAACATTAATATCTCTATATTAATTTATAAGAGTCTGGCCAGACATTCAATAAGCCTCATCCCTCGAGTGGTCGTGGATATTTACCCCCATTATGTGGGAGGGACAAATCCTATCTACATCACTACGATCTCTAATCTTGCTTCCTATGACGCCCGATAGCCACCTTTATGATTACCCAGTTACGGTGTAACGTTTGATAATGTCAAAGCGCAATATTTCACAACTAGAGTATCTAGTGACTTCAAGTCCAAAGATTGCAATAATATTAGCACTACGAAAAGCGATTGTGACTTCACATAATCTAATGTATCCTTTTCGTCGTGGGTCAATCCAGTATGCCATTACTCCTAATGCATACCCATGTGTTAGACTTGATATCTCCATATCAATCTACCCACATACTAGTCTATATTTGATTGTCCTATTAATCAATATAATGGACCAGGGATATTTAAGATAAATAACACAATTTATCTAAGGACTTCATTATATTAAATATCGCCATAAATAATAAATGAATATTCTAGCCAAAACATTGTTCATACTAAATCTACGATTGCCTCTAGGGAATCTATTCCAACAGTCTCCCACTTGCACTAGAGCCAATCTGGCGCATCTCGTATGCCTATAGATATGGCGTGCCCTTCATGCTTTCGCTGCGCAAGAGGTTTCGTGAGCGGATCTGACACGTTTTCATCCGTCGGAATCTTGCATATCTTCACATCTCCTCGATCGATCATATCACGAATAAGATGGAATCTCTCAAGTACATGCTTTGACTTTTGGTGCGATCTTGGTTCCTTCTCCTGTGCGATTGCCCCAGAGTTGTCACAGTACAACTCTACGGGATCCACTATGCTAGGGACCACACCGAGCTCAGTGATAAACTTCTTTATCCATACTGCCTCTTTCGCCGCTTCCGCAGTAGCAATGTACTCAGCTTCTGTTGTAGAATCAGCAACTGTGCCTTGCTTGGAACTCTTCCAGCTCACAGCTCCTTCATTTAGGCAAAACACGTATCCAGACTGCGATATGTAATCATCCTTGTCGGTTTGGAAGCTTGCGTCAGTGTAACCCTTTACACTTAGCTCTTCCATTCCTCCAAATATCAAGAATACATCCTTAGTTCTTCTCAAGTACTTTAGGATGTTCTTGACAGCAATCCAGTGATTCTCACCCGGATTGGACTGATATCTGCTCACCATACTCAACGCGTATGATACGTCTGGTCTAGTACATAGCATGGCGTACATGATGGATCCTATGGCCGAAGCATAGGGTATCCTGCTCATGCGGTCCTTCTCCATCTCATTGGAGGGACAGTCATTCTTGGAAAGAGTGACTCCATGTGACATGGGCAAGTATCCCTTCTTGGAATCTTGCATGTTGAACCTCTTCAATACCTTGCCAATATATGTACTCTGACTTAGGCCAAGCAACCTTTTAGATCTATCTCTATAGATCTTTATACCAAGTATATAGGCTGCATCTCCTAAGTCTTTCATCGCAAAGCACTTTCCTAGCCAATCTTTAACAGATTGCAGAGTAGGAATGTCATTGCCATCCACATACAAGACCAGAAATACTATAGAGCTCCCACTAACCTTCTTGTAAACACAAGGCTCATCTTCGTTCTTGATGAAGCCAAACTCTTTGACTGCGTCATCAAAACGTCGATTCCAGCTCCTAGAAGCTTGCTTTAATCCATAAATGGACCTTTGCAGCATACAAACTTTATTGGCATTCTCTGGATCCTCAAAACCCTCTGCTTGTGTCATGTACACATCCTCAAGGAGGTTCCCATAAAGGAACGCTGTTTTGACATCCATTTGCCAAATCTCATAGTCGTAGTATGCTGCAATAGCAAGTAAGATTCGAATGGATTTAGTCATGGCGACTGGTGAAAAGGTCTCATCATAGTCTATACCATGAATTTGTCTATAACCTTTAGCCACCAATCGGCCCTTGTAGGCAACTACTTTGCCATCCATGTCGGTCTTCTTCTTGAAGACCCACTTGCACCCTATGGGTCGAGCCCCTTCGGGTGGTTCCACCAAAGTCCATACTTTGTTGGTGTACATGGAATCCATTTCGGATCTCATGGCTTCTAGCCACTTATTAGAGTCTGGGCCACTCATGGCTTCTCCATAGGTTGCAGGCTCATCTTCCATGAGTGGTACGTCATTGGGCTCAGTCATGAGAAGTCCATACCTCTCTGGCTCATGACGCACTCTTCCTGATCTACGGAGTTCCTGTGTTACCCGAACAGGTTCTTCCACAACTTCTTGTGGTTCCTGTTCATGTTCCATTATCGGTTCAGTGGTTTGTGGTTCATGAATTTCTTCAAGTTCTTCAACCCTCCCACTTGCTTCTTTAGAGACTAACTCTCTTTCTAGAAACACGCCGATCCGAGCAACGAACACTTTGTTCTCGGTAGGGTTATAGAAGTAATATCCTTTTGTCTCTTTAGGATATCCCACAAACTTACACTTATCCGCTTTAGGCCCGAGATTATCTGTTTGTAAACGCTTTACATAGACGTCGCAGCCCCAAATCTTCATAAACGACATTATGGGACGCCTCCCAGTCCATATCTCATATGGCGTCTTCATGACCGATTTGGATGGAACACGGTTAATGGTAAAAGCAGCCGTCATTAGAGCATGTCCCCAAAAGGATATCGGAAGATCTGTTTGAGACATCATAGATCGCACCATATCTAATAGAGTACGATTCCTCCTCTCAGATACACCATTCCATTGTGGTGTTCCGGGTGGAGTGAGTTGGGATACTATCCCACACTCTCTAAGATACTCATCAAACTCTTGGCTTAAGTATTCTCCTCCACGATCCGATCGTAGAGCTTTAATACTCTTGCCAAGTTGCTTCTCTACTTCACTCTTGAATTCTTTGAACAATTCAAAGGATTCGGATTTGGCCTTCATAAGGTGTACAAATCCATATCTACTGAAATCAGCAGTGAATGTGATGAAGTAGGTATAACCACATCTGGCAGGCGTGGGGAATGGCCCGCATACATCAGTATGTATGAGTGCCAATAACTCACTAGTCCGCTCTCCTTTCTTATTGAAAGGGGACTTTGTCATTTTTCCCAATAAACAAGATTCACATGTCTCATATGATTCCAAATCAAATGAGTCTAGAAGTCCATCCTTATGGAGTCTAGTTATGCGTTTCTCATTTATATGGCCTAAACGACAGTGCCATAGATATGTAGGATTTAAATCATTAGTTTTAATCCTTTTAGTATTTATGTTATAGATTGGATTATTTAGATCAAGGATATACAATCCATTAGACAAATGCGCACTACAATAGTGCATACTATCA